>VHKM01000222.1:542500-1742500 GCA_007210695.1 Neogobius melanostomus | reverse complement strand
TCCTCACTTTCTGAACGAGTTCATAAGCAGATGAGAGAAACTTTGAGCGAGCAAAGTGGAGCTTTATTGTCAGGGTAGTGATAACAATACTCAGCTGGCTTGTTCATGATATAACATGCTGTATGACTGCTGTTACAACAAAACACATTTCATTCCACTTCTATAGGCTATATAAAAGCCTTTTATACCTGGTTTGGGCCATGAACCTTTCTGCTGTCATCACTGCTGTTCCCATTTCCTATTTATCTGCCATCACGAAGAAATAACATTATCCGATCTGACTTGTCGCTGAGACATTTTGTCAACATTAATTGCAAAACTGAAAATACGTTTTTGGTGTTGCAACATAGCACATTAGACGGAGAATAGTATGGCTGCAGCATTCTCCTTTTGGGCATGAAACTGACAGCAATATAATCTCAACAGGCTTGTATCGAATCTATCCATTCTTATTCTGCTGAACCTCAAGTAAGTTAGTAAGTACTGTAGGTAAGTGCTTTATTTGTCATTGTACAACCGTGCAACTAAATTGTACTCAGGTGTTAGTCCTGAGCCGCTGCGACTGAGCTGCGCCGCACTGTGGGCCAACCTGACCAGCATGTTTTAGAGAATCTGTGACCACAGGAAACGTGGCTGGCTGCCTTCAATGCTCCTCTGAAACGGTGCAGCGCCTCTTGGGTTTGTCCCTGTTTCAGAGCGTGGTGTCCTGCACTGGTCAGCTCCACCTCCTCCTTCCTCTTCCTCCTGCCCAGCTCCCTCCGCTCCACAACCGTCTTTCACCATCTTCTGGGAAGAGCTTAGACGCCTCCGTGCTGTGTATACAGTAGGTCAATCTTTTTCTGAGGGCAGCATTTATATACAAAGAGATAATGAAATAAAGTGCTCAGTTTAAGATAAACTTTTTTAACATAAGCTTGAGATTACCTGTTTCTATTTGTTAACTTTATTAGCTTATCTGAATTTGAACTATATTGATATATGCGATATGGTCTAATTCCATATCTCATTAAAAATATATCGATATATCTTAAATCGATATATCGCCCAGCCCTAACCGAACCCCCCAAAACACGACAAAGACGTAAAAAATCATCCTGCAAAACAATGTGGAACACAGAAACCACAAATGCAGTCCGAAGAAAAGGCAAAAAACGCAGCTGTACCAAGAGAGAGGGAGGTTGCCATGACGCAAAAAATGTTTATAAAAATACAAACAAATGTATGTAGGTCATGAAAACTCTTTATTTTTTCCCTTTCAGTCCCTCAACTATAGGCTACAGACTGGTCTAAGTGTAATATCGTTTACAGTGCAGTGGGTCAAATCCTGTGGGGCATCACTCCATGGACAGTGATGTCTCTGCATTTTCTGGGACAAAGGTCAAATCTCTGGTAATTCCAAATCAATACAATTCTCATGAGAAAACAGTGCACTGGTGTAGGTCAACAGTAGTAGCACGGTGCAGACTAGGCCCACAAGATTCAGTCACCTATTTTAACCTTTTAAGCATTAATTTATTATATAATAACAATGAGTTAATGTTATGCTGTACATGCATTTGCCACCGTATACATCATTTCAGGGGCAGCTGACAGTACAAGGTCCGGCTCCTGAATCTGTCTCCGGGACACACCTAGCTCTTGGACCAATCCATAAATACCATAGCTATAATAAATACTGACCACAGCAGGAGCACGCTCACGGCTCACGAGTCATGTGCCATTTGTCAAATACGAGACAGAAATATAGTCAGCTGCGCCATGGCTCACATGCGCCATCGTGTGGGTGAAGGCAGAACTGTTACAACGCAAACTCACGTGACAATGACCAAAGAAGTCCTTTGAGGAAGGACAGGCAGACTTTGAGCACATTAAAGCACGTGTTATTGATTTCGTCAGACCTACTACTATACAAGTCCTGATTATGAATGATCTGAAATAAACATCTGTGTGTGGTCAACCATTTGAAACTGATGATTGATTGTTCTGGATAGTTAGAATTATTATTATTATTATATAATTTATTATATATATAATAATATAATAATAATAATAATAATAATAATAATAATAATTAATAATGCATCAGTTTTATATAGCTGTGAGTTGCCCCTCAATCCACCAGATGGCGCCACTGAAATACACAATGTGCTTTTAGTTGAGCAAACTTAGTACTGTACCGCCTTTTTGTGATATTTTAATCGTTGTGTGGTTGTGTGCCTTTCCTCTTATGCTGTTCTAAAAAAAAAATAACTTATTTGAATTTCATTAAAATGACAAACCTACATGTCAACAATGGGAAAATTCAGTGTATTCAACACTCTTTCATACACGCTGTCATCATTCAGCCATATTTTCATGCTCGTATTTAATTCACTTTTTCCTCTGTCCCTGTAAAGTTTAAACCGTACCTCGCGCGAACGCTCCCTCCCTCCCTCCGCCCTGCCCGCGTGTCTGCGCCTGCAGCGGGGCTGGCTCTGAGGATTTGGGGGTTGGGCTGCCACTACAGACCGCAGACCTGCCGACAGACAGCGCTCGGTCCTCGGCGGAGAAGCGTTGTTTACCCCCCCACCGCAGCATCCTCCACATCTTCCTCCTCCAGCCTCCGGCCAGCTGCACCTCTTCTGTCCGCTCTTTGAGGCACCCTTGTCCGCAGTGAAGGACCGCAAACACCGTAAGTAGCTAGACTTCTTTCAAAAAAAACAAATGAGGCATGTTTTTATTACGATCACGTGCAAGCAAGCGAAACTTGATGTTGTTTGTTTTTGCAACCGCTACGTGATTTATTGAGTAAATTGACTCACAATGAACGCGTTGATGTTATTGTATGTTGTGTGTTTTTTATGCCTCACATTTACCCCATTACAGTGAAAAGCATTGTTTAATAGATATTTACAAAGTCGTTAATTATCATATAGAGTATGTTATCGAGTTTATGCATGATGTGACAGCATGGCAACAACGTGTAGAAACAAATTTCATGACTCAAGTATTACACTCATTTGGCTTCTGTTGCCAGGTTGTGACATCATCTGCATACCCTCTCACTGCTGTGGGCTACTGCCAGGTTAAGCATCATCGTCGTCATCATCATCATCATCAGATCGTCTTCATATCCGCAGGTGCAGTCTTCTGGGAAATAAGGGGAGCGGAGCGCATCAGGCCGGTGAAAACATGGTGAAGTTGGGGAGTAATCTTCAGGACAAGGGCAGTGCCAAAGCCGTGAGCGTGGAGGATGGCTTCCAGAACGTGCCGCTCATCACTCCGCTGGACGTGGGCAGCCTGCAGGGCACAGCTCCTGACAAGGTAAGTGCAGAGGGAGGGGGGGGAGTGTTTTTACAGGGCGGTAGAGGAAGCTGCATGGGAGTTGCTAATGAGGTTAGTGGTTTGGAGAAGAGATGGTTAAGGTTAGGCTTGGGGATTGACTTCAGTTCATCTTATTGCTTCCTCCCTGGCATCCTGTAAAAAAGGAAATTCGCCTGCGGGACAATGTCTGCATGGAGATCAGATGGAAAAAGGGTTTTGTTCCCGGTTATTATTCTACAAGTAGCGAGTTTTAAGTTCTGGTGCGCGCACTTTGTCAAGTCTTTTGTGTCTTTAGCGTCTGTGTTGCCTTTGCTCTGTGCAATGAAGAAGGCATACAATCTAGAATCTATCGTTCCAATAGCCTACATCAAAGAAATCATAAATAGTAAAGAATTGGAAAGCACTTTTTCTGTCTAGTCTTCTTTCTGCTGCGAATATGTGTGACTGTTATGCCTCTATATCCATCCAAATACTGAGCAAGATCAAATCCATATGAGATCAGTTGAGAAAGTCTACTGCAGTTTGTTAGCGACTATCCTTGCCTCTGTTATGTTCATATTGTTGATAAAATGTACAGTGTGTTGCCAATGCAAATGGGACTTTACAACTATTAGTATGTATTATTAGCCTAAGGAGCGGAACGTAAGTGGTAGTCTGAAAAAGATTTTGCCACATTTCTGGAAGTGGTTGCAAGAAAAAACATACAAATGCGTAAAATGAGTTAAACTAGTGTTCAGATAATAGGGTCTTTCATCTTTCAAGCTGAGGAAACATTTGAGTGGCGTGAAGTATGGTACGCTTATGCAACTTGGGATCATAGCTTGATTGTTAGCATTGTTGCTGCCGGTATTAGCATTCCTCTATCAGTGTCATATTTATGGCACACAATCTTTCTCCCTCCTTCTCTTTGACTCTCTCCATCCGTCTCCTGTCTGCTCTCTGCTCCTCTGTTTTCCTGCTGAGATTAGGAGGCAAATTTGGAGCCAGACACACATCATTCATCATCTCGACATCCCATAGTAACTGCACTGCGCTCATTAATCCAGTTACCATAGCAGGGGGCGACAGGAGCAGCCGATTGGTCCGTTCACTCAAGGTGCACTGAAACCTCGTCTGCTAAATGAATGGAATCATGAAGTACTGTAACAGAAGAGGATGTTTTGGCTGTAAAAGTACTTTATAAAATTGGCTTTATTAGACCTGGACTACATAGAGCTGAATAGAACATAACCAGCTCTGATTTAAACCGACTAATCAAAAGGACTAAACAGGATAACAACTTGGGCTAAACTAGTTCTAAATCACTACCAAGACAAGACAGGTCTATTCTAGACTAAACCAGGATTGAAAGGCTTACTGCCTATTTTGGATATGCTCGTAATGACCAGCTCGACACAGAATATGCTATTATTGCAGTGGGTAATCAAAGAATGGATTGGGATGAGGATCGGACCTATTTAATCTCATATTTGGTTTCCTTTAGTGAGTATCTCCAACTAACTTTAACTAAAGCAAGTATAATTACAACTCTAAAGTCTGTATTAAATAACCGGCAAAAAAAAAGTATTGACATGTTTCACCAGTCGGGCCTTTTCCACATGTTGGAAATCCGTGCAAGAATAGTTAGTACGACCTCATTGAGTGTATAGTTATATAATCAGAAAAAAATAAAAAAAATGAAATGAAATAATCAGACTATCTGAAGGAGAGAGAGTAGGTTTTTGCAGTTGTGGATTTGACCATTGCCTGTCATTTTCATTATTATATTTTTGGCATGAAATGTTCAAATCTGTCATGACACCAATCTCCCTTTCAATATCACAGACATGTCATGTGAAATCTATTTATATACACTCTGTGAAATCATTTCCCTTTAAAAAATGAACTCAGGTATCAGTTTAGGGGTTTGTATTGTGTGTCATTGTAGATGTTAAAGTTCACAAGTCAAGGTTTTAAGTGATGTGACCACCCTCTGCTCTAGCTCTAGGCCCCTGAGAACAGTGAGCTTTGGTCTGCTGGCAGTTCCCAGAGTACAAACTAAACACGGTTAAGCCTCATTTGCCTTCTATGCTCCACGACTGTGGCATACTTCCTAAAACCTCAACTGGCATTTTTAAGTCAAAACTGAACTTGAAATACTTATAAATATTACAACAAAACAAACCCGACGGGGAGTGAAAGGTCTCTATAAATGAAAGTTGCTATGTTTTAATGTTAGAAGTTTGAATTAATCACCAGGATGACTGAGAACCTACATCCTTTTGTATATGTGGGAAAAGTTTTCCTTTGCTTGAAAGGTGCTCTATTAATAAAGTTGAGTTGAGATTGTAAACATTGTTATAGCTAGCCAACTCTTCTATTGTTTTTGCTTAGATTTATAGTTTAACTAACAAACCCCTGGCTCCTAAAGAAAACGCAGGGTCATGTAAATAGTCACATTTATATAGCGCTTAAAAATACCGACTGATCAACTGTCGCACACATAAGCAATGAAGATGATGAATTGTATGTTGTTTTATCAAGGTTTTTAAAAGTCAGCACCTGGTAAACCTTCTGCTATACCTGGCTTATCCCCTGCGGTAACATAGGTTTCATTGATTCATGGTTGTCGATTTAGTTGTCTTGACTTTTGCAGGCTACTCGCATGCTACATTTTATTACCAAGGCCTAAACCCGTTTATCTGACTGCACATTTCTCTACACAAGACGATACCTTTCTATGATTTTATCTGCGTTCCATAGAGGCGCTGTACAAATCTCAGCGCAGCCATCTCTGCCGCAACTTGCTGCAGACGTGTAGGAGCGGAACTCATTGTGCATTCTGCTGAGCGAGGCACAATCTATCCCCATTTCAGTCAGCTGCTAACACCGCCGATGTCATTCACTCTACACTTTACAGCCAACAATGACACGTTTAAAGACCTGGGATTTTCCTGTACTCTACATCCCGCACAAGTTATAGTGAAGGTGAGTTTGAGTGACAAATGGTTGGAGACAGCCGCCATCAGTTCATGGCACGCATTTAAAGAGCTGTCAATCATTTGTGTTTATGATCTCAGCCCCAATCCTCCTGAGTGCAGCGAGATGTGGGTATTTGTAATGTTAAGTGAGATTGAAAATGCTTTTGGACACAAGACGGGTCAAATCGATATAACGGAACATTTATAATGTGACTTCACGGCTACACAAGTTGTATTGTTCGAATAAATACCAAGTATTACAGTTCAGTCAATGCAATGTCTGACCATTGTTATAGTTTCTTAAAGGTGCATTATGCAACTTTTTATGCGGTAAAAAAAAGTTGATATTTGTGCGTATTTGACCTTGTGCAGCGGCTGTATGAGTGATTAGCATTGGTGCCCTTACTTTCCATCACAGTGGTCTCTACAACGCTCCAGGAGCAATTTTGTAGGTTTTCAAACAATTAATACAAGGTCAAATACGCACACTACATAAATGTTGCATAATGCACCTTTAAATTAAAGAGACGACGGACAACTGCAAACGCGCTTTTAAAGTCTGAGGTAAACGCTATTATGAAATAATTTGTAACTAACTAAATATTTGTATGTATTATTATTAGTTTATTTGACAGGGACAGTACACATTAACGAACATCTCTGTTAATGTGTCAGTATTAGCGGCAAAGCTAGTTTTAAACTGTTGTCCCTGGGCAAGGTGTTTAATGCCAACAACAATAAAACATATAAGTTAAGATAATGCTTTATTGATCTCACAATGGAGAAATTCACTTGTTACATTCGGCTCTCAATATAGAAAATGTTAAAAGTTTAGGCTACATACTTTACATAATTCATTCATTCATGCATTTGTTCATACAATTAATGCATTGATAACATCTGAATGTTTGTTCTGTGACTTGCACAATAGAATAGAGATTTTGGTGCAAGGGCAGGTCATACAGTTCAAACAGAGGACAGTATTAAGATACTTATGTACAGTTATTATTTACAAAGCAACACCTGTCCAGAGAATCCTGACACTTGGCTCAGTCCTGCACTGTATAGGGTCTAATAAGCACATTGTTGATTTGATTTTAACCTGTTTTTTAATTGAGTCTCCTCTAACCGTAGACTGAGTGGCTCTGTCTGAAGATGATTTCAGTTTTATTAATTCCCTTAATGGCGGTGGTGTAAGTCCATTGAGTATTTTATAAACCGTGTAAGCAAATTCAAGGTATTTATAATTTTCAAAGTTCCGAAGATTGTACGTCTCAAGATTGCGACAGTGGTGGCACGAAACAGGTTTTCTGGCAAAATAGTTTAAAGCTTTTATATATATTAATTCTATTTGTCTAAACGTGGTTTCATTTGTAAGAGACCAGTTTATAAAACAATATTCTTTGTGTGAGAACACCATAGCATTCCGAAACATCCTAGCTGCCTTAAATGTCATTGATGAACGAATATATCTGAAGTTATGAAGACTGAATTTTATTGTTTTAGAAATTATCTTTGACGTGACTTTTGAACGTGAGAGTAGAGTCAAGAACTACTCCAATATCTTTTCATCAAAGATTAAAATGAATAACCAGTATTATAGATATTAAGTCTCCCAAATGAACTAGAAATAAAATGCTCTGACACATAAGCCCTTCTCTCAGCGCACCTGGAATTGTCAAAGGGAGTGGTTTATGGTGCATTTTCAGAGCTGCCCGCCAGATGTCGCCATTTCACCTATTCTCAGGAAATTATCCAAACATAAAAATACAATAACAGTACAAAACCTTAACAAAAACAGCAAAAAACAATAACAAATGTCAGAACAGACATTTGTCATATAAACTATCTTTTAACCTAAGTAAAACCAAATATATTATATTTAGTAATCAACAAATTAAAACCAGTATGAGCCTAAAGATTGATGATGTGGAACTAGAAAGGGTGAATGAAAACAAATTTCTTGGAATAGTATTAGATCATAAATTATCGCTCATGTTCAATCAAAACTGTCCAAAACAATAGCTATATTACATAAAAACAAGTATTTTTAAAAATACACCCTCTTTGTATATTCTGTATTGTTCTCTTATTGTTCCATACATTACTGTGTGGAAATATGGGGGCATGCCTACACTATAAATACAAAACCTATTTTTATTAAAATGTACTAGGTCTGTTTGAAAACAGGGAACAGAAATATAACCTGAGAAGAGAGAACGTGTTTAAAAAATAAATGCTTAAAACAAACTTTAAAATGAACACTATTTCAGTTAAAGGGGTCGACTTGTGGAACGGTCTCGACGATGATCTTAAGAGGAGCAATTCCATTCATTCTTTCAAAAAAAGTTTAAAATCTTAATTTTTGACAAATATATGGATGCTCAAGAAAATTGGCTAAGATAAGTTTATGTAAAATTGTTGTGCAACAAACAAACACTTGTAATTACAAATTATTATTTCTATTTTGGAAAAGAAGGAAAAATATGTGTACTGTATAGTTGTGTACGTGTATATATATACTGTATATATTTTGTTTTTCTTTCATTTTTGATGGGTAGATGTTGTTCTGCATAATAAGCCACGGCTTCAGCCTACACCTTTTTGGTTACCCTCCTTGTTTGTAATGAATCTGCTGTACATACATTTTGTTCTATGTTTTTATAACCGAATAAACCTTCATTCATTCAGACAGCAAAAAAAATAAAAAAACAGCAAACGGACAGAAACGAAAGGACATACATAGCTTCAAACATATGTGTGTGTGTGTGTGTGGGGGGGGGGCTAATTACTTTATTTATATTAAGCCTCATTGTTGTCCCCACCCTGACTGTAAGTAATCGACTTTATTATTGTACCTTCTCTTCACCATTTCTGCCCCTAGTTTAAGTTGTTATTGTTATCTTTATTAAATATCACTAACTATAATAATAACTATTATCATGATTGTATCATATTTTATGATAACCATTTTGATCATTTTCTTTTCTTCTTTTCTGTCCTTGTGTTTTCCTGATGGGCTAAGGTGCATTAAAAGGTGGGCACCAGAAAAAAAGTGCTTCCCCGGGGCAGAAATGCTGTCCCGCGGGAGACCTTCCCTCTGTGTGTATATTTATGAAAAAATAAAGTAAAACTTTAATTCTGAATAGTATTACTAGTCTATTGTGGTGCATTAAAAGACACGGTAGATGGTAAGGGGAAGGACTAAATGAAATTTCCATTGGGGATATACATTTTTTAGCAGGGGAATTTGGTGACAACACTGTCAATACAAGAAAAGTTCCAGTATGGTGAATGAAGCAAATTATAATAATGAACATATAGCTTAATGTAATATAGATATGTATGTACATACACTCACTGTAACTATTAAAAATAAGATTAAAAAATAGACAAAATACAAACAGAAAAATACAAACATTCAAAAATTTGCAGAAATTAGAGATTGGGGGCAATCGACGAAAGAAGACTGAATAGGAATGAAGAGGGGAGATTCAAAATTACAATAGTACTAATAATGAAGAAAAAAATTAATTCAAATAATATTAATAAATAAATAAAATAATAATTAAAAAATATGGGAGTGGCTCCACTTGGACAGTGGTTAAGGCGGGTAGTTAAGTAATGAAATCAGAGGTTCATGAGGTCGGAAAATATAGGAAGGGAGGATTCCAATTCCTGTAGAGGGGGTAATGAGTATTCTATTGTAAGGGAGTCAATAAGTAAGTTTTTCCAGTGGTTTATGTGGCAGACTGAGGGAGACAAAGATGTGGCAACCCAGCAGGGACGACAGTGATTTGGAGACATTTTCCCAGAATTGTTTAATCAAACTGCTTTGACATAATGCCTTGCTCTATTCTCGTCTGTGATTGCTCAGATATATGTTTCTCTGAGGTGTTTTACAAGTGCGTCTGTCTGTGCCAGTTTGTCTGCGGTGAGGGTACAGTGTGGGACATGAGCGTTTGGGGCGTCGCGGCTCTGATGCTTGTTGACATTTCAAAGGCAGAGGCGTCAAAGCGGAATTCACGCTGCTTTTGTTGACAATCGCTGATTTTCCACATTTCTCCAGAGACGCCGATACTCACGCTGCCTCAGCTCTCAGTTCACTGTGCGCAGATGGGGATGCATATTCCAAAACTTTGCTTTTGGGTTTGAGGGACTTCCTCCAGATACATGGCGCAACTGCCGGTGGCAAACTACAAAGTTGGTTAATTTAGTGAGTCTGATGAAACTAACTGGTGCAATTCAATCAACAAACCCCCATCTACAGTACAATGAAAACATACAAATACAAACATCATTATCCATTAAACACTTTTATCTACGTCTCAGGCCAATGTCCCCAAAATGTATTTATGTTACTCAAAGTTGAAACTTGTCCAAGTGCCACCTGATCACAAAGGTGGAGCTCCAGTTAGAGTACATGTTGGCTACTGCTGTAAAAACACATTTAATGCTTATTCAGCATTTCACAAAGCAACTGAAGCTATCTTTGTTTATTTTTCCAACTGGCCCATTGCAGCACTCCAATAAATGAACTTACTTGGTAGGGCGTTGCCAAAATTCCTTGTTATAGCTGAACAAATATCCTGGTACAGCAGGTGATATAAGGACATGTCATCTTTTTTCTTAATAATGATCATTTCAAAAGTACTATCAACTTGTTGGTAAGAACCCACATAGTCTGCACATGCAAAGAAAACAAACCATAGCTGTCCATAAGTTGTAATTAAAAAAAAAAGGTAACGCTTTATAATAAGGGTACATGAACTCATGCATGAATTCATCATAAATCATGATGAATTCATGCATGAATTCATCATGACTTCATGAATTAATTCATTATAAATTCATGTCAGGTCATGATGATTCATGATGAAATACTCATGAATTCACACCGTTAATTCAGGCAATGAACTCACTAATGATAATGATTAATTCATCATGATCATGATGAATGTTTTGTTTGCGAAGAAACCAACCCAACAAGGACCAAACTGTGTATAAACTTACAACTAAAAATGATCTCATGGTTAGTTCATCATGAGTTCATTATGAATGTGCCCCTTAAAATGAAGCGTTGCAGCTTTAATAACTTAATAGATACAGAACCTGTTTTAGGAGAGCAATTACACACAGAAGAGAGCTTAAATCAACATTCAAGACTTTATCATTCATTTATGATTACACAATACAAATATGTAACAATTCATTAGTAAGTATGTTTGCAGAGGCTCTCAGTCGCCCAGGAAGTATTCATTTAGTGAAGCTCTAAATCGTTGACTGGCCTGAGTTGGTTGATTTGAGGATGTTTTGCTTCGTTTTGCTTCTATTTTAGGACGGGCCTGAGTGTTATTGGAGCCATGTCTAGTTTCGCTTTACTTGTTACATTTTCTGACCACAAGAGCTAAGAAGCTTCTGCGAATAGAACGAAAAATCATCAATTCAACAAACTGTCCAGTCGACGATTAAAAGCTTCAGGTGTAGGGCAGCAACAATTATCTCAACAGAATTGAAGTTGCAGTTTTAACAATTTAACAATTACAATGTCACAAAGCCTGCAATTAATATTTTCTTACACAATTGTTTGTTGACATAAGGAAATCTCCTAATTTCATTTTTTTAAATTTGTTTGTTCATCGTCTGAAGTTGTACGCAGCTCATATTTCACACTTGTTTCGAATATAGGATCCAGGAAGTGCTCAAAATGTCATAAACAGTTTGTAGCTACCGTAGCAATGTACCGTGGGATAAAAGCGGAGCACTCACATTACGTAGTCTTGACACGGAGCTGCGACCCCCCCATGGTGGCAGCCCATGGAGGCAGGATGCGCACTGGACCCCGCGCTAAAAACAACCAGGTTTTAGGCTAACGTTTAACTAAAATTATCAGAAGATGTTGTCCTTAAACTCACCGAAAAGCATGATTCAAGTTGCTGGCGTTACGCGCATGTGTGGCAACTGAAGCGCATGTTTGGCCCAAAGTAGCCGGCCTAAGCAGCGGCAGCCCTTGCTTCCTGTGTTCAGCCGTGCAGCAGGTGACGTCAGAGGTGAGAGGTCGGGCTGCGTAGCGAACCCCCCTTTTTATAGTGCGCCCTCTCGCCTCATCAGCCACTACGTGCAGGAGCGCAAAGGGCTGTCCTGTCACATCTGCATCAAGCTGGGGCTGTGATTCAATAGCATCACTGTATGAGTTTGTTGTACAGATCTGCTGTAAACTGAGTTGTTATATAACAATCCAAAAGCGATGGAACTCTCCTTTAGTTATCGCAGGGGTGTCCTTTAAGTCTGCTTCTGTTTGCACTCCTACAGTATGAAGCCTTCATTTACTCAATCGGGCCTTACCATTCTTTTAGTAAATTCTTCATCATGGTTGAATGTATAGATAGATGACATTATGTTGCAGCATCTAGAACTCAGATTTTTGCTTGCTTTCCTATCTCTTCTGCCTCTCTATGTAAATAAAAACGACCACGCATACTACTTGCTTGGCTGTCATACTTCTGATGACGGCCTGCAGATGGCGGCTGAAACAGGTAAAGGTAAAGATTTCATCATCTCTAATCCTAGTGTCTGACCAAATGATCCTTGAAAGTTATACTAGTAACACAAGTAACATTTCTAAGCTTTTAGTGTTGCATGTTTTAGTGTGATTTACAGTGATACATGTTAAACAAGTCAAACTCCCTTGGGAAAATGTTATGGTTAAAGGTCAGCAAAATCTGCTACTCGCTATACAAGAAAATTACAGGGAAGGGAAGGGAATCTTATTTGTATAGCGCTTTTCATATGACACAAGTCACACCCAAAGCGCTTCACACATGAAAGGGAGGGGGACTCATTCACTCCATGCTGATGGTGGTAAGCTACATTTTGTAGCCACAGTTTCCCCTGGGGTAGACTGACAGAAGCGAGGCTGCACACATCTGCGCCAACGGTCCCTCCGACCACCACCAACCACCTACAGACTGAAACCATTCGGAATGAGCTATAAAAAAGGCTGATAACTGGCTAAAGTTGAGAAGCACAGACAATTTGAGTTCTGCAATGATCAAACCAAGTCTTGTGAGAAGACGTATGGACATGGAGGATGACATAATGAGATATATGTTTTTGAGGATGCTGCTTCACATAATATTGTTAAATATATTATATTCCTTTTGAGCTGATCATGACGGAAAGTTCTGGAAAAATGTTTGTACAGCACTACTGTGTGAGTGAGATTAGGTTGTATGAGTAAGACTCTTCTAAGATAAATACTGTATGTATTGACCTTACAATTGTGGGCCTTGCCCTTAAGCAACAGTCTCAATCAATCAAAATATACACTTTAACTTTGTTTGATTTAGCATAAGGTATTTAAGCCTACAACGACCAGGAGAAAATTCACACACAGCAATAACAAGGTAAGAGCTGACAGTGTATTTGTACTGAAAGGGATGTATGGCTGATATATAGTAATATTTAACTGTTAAACATTGTTTTGATGTCCACTTTTTCAGAATCACAAGCTGTGAAGGTAATAGTCATTGAAAATTAACATCTGTCTTGCTGAATTTGCAAAGTGAAACTTTTATTGGATGTGCTTTTTCCATTCAAACAGATGAAGCTTTGGATATGTCTGGTGATGCTGGTCTCATTTGCAGCTGCTGCTGAAGGTAAAAGTTTTTTTAACAGATGAACAGCCAAATTAGATCAACTTGTAATGAGTAAACGTCAAGGCCAATATTAATTTTAATTTAGTTTTAGTCTTACTCTTTTCATGAAAATGTAATATAATTTTAGTCAAAATTTAGTCAAATAATTCTCTTAAATTTTAGTCTAGTTTTATTCGGCTAACATTGCATGTAAATTTGCATTTATAATATTTATCATAATCATATTTAATCAAGGTTTTCTGCTTTATTGAGCTGTTCCCACATGGACTAAGCTCAGAGCTGTTCCTTTGGCACTAATTGTAAATGAAATGAGGCTCTGTCAAACTGTCATTGGAAGTTTGGATGATTGTAGTCTCTTCTTCTCATTTTTATTTAGTCATATTTTAGTCAACGAAAATATCTGGACATTCTAGTCTCATAATATAACGCTTAACTTAGTTTTTGTCCAATTTTAGTCAGCAAAAATATTACTTTAACTAAAATTATGACTAAATGTTTTGGTCGACGAAATCAACACTGATCAAGGCAAACTTCAAATTCTAAAAAATTCTTCTAAAATTACCCTTAATTTGGGCCTCATTCATAGTCTTTTATTGACTCCTGTCTTCCATTTGAGACATTTCAACATGATCTTCTAGCACATTATGCACCATCCCTGACATATTCCAACGAGACTTTACTTTGGTTAAGACCTGAACCTGTTCTCAAACAATGGCAATAAAACTTCTGATTCCGATTCTGATTAAGACTGACAATTCTTTCCAGAGTTTACGTTGACACATGTTTTTGGTTCCCTCCTGCAAATACAAATTCATAATTTAACAATATCTGTCCTCTTTCAGATATGACGGGAAAGATGTTCACCTTCCCTCAAGAAACAAACACAGCTCTTGTGAGACTGAATACTGTGTATGAGAAGAGCTTCAGCGCTTTCACAGTCTGTCACAGGTAGAGTTTTCATTCATTTGCCTCTTCTCAGGGGCATAACATTATGGTTATAAGACTTTTATCTTATATTCACAGATCATTCACTGACCTCAAACGAGACCACAGCCTGTTCTCTCTGGCCTCACCCGCTAACCAAAATGAGGTCTTGATTTTTTATGACTCGAGCAAGAAGCTTCTGGCGCCCTATTTGCACAATGTTGAAATTGGTTATGGGGAACTTGACTATGTTCCCAACAAATGGCACTCCATTTGCACGACATGGAATTCAAAGACCGGACTGGGGCAGCTGTGGTTTAATGGGCTGCCAATGACCAAAAAGTTTGCCGGATCCACCATTAATGGAAAGCCTAGTATCATTTTGGGACAGGTACAGTACGCCTTTTGTCAAACACTCTATAGCAGAGTGCATTATTAAAATGACTGTAAATTAAGGTATTGCAGAACGGAGGTCAGAATCTAGCAAGTCTCTTTATTATGTGTACCTGTTACGTTTGCAGGAGCAAGACAGCTATGGCAGCCATTTCGATGCTAAACAGTCTTTTGTGGGGATGATGACTGATGTCCACATGTGGGACCATGAGATCACACCCTGTGAGATCCAGAAGTACGCGGAAGAGCTCAGCTTCACTCCGGGAAATGTGATCAACTGGGCAGCACTCGACTTTAAGGCTGAGGGGAATGTGTTTGTCGAAAGTAAGCAAGTGGGGTGCAATTCAGTGTGCTTACTGTGATCCACAATTTACAATGAATATACAGTAAACTGAGAAAAATAAATTGCATTCACATTTCATGATGATATGGGGCTAGTATTGTAAAGGGAATAAGGCCACATACAGTAAGTTTAATCTAATCGGTCTGGGTGCTAAGAGATTGTATTAATCTTGTGACAGTTATCAAACCTGTCTTATGATGTCTAAACATAATTTTATCAAACAGAGCCTGCAGCTTAACTTGTCCCCACTGCACAATGGGCTCCTCAGATCAGAAGGAGCAGTATTCTACTAGTGTATTAGTGAAATTATAAACAAGAAGTAAGCATGATTGAAATAAAGCCTGTGAGTTAAACCAGTCTTAGAGCAAGAAGAAGCTAAAAGAAAACACAATCAACCCAGTGCAGTCTATGATATTTCAATCTCTACTACAATGTACAATTTCTGGATGACTGAAAGCCAATTATTTCATAATGTCATCAGTTATTTCATGCAGAAAGAATAGGTGTTTCACTTTGGGCCAGTTTACTTTTCATACGCATAGCCCCTGTGATTACAGACAATATTTGTCAAGATCAATGTGTCTGTGTTTTGAAACTAAATTTGAGCTATTCCTTACATCTATTTTAATCCATTGGCCTCTTGTGAATGCAGTCTATTGGAAATCCAACCAGCTCTATCTGCTGCAGTAGTATGAACCCTTAGTAACATAACCTTAATATGTCTATTCCTTTTACGATATACTCTTCTTTGAGAAGTGTTGGTAAATTGTTATTTCTTTTTATTGCCTTTTAAACCTTGCATGTTAATCAGCTTATAATAAAGCATTTCATAAACACATGAGATTTGTTTTATTTTTGCTGTCTATAGATCTACACATATGTAGCACTGGTCAAATTATCCATCCATCCATCCATTTTCTTCCACTTGTCCATTGCCGGGTCGTGGAGGCAGCTGTTGGAGCTGCCCAAATCACTTAGCACCAGCCCCTATGGCTCCTCCTGCAGGTGGTGGGTCCACAGAAGGACGGCCTCATGGTTCTAACCGGGCCTCTTGGTCTCTCATAAGGGCTTCTGGTCAAATTAACATTTCTTTAAAGTTAGTATAGTTTGATTGGTATGACCGAAAGGACAAGATCGCGAATACAAGCGGCCGAAATGAGTTTCCTTCGCAGGGTGGCTGGGCGCACCCTCCGAGATCGGTGAGGAGCTCAGTTACCCGGGAGGAGCTCGGGGTGGAGTCGCTACTCCTTCACGTCGAAAGGAGCCAGCTGAGGTGGCTAGGGCATCTGTTCCGGATGCCTCCTGGTCGCCTCCCTCGGGAGGTGTTCCAGGCATGTCCTATTGGAGGAGGCCTCGTGGAAGGCCCAGGACACGCTGGTGGGACTATGTCTCCGAGCTGGCCTGGTGTCGCTCGGGTCCCCAGAACAGCTGGAGGAGGTGTGCGTGGATCGGGAAGTCTGGGCATCTCTGCTGAGACTGCTGCCTCCGCGACCCGGCCCCGGATAAAGCGGAAGAAAATGGATGGATGGATAGTATAGTTTGCTTCCACTCACATGCTAAATCATTTAATAAAGCCTATGGCCAGATCACTGTTGCTTATGTGGCCAAGCAACATTACTTGACCAAACATGCTCCTACCAATAAGTGTAAGAGTCTGCTTTTTTTTTCTTCCATTCTTTCGCAGCTAGTGTTGATGGGCGCAGTGATGTTAGCATGTGACACTTAGGCCCTGGCAAAAGGTAATTTTGATGTGAACTTGTCAAATTATGAAAACTCAAAAACTGAAGTCCTCCTTCCCATGCATTTATGTAAACCAGAGTCAAATAAAAGTAGCGGAGGAATTTAAATATCTAGGCCTTGTTTTGGATTCAACATTTAGTTTTAAAAAACATGTTGAGAAAATCTGCAACACACCAAAATACAGTTTGTTTTTAAACATATTAGAAATACACCGACTCATTACTGTATTTTTTGTTGGTCACAGATCAGTGAGACAATAAAACCTCTAAAATCTCTATATAATCAAGCTGTTAAAGTGCTGGACAAAAAGCCACTGACCGAGATGCCATCACGGTCTGATCCTTGGAAAATACAGCATGTTAAACTTGATAATTTAATTGTGTACGCCAATGTGCGATTAGTTGACTAGGAGCTCCATGTCCATGAGTCGCAATGACTGTAGACTGCCAAAACGTAACTCAGCCTTTGCGTAGACAGCCTTCTCAATCAAAGGCATCAAAGAATGGCACAAACTCCCACAGAGTCTGAAACTTTCCTTAGACCTAAAGGATTTCTCTCGCAATACAAGGAAAGTGCTGTTGGAAAACCAATCGTGTCAGCATTGATAACTGTAAATGTAAATATGACCGTTAGTGATGTTTTATTGTAGTAATTTTAGCATGATTCTATGTGGATTGGTGGCGTAACGGGTGAATGGTTGAATGAATAAATGAATATTTGTATTTGAGTGGTTAAATATATTTTATTTTGTACATTTTGTTACTCACCTGCTCATGGACTGCAGATGGAAACTTGCTCAAGCTAAATCTGGTGTTTTTTGCACATTGTCCCTGTTGAAATAAACATGTTTGGCAATTTGTCTTCATGGTAGCTCATAACACAGGGCTCAGCAGTGACGAAAATTGTGACACTCTGCATCAAGCTGGGCTGTGATTCAATAGCATCACTGTATGAGTTTGTTGTACAGATCTGCTGTAAACTGAGTTGTTATATACAATCCAAAAGCAATGGAACTCTCCTTTTTTATCGCAGGGGTGTCCTTTAAGTCTGCTTCTGTTTGCACTCCTATGAAGCCATCATTTACTCAGAGATGAACTTTACTCAACTGGGCCTTTCCATTCCTGTAGTAAATGCTTTGTTATGGTTGAATGTATAGGTAGATGACATTATGTTGCAGCATCTAGATTTTGCTTGCTTTCCTATCTGTTCTGCCTCTCTTTGTAAATGCCAACAACCACGCATACTACGACATGCTGTTTTTACAAAAGTTAATCTCTGATGACAGAAGTATTTCTGAAATGTTGATTTGACCTTTAACTATGTGGTGCCAGCACATAATTGTTACGACCCAGCTCTGCTAGGGTAAGGGAAACTGTAACAAAAAAATTATAATTTAATAAAAGGAGTGTAAAGTTAACAAAGGGGTAACAAAAATAAACAAAGGCTATTTACAATATTTACAAAAGGTTAACCAAAACAAAGTTACTCAAACTAAACAAAATCGAAGTACACAAAAGTGAACACTAACAAATTAGGCCTAACAAATACCAAACAGAGTCATGACTCAAACAAAGTGTCTCTTGATCCCACGTCACATTATAGTGAACATTCCAAAAAGAGACAAACACAATGACGTACTGGCCAGCAGCCTACCTAAACACCAGTTGTCCCTGGATACACAAAGTCATTAATGACACGAAAGGGACACGGAAACAACACAGAATGGCGTAGTGGCCACAAAGACCAGCAGCCCTGAATGTTCTTAGGTGTGGCCTTTTTATAGGCGTGGCTGCAGCAGGTGGTTGATTGGGGCCCGGTGTTCCGATATTGCACCAATCAGGACCAGGGACGAGCAGCCAACCAGAACCGAGCATGAAACGAGTCCTCCAATCCCAGGCCAGGGCTCACACCGCCCGGTTTCCATGGAGGACAAAGGGAAATTTTCCACACAACCAAAAGTAATACAAACTGGAGGGAGACTGGAGGCCTGGGGCCGTAACATAATCAACATTTATCTTGAGTATTATATCTTATAAAATTTAAAGTACAATGTTTAAAAATACCTGTGCATAAAATATGTGGGCATTAAAGTGTTATGTTGAAATCATAAAATTGGTTTGTTACAATTTCAAACAAAGACAAAAAGTTTTTTAGGGTGTCATTGGGTCTGAGTAAAATGCTACTACCATTTTAAGCCGTTTTTAGGTTGCGTGTTAGATGGAAAGTTACAAAAGAATTTGTTTTTGCTGCTCCAGTGTGATAAGATCAGGTTGCTTAATAAAGCCCCTGGGCTTAACCGCTGTTCAGTTTCCTTGAAATGATTTATATTGCATTTTTGACCAAGCAATGCCAGTCTCAAACAAAGATATTTTTTTCGAGTGAAGACATGTTCGATTTGACAGCAGTGGGAGGGTATATAAGCCTACCAAGAGCAAGAGAATTTGTAAAAACAAAAAATTCTGAGACGAGGACAGACCAGTAACAAGGTAAGTACATACTGAATGGATTTGTACTGAAGGGGATGGATGGCTGACATAGTACTTTAAACTGTTTATTTCTGCTTCCATGTTCATAGACAAGCAAGCAAAGGTAACATGTGTTGAACTTGTTTTAAACGTTGATGTAAATGTAAAGCGTGTCAAATTTACTGGATGTGATCTTTTCATTACAACAGATGAAGATGTGGATGTGCCTTCTGATGCTGGTCTCAAATGCGGCTGCTGTTCAAGGCAAAATTTCAAACAGTAAACACAATCAAATATACATCTAATACAAAATATATTAATATCTCTTGTTTCTTAGATATGACTGGAAAAGTGTTCACTTTCCCACGAGAAAGTAACACGGATCATGTGAGGCTGAATACTGGATACGACAAGAGCTTGAGCGTTCTGACAATCTGCCACAGGTACATAATTTTCATTTTTATTCATAACGCTATACCTGGGCTTTTCTGGTTGAGGGATAAAGAGTCAAAAACACAGTATGAGCCAAGGAGGGGCATTTATGAGGGAAATGGATTGTGGCTCAGGGACAAGTAACAATTTGACTGTGCTTTTTTTACCGTGTGGCATTTGTTTTTTTTACCTTAAATTATAATAATTATTATGTAGACTTGAGGTTTTCTACTAGGCAGCCAAAGGTATCGCTTTAACTCACGATTAACCAAAGATAATGAATTGATTTATCATGGATTCATCGCATTATATGTAATGACTTAACACAATCTTGTATCTCGAAGACAGATGAAAGACAGAGCACTTAATTTACAAATGACAAATTATGAGAAGTTCACATAGATTTATGAAATAGTTTTAAATCCATTCAAATTAACTGTAATTAATCGTAATTAATCAAATTCTAAAAGATTAAAGGCAATAATCGATTAGTAGCATATAGCTATACATGCCCCTATGTAACCAATATCTACTGTACTCAGATAAACTTACACTACTCACACTACCCAGTGGGGGGCAGGAGCCAGTTTTTCCTATTAACTGCATTACACTTTCACGAGTAGTATCTAAACCGAAAATGTATGAATTACAAAAATGATAATGATAATTAATATAATTGACTGGGTCCTTGATCTCTCTGTACAACACCAAAAATCTCCTAAAAAACAAAAAAATGTTACTTGCCCCCCACCTCATTAACTATTATTGGCCTTCAGAACATTGTGATGTCACCTGAAACCCAGCAATAAGTATTTACCAAACCAAAAGGTGTTGATTAATTGATTAATCAATATTTGACGATTATTGAGATTGACAAAAGTTTACTTTGCTATTTCTGCCTTAGCAAACATACTGTATTAGGTCCTTCCCAGCAGTATTTATTGTTTTTCCAAATTAATTGCGATGGACTTAAATTCCATTTTCTTCCATTTACAGATCCTTCACTGACCTCACACGAAACCACGCCCTCTTCTCTTTAGCTACACCGTCTAGAAGCAATGACATAATGATCTATTATAACTCCGCTCCTAAGCTTGTGGAGCCCCATTTTTGTGATGCTAAAGCTGGCTATGGAGGACTTGACTATGCTCCAAATAAGTGGCATTCCATGTGCTCAACATGGGACTCAAACGTTGGACTGATACAGCTGTGGTTTAATGGGCAGCCACTGACCAGAAAACTCGGTCCTGGATCCACCATTACTGGACAGCCTATCATCATTTTGGGACAGGTATGCTTTCAGCCTCACATTATATATAAGAAACTAGACTATGATTTTATATCTAATGCAGATTATGTATTTACTGAGTGGTACATTTCAAAATGCAGCATTTGTTATAGCACTACTGTTGCTAAAGTCCACATTCATGAGCACACCACAAGTCAAATTAAAGTGCAATATGTCCCAGTGTCTTACTGTACAGTCTTGTTCTAACGCACGGTCTTGTTCTTATGCACAGTTCAGTTTGTTCTTATGCACGTCTTGTTCTTATGCACGGTCTTGTTCTTATGCACTAGTTCTGATGCACGGTCTTGTTCTTATGCACGGTCTTGTTCTTGTACTCTGCTGTGTAAACATTGTAAAGCCCTATTGTGTTTGCAGGACCAGGACAGTTACGGCGGTGGTTTTGATCCTAGCCAGTCTTTTGTGGGGATGATGACTGATGTCCACATGTGGGACCACGAGATCTCACCCTGTGAGATCCAGAAGTACATGGAGGAGCTCATCTTCACCCCGGGCAACGTGCTCAACTGGGCAGCACTGGACTTTCAGACTAATGGGAAAGCGTTGGTCGAAAACAAAAAAAACTGCAATGCAAAGTGGTTTTCAAAGTGATCCCCAATTTTCCCCAATTTAATGCTAAATGGTAAATGGTAAATGGTCTCAACTTATATAGCACTTTTCTACCTTCATCAGGCCCAAAGTGCTTTACAGCAAGGATCCACTCACCCATTCACACTTTCATTCATACACAATGGTATGACAGTCTCATTGATGGCTCCTATTATATCTTCTTTAATTAATAGCCAGGGTTATTTCTTTCTTGCATGTTAAATCTTGTATGTTACACAAACTATAATAAAAGCAGTTCATAAATGTTGTTACTTCACTTGAGTCTTTGCATAAATTGTGAAATGCACTTAAAGTTTGGTGTCTAGTTTGAATGTGTTGTCATAATTTATTTTATTTTTCTATCCAAACATGCGTATCTGGCACACCTTTTCGTACTTTCATTGTCAAGCGTACAGTAAACATACTAACAAAGTCGTTATACCGTAAACAGTGTTTTTACAGGCAAGCAGCAGATTAGAAATTAGGTGGTGCAACATAATTTGACCAAAGATGCTAAAACCAAGACTCTTTTCATCATTAATGCTTTTGCTGCTGTAATGGTGATGGGTGCAGTGCAGTGTGACAGTGTCGGCTCTGGGAAAAGGTCAGTTTGTTGGGAATTTGTCAAAGCAGTTTGTTTGATGATTTGTCTTCTTGACAGCTCATAGCACAACTGGAGCTCTACATCAAGTTGGGTATGGGATTGAAAGGCGTTACAGTTTGGTGTAGAGATCTAAAGACCTAAACGGATGTTGATATGGTCTTCAAGAAAGTCCTAGCACCTTGTTTAACCTTGTTTCAGCAAAGTCAAAGGAATCTAACCCAATTGAGACATGTATACAGTTGACACATGTTTAAAATTAGTGAGTTGTGGCGAATAATCAAATCTGTTTGTTACTGACACATCTTCCCGATTTTATTTTGTCCACAACAATAAAGCTAATGGGCTTCGGTCCCTTAACGTTTTCCTGATATAGACGAGGACCTCTCATCATTCAAAAGCATATTTTATTTTGAGTTCTTTATTGGCCAACGGTATTCCATTTACATCACAGTGGTGGGATCGAGAGTTTTTCCAGAATATTTAAAAATAAGTATCCAACAAGTGCTTTGATTTTGGTCGAAGCAGGTGTTTTAGTCTTGAGAAACACACACACAAAAAAAGACTAAATAGTTCCCGTCCTTGACAAACTGGAGAGGTTGTGTCAGGTATGGCATCTGGCTTAAAAAACCTTGCCCAAAAAGAATGACAGAACAAGAATGACTTGTTTTGGTGTAGTACTTAGAGATGCAATAATGTTTTTTGCAAATTCAGTCAGAGTCAAATTGAACCATTTTTCAAGCCTTATACCTGAAATGTCCTTCACCCATGTCTCCAAGAAGTTTTACTATTCCTATCATTCCTATTATTATTCCCATCAGTCACTTTAAGGACACAGAAGGCGGTTGCAGGACACTGGACCTGTGTGTGTGGAGTCTCGATCATGAAATATGGCAGCACAATAAAACCTTTGATGAAAATCTGTAATCTATGCAGCAGACAGATTTATCAGATTTATCTACTTAATCTGACTCCAGACCAGTGCCTCTACCTCCCCTCTCTCTCTCTCTCTCTCTCTCGCACTGTTTATAGAGAGGTTTGTGGAGGTCATGTGACTGGACTAGTATCTCAACCCTACATGTTTATCTGCTGTTATTGGCTGATATCATGGTAAAGGGCTACGAAATATTAGAATATTTGACTAAAGTACCAGGACGATTGAGTTCTGAATTAACGTTGTAAATCTCGCTTTAACATCCTTACAGCATATTACCTCACACATATAAAATCCATATTTACTGTATTTATAATAGTTTAGCCCAAATACAGATTTTGTGTTTAATTTGTCTGGTTTCATGGTAGTTCATACCTGGGTGAAACATTTTAAACCCTGTTTTCTGATTGGTTGGCCTTGATTTAGTCTTTCTACAGACTGTTTCAGGACCGGTTTAGTCCTGGATCACTCTTAACTAAGGCATTTGTCATTTTTACTTGGTCAGACCTTGCTCATACCTAATGGTGTTTAATCCAGGTTCCTAGTTGTTTAACACCTGCTTTACATTTGATTTAGATCAGATTTAGTCGTGGTTCAGACTATATTGCACACATTACGGGCAGCCTCTCAGTAAAGGCGTTGTGGTGTTGCACAGGGACGGACATACAGTATTAGAGGCGTTAGATCTGAATCCATCTGGACACAGTTCCATCAACAATGCTCTGATTAGAAACACTGACAGACGATTGAACAGGGAGGGAGGGAAATGAAAATGCAGTTTTTTTATATTGACATTCATCAGTGCATGTTATCGGTACAAACAACACGTCTTACATTGATGGTCATTATAGTGGGCCTGGGACTCTAGTCATATAAGAAAAAATCCTACAATTAAAATGATTCCTGTGTATTTGGGATTACAGTTAACCCAGGTATACTGTCTTTGGGGCTGGGTATTAAACCAAACAGCTTCCATGTTGCAATATAATATAAAAGAAGTATTGCATTCTTTCTCCATTATTTATTAATCATGGGTTTCAGTCGTATGTTTACCTGTATTGGATGCATTCCAGTATCATATATATTTAACTCTCCTCATTTTTCATCGCTGGAGACTAGTATATCTTTCTGCTCTTGGGTGACAGATGGCAGTAATACTCTGCCACACATATTTGTTTACAGGGAGATCTTTTCTTTGTTCTTGTGCTGCTTTGTTCTCACCGATCAAAACAGGACCGACTTTATCGTCTTTAAAAGCTCGCTCTGCTGCCCTCTATTTCACTGTCTTTAAACTTCAGCTGCTCTTGCTCTTATAAACAAAAATGGGATTCCCTGGCCACCTGTGAGCTCCGTACTTGCAGCTATTACGCAAGTGTTACGATAATCTTTGTCGTCGATGCCAAAGGAACAATAGTTTTTATGTTTACATGAGTCTGGAACTAGGGTCAACGCATTTAGAGGTAGGTTTAACAGCACAGATTAAACTACTGAGAGATGAGTGTTGAAATGCTAAGTTCTGAAATGTCTAAATCATTGGGTGAATTGTGAAGAATTTCAGGTTCTTGCTGTCAACACAGAACATCAACAAACACAAGACTCCAACAATGCTCTTTTTTTCTTTTATTCTTTTTTTTTTACGGTGGTAGACTATTGCCATACATGTGTCTAATGACCTAATATTTATCTGTAGTGAAAGCAAGCAACATCTCTAATTACAAATCAAGTCTGTGGAGAGGCGAGCACTTGTACTGTACACACAAAGACATAAGACTTTTTTTTTTTTATCAATAAAACAATTTGGTCCGTCAGAAGTTCAAGTTGGAAATTGTACAATATTGACGTTTGCTTTCACTGCGCTTTGCCGCGGCGTTTAATCTGTGCACGTCCCGAACAGATTTCAAAGTCCATGACCGATTTAATTAGCATCATTTAGATTAGGTGTCGGTGTTGATTAAGCTTGACGTCCCCCCAACCCTCAGCATCGGGACTGTCTTCTCCTTTCCGTTTTCAATTCAGAAGAAAAAATACTTTAACATGCCAACAATGTCAGCTCTTTTGACGGCTTCACGTTTCTGCCTTCAGGGAGTTAAAGGTGGAGTGTAAACGTGCACAATTACTGTTTTAAAACGGCACTGCTAAAATAAACAAATACAGCTCATATGTGTATTACCTACTGGTTTTAGCCTTAGGATATAGCCAAGTATGGGACTTTGTTGGTTTTCTGACTGGGCTATTGCCAGAGGATAGGATTAAAACTAAACATAAACAACTTTTACTCCATATGAAAGATGTTGCAATTGTTACCAGCAAAGTCAGCATTTGATTTGAACATAAGATATCTGAGGACACATAAAAATGAATACATGAAATATTTATATACGTTTAAAAATACATGCGCTGCCTTTCATTAGCAACCACTAGAGAACCGGTAAATAATAGGAAATGGGGAGAATGGGGTGGCTTTTTTTACTGAATACCAAATGGAAATGTGTGTCATTAGATCAAACAATACAGGCCACAATTCAATGAAGGACGTTGTTGCCTCCATAAATACTTGACGTGTTTTCTATCCCTTAATTGGATACATCTCTTACACGGTATTGATATAACCACAGACAGCAGCTCCATACAGGAAAAGCCTGATGCGCGACATCCCCCTGGTACTGACGCAGATTATTGAATTTTTTGAAAGGTCACAATAATTGATAGGCTACCGATGGAGACGAGCATTAGCTAATAAAACATCTGCTCCCCTGGTGTCCTCGTGAAGCTATCTCTGAATCAGCTTCAAAGCTCCATATCTCCCTTAAAGTTTGAGGAGGCTTTATTCATGTTATGCTGTCAAAATGTACTGAATCTGTACATGTAAGCTGGCACAAGTTTAAAACCGACAACGCCACCTATAGGAACCCTTTAAAAGCACTTAAAACAAGGCAAGCAGTGTAACCAATCAAAAAAACCTTAGGATGATCTTAAGAAATAATTTATTACAAAAACTAAAAACAGTGGATAATGATGCCAATAAGAAAATAAAATAGGAGTTCGTTAAAACTGGCGGGGGTGTGGACGGCCGGCTTGCACGTGGGCTGGTTCCATCGGTGTTGTGGCGGAGTCTCTGTGGGGCAAACAAAGCCAGAGGCAGTAACGTGTTCCTTTGATCGAATAGGGCTCAGAGTCATGCAAAGTGTATCCCGCCAGAGTACTAGAGCGTTACTTACACGCAGGGGCAGAGTTACTCTGCCCGCCTGCTGTGATCAGCGTCGTACTCTGGCTTCACTGGATGGTGGCGGTGCCGGGACTGGTCCTCCGGCTGGCAAAGCCGCTGAGGAAGACAAAAACTCAAGGCAGTCACTTGGCCCCAGACACCAAACACGGCGGCAGCAGCAGCTCGTCCAAATTACGCCAGAGCACTAATACAGCGTTACTTACGCGCAGGGGCAGAGTTACTCTGCCCGCCTGCCGTGTTGTACGTCGTGCCCTGGCTTCACCGGTGCTGCCGTCTTCGATCTGTCGCTCCTCCTGCTCTCCGTAGTCCTGCCCGTGCCCTCGTCAGCCAGACCGTTCTGCCCCATGCCCCGCTCCTCGTCCTCTTAATGTCCCACTGTCCAATAAAATCCACCCCCCACGCCACCAGCACCCCAGCTCATTGGGTAAAAACTAGGTTAACAAGGTCTGTCACAGGTGTGAGGGTCCAGGTAATTAACACAGGAAGTAAAAAGCACAACAATATGCAAATAGTAAAACACTTCAAAATAAAAGCACAAACACACAGCAACGTCAAATGTGCAAATTTACCATCCTGTGACATCCCCCCCTACTTTATGGGTGGCAGTCCCTGTCACCTTAGTCTCCATCTGGGCTAAAACGAGCTGGTGCAGCCCAAAGTTCGACCGGGCTGAGCGCCGGGGGCTGGGTGGCTGCTCCGGTGGGTCCACAAGGGGATTAAACAAGAAGCAGTGATAGGGTCCGTGGCCCTGCGTGGCAGTCTCCGAGGGGCCATCAAGAGTCTGTTCAGAATCCTCGTGAACGGGTCCAATGCAAGGTTTCAAGGAGTTCCTATGGAGAGACTTTTCCCTTCCCCCTTTCTCTGGCCTAACTTTATAGACAACCCCAGTGTCCCCAATCCGCCCTAACACTACATGGGGTTCTGGATCCCAGCCTGGGTGAAGCTTGCCCTGACCCTTACGGTTCCGGTCTCTGACCCACACTCGCTCGCCGGGGGCTAACGGAAGGGCATTCGCTTTTCGGTCATAGACTCGCTTGTGATTACCTGCCACTTTTTCTATGTTTTGCCAGGCCAGATTATAAGCGAAAGAGAGTTTTGATGGTGGTCTCTAACCCATCCCTGTAGGTCATAACGCGGCGGCTGTCTGCTCACACCTAGACTTAGGTCTACAGGTTGTCGCAAGTGCCTGCCAAACATTAAAAAGGAGGGCGCATAGCCGGTGGCGCCATGGGCAGTATTATTATAAGCTGCCAAAAGTTCAGGTAAATACTCCGGCCACCTGTGCTGCCTCTCAGCCTGGAGCGAGCGCAACATGTTTAGCAAGGTTTGGTTCATTCTCTCTACGCTACCATTACCTGCAGGATGGTAGGGAGTGGTCCTACTTTTGCTGATGCCATAAAGGTGACATAGCTGCTGAACCAGGGCCGACTCGAAGTTAGCACCCTGGTCTGAGTGGAACCTGGCAGGGCAACCAAAGACCTGGATTACAGTAGTCCACATAGCCCGTACAGTAGTCTCTGCGGTTTGGTCTTTGGTGGGGACTGCCCAAGCATAGCGAGTAAATTGGTCGGTCATAACTAGGATATTTTGGAAGCGGTCAGTGTCTCTGCCTAGAGTCAGATAGTCAATGCCTATGACCTCTAATGGGTAAGTGGCAATGAAAGGATTTAGCGGGGCCCTCGGCTGAGCCCTGTTTTGTAAACTGCAGGTGACACACCCCTGTTGAAATTGACGCACCTCCATGTCCATGCCCGGCCAGTAAAAGAACTGTCTTATCCTGGAGAGCGTCCTTTCAGCTCCTGCATGGGCGGCGGCTTCGTGATACCTTCTCCAGACCTCATGGCGCTTGTCAGTAGGGCATACGACCTGGACACAAGCCTCGAAGGTTTTGGGGTCTTGGACCCTCCTGTACAATACCCCATCTACCACTTGCAGTTTTTCCCATTGTTGTAGCAGTTTTTGGGCTTTTGCCGGTAATGACCGCCTAGTTGGTCTATCAGGCATTGATCTTGCATCCACATACCTGGCCACTGTGTGGATATCGCAGTCCGCGCCTTGCAAGATCCTCCAGTCCTCCTCCAAGTGTAACCCCAGCTCCTGAGTTGTGGGGGCCGTCTCCAGAGCTGCAGTGAGCCGAGCCACCTCGCCGCTTAGTTCTGTGGAGGGATTGGCGGGGAACCGGGAAAGGGCATCGGCATTAACATTTTCCCGGCCAGCACGGTATTTAACCTGGTAATCGAAAGAAGCAAGCTGGGCAACCCAGCGTTGCTCTACAGCACCCAACCGGGCTGTAGATAAATGGGCAACAGGGTTATTGTCTGTGAAAACCGTAAACTTGGCTCCTGTCAGATAGTCTTTAAATTTTTCAGTTACGGCCCATTTCAACGCCAAAAGCTCCAATTTAAACGAACTGTAATTTGCGTCATTCCTTTCGGTGGGGTGCAAGCTCCGACTGGCATAAGCGATCACTCGTTCCCGATCATCTTGTACTTGTGCCAAGACAGCACCAAGGCCTTGGTGGCTGGCATCTGTGTACACAACAAATGGCTTTGTGAAGTCAGCATAGGCCAAGACAGGTGGTTGGGTCAAGGCAGATTTTAATTTTGCAAAAGCAGCTTGACACTCTGGGGACCACTGAATTGGAATCTCTGCCTTATTCTTGACGGAAACACCCGCCAGGAGGGCCGTTAATGGCCGGGCGATTTTAGCAAATTTGGTACAAAACGTCTATAGTAACCGGCTAAGCCAAGAAAGGCTCTGACCTCCCGTACAGTCACTGGTGCAGGCCAGTCTAAAACGGCAGAGATTTTATCTGGATCAGGTCTTACCCCAGCCTTGTCAACCACATGGCCCAGAAACTTCACCTCGTGTTGGAACAGTTTACACTTGTCCATTCGGAGTTTGAGTCCATGTTGCCACAATCGTTGGAAGACCTCCTCCAGATGCTGTAAATGAGCAGAAAAATCAGGGGAGTAAATGATCACGTCGTCAAGGTACACCAACAGAGACTCGGTTATCTGCCCACTTAAACACTGTTGCATCAACCGTTGGAAAGTAGCAGGTGCATTGCAGAGGCCAAAAGGCATACGCTCAAACTCAAAAGGCCCATTGGTGTAGTGAAGGCAGTTTTCTCTCGGTCTCTTGGGTCCATCTCAACCTGCCAGTACCACTTGCCAAATCTAATGTAGAGAACCATTCTGCTTTGGTTAAACTAGTCAAGTTTCTTCAATTCGAGGAAGTGGGAAAGCATCCTTGTGGGTAACAGAATTAAGCTTCCTATAATCCACACAAAACCTCCAACTGCCATCCTTTTTCCTAACTAGGACTATGGGTGCGGCCCAGGGGCTACAGCTTTCACGTATCACCCCTTTCTCCAGCATTTCTGCGAGCAAGGCCTTGATCTCCTTATACATGGAAGGTGGTATAGGTCGGTACCTTTCTTTGGTGGGAGGGGCGTCTGCCGTGTGAATACGATGCTGAACCAAGTCAGTCCTCCAAAATCCTCTTCATTTGTAGCAAAAACCTTTCTCCACTTCTGGAGCAGAGCCTGGAGCTCCAGCTGTTGTTGATGGGTCAAATGAGGGCAGTCAACAAACTTGTTCACCCCCTCTTCGGTGTGTTCCTCTTTGGAGTCCGGAGTGTCCACTAGGCCAACCTCTACGACACCATCCGGACCCATGGTCAGGCTCAGGTCACGGGCTCCCTGAACATCAGCCTCCTCCACGTGGTATAACCGGCCCAGCTTCTGATAGCGTCCTATATAGACTGGGTACAAATGTGGGTTACAGACACGGACAGGGACCCTCCCGCCTCGCACCACAGATAGGGTTCTAGCTATTCCCCATGCTTCCGCTTCAGGCATAGCCTCTAGAACCGCAGCATAATCAGCCCCACACGGCCCACTGGTCGTCCGGCCCCACACAAAAATCTCACTTTTTGGTGGTACCCGAACCGGTCGCCGGCCTGCAGGTCGGACGTAGCCCAAAAACCCATCTCCCGGTGGTGTCGCGATGGTCCTCCGGCACACAGCAAACGCTTCTCGCCACACCTGCTGGGACTCCCATCTCTTGGGGGAGAGAGCTGGCTTCCCCTGCTTAAAAACAGCATCCCAACATGCACCAATCACATTCATTCCAATGAGCAGTGGATGAGTAGAGCAGTCATCCTTAACAACAACAACACCCTTCTCCGGGATCTTTACGCCTTCCACCTCAAAGTCCATTATTGCGTAACCAGAATATGGTATGCTAAGGCCATTAGCCGCCCGGAGCGTTAACACCAAGGGGGCTGTACCCTTCTCAACCTGAGAAAAATGCTGTTTCATAACTTTTTGTTGAATTAGTGTAACTTGTGAGCCTGTGTCTAATAGCCCCATCATTTTCACCCCACCAACACAAACTTCAATGGTTGGGCATTTTCCAACAAATTGAGTGGTGGCCCCTGGTGGTTAGCATCAGGGGCCATCCCTACTGCTTGGGCCTCAGCAGCAGGGGGGCTAGTTTAAAGATTGTGTATTAGAGGAATTTCTGCAAAATCTTGACATATGTCCTGCCTGTTTGCACTGCCTGCATATTGGTTTGCCATCGGTTGTCCATTCATTGGAATTACTCCGACCTCCTTGCCTTGGTCTGGGTTGATAGCGCCTAGGGGAATGGTCTAGCCCAGAGTGTTGTACGAGCGGTTTTATTTCATTAATGATTTCTTGAGCAAGTCCTTTCATCTGGTCCTTAACATCGCTCAGAATTTCTTGTTTTAGGGCTTCCCTCCAACTAGGTGTAGGCGGTGTGAAATGTCGAGACTCACCTACAGCAGCGGCGCATGTCGTATCAATACCTCCTTGTCCACGCTGTTCTTGTTCCAGAAGCAAGGCCTCATTGTGTATGGCAGTAAAATCCAGGTCAGGATTTCGGCGTACATATGTTCGGAGGGTTTGAGACAGCGGCCCTGCTCTTAGTCCCAGAAGCATTTGGTCCTGCAGATTGCTTTCGGAGGGTGCGTCATCAGGGCTGTGCCGCCGCAGCTTACAATACAATTCCCTTAAACGAAGGGTGAAAGATTTAACAGACTCAGTAGGTTTCTGTATGCAACCAAAAAAATTAGACCTAAGTGCAGCAATTGAAGTATTATCACCATACAGCGAGTCAAGGTACGTAAAAATTTTCACACTCGTGTCCCGCTCTCCAACATCTAATACATTAATCTGCGATTTGGCCTCTCCAGCTAAAGCTCCCAGTAGAAGTCCAGTTTTCCTAGGTTCAGTCAGATCCTGTGCATTTAAAATGCCAGACATTTGTTCCTTCCAGTCCCCATACTTAATGTCACTGTTTGGCCCATGAAACTTTGGTAACCATGGTGCACCGGGATATATTGGCATCATCATCATTTACCACCAATAAACTACAAAACCTACAACAAAAACAGTTTTTGATTGTTACACTGCTCGTGCTTGAGTCCTGCCGACAACAGCCAAATTATGTAAGCTGGCACAAGTTTAAAACCGACAACGCCACCTATAGGAACCCTTTAAAAGCACTTAAAACAAGGCAAGCAGTGTAACCAATCAAAAAAACCTTAGGATGATCTTAAGAAATAATTTATTACAAAAACTAAAAACAGTGGATAATGATGCCAATAAGAAAATAAAATAGGAGTTCGTTAAAACTGGCGGGGGTGTGGACGGCCGGCTTGCACGTGGGCTGGTTCCATCGGTGTTGTGGCGGAGTCTCTGTGGGGCAAACAAAGCCAGAGGCAGTAACGTGTTCCTTTGATCGAATAGGGCTCAGAGTCATGCAAAGTGTATCCCGCCAGAGTACTAGAGCGTTACTTACACGCAGGGGCAGAGTTACTCTGCCCGCCTGCTGTGATCAGCGTCGTACTCTGGCTTCACTGGATGGTGGCGGTGCCGGGACTGGTCCTCCGGCTGGCAAAGCCGCTGAGGAAGACAAAAACTCAAGGCAGTCACTTGGCCCCAGACACCAAACACGGCGGCAGCAGCAGCTCGTCCAAATTACGCCAGAGCACTAATACAGCGTTACTTACGCGCAGGGGCAGAGTTACTCTGCCCGCCTGCCGTGTTGTACGTCGTGCCCTGGCTTCACCGGTGCTGCCGTCTTCGATCTGTCGCTCCTCCTGCTCTCCGTAGTCCTGCCCGTGCCCTCGTCAGCCAGACCGTTCTGCCCCATGCCCCGCTCCTCGTCCTCTTAATGTCCCACTGTCCAATAAAATCCACCCCCCACGCCACCAGCACCCCAGCTCATTGGGTAAAAACTAGGTTAACAAGGTCTGTCACAGGTGTGAGGGTCCAGGTAATTAACACAGGAAGTAAAAAGCACAACAATATGCAAATAGTAAAACACTTCAAAATAAAAGCACAAACACACAGCAACGTCAAATGTGCAAATTTACCATCCTGTGACATACAATCCAATCTGTATTCCCTGAATTGCGTAGCCTTATAGAGAGAACACAAAACTGCTCCCCCTACATTTTTAAAGCCCGCAACCCATCTGTGTGTGTGTTCATCGCGGTGCTATTGGTCTTCTAGCATGCCCTTAGCCGAAAATGAAAGCTTGTATTTCACAATATAATGAGCTCCAGGCAAATCTCACTCCTTACTGTCTTTTCTCTACACAGGCTGCATTCATCGGCAACACAAAGTTCTCTCCTCTTTTGCTTTTGTTACTTGTGATTTATACCTCCCTTGCTTTGTTGAGACGTCGGGTTTGAGCTGAAGAGATGAACTGCCCGACTGTGCTCGGATATAATCTTTTATTGGGAATTGCGCCGGGTGAACTGAAATTGCTTTGGGCGAAACTTTGAACCCGCCGGTGCAAAGAAGTGACATATCGTCTTCATTCGACTATTACAGGATCTAGGGGAGGCCACGACTGGAGGGGCAGAGCGTCAGGAGATAAGGCAGACCGGGGGGGAAGGTTGAAAGGCTACGACTTCAAACATAAAAGAGACAATAAAAAGGTTGTTTCTATGCAGCCGTAGTATTATTTTATTGTCTTTGGTCATTTTGGAGCTGCACTTTCTCTATATATGTGGCAGACAGACTTCATAACTGGGCTTTTGGCGAGATTGTGTGTTACGGAGAAAATCACGACAGATGCGTGGGAACGGGAGAGTCCGGCACTAAACTGCAAGCCTTTACAAAACACCCACTCACTGTCTGCTCCTCAGTATGGAGATTTCTGCAAAGTGAGGCTTCCTCGGGTTTTCTATACAATCAAGTAATATTATGTTCAATTGAAAAGGATGAAAATAGCTGTTGCTGTTGCCAAGGAGCGTGGAAGCAAACACCGTGGCAACAGAAGTGCAATTTCCAAACCATAATTGGCCTATATTGTCTACATTGTGTGTGTGCAACCAATCTGCAGAATGTAATAACAACATTTGGTAAAAGCTACTGCGGTAGTCAGTTGAAAGGATTTTAGGATTACGGCTGGGCGCTCACTGCAATTTCCAGTCACTGCGATTTTTAAGTCGGGATACATTTTAGCTTAACCTTGTGTCTGCGTCGTTCTTGCATGTCGTGTTGTAGTGCACAGGAGTCTCGGGATCCACACTGTGAGATCACATTCACTTTGTTTGAGATTGAATGGTACAGTGAGAGTTGATTATTCATTTGGCCCATTCAAAATCGCCCCGAAAATAGCGCTGTGTACTGTATGCCAAGCTTAAAACAGTAAATCATACAATTACATTCAATGTGCCTGGCTTTGGAAATATCAGAATGTATAGGTTATTTGAGATTTGTTTCCTATCCTAACTCAATACTAGCACCTTATTTCTTTTTCTTATTTTTTACTTTTACTTGAGTCAATTTTGGGGTTGCTATATAAAAAAAAGTCAAAGTATTTAAACATTCCTCTTACCTGAGTAAATCATTTGGCTACTCTACCCGCCTCTGTTTTTAATTTAGGGCATCAGACTCCAGTGAACTCCATCTAAGAGTCATGTTGAAGGTGTATTGGATTATTGGACTCTTAATGTAATTTTTTCGCACTCTTCCGCACTCGAATGCCTTCCCACTGGCTCCATTAGCAGCCGTACATCACGAGGCTGCTGTCACTGCTGCTGTCTGCTCCCGCAAACCTGTGCTGACAATTATTGAGTGAAATTCCTACAGAGAGATCGCTTTCATATCTGACTGCTCCCGACTATCCCTATAATGATGAAGGATAGTTATTCTTGGCCGATTGGGAGCTACTGTATTCGGTCTACACGTACAGCCGGGGCCACTGCTATGATTGATGGCCACCTCATAATTGGCACGGTCGCAGCGGTGGTACACTTAGAATTAAAATGGGCCAAGGGCAGAATTACTTTTTTCATGAATTCTGTACCATTGTAAGATTCTGATCAAAACATAATGTCCCTCAATTTAGTGCTTGGCTTCTTTTAGTGCTCTGCAGTATGTGGGTCCTGCAGGTCTCGGGTTCCTCCTACTCTTGAGTCAGTATGTAGCTTTAGTCATGGCTTAGTCCTAATCTTGAGTTAGACCTAGATTAGAGCGTATCGTTGTTGTTTCATTCCGATTACTGCATCACCGCGACAGTAAATCTCTGCCTTGCTCCCTGAAGGTTGTGACACCTGCTCATAAACTCATCCCTGCAGAAGAATTGTGACATTAGGGATGCATTTGGAAAGTTCAAACTTGTGAAGTTAGAAACAAGACGACTAGAATCTACATTTTTCTTTTCATACGCCATCATCGGGAAAGTTGAGAATACGAGTTCATTTTTATTTGTTATGTTTTTCAAGCAAAGAAACATAACAAGATATTATTAATACTATTAAAGTTAAGCACAAAAAAACTAAACAACAGCAAATGAAACAAACATAAAAAAAGACAGAAACGCAGTCTATTAGCATAAAGAAAACACGCTCATTATCCAAGTGAGATAGAATAAGCCAAATGAGAAAGAAAGAAAAAAAAGAATGCAAAACAGAACCCAAATCACTTCTTATTGTATCAGCAAAGGCAGTACGGGCTTCCAGCGTTTAAAAAAGATAGGCTTTTGTAACCTTAATGAATATGTTATTTGTTACATTTGCTATATACTCTATATTTTCTGAATCCATATATTATAAGGCGGTGGGTCTGGTTTAAGCCAAATAGTAGTAGTATTTAAAAAAAGTACTTATGGTCCCATCTAACAATCCCACTAATAATGCTACTATGGGGTTTATCTTGTTTGAAGATAGTACATCAAAAACCTCTTCCCAAAACAATCTTAATGTAGGACATTGCCAAAATATGTGACTGTGGTTAGCCTTGATGGTCCCACAGTTAAGAACAAGTTTCGATTCACGCCAACTGGAGCATGTCAGACGCTGAATATATTGTGAGGAGTGGATGGGAAAATGTAAACGTGATTGAGCCGCATTCAACAGAAAACATCTCAATCAATACTGTATAACCATCTCACCAAATTGGCAAACCATGATTTATTATTCAATTCAGTGTTGTATCATGCCCTTGCCCAATTCTAACTGAAATGCCTCTCTGTCACTACACTTGCAGACATACGAAGTGAGTTAGCGGACAGGAAATCAAAAGTATTAGTTACAAGCTCGAAACTCTTGCTCCCGGGGGCCTAATCAAATACGGTGCACCTCTGCGGCCTTCAACTCCCAGATAAGGGCCAACCCACAATGAATGTCTTTGTTAGGCATGAAGATACGCGCTTTCTTTGTCTGCTGTGATTGATAGTTCCACACAAGCCGTACAATTATGCCCACAAGGACGCAAAGACACTGTTTCGCTTCTTTGTGCTATTCGCCGGCCTCCTCTGCCCTCTCCTCTCGCACGCATCAATAATAATACGCGTTCTGGCCCTTTTGAGCAGCCGGCGAGGTGTTGAGACTAATTTTCTCTTGTGCGCCACAAAGGGAAAGATGAATGGGGTTTTAATTTGCCATTCTTGCTGTACCTCTTTGGCAACGCGATCTCCAGTCAGTGTTGACCCATATAGTAATTAGTATGGATCTTGTGTTAGAGTAATTATTCGCCGCTGGATGCCGCAGAGAACAGAAAAAAGGTTTTGTCTTTCGGGGCTTGCATCAGATTTAGGGGAAAGACAAAAAAAAAAAGGGAAAGCAATTCTGGGGGAAACAGTTTTGAAAGGCAGCGGTCTGTTAGGTTGAAGAGAACTGCTACTTCAAGCAATTCATTCAACTGCTATTCATCAACCATTAAAGGTGCATTATGCAACTTTTAATGCGGAAAACAAAACTTGATGTTTGTGTGTAATTTACCTTTTTGTGACCCAATGGCTGCATGGGTGGTTATCATGGCGCCTTTATTTTCCGTCACAATGGCCTCTACAACGTTCCAGGATCAATTGTCCATCAGCCTACCAGAAACTCTAAGAACAATTGAACCTGGAGCATCATAGAGGCCACTGCGATGGAAAATAAAGCCGAATTAAAGGCAGCTGGGTCAGTGGAAGGTCAAATACGCACAAATACAACCTTTTTTTTTCACATAAAAAGTTACATAACGCAGCTTTAACTCTTACTCTCTTCACTATCCACTCTGCAGTTTTTTAAGCTGGCTTTCTGCTATTATTTACCAAGGTCTACAGTTGTGGACAGCTGATTGTCTGCATTGCAAACGGCACACAGTGCATGATCCTGACCACTGTTCAAAACCTGTTTGCTTGAGTGGAGCCGGACTGACATTTTTGGGGCAGTTCTGCAAACAGTACCAAATTCCAGTGCATTTTTGAACTCCCCAAACAAAGCACAGAGTTAGCATCTTACGCTTTACGGTCAAAAGCGCTATGGCTCCGCATCATCTTTATATCTTCCCTTCCCTAAAGTTTTTTCTGTCTTTTCCTCAGGTTGTTTCAGTTACTTGTTTTACTACATTGAGTCAAGAATATACAAATTAAGGTTCCAACGGAAAGTGAATATAAAGAAAGACTATATGCTGTCCAAACTCATCTCCATTGATATTGGTGCCCGATAACAGCCGTGGTTGGGCCAAATCTGTTTGCCGTCCTTGTAAAAAGTATTTTGAATTATTTTTAGTGATCTTCAAACTGGAAGTCGATGCTGATGCGCTGTGAGCAAACGAGTTGTTGTTGTTAATGCATAATGGAGGAGATCGTTCTGCTCCCAATGTTGTGAAATGTTCCCTTGAAGAATCAGGATGTTAGGAATGTGTTAAGAAAGTTAAGGAATAGTTTGACTGGCAACTAGTAATTTAAATGTTAAACTAGGTAAAGATGGGTATAAAGCCTTCAATGATTGTTATTGGTTTACTTTTGTTGTTCTAATTGTTTACTTTTGTTGTTCTAATTGTGATTGAACTATTCCTTCTTGTGCAGGTTGTGGTGAAGACCCGCACAGAGTTCCAGACGGAGAAGAAGAGGCTGAAGGTGCCAAAGGTGGAGGAGTTCACCATCAGCATCACCGACGGGGTTTCTGAGAGGCTCAAGGTAAGAAACAATGTATTTTAGAGTTTTGTCCCCATTTGTCGACTCACTGACTTCTCATTTCAACTAAGTGAGGCTTAACCTTTTAAACCCTAAGGATGTTTTTCTGCCCAAAGATTCATTACATACACAAATCATGGTTTATTCAGTGTCTGCGTGGTCTACCTGGATGACCTTGGTGAAGCTAATGCCATGCGGCTGCTGTCTGATGTGTAATTATGAACAAACAAGTATAAATATTATTCAGCAGCCGTATTGATTTCTGTAGCAGGTATTGATACTTGGTAGACTGTTGCCTATCCCTTGCGATGAATATTGTGTTATTAAAGGCTGAGGTGGCGGATGGTGTTGCTGCTGCGATGGAGATGGTGGCACAGCAGAGTTGTAGCTGAAACTATAGGATGATCGAGGGAAGATAAAGTGCTTTTCAATTCATTTCTTGAGATCTGATGAGCTGTGAAGCTAAGGTTGCAATGGCAAGACATAGGAATTACAATCTACCATTGCAGAGATACATCAGCTTCATTATTCTTCTCTGCATGATGACCAGTTTAAATCGTTGTATCATTATGCCTTTTGTATGTCATTTTGAGAGGGACAGTGATTCAAGATACAGAATTTTGCACCTTTCAACGAGGGATGGGGAACATAATGAACCACCAATTCTAGCTGCACAATTAATCAAACGGCAATCTCAGTTTTGGTCAATCTAAATGATTGTCATGGGGCTTTATAGTCGACAGGGCTGCTGCCTCCTGCTGGTTTGGAATTTGGAGGAGTAAAATGTAATATGTTTTTGTGTTGTGTGTCCTGGAGTGGAAAGCATTCAGCAATTGTTTAAGCTGAAGTTTATTCTTGTCTATGTGCATAAGACTATGGAATACACTAGTGATTTTTTTTGCCATATCACTCCAAAGTAACACTGATATCAGGGTTGCACAAAGATACATTGCCAAATCATTATTATTCCTGTATAAGCGACACAATATACATATTGCAAGCCACTATACTGTATACAAATTCCCTTAAGTTTTAGCCTTGCATCGGTCCTGATTCCGCATTACTTTAAGTTGTTATTGCAGCCTTTTTGCTGAGTTCAATATTGTGTGCAACAGGCGTCGTGATATTGTGTTATCTCATAGTTAGTCTGATCAAAGTGGTCGGCCTTCCCTTGTTAATTTGGTTACCATGGATACCTGCATAGCCATTACACAACAGAGCGCCTGAAATGGGTCGGATGGATACTTAGACTTAGTCATGCTCCATTTTACCTGTTTTCTAGAGAAAGCTTCTGTCTGTGCTCGGCCAGTACGCCGCTACATTATCTATGGAGAACGAACTTGAAAAATGATCTAGCATTTTATTTTATTAATGAATTTCCGTGGAGGAATTGATCTTTGTTGCATTAGACCACACAATCAGTCGGTTAGTTTTATTTTGTGCTTATGTATGTAAACGTTTTAAATGGATTGGCTTCCACAACAAATTTGCATATGACAATGCAAAATAGATGGATACATGAAGGCAACATTAGTTTGAATTTGCTCCACTGTAGATGTGAGATTGGTCTGGAACTTGAAGCTAATGCTAACTCATCAACAACATCATAAAAGTTAAGCTATTAAATAAGCTAATAGATTTTATATAGAGCTAAAGAGCTGACTATAACAATGAAGGACTTGTTCTACTGTCACTTGGAATTGCACTTCCTTCCCTTTGCCTCCACACCTTTTTATACGGAGTGACTTGAATAGTGGCAAAAACAAATGAGCCATAGAGTTACTGTCCAGCCCCGAGCGCCCGTCCTCCGAGGAGCTGTCCGCGTCGTTGTCAGGGACGACCGCAGAGAACCGCGTCGTCATGGCAGCGGAGGAGGACACTGCGTCCATGGAAACGAGGAGAGAGAGAGCGGGGAGGGAATGAGACGAGGACTGAGCGGTAGCAGAGGTGCGGGTTTGGGAAAGAACGGCGTGGACCCGGGTTTTGAAGGGTCTATCAAAGGCACAGCTAGATTAGATTCAGCCGATACGAGGGAGGTTTGTGTAAAAGCGCAGAGTGTTCAGTGGCTGGAGCAGTGGGGACCTCGTGATTCAATTTCAAGTGTATGCGGTTCACAATTGAAAGAAGGCGCTGTCCAACTAAAGATCGGCTTGACCAGAGATAGGCGTAAGCTTCAGTTCGCTTCTATTGTCTAGTTTTTGAAAGAGTGACTTGACAAAGACTGAACCGTGTCCACTTAATGTTTTGATGGTCCACCAAAATATTGCTCACCCATATGAATAAATAAGCATATAGAAACGGAATCCCCCGTCCCCACCCCTACATACCCCGCAGCTCTGGGCTTGTTTAATTTAACACTTGTCACAGGTTAAGTGTGAACCACAGCTCCCTGGGTGTCTGTGGCGGTGAGGGCGTGAGAAGTGGAAATGTCAGCAGCCGCGCGACACTGTGAAAATGCTACTATACCTTGGAGATATGAGGACACCTACACCCTGCCGACAGTTTCATGATTTATCGCATAATATAATCCCAGTCATAGTGCTGTAAACAACTAATCCAGGTTCTATCTGAATAATGGATACTTAATTCGCCTGAACTTTACATGGTCTTATTTACTGCTCTGTTTTATTGCCTTAATGTTCGTGCAAGCCCTATGAGGCAACTCCTGTTGTTATATTGGGCTATACAAAACCATTGATTGATTGATTGATTAATGGTGGGTTAAAATTATCCAGATATCTGAAAGTGCAGCACTGAGAACCATCCATCCATTTTCTTCCACTTGTCCGTTGCCGGGTCGTGGGGGCAGCTGCGGAGCTGCCCAAATCACACTGCACCAGCCCCTATGGCTCCTCCTGCAGGTGGTGGGTCCACAGAAGGACGGCCTCATGGTTCTAACCGGGCCTGTTGGTCTCTCATAAGGGGCTTCTGAACCACTTTTTGTCTGACCCGTCACCTAGGACCTGTTTGCCATGGAGACCCTACCAGGGGCACGAAGTCCCCGACAACAGAGCCCCCAGGATCATTCGGGTGCTCAAACCCTCCACCACGTTAAGGTGGCGGTTCCAGGAGGGGCACTGAGAACTAAACATTTCAAAATTTTTCACCGAAAATCAGATTAGTTTATACATTTTTGAAGCACAACTTTCTATTTCGATTCAGTAAGGGTGAAATATTGCAGTACTTTTGTTGTACTTGTGTTGAGTATATGTTTTTTTTTAATATATATATAATTTGTTCATAGTTTATCATGAAATAATTTTTTCCTCGTTTTCCTTGGTTGTTTCTTTCAATCATCTCCCTCCACACACTCAGCCCTCTTGTGGGCCCGTTTCGCTGTTTACAGTAGAGCACAAGTCTGCTGTTTAGCATTTGCTCAACGTAGGCACTGACATTTGTTTGAACCCCTGATGTTTTGACTTGTGCAGACGCTTCTTCAAAATGCAGTGAATGATTAAAATGCATTTGTCCAGACATAGACGGGCATTCATATTTACAACGGGACGATTTTGAAAGGTCATCATTGCCGACGTCAACCCACGACCTCCCGCATCTGCACGCCGATCTCTCACAGCGGTCAAAGAGGACCGTTGTTTATATTATAAAGCAAAAATAAATTTTCCACTAAAAGCTCTAATAGTAAATTAATGTCACTCGATATAGGGCTGCACAACACGAGAAAAACAATATTATTCAAAAACTGTTAGATATTGTTGTAATGATATTTTTGCAATTCTAATTTTGACACAGAAAGTTCAATCGAATTACAAAAGGAAAATGGCTTTATTTGTCAAACTCATTCAACAGAAACTAAATTAGAGGATGAAAATGGGCTCATTATGACTAAGACAGGCCTTTTAACCAGAACACATTTCATTTAAAGCTCCAATTTGCTGTCAACATTATTGTGAGCTAATGTTATTGCTTCATAACATTCTTTTTGAGATGTATTTGCGCGGCCATAATGACAACAGCAGGCTTAGAAAAGATTACATTTGTGTGTCTTCCCATTGTTTTGGCAGTGTTGTCTTGCATTAGATTCTTCCTTACAAATATTCTGGGGCACTGGAGGAGACGTGCGTATCTCTTTGATATTGACATAGCCCTAAAAGTGTCAACATTGTTTGTACTCTGGTCAGCAGCTGCATCACTTCTCATTTTGCCCTATTTTGTTTTAGTACAGTTTGGAGCTCAAGTGAAATACTCGTGCTTTATACAAAACCTACAGTATAAGGTTGTGCTGGAGCTGAATTATCGTGAGATGTGAATTACTCATGAAAACCCATCTCTGAATATTTGAGCTGTGAGGTTTGCGCTCATTTTACTTTTGTGCTTTGCTGTTTAGTTATGCTTATGAGACTTGGCTGAATAGAAATAAAAAGGAGAAGCAGCGTTTTATCCGACTTGTGCGGACAGTCAGCATATTATAGGCTAGTCCGGGAGACTTTTCAGAGTCCGTTAGCCTGCTTAATGTATTTCCCCTATAGCCATTAGCATTAGCCACCAAACATCGCAAACTATGAACGATCCAGATGTTTTCAGCTGTTGTCAGCCCACATTTACTGAGGTCAAAGCCTAGTTAGAAATCACTAATGACTGTGCAGACGTTTAGATACAAATTAGCGTCTAAATGCTAACTCAAATTCAGTTAAGTTTGTGCTTTTTTGGGGAAATAAATGCCATGTAAATGACAAAACATACCTCCCCATAAGTTGTATAGACACTGGGCTTCTCATTTATATAAGGATAGAACATTTAATTGAACTCAGGTCCGGGAGCTATTGGCTAACAAATATGTTAACTTGTAGTAACAGGCTCTACACATAGCTAAAGGCATTTTTGTGACTTCTATTGGCTGAATGTCTGTCCTCTTCACAAACGATTTAAACAGCAGCCATTCCAGTGTGATATTACTTCTAATGTTATTTGCACTGTAATATCTGTATGGATTTTGCCAGGTTACCAAACCTAACCTCAGGCTTTCCCAATGAAAAAATCCATTAAATTAAAGGAACTACCACCCTAATCCTAAACGATTAGACTACACTTATTCCAAACCCCTTCAAATGTTATTGATAAGGAAGACAGGTCATAGCGCCGACATGACTTGGTAAACAAGTGCGCGCACACACAGCAGCTCAGCAGTGCAAAGCAAACATTTGAAAAGCTTTGCACATCTCTCCCCTCTTCAAAGCCCCCCCATTGTGTTGCCGGAGCTCGGTATAAAATGTCTATAATCTGCCGCCCTCTCTCTCTCTCTCTCTCTCTCTATCTCTATCTCCGTCTCTTGCCAACGCTTTTCTTCCCTCTGCATAATGAACGGCTTCGTCTTATTTTCCCGTCCAGACAGCATTATTTGTGAGTATTTGAACTTCCCTCATGGCATCTTGTACTTTTAAAGCCTTGCCAAAATAAATTAAGCCTGCTGGTTGACGGAAAACGTTATAGATGCAATGACTGTCAACTGAATATGGTGATTTCTAAAGGGCTTATGAAATCTCCCTCCATTCATCCATCCGTCTCCTCCCGTTTTATCGGGAGCTTAAATGTGTGTGAGAGATGCCCTGACTCCCCCATCCATGCACACTGCTACCAGCTCTTCAGGGGCGATCCCAATGTGTTCCCAGGCCAAACATGTCCCTCCAGCATGTACAGCTTCAGCTTTTATGCTTTTAGTTGTACCTTTCTAACTGTAAATGGTGAAAAAATACACCTCAGTCACCAATTTGCAGTTACAGCTTCTTAATGGCATCCCTCGTGGACTGGTCTACGGTTCACTGGGTTTGGTTAACAACAACAACATCAGAGCCTGATCGATATTAGACATGGTACCTTTGAGAGTAATGCTCTTTATACAGATAACTGTACAGAAGATTCTTAAAGAATAGGCCTGTGCATATACACGCAGCAGTCAGCAAGATTATGTTTAACACCAATTATTTCTGCAACAAAGCTCAAATCAGCTTCAATCGCGAACAGACAGGAAGCGCTGCATGGATTAGTTTAGTCTAGTTTATTAGTTTATTTTAGCAGTTTAAATTCTGCTCAAAAGGAGTGGGCTGAAGCAAAAGCTTATAAGCCCACCCCCGACATCATTGCAATAAAAACATTAAATCATACACATTAATATACATTTATTTATTGGTTTATTTGGTCGGGACAGTGCATGTTAATGAACATACATGGGTCTCATGCATATGCCGAACATTGTTAGGACTACCAAAAGTCACTAGTTTTATGGTAAAAAGACACATTAATATACATATTATACTCAGTGAATATTATTATGTACATTTTGCAACTACAACAACGCTCTCATTTCATGTACGATGTCTGGTACAAAGCAAGTGACAAAAGGCGATCATTACTTTAGAGATGGTTATCAATGCCAAACACAGTTAACATTCCCGAAAGTCTCTAGTTTTGTGTTAAAAGAACATTAAATACATATTATCCGTGATCTTCCTACTCCCAGTTGTCACTTCCATCCTTGATATAGTATTGATTAGTGTACAATTTTTCTTGGTTGCTTCCTTTTTTTTTTTTTTTATTGTACAATGAAATTATATAATAAGCCCTGCATAGTGTAGTGTGTTAAAAAGCCAGGGTGTGAGCAGGTCCATTGAAGAGGGCAGTAGCTCCTCATCAACAAACCCCCACCCAGTTGCCCCAACTACTGTAGCTGATTTGGTAGATGATGTTCCTATGTTGTGTAGTGCGTTAAAAACAAGGTATACGAGCCCATTGGGAGGTCCCTCGCAACAGATTTGGAGCTCGCCTACTCTAATTCTCTATTTGCAATTTTGAGCAATAGAATGACAACTGTTCAGAGCAACAACACTCTTCCTTAAAGATGAAATGCAATTAATTAATTGAATGCAATCCTACTGCTCCCCCTAGAGACAATGTCTTTTGTTTGTATTTATTTGAACAGGTTGATGTTTGGACATTGTTTCATCTCCATCTCCAAATTATTCCACAATTGTACCCCATTAACTGTCGGGCTGAAACTTTTCAAAGTTGTGCTATGTTTCTGAATCCTAAAGTTCAATTCATCACGTAATTCATAACGACCAGTATTGTTCTTTGTATTTGGCCCGGTAAGTAGTTTGTATCTTGCTTTGTATAACATCTGTACTGTTGGGAACTCAACAATGTCACAAAACTTAATGATCTTTGATTTTAAAAATAATGATTTGTGTGGTCAAAAACCCAACTTTATGAATTAATCGAACAGCTCTTTTTTGTAGCATTACTATTGGTTTTAATGTGCTTTTATAAGTACTACCCCAAACCACAGTGAATAATTTAAATAGGGCAGTATAAGAGAACAGTATAAGATATGTAGAGCTTTGATATTTAGAAATGCTTCTAGAAATGTTAGTAGTTATATATTTAATGTGAGATTTCCAAGTAATTCTATCGTCTATATTAACTCCAAAGAATTTAATTTCATGCACCCGCTCTATGACAACACCCTCTATCTGAATTGCTTCCTGAGCATTGGAATTACAGTTGCCAAATATCATCATTTTACTCAGATTTAAAGATAGTTTGTTTTGTTTGAACCACTTATTGACACTCTTGAGTTCCAAGTTAACAATCTGACACAGTTGTTGTAAATCATCTCCTGATGCAAAAATATTTGTATCATCTGCAAACAAGATGAATCTAAGAATTGAGAAGTTTTACAAATGTCGTTAATATACATATTAAACGTGACTTCAGATTAATGGATAGTAGTTCTGCTCCTCTCTGTTTTCTGCCCCATAAATTTGGGATTTTTTAAATGGGAAAAACTAATTATTGTCTGTACTCTAAATAAGAAATGTAAGCATTATTGCACACAGTAGAAGATCCAATTATATTGATACGTCTGAAGAAAAAACAAAACAAACAAACATCTCAGAAAGATAATTTTGATTTCTAATGAACAGCTATACAAAGCATTTTTTTTTTACAGGTTATTAAAATAAAGAATATTGCTGGTTGATGTTTAAAATATATATATATTTTTCTCCTATAAAATACCCATAATTAGGACATTGCATTATGTTATGAAGTTCTTTGGCTGCTTGCTTTCGATCCAAAACAAAACCTATTCCTCCAGTGCCTGCCTCAAACGACTTCCTCTTGACCAGTCTCTTGTGTGATCACCTGACGCGTTCCCCCGGCCTCCCTCCTGTCACCTCCTACTCCCTCCTTCGGCTGTGTTTCAGATTACTCACCGCCCTGAGCTGCGGCACACTCCCCGAAGTCATTTTGTACCCATCAGTGAATCGAGAAGGGCGTCCTCCCCATTAGCTGGACAAACGATTACACAGGCAGCATTTATCAATGAAGGGTCAGGCCGTGCATTTCCCTGCCTGTGTGTCATTTTGTGTTTTAATTATTATTGTAGAGTAATAACATATGGCTGACCAGGGATGAATGTCGAGTGCAGGGGTGTTTCCCTCAGGTGGCCTGGGGAGCACAGGCCACCCCTGGAATCTGATCGGCCATATCAGGTACTACTCTTTCAAAGGGATTGAGGCGATATATTTGGGGTCAGTCATAAATTCAATTGGATTTTTCATACAGCATATCACAAACTATAACAATGGCAAGGCAACTTTATTTATACCGCTCAGTCTGTATCTGGTTTAGCCCTGTGGCCTGGTCTTGAAGGGAAGTGTTGACGGCATAGGAGAGATAAACGGTCCAGCTGCTTCAAACCTTCTCTCTCAGGAGGAAGAGAATTATTCCGGTAATAGTTCATACATTTATAATGAATTAGCTTTTACTTGGTCTCAGCATTAGTTCAGTTCTCCAGAGCAAGTAGTTCATTTCACAGTTCATCCCTTTTTCTCCCAAAATATAGTCCACTTGTATTTTGGGAGTAATCAGTCATGGGATAATGCACAAACTGTTCATTATTACTCTCTTCAAATTGTACTTAAAAGTGTTAACAAACAATAAGCCACAAACAAAATAAGTCTGTGTCTGGGCCACCCAGATATCAAATCATAGACACGCCCCTGTCGAGAATTTTTGACAAGGCAAATGTACATTTTTGATGCTGTATTATTGTGTGAGTTATGGAAAATTTAGTCTTTGAACTTGTAACAAAAAAAAATATTTTTTTATTTACTCTTTAAGCAATTTGTTTGGATTTATTTTTGAGTAACTGTTTCAGTAAAGCGACTGTTGTTGTATCAGACAATAAGAAACATTGACATTGACTAGGGCCTCAAAAAGGATCAATGATTATTCATTGGTAATCGAGTTCCACAACTTCACCTATGCTGTACAGACATACACTAATCTGTGAGACAAGCGCTTTGACTTGACTCTCCATTAGTTGCTGATGAAAGTAAGCAACTTTTATCATTTTAAAGCGTTCTTAACTTGACTTCATTTTTTTCCTCACCTGCCCAGAACTTTTTGCCCGTAACTGATGATCGCTTCTGTAGCCTCCCCCGCCTGCATCAGCCCCAACATCACTCCACTCTGCCCCGGACACTTTCCTCTGAGAAATCCTCTTAGTCTGAGGAAGGAGAGAGAGAGAGGGGAGGCTGCAGTGGATTATCTCGGCGCAGCAGGACTCGGGAGATTCAGGTGGAGGGGCTGATGAAGCAGAGGGTTCATTTGTCTCGTCCTCTTCTGTGTGTGGCTCCTCTCTCATCCACAAAACATGAGGGATAAAGCTCAGGGCAGCACATTTCATACCCCCACGTATGAGTCCCCAAGGAATCGAATTCTGTCCGTAAGATCATGCGTTAACAATTTGGAGGTGTTTAATTGATTGCAATAGATTAAAAATTGCAATTGTAAGAAGCACAGTTGGAAAATCACAATAAAACAGTGATTACAGGGTAGTGCTTGCTCATTCAAAATATTATTTTATTTTCCACTGATGAACAAACACGAGAAACCAGTGCAATTGCAGGCTCATTTCTACTTTGAAAACAGGGTGCAATTTGTGGCAAAAAGTTTCACTGCATATAAATAAAGGGTAAAAACATGGATGATTTTTACCCAACCTTGTTCTCAGTTATTAGTGCTGCTAATACAGGAGGAATTCAGGAGGAAAGTATCAAATCACCTAATATTGTAATGACAATAAACCAACAATATATTGTAAAACCCGATAAATAATGATCTAATGAGCCAGTTTTCTGAAATAAACGTATCCCAAAGATTTACTTAGCTCCCTTTTCAATAGCCACTCTGCCATCTGAGCCTCCAAATACGTATGAGAACACTTCACAAATTTGCCGGTTATTACATGACTATATCACCGTGCATTTGCTTCAGCCATTTTCAGTCCGCCGCGGAGCAGATATGTCACATCCTCAACCCGTAGTCCCCTGGTTCCCGTGGGTCACTCCAGGTCCCGCCTCCATCGACACAATTATCCCGTTATTACCTCCGTCATGTTTTTGATAAAAGCTACACCGCCTCCACACAAAAAACCTGCAATTACAGTGACCTTGCTCACCCATCCTTTGCACATGTGTTTTTCTATAGACATGACTAATTCAGGGCTCGCCTCTTGCCTGCACAGACAGAAAACAAGGAGAGACAATCGATGTATTTGGAACATTATGTACTATGCACAATGGTGAGCAATAGCAGTAACACATAGACTTGAAGGCGGATGCTGTTTTTAATGATGTGGGAGCAACAGCTGAACTCCTGCTACAGTAAAGCATGTGTTGAACACAAATAAACAGGAGGGTTTTACCATAGATTTGCAATTATATATGCTTTAGCGCTGTGTCTCTGGCATGCGGTCACTTTATCAGACTGTTGTGGTGAAGAGGGAGCTGAGCAAAGCTTTTCATTTACCGATCGATCTACGTTCATACTCTCACCTATGGTCATGAGATGTGGGTAATGACTGAAAGGACAGAGTAGCAGTTTTGCTTTTAATCTTGCTGTTATATTTATAATTATATTAGACATCTAATTTTAAGATGGTTTTGAGTCAGTTTCCCACAATATTAAGACTGCTTCTTTGCCAGACCATAAGAATATTTCAAAGATCATTCTGCATCATCTGCTGTAACCACAAGTGCTACGTGTTAGTAATATAATATCATGGTCCTATTAATACCTCCAGAGATTTTTCTCCCACTCACTTTGACAGCAATCACATCTTACTTTGATTTCACACTTGCATACCGCATGAAGCTGCGCTCTCTACCACACGCCATCCATCATATTACAATTCAGCACAAAAACACACACACACACCACACATTTTCCCTCAATCCATGAAAATTATTCCAAAAAAAAGTGCCTCTGGGGCTGTAATTTTAAATACTGCACAAATCCGGTGATATCCTGTGGGCTTTTCTTGCCTCCAATTTTGTATTTTATTCAAACGTTGAGTTAGTTGTAGCTGTTTCGGACTTCAGTGGGTAATAATATCATTATTTTCTGGACTGCTGTTGCACAGGCACAGTTCCAGAGGGGCTGAGTAATTGGTAACGGGGGTGAGTTTGGCCAGTGTTCAATCTTATATGAGCTCAGCGTCTCCCACGTGTTTTAACTCCTTTAGCCTCTGTGTCGCTATGTTGTTGTCTGTCTAGCACTAATACAAATGATGACCGGCTTATACCAATGCTATTGCTGTGAATGTGCTAGACTGGGAAATTTAGAGCGGTAATTTGAATTCCTCAATACAGACTTGCATTATGCAGTCCATTGTCAGGCCTTTTCTGCATGTTTATGGCTTATTCAGACTAAAGCTGTGCAAATAGTGGAACTAAATGCAAGCAAGTGAAATAGGATAAACACTAACCGGAGCTCCTCTGAAGACATATTATTGGTCACACCACAGGAAATTATTGGTTTGTTGAATTGATTTTGCTTGCATCATTTTTTTAACAGCTAAACCAATGTTTGACATATTTTTTCTGTATATATGATGATCTACTTTATTGTAATAACAAATAACCATTTTGTCGTTGGATTTATGCATTAAAGGGGGGTATTATGTAAAATCGACTTTTTCAAGCTTTATATCATGGTATTATGTCATTCCCTCATTAAACACATGCCTGGAGTGTTGCCTTGGCTCATTCACATATTTTGAGTAATCAGTAAAAACTTAGATGGCAGCCATTTTAGGTGTAGCTATGCCTCAGTCCTCCTAGGAACGCCCCACCTCCTGGAGACGCCTCTGGACCTTTCATCACCAGCCAAGCCACCAACCACTGTTCCTCAGCTCAGCAGAGCCCCTCCCCGCACAGTAGTGTTGTTTAGATGCCACAGCAGTGTGCTGAAGGGGGTGTGTCGGAAAGCTTCTTAAAGAGACAGAGGCCTATTTCAAGACGTTCAGTACAGCCATTTTGAGAGAGCAATTTTATTCAAGGCAGTTATTTTAATTTACTGCATATACAGACCAACAGAAGGTTACGTCATCATTGTAGTATGCTATAGACTGGTGCTATGTGATTGAAAAAAAGCATAATACCCCCTTTAACCTAGTGAAAACAACAGCGTCATGTCTTCCACGGCTCCAGTGAGTTCACGTGCATAGCAACATGATGCTAACTTCTTATGGTTACGGCCTTTTCCTGTCAGTGTTTTTTTATTCCTATGGAGAGTTAGCAGTGTGCTAAAACAGGCAGCTGTTTGATAAATACTAACAACAAATTAAAAACTTTACTCTGAATGTAAAACTTCACTGGAGGAGACTTCTGTGTGTATAACTGTAAGTGTGTAAGCATTGAAGCTAAAGGTAAACATTAATTTGACGCTAACAAATGGTAACACAATGTATCACGAGTTTAAGATATAGCATTATACTGTAACCTATTGCTACATCAGCTTCAGTTTCAAAGGTGTTCATTGAATTGCAATATACAACTAAACCATGTACTGTAATGCAAAGCTCCACCAAGACACTGATGGGTATACAATACTAATACACATTAGTATAGGCAATAACTGATGTTGTAGACTTGAATTGTAGCAGAGGAGCATGTTTCTTTGGCCTCACTGTTGACCACTGTTCAGTCTGACTTTGCCTTATTTTTTCTCTGTCCTTCAGCTCCCTGTTGTCTCCCAACCCTCCTTCATTTGCTGGAGCTCACATTTTCATCAAACCAGCTGCGTTTTACAAGCCTCCGAACGCAAACAGAGCTGCCACTGGGCTCTTGGCTCATTTTCACACTCTCGTATTAGACTGTTTGTGGAGCGCGGGACGGTGATAAAAGAACAAAGCCAGATGTTGATGCATGGGTTTTGGCAGCTACTTGTAACGGTTCAGACTGGAGTCAAAGTTCATGGTACAGACTGTCACTTGGGAAGTGTAAAGAAAGGAAAAACAAGGGAAACTCCAGGGAAATACTCAGAGGAAGCTAATTGCGTTGTTTGGCTGAAGAAGATTTGGCTGCTCTCTCTTGAAAGCATTATGTTTAATGTCTATTCAGCTGCGGTGAAGTGGCAAACACCAAGGACATTTCAAACTTGATGGCGTTGTTGAGAAATAAGTTATTATGTTGTCCTCAAGGGGAAGTTTGTCCAGTGCATCCTTGGGGCAATCTGTCAGAGCGATGGCAGTGAAGTGCCCATGGGACCTCTGGATTTTGCTCGGAAGCACCTATATATCAAATAAATGCATTCCAGTGTTTGGACAGAGTGCTGGTCTGCCTGAACGGCCTGAACGCCTGTTATTTGCTTATTGGAGAGCTTATTCTACAGACTTATTCAATTTTGATTATCACACAGAAAAGTTTAGGGGTGAATTTGAATTTTGCCCGTGGTGATAGTGCTTTGACTAAGTTTTGATTGCCAGTGCGCCTCGCCACTTTCATTTGAAACACAAACAGTTTCGGAGAATAAAACAGTGTCAGTTAAATCAAAGCCGGACGGTCTCGTCTCGCTCCGTTGAACCATGAACAGCCCCTGCTCCGCATGGGCCTTGGGGACCAGTCATTTGTCTCTGATACAGGGGACTTGTCATGTCCTGTTCGTCAGGTAAAATGGCTGGGATCATGAAAGAATAGAAAGACTGTTGACTATTGATTCAAAGTGCAGATATTGTATATGTTGCTTTATGTAATAACTACTATTTTAGAATCTAACCTAATTCTTGTAGAGAAGGACCTCATGTCATGGACAAAAATTGCCAGCATCTTGATAAACGCAGTTTGAGAGTGAATTTGAGAGTTGGTTTATGGACTTAAAAACTGTGGAGGACTCTTTTGTGTTCTATCTATTCAGCACAAAAATCCATGGAATACAGATGAGGGTGCTACAGCTGTAGAAGAAGAAATTACCAAAGTAAACAGGATTAATCAAAACTATGTAAATGAAGGAAGGATTTCAACAGCAAGAAGAAGAGCTTTATTTATATAGCGCTGTTCACACAGACATGGTCAGAAAGCACTTTACATGAGACAGTTTTACATTCATTCCACACGCGCCACCATCATTCATCATGAAGTTTGACCATTTGAAATACAGAATAACAGTGTTTGAACTGTTTATTTGAATGGCTGTGGTCCTAATTTTACGTCACTTAAACCCATGGATAGGTAGAGCATTTAATTTGGAACTAGACCACTTTGGAATCGTGTACAGTAGATCGTAATAGGTAGTTTTGATTATTCTTAGTTTTTATACTCTTCTTACTTCTTTATTTGATCTTTTGTATATTGATACTCAGTCATTTCCCATCTCAAAACCTTTCTAAGTTTTCTAAATGTAAGGCTGGATGTTTTCCTCTTGTTCGCGGTGCAGCGGGCGGCATCTCGAAGGACCCCCATCACTGTCTGCATCAACTGTTGTGAATACATTATGCATAATTCATTCAGCGGGCCGGGCACACTCCAATCAAATTGTATGGGCACATTCTCTTTTATGCCTAAGGTCAATGTGGGGAGGGAATCCAATTTAAGGTCTATTTTGTAATCTTGTTCCCAGACTGACCACTGTCTAGGTTTTATACAAGGACGCTGGCTCGCTGCCGTATCCAAGCTTCATCTTCAGGCTTAATAACTCGACGCTTCCAAAAAACCAGACGGGATTTAGAGCTTGATCAATGGCCAGCAGGAAGCGGCCCATATCGCCCCGCTCTGTTAGACTCACTGGCGAATGCGTTCATATGGAAATATCTATCAGTTTGGTGTCGACGTCTGATCAACTCAGGACACTGGGCTGGTGTTATACAAATTCCCAGTTTAATGATTGCAATTGGCAAATCGCAAAGATGGCACTGATGCAGAAAGTACTGTGATGTGTGAACGTGTGCTGTTAGTGAGTTGTTCTAAAATTATCTCATGCTCTTGCTAGTGTTGTTATAGTTGTAATATCCTTAATGTCCTTGCACACTATGAATTATCTCTGTCCTTTTGATTCATTCCTGCAGCACTTTGTCTACATTCACTGTGCCACAATTCAGGGCCATTTGGCAAAAGAATTAGGCCACAGCCCAAAGCCAAAGTAATTAGGAGATTGTGCTGATCCAACTTTTTCGCACAACCAAATATTCTTCAAAAACGGGGCCGTCTCCTTATTAAAAATCGTCTCGGAATTACCTCATGCTTAGAGTTGTAAATCCTTTGATGTTTTGCTTAATATTAGTGTGAGGTTTGCTCTTTTGCATGGACTTTGTGATAAAGTAAAGGGTTGGACCGGCTCAAAAAGAGTATTTATTGCTAAAACATATTTTGCAACATCAACACATCTCCAAACTCCAGCATCAGAATTTGAGCAGCAATTTAAGGTCTATCCAACATAAGTCTGTTCAACTGGAAACATGACTTTTTTTGGTACTTGTTGCCGTCTCCCTGGTGATATGGGAGTAGCAGGGAAACAGATTGTGATTGGCCGATCCCATACTTCAACAATGCTTTGGAAACGGATTGCTTGAATTAATCATAGTTTGAGAAAATGTGTGTATGTATTTATATGTTTGTGTATACATTATCTATTATGGCCAATGTGGGATTTCCAATATACAGTACCTCTAAGAATAATTGGCTATACAGATTCAGGGCCCGATCTTGTGTTTCTAAACGCAGACTATAGCGCTTTGTAGGGGCGCAATTTCAGATCTTGCAGAACCAGCCCTGGCGCAATAAGTGGGCAGGACAGACTCCCGTGGCCAATGGCGATGCCGAGTGGGGGTGAACACGTGCTTTTAGTTTGGGTCACACAATTACGCTGAGCGCAGACTGGCACCTACTTTGGCACAATAGATCGGCGCGCACAAACCCCAAACTGTTTTCTATTAACAAACCACACACGCCTTCTTTTGCTAAACTTTTTGTCATAAGTCATGGTGCACATGTTTGACTCGGCGCGGTGAAGCTACCAGGCCACTGCGTCTTCGGTGCCACTGGACATGCAGTTTTGGATATAATCAGAACTACAGGTGAACTGGGACGTCAGCGTTGCCTCCGGACTTCACCGGGAAACACGTGGGAAATAAGACTTTTCTTTAGGAATTTGCTAAAGTGGAATCATGCGATCTGACAACATCTGGCACTCGCGTGAGCTCCCAGGTGCATGTCACCTTAAAATGCAGACATGCAGATTAGGTGTGGCGTTGTGGCACTTGAAGGCGTGTGTGGTTAATTTGTAGAAAACTGTTAAGTAGCTGTTTTCGCGTTAGGGGTGTGCGCGCTGCATACCCGCAACCAGACATTTGCTTGACCGTTCATATTAAACTTTATTTATGTTGTTATTGACGTTCATGTCTTTAAGAGCAGGCTCAAGACCCACCTTTTTAGCTTAGCTTTTAACTGACATTTATTAATTTAGTCCTAATGATATATTGTGTGTGTGTGTGTGTGTGTGTGTGTGTGTGTGTGTGTGTGTGTGTGTGTGTGTGTGTGTGTGTGTGTGTGTGTGTATGGCTGTATGATGCGGGGCGTATTGTTTTAAATGTTATCTGTAAAGCACTTTGTGATACCTTTCGGTATGAAAAGCGCTTTATAAATAAAGTTTGATTGATTGATTGATTAAACTGGTGACCGCTGTACCAGGGACATAATCCCGGGGTTATTGCTAAAGCAGAGCAGCACTTGTACTTCTTCAGGCAAGCAAACTGCGCCTTGACTTGTGAAAAGAGAAAACCTCCTACTGTTGCAAATGAATAAATCATAATTGTTGATACAATCAGGCCCTGAGCCATTTGGAGTTATTTTATTTCCTTACATTCAAGCTGGCTTTTCTAGGTAATTCGTTCTTATTTTCAATTTGACATGATCACCTACATGGATTCTAAAGGAAGAATACAAGATGTGATGTAAAAAGGAAAAGAATGTGAAGGTTGCCATAGAGGCATAGAAAAGCAGCGCTCTGAGTGCTGCTTGTAATGAACCACGCCTCAGTCGACCTCTTTTTTTAATAAGCGACCCCCTCTCGCAAAGGCAGCGCCACATGTACGATAGCACGTGTCCCACCTTGCGTTTTGAGTTGCGATCTCCTTGCGCCAGATTGAAGATCTGGCCCACAGTGTGTTACATTATTTAACCACTGCTGCAAAGGACTAACATCAGCAAAGAAAGAACTAATGTGGCGGAGGTCGAGAAATAACCAACCCCTGCTCATACGAAAATACCTTAACCATGCATGCTATAACATTGTTCCCACCATGTTGTTTTTATCCAAAATGGTACCTATTGATTTCCATGGTCTGTGCACATTGGCGCATGACACCAGAAAAAACCCCTCTGTTTGTTTGTGTGTTATTGGCCGTATAGGCCTAGGGCAGGAACACAACAAGGATTTCAAAGAGAGGAAAGGAGCATAAGGTTAAAGTAGATAGTAATGGCCACAAACAGAAGCAGTTTGTTTTTACGCAGTGCTCTATCCTTTCTAAGCCCAAGGGGATTTTCAGCTGCAGTATCCTGGACCGACCACTAATCATATTGGCGACAGGTCTGAAGCAGCAAAACCTTTTCCAGATGATATAATGCATCTATGCTTTTGAATATGCTACATTAGCCGAGATTTGAAAACTGTCTGGATCTTTAATGGATCATAACATGTCGGCCTATTAAGTTTATGGTTTCATATTCAGATTGAAATGATCTTTCTTCGCAACGTATGTCCTACAAATCTACACAGCTCACTCTAACATAATGACTCCACATCTTTACTGTGAGCGCTTGTATCGACTCCGCTTCTCTCCTTTTTACATTGACAGTAATCTAAAAAGTTGATGTTACGTCTGATGATGATATGACAGCTCCTTTTCCTCCACTTTCTCTTTGAAAGCTTGTCTCGTGTCAAACAAATCCACATTCCTCTCGGCCTAGTCTAGTTCTCTCCAAAAATCTCCCCCGCAGTAACTCTCAGACCTAAATCCCCCTGTGTGTCGGAGTGGATTTTATCTCTCATCTATCTCTCCTCAAAAGATCTGATCATGGACTCTTCATTGCGAGAGCTCAGTGCCGCTGTCAGCCCCGATTCAATATGTTTTTAATATAGGGCTTGTTATAGGGATTTCCAAAAGTAAGTGGAAAGTATGACAGGCCCAAACAAAGAAAGCAAGGTTTGACTATTCTCCAAACTGGGTAATCTGTCAAAAGCGGCTGCCATTTTCAATAGTTTCAAATGTATTGCGGGTCGGGTTGTTCTGTATTTTTGTACATTGAGTCATCTTGCTGTGACAGTAGATTCAAAGTGGTCTTGACTTAGTTCCCTAGTCTCCCAAACAAAGATGTATGATACAATTTTAAAGGTAAATTCAATTGCATAAATGAACCAGAGCTGCACAATATGAGGAACGGTTGTGCCTTTTTATAACGTCTCGAATAACAATATCATATTTACACAAACATCGCACGCAGTTTGTGTTTTCATCAAATTGTGCGAAAACTAAATTGGAATGAAAACAAGGTTAAAGTAGAACTAAATTAGGAAAACCACAACTAAAGCTGAACTTTTGCACATTTTTAATAACTATGTGTTGTTGTTCTAGGCTGTGTCAGCAAAAACTGTGTACATTTCCATCAGATCTCAGTGACTTTGTGATATTGCAGCTTCATGCAATATGGATATTGTATCACCTATTATTGCGATGACAATATGGAATGGAAATATTTTGTGCAGCCCTAAATTGAACATCAGACCTCAGTTCTTTGGAAGTGTGGGCACATCCTGCCAATAGTTTCTTTAGCTTAAACAAGCTTTTACCAGAAATCTTTAGGTTTGTTTAATTGTTAGCTAATTTATTAGATGTTAGACTTTGCTTTGCCAAATCTTAAGCTCAAATAATAACCAACACGCATCGCTGCATAAACATATTTATTTCATTAAACACTAATCCACTTTACCTAATCTCTCTCACTGCATCACCAGTGAACATTTTCTGAGCATCCCCAAACTCCCGTGAGGCTGTGAGCGCGGGTGCACATTAGCCTAATGAAGCACGTCCCGATGTAAACAACTGCTTAGAGAGGAGGCTAACACTGTCATCTCGGCTCCGGTCTTTATACAGCTGTGGACCGGCCGATTAACTGATTTTAATCCAGATGTTCAGCTCCCCCCGCGAGACTGCAGACTCGCATGTAATTAGTGTTAGCCTTAACCGCATTTTAGCGCTTGTTTTTGCAGTGTTTAGCATATTCATGAGAGTAGAGGTCAAGTAGATTGTTGATGTTTTGTTGGCATCATATTTCAGAGCTAACTTTCATACTTCGAAGTTTTGGAGGGGGTTAGCTTTTGCGTATTAGCAACCTTAAACCATTTTCACTAATTTCATTGGTGAAAACCCACCTGCTATTTGATTTACAGTCTATAATCCCTGAGCACTAAATTCTCAAATTTATTGAACATCAGAGCAACACCTTTGAAGTCTGGTCTCCATAGGGATCTGTCTTAATTGGAAAGCATTAACATAATTAGCATAAATCAACTGTCTCAGCAGTGAGCTGGGAGAAAGCTCATTCCTTATAGTTAAAGCATTTCCCAGGTAACCAAATACAAGAACTTCACTATTTGCTCATACAATGCTATGATCAGGAGGTTGGGGATTCGAATCCTGCCTCCTGAAGATGCACACTGTCATTGTGTCCTTGGGCAAGACACTTCACCCTCCTTGCCTCCAGTGTGTGCGTACATTGGTGTATGAATGAGAGCGTGAATGGGTGACTGGATCCTTGCTGTAAAGCGTTTTGAGTGCCGAACGTAGGTGGAAAAGCGCTATATAAGTTGAGACCATTTACCATTTACCATTACCAATGCTGTGTTGATCCTGGAACAACTGGCCTAATCTGCATTGAAACACACATTGCAACGAAACATTACACAATGATCTTTCTTCACAGCTTCAAGGAGACTTTTGAGTGTGTGATCTTGAATCTTTGTTGTCATTTGTTTTCCCAGTCAACTGTTGGTTTAACTGGTTTGGATATCTCTCCTGCTAAGTATATTCCTTATCATGAACTTTGGTGCAAAGATTTGGTCACCCATCACTCCTGACAGGTTTCCCTGTGGCTAAAAATTAACTACAGTTGATACCATGCTGATATGTAAGGCAACTTTATTTATACCGAGCATTTCACACACAAGGCAACTCAGTGTGCCTTACAAAAGGAGTAATGCAAAATTACAATCAGGTTAAAGTTAAGGCAAAGCACATACACAAAAACATCAAGACATGGGAATTACACAGTACATGAGGTCACGTGTGGGTCACGTGTTGGTCATGAACAGAGACGCGGAAGGATTGGGGCGTGGCTAAGGAGGGGATGTGTGTACAGTTATTTGCATAGTTCTTGATAGCAGGAAACAAGAAAGACTTCAATCTATAATTCATTGTTGTATGTGGTGAAGATATGTCGACCTTACCGACTATACATTTCTCCCTAATGTCCGAAACAAATACTGGAATAATTCTGACTTGTAGATCATCCTCTTTCAAAGTATAACCTCTTTTTGACTCTTAACACTAAAATATATGTACAGTCAGTGCCTTGCGAAAGTACTAATACACCTTGAACCTTTGCACATTTTGTCATGTTTACAACCATAAACATGAAGATTTTATTTTGAATGTTTTACTGAAAGTTCACACACAAGTAACAGACAACTGTGAAGTGAAAGCAAAATGATACATGATACAAGTGAAAAGTGGGGCGTGCACAAGTATTCATACAGCATTTTCTGAGTGCATTAAATTGCCTTTATAACATTCCTAATGACTGCAGAAAGTTCACACCTTGCCCTAACCTTATCTAGTCAGGGCAGCAGGGTGAGGGCTCGCTGATGGGGGGTTACTGCCCCTTACCAGCGGGCCACACTACACCTTGGCTTTTTAACGCACCTCAATGAATAAGGCAAACAATCATAATCCACTGACAAAAAATCACAACCAATATTAATGATAAATGCAGTGGAAATGGGAAGGACAGCAAGGTGAAGCATGATATTTTGGAAATGCAATTGCCATCGCCATTAAGGTGACGGTGATAATGGTATGCATGCATGTAGGTATGTATGTATACATGCATCTATATTATAAAACAATGAGAAATATAAACTTCAATTAAATAAATCAATAGAATGGTGACCTGTTGTTATAAGTAATGACCGAACTTGGTATTTTGTAAATGGTTAAACTTAAGTAAGGAATAATGTATAGAACGCCGGTCATTATCGGTAAAATAAGTACCGACAGGGCGAACTGGATCCCGACGCGCAGCGGAGGGGTCCAGTTCGCCCTGAAGGTACTTATTTTACCGATAATGACCGGCGTTCTATACATTATCCCGCTTATTATACGGCTGTTTGCCAACTGTACACACACAAATAAACTTCATACACTTTTATGAAGACAGAAAGGTTTATTTAATGATTTCCGCGGCAAATAGTTCCCAAAAGTTTGCGCGTTGCTTGGCAACGTTTGTTGATTCCAGGCAGTGTGGCGAGGCTAGTAGCAGCACAGCTAGCTACTTATTGCTAGCCTAGCTACTTAGTTGAAGGTGCAGTTGGAGAGGAGGAATGGTGGTGAATCTCTGAGTAAGTTGAACGTCGGACTCCCGTTAACTTCACGAGTGATTCCCTCAACTTCTCTCGCAGGGACGGGGACAGAGATAGTGTCCGCCTGTCCGCTACTACTACTCGCGGAGTGATATGAAAGACCTGTATTACAAGCACGAACTCCGTTGCCATAGGCAGCGGTCATTATTTTTTTCAGAGGTCTTCTATCAAAAATAATGACGGTAGAACGTTGGGAAATCACATTCAAATCAATGGAGCGTTCTACTTGCATTGTGAAGGGCCGTATAATAAACACTAATAATCGTTCGTACCTTTGTTATTATTACCCCTATTGGGGACCGCCTGCAGCTGGAAAATAAATGCAGTTGAATAGGGGGTAGGCACTTATAAGCTTTCTTGCTTCGGCCTACTCCTTTTGAGGTAGTTCCTTTTCTTTTTCAATCCTTATTATTATTTTTATTTTTTCAAAAATGTTAATGTAAATAATTGTAATAATGTACAAAGATGTGAATGTAAAACACAAATGGAAACTGCTCAAATAAACTAAACTAAACTAAACCATTAAATAGAGGCCACCTGTGTGTAATCTACTCTCAGTATAATTCCAGCTGTTCTGTGAGGGCCTCAGAGCTATGGTCAGAGTGTATTGGTCACTAAGCAACATCATGAAGGCCAAGGAGCACACCAGAGAGGTCAAGGATAAAGATGTGGAGAAGTTTAAAGCAGCGTCAAGTTATACAAAGATTTCCCAAGATTTGAACATTTCACGGAGCACTGTTCAATCCATCATTCGGAAATGGAAAGAGTATAGCACCACTGCGAACTTACCAAGACACGGCCGTCCACCTAAACTAACAGACCGAACAAGGAGAGCACCAACCAAGTGCCCCAAGATAACTCTGGAGGAGCTGCGACGTACTGCCGCTGAGCTGGGGGAATCTGTACATGGGACAACTATAAGTCGTACTCTACACAAATCTGGCCTTCATGGACGAGATTTGTGTAGAGCAGCGTCAAGCCATTATTGAAAGCCATTATTGAGAGGAGGCCATAGAAATCCTGTTTGAAGTTTGCTAGAAGTCATATGGAGGACACAGCTACCATGTGGAAGAAGGTGCTTTGGTCAGATGAGACAAAATTGAACTTTTTGGCCCAAATACAAAAGGTTATGTATGGCGCAAACCTAACACTGCTCATCGTCCTGAGTGCACCATCCCTAGTGTCAAATATGGTGGGGGGAGCATCATGCTATGGGGCTGCTTTTACTCAGCGGGGACTGGGAAAATTGTAAGAATAGTTGGGAAGATGGATGGAGCCAAATACTGGGACATTTTGGAGGAAAACCTGCTGGAGTCAACAAGAGAATTGAGGCTGGGGCGGAGATTCACCTTCCAGCAGGACAATGACCCTAAACACAAAGCTAAATCTACAATGGAATGGTTTAAAAACATATTAATGTGTTAGAATGGCCCAGTCAAAGTTCTGACCTAAATCCTATTGAAAATCTGTGGAAAGACCTGAAAACTGCTGTTCACAAACGCTCTCCTTCTAATTTGACAGAGCTTGAGTTGTTTTGTAAAGAGGAATGGGCTGAAATGTCTCTAGATGTGCAAATCTTGTAGAGTCTTACCCGAAAACACTTGCTGCTGTCATTGCAGCAAAAGGGGGTTCCACAAAGTATTACTTCATGCGGTATGAATACTTATGCACGCCCCACTTTTCGATTTTCTATTTTTTGAAAAATAACAGAATTTTAGTTAGTTAGTTTATTGTTTATTGAAACAGGGACAGTGTACAAAACCATTAGTCTTTACAAAAGAAGAGATGATTTGTACCAGATTTAGCAAAGTAGCTATTTTCCATCTGCAGTCCCTGGACAGGTGAGTACAAAAAACATTACAATCTATAAATCTAATCTACAATAAAATCACTATATAAAATACATTAGTTTTCTGTACACTTCTAGAAAACATATAAACAATCCCTACAATTTACAATACATTCATCAATGCTGACACAATTGATGATCTAAAATATACTTTTTCAAATTTCGAGTAAAACTATTAAGATCTACAGACAGTTTCAGACAGTCTGGAAGCTCAGTGATCATGTATTATTTTGCTTTCACTTCACAGTTGTCTGTTACTTGTGTGTGAACTTTCAGTAAAACATTCAAAATAAAATCTTTACGTTTAGGGTTGTAAACATGACAAAATGTGCAAAAGTTCAAGGTGTATTAGTACTTTCGCAAGGCACTGTATGTATAGCCATGCACTTTTGCCCTCCATCTTGTTTGCTTATTTCACCGTCTGACCTCTTTATCCCTCTTCCCTTTCCTAAACACACACTAACAGCATGTGGGCGGCCATCTTGTGGGGACCCCGCTCCCTCACGCTGCGTTTATTGTTTCTTGTTCGGATTTAACAATGCTCTTTGTTGACCTCGGACGAACCCTCCAGCAAACCTCAGCGGGAAAGCGCCTCTTGTTACGGATGTAGGCTGTCGAGGAGGAAAGTCAGTGGTTTCTCTTGTTATCCGTATCTGAAAGTTTGGAATGGTGTTTAAAATGCTCATAATGACAAAACACATGAATTGAGTTGATCACAATGTAATGTTTGCATTAGATGACTTGCGTTCCCAATCTCTTTTTTGTTTATTTTTAACTTTTGAACCCCAATGAAATGGCCATTTGAAGAATTTAAGCAACTGGATGAGATTGGCTTAACACTGGATTGTAATGTCTTCTATATTTTCCAAAGTCAGTTTGTTTCATTGTGTGAATCTTGTTGTTTGTGGGTGCTACTGCTCTCCGGAGGCTAAGTCCCAGTCCACACTCATCTCCTTGACATCTCTTTGTCCAATCTGAACCTGCTCAGGCATGTCTTTGTTGGTCTCACTACAAAAAGGTAAAACGCTTTGAGGAAAAAACATAAGATTATCAGCTGCCACTTCAGCAAAAACAGCACCCTGAAGAAAATCGATAGAGTACGCTCTCCTGAAATGCCCTGGCTCTGTGCTTTGGCCGCATGCGGACAGATCTACTTTAGAAACTGGTTTAGTGCTCTTTCGAAGTGCAGGGAGTTTGAGCACTTGAGCCTTTGTTATAGACATAAACCAAAGGAATAGTTTTACCAATGAATGGAATTATCGAAAGAGAGTTTGACTTGTAATCACAAGCGCCACTTCATGCTTTCTGTGGTGGGTGCCCAGATGGATGCTTCAAGAGAAATGTGCCTGGCCAAAGGTTTGTGTGAGTGCATTTTACTGGCTACACTACAAAAACTAATCTAAAAATAGGTACATTTTGCTTGAAATAAGTATATATGCCCTTGATTTGAGTAGGTAAGATAATCTGTCAATGGAACAAGTATTTAAAACAGTAAAACAGGAAAAAAGATGCTATCGTGCTTAAAATTAGACAATAAATCTAAATTTACCTGAAATATGTTTTTTTTTCTCTTATTTTAAGCGCAAAACTACTCATTTCATTGGCAGATTTTCTACTTCTGTTTGGGAGGGAAGACACGCACATCCACAGCTCTCATACAGATTTTTCTAAAATTACTCATATTAGGGCAAAAATATTAACTCCAGTAATTTTAACTTATGACGTTTTGCAGTGTAACGATACATGCTAAAATAAGCCCGACAGTTTCTTTAGATGGCACAGGGAAATGGAGGAGCTTGTAACTCGTATGTAACGTATCTAACTCTTGTCTATAGTCTATATAAACCAATAGCCGGGAAAAATAATTCAACTTTACATCTGAAAATACGACAGCCTAATTTTTTTGGGGTCGTAAATCAGCCATATTCAAAGTTTCTTAGTTTGAGGACTGTGCAACTCTATAGCAGAATAAACCATTACCTGCACAACAGAGGGTAACTTGGGAAATCATATTATATTGCAGCATCGATAAAGTTTTCAAATTTGAAATAATATCCAAAAAAGCCATTAATGAGCGAGACACTGGGTCATGAATTCGAACTGGTCTGGAGTGGAATCGTACCCTTGAAAGCCATTAGTGGGAATGAATTGCTATAAAACACAAGCTTTCACTTTCACCACTTGTTTCGGGCTTCACCTTTCTGTGTGGTGATGGTGCGCGCCAGATTGTTCAGTGAAAATATCAGCTTTTATATCATGACTGCGAAGAACTTTGCTAATTTCTTCCATTAGCTCTGAGTGGCTGCTCTCGCTCCCCTGCTCCCCCTGTAGTATCCTGTAGTAGCTCCTTGTTTGTTCATAATCAAAATCCCGAGGTACCCCAGGCTTTTGCGACATGTGTGTACAACATAAACAGGAGAATAACATGGTTAAAGCTGAAAAAAAGAGTTGATTTTGAATGACGTGGCTCCTTTGAAATGGTTACAGTCACTGCACAACGTGACTGCAAACGTAACACGTTTCTCTTCAGGTATTTTTACAGCGTCCTTGGGTACACGGTGGCTTCATAATGTGTTGGCCTGACTCCGGGACAGGAGTGGGAAAGTGTGGACTGCGGCTCCTGTTGGTTCATTAGGTTCATTAATCAGCCTGAGCCCAGAGGAACGCCAACGCTCACGGCCTCTCACTGTTTTTAATGTGAGCCCAGTTTATTAATGTGTGGCTAACTTTTAAATGGATTCGGTCTGGCAGCGCAAAATGGAGCACTTAAAGGAGAACCCAAAAAAATACCCTACTTTCCAAAAACCTATGACATTATATATTTTCGCAAACGACCCAAATGTTTCCCCCCCCAGTGAATCAAATCAAGATGCAGTCCACATAGCGCTTTGCTCCTATAGGCGTCAGATGAGGTAACATATTGGATGAAAATGTCTGTTTACTCGTCCATTTGCCGTGGTATTGATGTATGCGTTACCAGACCGTGCAGGGTCCCTCCCCAGCCACTTCGCCGCGCCGCTGTCTGGAGGCGTGACCCGCGGCTCAGCCTTTATTGTCTGTGTCATCTCCGCTTTGTTTCTCACGGCTCTGTCACTTTGTTATCTGCTTTATCACAGCCATTTCTCTTCTTCTTCTTCTTCTTCGAGAGAGGTGTGTGTTAGCTCATGCTCTGACACAGGGAGGTGGGCTGCATGCTGAAACAACAGAGTAAACGGCGTGTGATCTCATGTGTCAGATGAGGCTGGTGTGGAGTTCATGTTGCAAAGATTCATCATCCTCAATGTCGAGATGGCCATGTCCACTTCATCTGGAGTTAAAGACAGTTACCTGTATGAGTCAATAAATATTCGGTTTACACTGGGCATGGGCCACAGGAAATCATTCTGATTTGTCTTCAGCAGACTTAACCTCAATTGGTTTTGAAGAAAATGTTACAAACATAATGTGAGGATTCTAGTTTGTAGGACAAGGAAGGTTGTGAATAGGGCTGCACAATGTATCGCGAAAAATATCATATCGCGATATTAGGTGATGCGGTATCTGTATCGCAAGAAGCCACAATATATCGCAACATCACTAAAGCCTTGGTTTGACTGAGATAACACATTTATTACAGACTCAGCCAAAAACAAACAATGCATTGATGTGTAAAAGTTCAGTTTTAGTTAACCCTAAACCCCCACTGTAACCAAGCACATTTTTCTACAGTTTGGCATTCCCCAAATCTAAAAGCTTCTTGACCTGAGACTTTACAGCCTATAGACCAATGTTACAGCATAGGTTAGTGGTAAAACATGTGCAATAGGTGAATCCTCCAGCCAGGTGTTTCTGACCACCAGGATGGGGGGCGACCATCCTCAAATGCAGACAACACATTTCTCTACAGAGTTGAATAAAGTAAACTTAACTTAACAGATCATTTGAAAGCTATAGAACTACAAAACTCACCTATTCTTCCTTGTTTTTGTTGTTAAGTTTTTTGCGTTTTTTGTGTGTCTTATATAGTGTCTTTTTTAAAAGTCTTTCTTTTGACACAGTTTGCTGAAAAACGAGTTGCTTACGTTTATTTAGAATGGAACATGTCGTGTTGAAATGGTTTAGTGAAACATTGCAAAAATATATCGTTATAGTTCGCAGTCGTATCGCACATTGCAGGCTACTTCAATATGGTTCAGCCCGAGTTGTGAATATCTTTTCTTCGCCTTCTCAATCGAAATTTCCATTAGAAGGGGCCCGTCACAGCAGTTAGAGCGCCCTGTGAAGTAAATGTATTCACATAATCGCGTATCCCTCTGGACACGTGGCGCAGGACATTATTTTAAAGACGGCGGGAGAATGATGATTTGCTAAGTGCTGTTAAAATAGTTCTATTGTCCCTGAGAGTGCTTTCTTTTTTATTACTCGGTGGCACAGCTTTATTTTACAGCCATGGTCAAGAAGGACCTCCTCCCAAATGAAAACTGCTGGACATTCACATTCATCTCTCTGTGGTATCCCAAGTTTCTTTAACAACATCTATAAAATAACTTAAAAAATGTTCTCAACAGTTTATTTCCCCATGAATGTAAAACGGCCAGTTGGACTTGAACAGGTTCTTCTGATGCCACGTTTATGTTTTTTTGTAAAGCCATCTAGTTCTTTTTCTCTTTTCTCGTATAGTTTTTGGAGGCTCGCTGTGCCGAAGCCGCATGTGGAGTCAGAGGAAGCGTCGGCAGATATGAGTGCACTCGCCCATACAGAGTATTGACCACAGACGCAGTGTTGGAGGAAGAGCTGCCATGTTTGGAGATGTCAAAGTCTAGCATTAACCTTTAAAAAAAAAATCACTGTGCTATTCCATATTACTATATCCCTCAGCGCAGTCCGAGACAACTCCCCTTTGCAGTATTTCTCAAACCATAATCACAATATAATCCTACCATGTGGAAATATTGCAGTAGAAAAGTACTTCATGTATATATGCAGGCCAGGGTGGTGTGTGTTATCCGGACGAGCTCAGTGGGTTTACTGCAGATTATGAATAATGGAGAAAGGTCGAGATAGATTTTTAATGGATTTCTACGGTGCACGGCCGCACCAGCATCAACAAGGATTTTTCAAGAAATCATTCGTTCAGAAAGGCCAAGGGGCATGGAGGCCTCGATATTTTATCTTGATTTGGAGTGGTTGTCTGTTCCATATACACCACGGCTAACATTTTTTTGCAGTAGATGTGTCCTTGGGAAAGTCACTTCACAGGCTGCACACGGCGGTTACACCAACACCGCTACTACTGTGCTGCTACTACTGCACAAAGTTAGTTATCGCTGCAAACCTCCAGTCACTTCTGTTTAGCACATGTTAGTGTGCGCGTTGAGTTCACAAGAGTTTCATTGAAATGACAAAACATACAAAGCACACAAGAAGAAAACTATGTATTTATACATACATGTACTGTCCGAGTGTCCGTGTATTGTGTATTGTGTATGTGTGTATGTATAAATATGGTAAGAATGCTTAAGAATATACAGTACAATGTATTTTAGGACAGCATTCTTGTAAACTTTAATTCTATACATCAGAAGACTATGTAAACTGATTTCCAATGTTTGACTATGGTTATGTATCTATATCTTAAACTATGTGTTGATTATGGTTGTGTATCTATATCTTAAACTATGTGTTGATTATGGTTGTGTATCTATATCTTAAACTATGTGTTGATTATGGTTGTGTATCTATATCTTAAACTATGTGTTGATTATGGTATGTATCTATATCTTAACTATGTGTTGATTATGGTTATGTATCTATATCTTAATCTATGTGTTGATTATGGTTATGTATCTATAATCTTAATTGTGCCATAATAAGTTGGTTTCATAAAACAAACCGGAATGTAAACAACGGCAGCTGTAAGGTTTGTAAATAAGTTGGATAAGGTAGGCATAAATAAGCATTGTTTGCTTCAGCCTACTCTAGAGCTGGGCAATTAATCGAAATTGAATTAAAATCGCAATCTCTACTTTGGTCAATCTCAATAATCGTCATGGGACTTTATGATCGACAGGTTTACAGGCATTTCTTTGGCACAAACAGTACCTAGTTTGGGAGTTTGGCAATGAAGACTTTTGTGTGTTTAATGAGACTTGACGAAAGCATTTGTTTTTGTTTGAGCTGAGGTTTGAATAAAAGATGTATCTAATTTTATGAATGAGCAAGATGTATTTAATTTATTATGAAAAATTTAAATTGAATCGAAAATCGAGATCGATCAATATGGGGAAAATAATCATGATTATTTTTTTTTACAAATCGCCCAGCCCTAGCCTACTCTTTTTTTGGTATTATTGTGTTTCTTTCTTTTTGTCTAATAGCTTGGAACTTGGAATTGCTCAAATAAACTAAACAAAATAAAAGAAAGCAGCAAAGCTCCACACGCAGAGGCAGACCTATTAAAACAAGATATAATCTCATTTACTGTTAACTCTGCACAGTTAATCCGACTAATCCACGCCATGTTTTTGAATGCAATCCAAATCTGAGTGCGAACTTCTGCTGCTGTGCTTTGTTTATCAAAACACACTGTCATATTGCTTTTTCTGATTCTGTTTGACCCAATCATTTGACCCAAAGCGCAGAGTCAACGCCTTTCCTTTTCAGGCCATGATGTGCAGAGTAATCCTTGCTATATAATACGTCGTTTCATGTTTTGCCATTGAGAAACCAGTCAAACGCCTCTTAATCAGTCGCTCAGTGACAAAACGCTGGTCTCTTTTAGTGCCCACTGTTTTGTGAAGTGGATAAAACTCTGATTTAGTGTGTCCACTCCCATGAACATGATGGATACGAATGATCTGCAGTAATTGATCCAAACATTAAACGGTGCCGACGGGTCCCTTGAAGAGCATGTGCAAGTAAAAAAGTATGTGTATGCAGAGGAGAAAACAATTGAATGTGTCAAAAGTTGAAAACTGACTTATACCATGGTAGTAGTAGTAGTAGTAGTAATTATTGATTTTGTAATATCCACATTGAAAGAAGCCACAATACACAATACATCGTGAAATCACTGAGGTCGACTAACTGATTAAGATTTACACATTTTTACTATAACTGCCTAAACCCAAAACTCATTGGTAACTTTCAAATGAACAAAGTTTCAGTTTTAGTCTCATTTCACGGTTTTCTCGTATATCCATAGACTGTTAAAAAGAATAGACAGCTCCTCCTCACTCCTCCCCGTTTACCATAATGACCACTTTCGAGGGGGAAATCATGGCGGATTTACAGACTCCTCCTCCCCAGCTCTGACGAAGCATGTTCCTAATAAGGGTAAAAGGGCGGGATCTCACTGTAAACTCGGCCCTTGCGTGACGTGTAGCTCGCGCAGCTCCAATGCCAACAGTCCGACCTCCGTTAAGTAGGAGATTAAAAAAATATATTTCGAAAACCAGCCTGGTTTCTATTTTTTGACTAACCCAGCGTTATGTCAGGAGGAATATGTAGCCATATTAAGTGTTGAAAAATTGAAACCAGGCATTAAAGTTGTTTTTTCCCAAATATATTTATTGAGATTTTCCAGTGTAATACAACATACAGCTTCAGTTGCTCAAGTTAACAGAGTAATTCAGTATTATAAGGTATTTTTAATAATAAAAAGGAAAAAATGAAATAAACAAAAATTACGTAAGAACACACAAAATAAAACTGGGCCTACTGAGAACCTATAGCTTCTCTTCAAGGTAGAGAGAAATCATATCTAAACAGTGTGAGCAACTGCAAGTTTTTTTTTTTTTTTTTTTTTTAAAGTCAGTCAAGTCGGCTGAAAAGTCTAAGTCCTTGATAAAGTCAATAAAGGGTCCCCAAATTTTCTCAAATATATGTTGTTTTGACTTATGTATATACATTATTCTTTCTAAAGGTAGGCTAAACGACATCTGCTTTAACCACTGCGAGGGCCTGGGTGCATTCATATTTTTCCAATTCAAAGCTATACATCTTTTTGCTATCAGTGAGCTGAAATCTATAAAAGTACTTTCTGCTTTACTATACTTATGTTTATCTGGATATAAAGCCATTATAAATAGCTTAGGATCTAAAGTAATTTGTTTTAAAATTATTTTTTCTATTACAGTTTTAACCTCCAGCCAAAAACTTTTTATATGGCTACATTCCCACATACAATGAAATAACGTTCCTTTTGAGCCACATTTTATACATATGTCTGGAATATTCTTATTATACCTATTAAGTTTCACTGGAGTCATATACATGCGCATGAGCCATTTAAATTGCAATATCCTAAGACGACTATTAATTGACATTGTATGAATTTTACTACATGCTCTTTCCCAATCGACTTCACTAATATTGACTGACAGATCCTCATTCCAGGAAACTAATTTCTTGATTGAATTCTCTGATGTGTTGCTTGACAGAAGATTGTAAAACTCTGAGATGATGCCCTTCCTTAAAACATTTTTTATAAGTAATTTTTCCAATTGTGTATGTGGAGTCTTGTTGAGGTTACCTTGACTGGCCGTCACAAAACTTCTTAACTGTAAGTATTTGAAATAGTGTTTTTTATCCAAATTAAAGTTCAATTGCAGTTCCCTGAAGGACATAAAAACATCTGACTTTGGTGGATAAAAGTTACAAATTGTTCTCAGTCCTTTTGATTCCCATATTTTAAATGTGCCATCTGCCCTTCCCGGTTTAAAGAGCTGATTACCCCAAACTGGACTAAACTGTGATAAGGAGTTTGTCTCATTGAGGTACTTTCTGACGTCAAACCAAACTTTCACCATGTATTTCAAAATCGGATTTTTTACATTTTTAAGCAAGTTTTTAGCAGTGTCTGAGTATAGGAAAAATGGTAAAGGTAGTTTTAGATTTTGTGATTCCATCTCCACCCAATGGGGACTTACTTTTTCTGAAAAATAAAATGACAGTGAACGCAGTTGTGCGGCCCAGCAGTACCATATAAAATTGGGACATTTCAACCCCCCTCCATCAAATGGTAAATAAAGCAGGGAGAGACGAAGTTTTGATTTTCCATTGTTCCAAATAAAATTGACTGTGATTTTTTTTACCCACGAAAACAAATCTGTAGGCGGTGGTAAGGAATATTTTGGAATAGATACAAGAGCTTTGGTAGCACCGTCATTTTTAGTACATTTACTCTTCCTAACATCGACATAGGCAACTTCATCCATCTGTCAATCGAATTGTTAATATCTTCTTTTATTTTCTCATAATTTATTTGAACAGTTTGCTCTATATTTGGCACTATCTGGATCCCCAAATATTCAAATTTATCCACTACTTTAAAGTTAAAGTTTGTTATATGTGGTGCATAATTTGTCCGTTCCATTGTGTTAAGCAATAAAATTGCTGATTTAGTATGGTTTACTTTATATCCAGAAATGTTTCCAAATAACTGAATTACTTCCAACACTGCCGGGATTGAGGCACTGAGCTTTGATAAAAATAAGATCACATCATCAGCAAACAAAGCAATCCTATGTTCAGTTGGGCCTATGGTAATTCCACTAATCTGAGTTTGCTCTCGAATAGCTACTGCAAAAGGCTCGATTGCTAAAGCAAAGAGCAGGGGAGAAAGAGGGCATCCCTGTCGACACCCTCTTTTAATTTCTATTGGCTTGGAATAAACTTTGTTTGTAAAAATTTCTGCTGTAGGGTTACTATAAAGAATCCTGACCCATTTAATGAAGTTATTACCCATCCCAAATCTCTCAAGCACCTTAAAAAGATAGGGCCATTCAACCCTATCGAAGGCCTTTTCAGCATCCAACGTCAGGAGCGCTGTGTCTTTTTCCTCTTTTTTATAATAAAGAACATTTAATACCCGTCTTACATTGTGGAACCCTTGTCTTCCATTTATAAACCCATTTTGATCTTTATTTATCAAGTCAGGGAGAATTGTTTGAATCCGTCTTGCTAATAATTTACAAATAATCTTAAGGTCAGAATTGAGAAGGCTAATAGGTCTCATATTCTCACACCTGTTAGGTGGTTTACCTGGCTTTGGAAGAATAATAATTAATGCTTGATTTAGAGAAGCAGGAAGGGTGTCATTCTCAAATGTCTCTTTGAACATATCTAAAAGTGGCATGATTAATTTGTCCTTAAATTTTTTATAAATGTCTACAGGAATGCCATCTGGACCTGCTCGTTTACCTGATTTCATTCCGTCAATGGCTTGTGCTATTTCCTCTTTATTTATATGTAAATCTAAATCAGCTTTAACATCGTTAGAAATGACTGGGATATCTAGCCTATTTAACACTGCTTCAATTTCCTGTAAACTACATTTTTTCTCAGCTTCATATAGTTTTTGATAGTAGTCCCTAAAGGCTTCATTGATATCTTTTGGATTTATTAACGTTTGGCCTTTGTCGATAATGGATGTTAATGTTACTTTACTTTCTAGCTGTTTGATTTGCCAGGCTAATAATTTTCCTGCTCTGTCACCTTGTTCGTAAAATGTCTGTTTCAGCCTTAATAGGCTGGCAGCTGCTTTGATACTTGATTGTTTTTCGTATTCAGCCCTTAAAAGCAATAACTCTTTTTCAGATTCAGGATCACTTTTTTCATAAACCTTCTTTTGGATGTTTTTTATTTTATTTTCCAAGCGCAATTTGTCCTGTTTTGCTTTTTTAGATTTATAGCCTATGTAACTAATAATGTGCCCCCTAAGAAATGCTTTAAGGCATCCCACTTTGTACCTGCAGATGTTTGGGTAGTATTTATGAGAAAAAATTCATCTATTTGTTTCCCTATATAATTGACAAACTCCTCATCCTGCAGCCATTTATGTTGAAATCGCCATCTAGGTGGGTCAGTATGTATGGATTCATCCCTATATTCTAAACAACATGGAGCATGGTCTGAGATCACTATGTTATCATAAAAACAATTCTTAACCCTGGACAACAAATCTGAAGAGATTAAAAAGTAATCAATTCGTGAAATGTCCGGAAAGTTGCAGAATAACAAGAATAAGCTTTAATTTGCTGATGTTGCTCTCTCCAAATGTCTAGTAATTTTAAATCTTTCATAAATCTTTTAATAGTCAATCTGCTAGAGTGATGTGATTGATCAGTGCCTGTTGACCTATCCCAGCTCGGGACAAGGGTACAATTAAAGTCACCAGCTATTACATAGTGACCCGACAGTGTTGCAAGCAAAAGGAAGAGGTCATCATAGAAAGCAGAGTCATCTGAATTTGGACCATACACGTTTACTAAATTTATATTTTCAAGCAGCATAGATCCTTGAATGATCAAATATCTGCCTCTCTTATCTTTAATTACATTAAAGTTGTTTTTAACGTGTCTAAAGTCCAATGCTTTTCAATGGGGGCCTAGCGGCCAATGGAGGTACTACAGCAATGGAAGAGCAATGGCGGCCTCCAGTGTTTGCGGTCACAAAGCAGAGCAGCCAGCGGCCATTGCGTATATCCTGCAACCTTATATTGCTACAAACATTGAAAGAGGAGGCCACTAAAGTAAAATGTCATTCCTATCTTTCTTTAATATGTTTGTAGCATCCTAATTCTTCACAGGGAGTTTATCGGCACGTTTCACTACTTGCAGGGTGACTTTTCACCTTTATATGCTTTATAATTAGATGCACAGTGTTTTCCCCACTATTTCCTGAGTTTACAATATATTAAAGTAGGACAAAACAAATTTCGTTCCATTTCTGGGGGGAAAAAAAATCAGGTACTGTAGTCCCTTTAAAAAAACTAGATGCAGGTTGGTCATTTTTATACTCACTACTGCCACCTCAGGTCTTATTCGTAACTGCAGCCTCTATATTAAGATCGTGCATGACGGCACTTCGGACCCGAATGAACACCTTTTTGAGTGACAGTGCAGGATTTTAGAGGCAGTTGTGGTGAATAGGTCTGGGCTCATTCTACATGTCTATTAGGACATGGCTGGAACATGTAGGGAGAGGAAAATACTTAATTTTAACATTTTCAAACTCCGTATAGTCCTTTAAGATGTTAAGAGGCGTCACCTGCAAAAAAAAAAATGTATACAATGGACATTTATTTATAACATTTATAAAAGCATTTTGAATTCAATAGCAACATAAAAAGCACTTCCTAAAATATAATGTTGTTTATAATGTTTTATCTTTGCTGCTTTCCTTTAAAACAAGAAATGCGGAATCCCACAATCCTATAGCGCGGCATGTGACAGACAGTATCATTTTGTGCAACGCTGTCCTTCGCAATTCATTTGCATAATACTAATTAAAAGCTTTTTTTTCTTGATGAAACCCAATCAGGCCATGAGTGAAAAGTAGACGGAAACAAATCCTTTTATATGGTAATCAACTTATGACAAATTACGCCTGGAAAATGAATCTGTCAATGCCGCGTTTGACCGGGAAACAACAGCGCTACCTCCCATCATTTCAAATTTGTTGGAGAATATTTATATTAAGCATTATTCACAGAGCAGTGGACTCAGCTTGTCCGTGAAAACACTGATAAAATTGCAGAGTTCGGTTTCAAATCTGAGTAATGTTTTTGTTTGCGACGCATGGCTTGATCTGCAATGCTTCGTGACCTCTGTGCTGTGGGGAATGTGGCAAAGTGTGATTCATGAAGGGAAATTATTCCATTTGTTTGTAGCCAAGGTGAGATACATGGGGTAAACAGGAGGAAATATTGTAGCCTAATTGATTCATTTGGCTGGTGGTGGATCGATACAGGCTGCTGCTGCAGGGAGTCAAATGTGTTTGACATGTGTATTTGTTTCTCAAACTATAGTCAACGCAATTCTAGTCAGTAATTTTATTATAATTGCATGTTTTAAAATACAATGCTATGAGAAACACTCATTTGCTGAGGTAGAAATGGATTAAAGTGTAACTTACATTACCTTCACAAACTGGAAGCTATTTCTTGGTCCTTTATCTTAAAGTGACAGTCTGTAAGATTGCAAAGTCAGGAGAGAGTGAGAGTGAACTTTCAAGTTCCCCCCCTCCTGATTGGCCAGAAAGCCACTCCTAGTTTGCAAAATGAGAAGAGCGAGATCACTTTCAACAGTAAACTATCAAGCTCCTCCCCTTTCCTCCTGATTGGACCGGACAGGTCAGTTCACAGGGAAGCTCGTCTCAATGGTCAAAGTGATGGCCCGGGGATTCTAATTATCTGCTGAAATCACCAAAAATGTATTATTATTTGGACTAATATTACTTACACATTTCAGATCCAGACGTTCAATTATTGTATTTAATTTGTAAAACATTTAAACTTACAGACCATCACTTTAATATTCTTATGATTTAACAACAAATGAAAGCCAGAAAACTGTTTTGCACGTCCTGTCCACATTTGAACATAAAATAGGAAATAAATTTAATAAATAAAAGAAAACAGAAAAGAAAAGCCGAGTCAAGTGTATTTCATATCAATTATTTCAGATGGTGCAATTTTAACATTTGTTACAGTAGCTCTGAATTAACGTTAACACTTATAGTTATAAACACAGAAGTTTCCTCTAGTTAAGTATTTACATCCTGAGTAAAGTTTCAGAAGAAATTATCCAACAGCTGCTTGTTTTCTGCCACATACTCTTTAATTTATTTATTTCAACAAAACATGGCTAACTCTCCATAAGAATAAAATGCAGTCAGGATTGCAGTTAATGATGAGGTTTACTGGAAAGAGTGTGGATTTTGATTTCGACAATTCTATGACCTATGAAAATCTAGTCCTGAAGTAAGGTTTGACACTGACTCCTCATCCATCTCGCTGTATGTCTTTATCGCTGTGACACTGACCGAAGTTTGTCCCTCACAGGTTACCATACTGATCATCCTTGCCCTGGCCTTCCTCGCCTGCATCGTTTTCCTGGTGGTTTATAAAGCCTTCACCTACGACCACGCCTGCCCGGATGGATTCATATACAAGGTACTGCACACTTGTCCAAAGCACTGTCTCCGTAGTGTGATTTATGGACAAAAACATACACGCTTTGAAATTTAATAGTGCGTCAATAAAGGGGAGTCCGGCTACGATAACAAAGTGTCAAAGCTACTGGTCATGCATTTAACAGCGCATGGTTAGAAGTGCAGTGTGTACATTTTTTTAATAGCAACTGGTGGTAAAAGGGCACATTGCAATTTCATGATTGCACACGTTAAAGCAGCTCAGGTGAAGTAGAAAAGTGGTTCTCAACCTCTGATCCTTGACGCCCCTCTGCTTGTACTGGAAACAGTCCATCTCAATTATTTAATAGACCAGTGTTCTTGTTTCTTGGCAAATCATTGTGAGGTGTCACAAGCTCAAACCACATTGTCTAACACTCTCTTGTCTATATATTTTTCTCTTTTACAAAAACGTTCCTTGTTTTGCGTCTAGATCAAATTAAACTTTGCAAGCGCCTTTAGCAGTGTGTACATGGGGCCTATCTATCATACAGCATGTTTACATTACTAGATGGGTAAGGTCCACGCTCCAATAAATAAAATTCCGTCGGTCTAGGACAGTGGTTTTTAAACAGTTGCCTCTGGTGGTTTGCTGGTCAGTTTTATTGTTTGTCCTCTTTTGGATGGCCGTCATTTACAAATATTTCAGACAAGGTACATTTCCTACATCACAGGGACTCAATGTGCTTTACAATACAATACAAGAATCATAATAATATTGTAAGTAGTTTTAAATAATAAAAAGCAATATATAATAAAACATGATCATGAAACCAAGACAAACATGCATTAATAAATTACTTTTAAATAAATTATTTTTATAATAAAAGTGAAAATAGCATCTTAAGGCACTACAGTATCTCCAAGTCTGGTCCTCTTGGTTCCTTATTTTATATTTTATACAATCACATCCTCTCCTCCCTACACTGGCTCTTGGTCTGTTTTTTTTTCACATTGATTTTCATTTGAAGTTTGTTTTAAATTCTTCATTGGACACATGCTGTATTATCCAGACTATAAGTCGCTCTGGAGTATAAGTCGCACCCTGGTGGACCGTTGACAAGCCTCTCCCGGCAGCACATTGTCCACAAATATTGTGAACTCGTTCCTCTAGCTGTGGCCATCTTTAGCCCACGATCAGCTTGCGTCTTTTTTCTTCTTCATTGTGTCTTCAAGAGTGACCTCCGGTTTTCGCCAGTGCCTCACAAGTTTCACTCCAAACTTTCTTTCTAATAATAATAATAATAATAATAATAATAATAATGCATTAGTCTTATATAGCGCTTTTCCAGACGCTCAAAGTCACTTTACAATTTGGTGCATTATTCATTCACTCCATACTCGGTGATGATAAGCGAGGCAACCAGTCTGCGCACATCAGCCACCACCACCAACCACTCACTCACTCACTACATTCGCTAGGCTTCCTGGTGTTACTGAACGGTCTCCCATCCAAGTACTAACCAGGCCCTACCCTGCTTAGCTTCCAAGGTCTGACGGGATTGGGCATCGCAAAGGCGGTATGGCTGCTGCTCGATTACCATTTTCGGCTGCATATTTCACTACTTGACGCTTGTAATCTGCATAATATGATTTTCTTTTTGGGGGCATTTGTGTACACAAGATACTGGTACACAATCCTAGAGAGCCCTCTAGCGGCTTTCAATGTGAAAATAATGAACATGTGAAATTATATATTTTGATATATAAGTCGCACCTGAGTATAAGTCGCACCCCCATCCATACTATGAAAAAAAGTGTGACTTATAGTCCGGAAATTACGGTACCTGTCTGAGCATCCAGCGCCTCTCCTTCATTTGATGTTTTCTTGTGTTTTTTGATATAAAGCCCTTTTGCTGTTGTGAAGTGCTCTTCAAATAAAGCTAAATGTTTTGATTTTAGACCAAGTTTAGATCTCGTGGTGGCAACATTTGAGCAAAAGCATCCTTTGACGGTGCCCTTCGAGAAGAAGTTTAGGAACGGAGTTGTCAGTTTCATTAATCATAAGCCAGATCCCACTGACGTTGCCTCCAATACTTTGCTGTAACTAGGGTGAAATGAGACTCGTGCGGCCCCTCCATAAAACACATTCCCATCCGCTTGTCATTCGCGTATAATGGCGAACAATAAACCTGCCACCGTGCCCTTGACCAGCGCGCCCTTCAGCTTCTCACAGAGCTCTCTCTCTCTTTGCCGTCTAAATACAGAGACAGCCCTTCCTATGGGAAACCAAAACACACACCACCTGCCCCACTTTTACTTTTGTAACTTTAGGGGAAATTTGACAGGCAGACATTAATCAATAGGATTAGCGGGTTTATATTTTTCAGCGTATGACAATCAATCTACAATTCTAGCATTTGCTGGAGGTGAAATTATCTTGAAGACTGTATCAATTGTATCTGAAGAAGTCTGTTATATCATTATCTACTGATCAGGATGTTCACATACTGGCTTTATGTTTATTGATTTTATTTAACCAGGTAGATAATTCATTGTAGGTAATAGTGGCAGTTTAATTACATGCAGATTTTGTAATGATAGAAAATATTCTAATCTTTTATTTACTTTTACTACACACAGCCTTCCTGTGAGCATTTAAAGGTCTTACATTATGAATAACTGATACATAACGGTATCATAGTGTTGCCTGGCTTTTTAAGTTTGGGAGACAGACTGAATATGCCTCACAGAAACATGCAGTCATGAAACAAAAGATTCACTATAACTTTAGGAAGTGTTTTGTTCACATTGGTTTATTGAGGGCATGTTTTTGGACGATTAAAGTAGTCCAATGTTGAGCTTGGGGGCTAAAGTCATGCTTACTAGTGCCTCCTGTTTTGCAATTCTAATCACTTTTAGGCTTTTTACAACAGTGTTTTAGTGTCTTAGAGATGTCTTAGAGGTAATGGGAAGCTCACACCTTTTATTCAAGGTTACCTCGGTTCCCTATTTTACAAGTTAAATTACTGGGCTTTTTGCGTTTCAAGCTCAACAGCACTTACCCATGGGGTCACCTCGTCCTGCCTGTCTCTAGTCTTTTCAGGTGGAATATATTTTCTCTGTACTTTTTGAGACCTGCTTCCTCTGCTTGGGCTCGAGTGCTGTCTTTAAGGCTATTATTAGCGGTGTAGAGGTGAGAACGAGGAAGACACATATTCAACCACATCGGGCAAAGGCAAAAAGCACTTTTCAAGGCCATTCACCTTCTCAGAGCTCTAATCCCAACTATCCAGCAGCGATAGGGCAGCTGCCTCCAGCAAAGAGAGCAATGAAAAGTATTGATTTGTCCTCCAGGTTTCCTCTCGAAGCGGCGCTAAGCTGCAAAGGTGCCTATAGTTCTGATAAAACAACATATAAAACAGTTGGAAGGTTCAGGTTCCCGCTGACCTTCACAAGATGCTGTTTCTGTCAAAGCTACACTGTTGATAATTCGTCAGCAGTTTGTGCACAGGTCTGTGGTAGGCAGATATCAAGTGAGGAAAGTGCAATTTAAACACTTTACGCAGCCTCTTAGCAGCAGAGTGCTTACACTCACAGGCAAAGATTAAAGCTTGCGGTATGTAAAAGGGCATAGCTTGGGAAAGATGGAAAGACAAACAAAATGTCTCTTTGAAATTGCATTTTGTCGCGGCATCCTCTTGCCGTAGATGTGATTTTTGTGCATACTTTATTGGTCTCCTTCTCAAGAGCTCATTTGCTCATAGGTGTCCAGGTGTTTTTATCCTGGAAAACCTACCTTGAATGTGGTATTTGTTAACAGGGAAACGTGGAGAGGTTCTGCTGCATCAAACGAGAGTTGTTGTACAAGTATTAGCCTCCCCGGGTAAAGCAAATGTAGTTTTAAAGTAGCACTAAATAACTTGTTTCCATAATAAATCCTTTTACAAGTGTTAATGGGATGATTGGGGGGTCTTTCATCTCCCTCTGGTGTCTCTGGCCAGAAAACCACAATTGCAACTTTGCCTGCACCGGGTCGGAGACCCAATACACACTAATGGAATCACGAAGAAGCTAACAGGCTAAACAGGCAAAGCGAACTGCGAGCTAGCGCCACTTAAACAGTATTTACTGCCAAGTTTGAGTGCAAAAAATTATCTCCATTGTGTAATTGGATGTACAATATCCCTCTCTCCCTTTGTGTTTTCTGTCAGCGTAGTATTTACTCTCATGGACAATTAATGAGTTAAAAAACACATCAAGCTACGACTCCTGCAGTGGTGCTTATGGCCTCTAGGGCATGAGTTACTTAGTTCTGCTGCTAAAATCTTACCTGTCTGTCGCTCTCATCCTCAGCACAAGCGGTGTATCCCAGCGTCCCTCGAGGCCTACTACGCCGCCCAGGACGCCAACTCCAGGGGCCGCTTCTACACGGTGATCAGCCACTACAGCATGGCCAAGCAGACCACCTCGCACTCCGTCTCCCCTGGCTGCCGCTCGGGAGAGCAGCGGGCGGCAATCATGAGCCCAAGCCCCCCAGCGGAGAGGGCCACTGAGTTAGCTCGAGTGCTAACAATGACAACACACATCTAGACACAGTTAGGTTTAGGACAGAAACACATGGACACGCTAGCTACAGAGGAGTGGGACGTGCATGCAGCCGTTAACATCTGACTCGTTTTTCAGTAATCATGAATGAGTGCGGCGTCAATAAACAGAAGAATTGTGTAAAAGTACATTTATTTTAGTATTTTATTACAAAGTTAAAGGCATTTCGCATATTGATTCAATACGTGCAGCAAAATGATAGACAAAAGTGCGATCTCATAGGACTAGATTGTTAGATAGTAGATGTAGCGCGGTTAAACTATGCTTGAAAAATTAGCATTGAATGAATATGAAACATGCGCTTCACTTTTTATCAAATTTGCTAAATAAATTTAAATTTTCTCACAATATTCCGATTTACTGACGTGCATCTATACTTGGGATTACAATAGTCTTGGATATAACTCACTGGTCATAACAACCGTATTTATTTTATTTATTGACTGCCATGATGTATTTATTTTTACTGTTTAATATGGATGTTTTGTATGTTGATATCAGCCAAAAGTTTGTACAATTTCACATGAAGATGCTTGGATACAGTTTGTGAATATACATATATTATGATTATTTTGGTCTTATCATTGTCTGAGGATTTCTAAACGGAGCTGGCTTTTCCAGTAGCTCATGTCAGTGTCGCTGTGCATTTGAAAGCAGAAATCCCCCGGTGACCCGCGCTGTACATAGCTCAAAAAGATCGTTTCCTGTGCGTATGCTTCGTAGTGGTTTCTTCCTTTCCTCCTTATTGACGTGACAACATGCACTTAGCTTTTAGCAGTTTTGTAGCTCAATGATGTGTACAGTGAAAGCCGATTAACGTGCCGTGGGAAAGAGACGTACATATGACTGTTTGACAAACTCTTTTTCAGCTTTCTTTTTATGTTCAATTGGTAAGATTTGACTGAGTTTTAGGGCCACAAAATAAATTGGAAATATCTGTTATAATAGTTAAGTCATTTGTCAATAGTCTGTAGGAATATAGGAACTCTTTTGGTACGTATCCATGGGGCTTACGAGATAATATTTAATTAAACGTTGTAGAGACTTCAGCAAAAGGCGTGGCCCTAAACCTCTGTCATAGACACTATCTGCTGTAGACATTAGTCCAGTACTGTCCCTGCCTGGTTTCTCTTGTTTGTTGTCAGCTTTGATCAGATATCGTGACGTTGTTCGTTGATATGTAGCGATAGCCCCGGTGTATTATCAGTGTGCCCTTTTTCCTCGGTTTGAAATGAGAATAAAACACTTGTGCTCCGTGCCGCTGCGTCTCTCTGTCTGATTGAACTACACCGTCTTTAGTGAAAATGCCTCCAGCAGCAAAGTGAGTGACAGGGACAGACTTTTATGCAGATTATTCAGATGTTCACAGCGCTCACGTTCACTCAGAGGGACAGACTCTACAAGCTGCTGGAGGGGGGGGGAAATACTGTCCCCACAATATTTTGCATATAAATCATGAAATATGAAAATGTGATGGTTGCTACTTGAAGGAATTAGCATGGTTGACTCACAGTCACAATTTTAGGGAAATTCTACTTAAACATTAACCTTTAGTATTTCTCAAAATTTCTCAATCAAATGTATATTGTTTTTACAGTAAGTACATTTGAAAGTATGCTTTTATTTAACAGGGACAGTGAGTAGCAAGTACGTTGGGTAATTTCCTAAAAGGAAAGTTGGTTTTGGTGATATAGGCTCAGGTCAGAAGTAGCTACGTAGGTTTTGACCCTGGGAGGGGCGTGTAGTGTACCCGTATAATAATTAGACAGACAAGTATTATAGGTTAGGTGGCTGGTGCCTTATTATTTACAGTGAACCATAACCCTATAGCTATAGCTTCCTTTTCACAATTGAAAGTTTCACAAATACATAGCAACAACAATAAAAGTTCCCACTGTCCAGTTACTGCCCAAGAGACAGAGACCTGTAACCGTTTTCAGTCACAATAATATAATAATATAGTTTTCAGTAGGGTCTTCAACTCCCACCTCCGGAAGAGCTTCACCCAGATTCCGAGGGAGGTTGGAGACATGGAGTCCGAGTGGACCATGTTCTCCTCCTCCATTGTTGATGCGGCTGCTCGCAGTTGTGGCCGTAAGGTCTCTGGTGCCTGTCGCGGCGGCAATCCCCGAACCCGGTGGTGGCGCCCGGAAGTAAGAGATGCCGTCAAGCTGAAGAAGGAGTCCTACCTGGCCTTGTTGGCTTGTGGGACTCCGGAGGCAGCTGAGAGGTACCGGCAGGCCAAGCGTGCTGCAGCTCGTGCTGTCACAGAGGCAAAACTCGGGTCTGGGAGGAGTTCGGAGAAGCCATGGAGGAGGACTATCGGTCGGCCTCGAAGAGATTCTGGCAAACCATCCGGCGCCTCAGGAGGGGGAAGCAGTGCTTCACCAACACTGTTTACAGTGCGGGCGGGGAGCTGTTGACCTCGACTGGGGATGTGGTCGGGCGGTGGAAGGAGTACTTCGAGGATCTCCTCAATCCCACTGTCACGTCTTCCGATGAGGAGGCAGAGGCTGGGGACTCGGAGGGGGGTTCGTCCATCACCCAGGCTGAAGTCACCGAGGTGGTTAGAAAGCTCCTCGGTGGCAAGGCCCCGGGGGTGGATGAGATTCGTCCCGAGTACCTTAAGTCTCTGGATGTTGTAGGGCTGTCTTGGTTGACACGTCTCTGCAACATCGCGTGGCAGTCGGGGACAGTGCCTCTGGATTGGCAGACCGGGGTGGTGGTCCCTCTCTTTAAGAAGGGGGATCGGAGGGTGTGCTCCAATTACAGAGGGATCACACTTCTCAGCCTCCCCGGTAAGGTCTATTCCAGGGTGCTGGAGAGGAGGATCCGGCCGATAGTCGAACCTCGGATTCAGGAGGAACAATGCGGTTTTCGTCCCGGTCGTGGCACACTGGACCAGCTCTATACCCTACATCGGGTGTTCGAGGGTTCGTGGGAGTTCGCCCAACCAGTCCACATGTGCTTTGTGGATTTGGAGAAAGCGTTCGACCGTGTCCTCGTGGTGCCCTGTGGGGGGTGCTCCGGGAGTATGGGGTGCGGGGCCCTCTGCTAAGGGCTGTCCGTTCCCTGTATGACCGCAGCAGGAGCTTGGTTCGCATTGCCGGCAGTAAGTCAGACTTGTTTCCGGTGCGTGTTGGTCTCCGCCAGGGCTGCCCTATGTCACCGGTTCTGTTCATTACCTTTATGGACAGAATTTCTAGGCGCAGCCAGGGGCCGGAGGGTGTCCGGTTTGGGAACCTCAGGATCTCATCTCTGCTGTTTGCAGATGATGTTGTTCTGTTGGCTTCATCAAATCAGGACCTCCAGCGCGCACTGGGGCGGTTTGCAGCCGAGTGTGAAGCGGCCGGGATGAGGATCAGCACCTCCAAATCTGAGGCCATGGTTCTCCACCGGAAAAAGGTGGCTTCCCCGCTTCAGGTCGGTGGGGAGTCCTTACCTCAAGTGGAGGAGTTCAAGTATCTCGGGGTCTTGTTCACGAGTGAGGGACGGATGGAGCGTGAGATCGATAGACGGATCGGTGCAGCGTCAGCAGTGATGCGGTCGCTGTATCGGACTGTTGTGGTGAAGAGAGAGCTGAGTCAGGGGCAAAGCTCTCGATTTACCGATCGATCTACGTTCCCACCCTCACCTATGGTCATGAGATCTGGGTAATGACCGAAAGGACAAGATCGCGAATACAAGCGGCCGAAATGAGTTTCCTTCGCAGGGTGGCTGGGCGCACCCTCCGAGATCGGGTGAGGAGCTCAGTTACCCGGGAGGAGCTCGGGGTAGAGTCGCTACTCCTTCACGTCGAAAGGAGCCAGCTGAGGTGGCTAGGGCATCTGTTCCGGATGCCTCCTGGTCGCCTCCCTCGGGAGGTGTTCCAGGCATGTCCTATTGGGAGGAGGCCTCGTGGAAGGCCCAGGACACGCTGGTGGGACTATGTCTCCGAGCTGGCCTGGTGTCGCCTCGGGGTCCCCCAGAACAGCTGGAGGAGGTGTGCGTGGATCGGGAAGTCTGGGCATCTCTGCTGAGACTGCTGCCTCCGCGACCCGGCCCCGGATAAAGCGGAAGAAAATGGATGGATGGATGGATGGAGTTTTCCTGATTTGTCCTTTTAGTTAACTGGCAAGCCCGTGTATATGATTAAATGTCCATGAGCGCCCAACAGAGTGTCCAAATGCAAAAAACGGAGAGGACTCGCTGTACAGCCCAAATTTACACCTGTAGTCCTTGGGCAAGTTGCTGATTACAAAAGAACATTTACAGACTCACAGACTCAGTGGTATGGGAATAAATTGACCAATTGATAATTTATCATAAAACTAGCTTACATAACTTCAGTATGTGTCACATTAATAAAGATTCAGTCTAGATTTATTCTCTTGCACATATGCACAGCCACTGTCTTTTCTCACACAGTCTCTCACATTGCACCCTCACACTTTAACCTCTCTCTCCTTCTCAATCACCATCGTCACCAACTTAAAACTCACTTTCATTGGTTTTTTGCTTTATCTGTGCTTTAACTTCTTTAAAAAAAAACAAGAGTACTTCTTCCACTGGTACTACTGACTTGAGATGAAAGTGAATCATGAGCTGCCCTATCACCCAGCCCTTGTGTATGTGTTTAACTTTGCAGTAAGCAAGACACGCTTTGAAGAGGGTGGCAATTTGAGCTCTGAAATGATCAGCACAAGTTCAGTGGAGCTGTCAGAACACAGACCAGCTTCAATCGTAACACCAGCGCGCTCTCGAGTGGAATAAAGCATGAGCGCTCGAACATGGATGGAGCACACATGATGAGAGGGGTTTTTCATGAAGAATGGCGGCCTGGTTAAAAGACCCACAAAAGTCAGGTCAGCGGACACCAGCTCATTGTGATCTTCCACCATTTCCATACCCTTTTTCACGAGTTCATTGACACTGGAGCTTAATAGACATTTAATTTAAGCAGCCCCATATTCTCGGTAATAGAGTCCAGCGCACAGTCACACGCTCGGGCTTTTGTCCCATTGTGTCCGTCTAATTACAGCCGCAAATGGCCTGCAGCTTCATTCTCGTTCAACCCCCGATACTGACGTGAGGTGGGACCGATTGCGGCGGACAGGTCGCTGGATCGGCCCGTGCCAAGTGTGGAGAGGGAGGCAAAGGTGAGCAGATCAGCAGGGTGGGAAATGAAATCTGACGTGTGAAAATGAATATCCAACATGCCTCTGCGCGGGAGATGGAGAGGGATACTGAGATTCTACACTTTCAAACTGAGAGGGGGGTTCGAGTGAGATGAAGAAGCATCGTGGCACGCAGTTCTTCTCAATATTTCCAGCTGATTTCACAACACTCTCCAGTTCAGCTTTACTCAATCAATCGATCAATATTTATTTATATAGCGCCTTAAAGGAACAGGCCACCGTTTACATACTGAGATATGTTCTTACCTGAGCTTAGATGAGTTGATGTGTACTTGTCTGGTCTTTGTGCGTGCCCTCAGTCACGCGAAACGACCAAAGATGTTGTTAGCATTTGGCCTCCCCCAACATATCCCTATGGCTCCAAACGGGGGTGAAGTTGGAAGCTACCACACTCTTCCACGGGCACAAAGACCAGACAGGTATGTATCAACTTGTCTAAACTCAGGTAAGAACATACATCTCAGTGTGGAAAAACGGTGGCCTGTTCCTTTAACAACATCCAAAAGGTGCACAAGGTGCTTTACAGAGAATAAAAACAACAGAGACTAAGAAAAGACAGGTGGTAGGATTAGGTGTCAAATGCCTGTCTGAATAAATATGTCTTTAGCTCTGATTTAAAGACAGATAGTTCAGTGACAGAAGGCAACTTAGATGGAAGAGCTTGGGATCGAAGACTGAAACCGCTCGGTCACCCCACTTCTTGTAGTGCGATCTGGGGACCATCAGCGATGTAAACTCAGAGAGAGCTCAAAAGAGCGCAGGGCCCTGACAGGACGGTGGACAGTCAGCAGCTCAGTGAGATAAGCTGGACCCAGGCCGTTGAAAGCTTTGGAAGCAAAAGGAAGACCTTGAACTGAACCCTGAACTGGATCGGGAGCCAGTGAAGATTCTGCAAAAAGGGGGTAATGTGAGCACACTTTGGAGTCTTGGTGAGCATGCGGCAGCTTACGGAGGAGAGACTGGTTCGTGCCAGTACTCCAGTCTCGAGCTGATGAAGGCGTGGATGGCACTTTCCAAATCAGCACAGAGACAGGAAGGGCTTGACTTTAGCCATGCAGGAGTGTGAGTGAGCTGGAAGAAGCTCGCCTTCACCACTGCACGGACCTGCTTGACGAACTTAATGGAGCTGTCAAAAGTGACCCCTAAGTTCCGGACAGTTATGGAAAACTGCGGCGTTGACGGGCCGAAGCAGGGTGTGTTGTGGGGCGAGTCAGGGCTGAAAATGATGTATTCCGTCTTTCCTTCGTTGATGTGGAGAAAGTCCAAATCAAATTTAAATGTTACATTCTTTAGGCCAGTGTAACGCCTCATTTGAAAGCTAAGGCCTACAAAACCGATCCTAGCTTCTTTTTTTTAATATTTTCCATTTCTGATGAACACAAGCGGCCGCTAGAGAGTAAAAGTGTTTGAAATCCAAAGCCTTAGCTGCAGTAGGCGAAGAAGCATCACTATATATATATAAAGTGTTTACGAGACGTCCACTCTCATTCGTGCAGCCCAACTTCTCCTACGTCTGCTCAGTATTCACTCCGCTGCTCTGCCCCCACGCCGGCAGACTGTTTGGGGCGCGCCGTGCCGATTTTTCTGTTTGGTATTTGCGGCAGCAGTTCATCTCCCCAGACTCGCTTCATTTTTGTCACCTCCTCCTCACAGCTCCGCGTACGTTTGTTTACCGCCGCCTCTGTGATTTATGCGTAAAGGACAACACGGCAATGGAAGGGGTGTTTTAGGATAAAGCGAGTACAGACGTGGATTCTCTCAGTACCTGCACTCATTTGCGTTTCTGTTGATTGGTTTGCTTAATTAACTTGTTGTGTTTACATTTACCCAGACACTGAAATGGGGGCCCGGAAGACGTGGGTGAGCTTTATGAACCAACCTCACTTTTCTAGCTGAGCTCCATTCCGATTGCTTCGTGTTCCAAGGATCAGATTTGGTCATGGACGTCACGGCGCTAAATAATACAAGGCATGTCAACTCAAATTAGCATGTGCCCTGCCACTGAAAGGAAAGTTGGATTAAAGCTGTCTCCGAGTGTCATAATAATTCGTCAACTCGGTTAGATTAATCACATTACAAGCTTTGTGCAGCGCGTGCGACAGTTACCATCACAACATGGCAGCCCCACTCACGCTTGTCTATTTACGTTTCATCCGATTTGACAAAGGCCTCATCCGATCATGGAGATATTGTTTGTTTCGACTTAAAATGCGAGAAAAGTTGGAGCGGTCAAAGTTAAACTATTTGATTTTTCCAAACATGTGTCATGCGATGGAGCTTTTAATGTGCATGTTACATCATTTATCAAAGACATCTGTATGCTCTAGTGTATGAGTCAAGAACATAGTAACAATGAAGGACAAGGAGAGCATGAAAACCTGTTGCTTTGAGATGTTTTCTTTTCGAGTAATTCTGCAAAGTCAGTCGGTTTCCTCAACAAGTCAAAACTCTTGCTCCCGTCATGAGGTGGTGGTGACTCTCTTTGTTGAAAGTCCAAACTGTCTCATCAAACTTGTTTTGATCACAAAAAATAAACAAACCAAGAAGAGGAAGTAGAAGAAGAAGCATAATATGTCTTTCGTTTCATTTTCTAGTATCCATGGTGGTAATTGCCGGTAGCCATAATTGTGTTGCCGACTACGCCAGTCTGACTTAACAGACAAATAAGAAACTATTGCCATTGAATTTACAGAACTTTAAACAAATCAGGCCATTTACGACAATAGATTCAGCAAAGATGTTTCAACACTCAATGATATTTCTATACATACTTTATTACAACATAGTCACTCACTGGAGAAACAAATATCAAACCCATAAACTCTCTTCAAAAGTCCATAAACATTACAGTATGGATCAAAGCCTTGGTCGTATCATCACTGCAATATCCTTGCCTGGCTCTGCCATACTATTCCCTGTCCATTGCACGCAGGGAAGTTAGTCTGGTCACGGGGCAATTGGAGCAGTTTGAACGGGCGGGCCAAACGTGCACAGATCGTCAGTGAAATAAACCAATTAGCAATTAGCGGACGAGATGTCAGCTGTAGTCCAACTCACAAATATGAACTCAGGAGAACGCGGAGGCAAAATCCTTCATCCATAATTAGTTTTGGCTAATGTTAATGTTAATTGAACTAACAACATAGTAGATCAGCGAGTGACGTAACCTTGTCAATTCTCTGTGACGGTCGTGATTGTTCGGCTTGGCCTCAGCCGCCAATCAGCAACTTGTTTACCGTGTATGTCCAGACCCACCTTCTTTCGCACAGAAAAGAAGTGGGTGTGGTTTATCAGGCTAGCAATATCCTGGAAAAATATAATAATATAAAAATATTATATTATTAAAATATAATAATACAAAATTTCATACATTTAAAAAACTGTTGCCTTGTTTACGAAGCACTTCATGGTCTTGCCCCGCCCCCACTCTCTAACTACATTAACCTAAAGCAGTGAGCGGTCTCCGCATCAGAGCCACCTCCAGAGGAGACGTGGAGATCACACAGACACAAGGAAGAGCAACATTTGGGCAAACTGAACTGTCAGTCTTGGAACAGCCTTCCTACAGACATAAGAGAATGCCCGACTTCCAGCTCTTTTAAGAAACAACTTCTTATCTTAAAGTAAATCAGTCATGCGCTCATTTTATCTAAAATGTAATTTGTATAGTTTTTATATTGTGTTTTGTATTCATACATTGTTTTACTTGTGTGACCTGCCTCGGGACTACAGATGTAAATTAACAGTTTTGCTATAATCTGGCACATTTACAATTTGTGTACAACTTGTATATGATTTTTCATTACTGTGTGTTGTCCCGATCAAATAAAAAATCATAAATTAGATGGTCATACAGGTTCGTCTTTGACAATTACAGAGAGAAGGGGTTCAGTTTATCATATGGGTACTTCGATGACACTGGGGCAACCCGTACGGACCAGTGGGGACCCATCTCCAGATGTGGAGCCAGGCTGACGGTCAGTATCACCTGGCTGGATGGATTCACCTATTGTACATGTTTCTAGTGGTAGGGGAACCGGAGTACCTGGAGGAAACCTATACGCAGACACGGGGAGAACATGCAAACTCCACACAGAAACCTGGGACCTTCTTGCTGTGAAGCACAAGGGCTAATCGCTGCTCTACCGTTACAGAGTTATAATGGAGTTATTTTGTACTACTTTTGGTTTTCAGATATTCAGTTGTCTTATAAATTAATTTCCAGCACATAAAATCAGTCCAGTCGGTCACATTAGAGGGTGTGCAGTGCGGAAATTCACCCTGGGAGGCAAGACAGCAATGGGTCTCACACTTAAGACCAAATCCTAAGGAAGGAAGGGGTGACCTTTAGATAACTATAGCCTTGATGAAAAGGCAACTACAATGCCAGACAGAAACCACTCCAATGGTGCCTGAACCCCCAACCCTACGCTGTTAGTTTTATATAGTTATAGCTTCTTAAAGTAAAATTAGGAAAGATGCAGCTTCAATCCTGTCCGGGATCTTTCATCTCAGCTCTACTACTGTCACATGCACTCTGTCTGTCTCACGTGCACTCTCACGTGCACACCCTCCGCTCACGTGCCAGCTCCATTTCCCGCTGGTGTCAGGCAGGTTTGGCTCAGCGGTGAGTCCCAGAGCAACCAAAGAGGAAGAGGAGAGGAGAGAAAGAGACGTGAGGAGAGAGCCACGGGGAACCCATTTTCACACTCAGGAAGAACAGAGACAGGTAAATGGTGCTGCATAAATCATACCAAAAGTTTACAGGAAACAAAGAAAAGCAAAAAAGGCAGAATATTGTCTGTTGTCATTCATCAGAGGATTTCAGGAAGTCAGGGACACAGTGGTTTTTGGTAGATTTTCATGTTGGATGTTCTTCCTGTTCCGGCCAGCCACATTGATTTGACAGGGGTGGGTTATTTGGGCTTGGAAGTATCCAGGGACGCAATGACAGTTTGACATGGGTAAAATGCAGAAGACACATAATAGGCACATCATTTTTACCATACCTTACTAGCATAAAGCTTGGGCTCAAACTGGAAACAATGGTTCAGTAATTCTGCAATCATTAGTTCATTAAGAGTTCAGCAGATGTGACCTCTCTTGTGTGGAGTGCGCATGTTCTCCCTGTGTCTGCTTTGGTTTCCTCCCTGTGCTTTGGTTTTCCCCCTGACGCTAAAAAAAAACATGTGCAATAGGGTCTTATCTGGGTGCCGGAGCAGGACACCCCTGAAAATGACAATCCGAATCTCAGTGAGGTCATTCTCGTTCAACAAACGTCGGAGAAAGAATGAAATATATTTGCGCTGTTTCACAATGAAAGTGTGTTGGATCCAGGCGGAGTGGTAATAGCCAGAGCATATCCAAACTCCATTTTCTTTTATCTAAATCACATATTTCGGAGAGTGACGGAGCTGAGCGGATTACATACACCGCTGAGTCCACTCAAACCCTCTTCATCAAAATTCTCCCAGAAATGTTGTGCTGTTGTTTTGGAGATGGAAGAAACAGGTTGTGGTTTGTATATTAAGTCGGCGCACCTACAGGGAAAGATTCCTGCTTGAAAGAACACACCTTAATGGTTTTTTAGTTTTTTTTTTTTTTTGTTCAAGCACACCAGCAATATAATAGATTAGCTTCTTTGCCAGGGGATATTTACTCTTGGAGAAAGAACAAGCCTCCAGCTGTTTAACACAGATGATTAAAAGCACCAATGACAGACACTGACCACAATGGCTACAGTTATGAAACCTGGTTGTCTGTAGGTGCAACCCTGCGGTCCCCCTCTGCTCTTGTTACCCTAATGACAAGGGAAGATCAAGTACAAAGGACAGGTTTCCTAACAAGCCAGTGTACCTTAAACTATATGGAGTTAATATTTTAATGACTATAGGTTCAGAAGCAGGACCACGCCTCAACCAACCCTTCCTTTACTAGGCATTAGGCAACCATTCTTGTTCTCACCTACCCTCTAATTACCCAGATGACCTATTTATACTGTAGCCGCCAAGCTCATTCAACACTGATCGTCGATTACTCACTGCTGAAACATTCTTTACTCGCACCTTCTGTTTTTCCCCTTCAACCTCACACAAATTAGGTTGGAAGCAAGAACTTGTTGAATATTTCTATATATGTTTTTGTCATAATAGGCTTTAATGATTATATATGAAACTGTGATGTAAACTCTGCTTTGAGGTTCCCCATTTTATTGTTGTTGTCCTTACTCTTGGAATCCACTGGGGGCAGTGTGTTAGGAGTCAGATGGCGCAGAAGAAGCATTCCAAGGGCACTGATTGGTTCTTTGATAAGGAGACGCCTCCTTCCTGTTTCTATAAAAGGCCTATATGCACGGGGCCGCTCCCCCTCTCTTCGCTCCATCCCTCGTTTGGCCACTTATCATCACCATGTAGCCTTCTGCATAGCTTTTGTTTTAGATTGTAATGTTAGGAAATAAATAATGATTTTGATTTTAATAGAACGAGCCTCCGTATTCTTTTTCATGCATTTTTGAACACAACAAACTGAAGCCCCAACAAGGACTGGACATTCTTCCGCAGTCTTGGGTCTTGCTGAGGGACTCCCATCGGCCCTGGGTCTATCTGTACGTCCATGAGAGTGGATCTCTCCTTCTGTGGTTCTCCCCGAGGTTTCTTTTTTCTCCCCTGGGTTTTGGAGTTTTTCCTCGCCCTGCAAGAGAGTCTCAGGACAGGGGACGTCCATAAGGATCGTCACCATCTGCTGCTGATGCTTTTTTGGACATTATCTCTATTGGACATTATGTTTGCTGGATACTTAATTTGTCTGAACTTAAAGAAGAACTAAGTATTCGTAGTCCCTCTGGGGATAATACAAGTGTTAATGGGTCTTTCACCTCCCCTGGTGTCTCTGGCCAGAAAACCACGGTTGCAACTTTCCCTGCTCCGACCCAGAGACCCAATACACACTAATGGAATCACAAAGAAGAAGCTAACAAGCTAACGGGCAAAGCTAACTGCGGGCTAGCGCCACTTAAACAGTATTTACAGCCAAGTTTGAGTGAAAAAAATGATCTCCATTGTGTAATTGGATGTACAATATCCTCTGTCCCTTTGTCTTTTCTGTCTGCGTAGTATTTACTCTCACGGACAATTAATGAGTAAAAAACGCAACATGCTACAACACCTGCAGTGGCGCTTATGGCCTCTAGGGGCATGAGTCACTTAGTTTTGCTTTAACTGCTTGCTGTGTAATAATTCAAATTCGCATTTAGAGCCTCAAACAATAATACATTGTTTGAGCCTTTTACTGGGCTGTTACATGTTTCTTAATGAAAATCTATCAAATAATGACTGAGGTTTTGAAATTACAAAAGAGCTTTTGTGCTGAAGTTTCATTGATCTCCAAAAGGGAGATGAATGGTTTCACACCCCTCCAAACTCGATGTAGTTTGTACAATGTAAGACTTTCCCATTGCAGAGAAGCGTATGAGAAATAGACATGTGAGTAGTGCAATCTTTTCCGTAAAAAAAAAATGTAATCAACACTTTATCAGGTTTCACGGCGTGGTCTTAAATTAAAAAATGATTCCACTCTCCAGTTTCGCTGCAATTTAATCTGAATCTGAAATAATATGGCGAAAAAACAAATGGTATTCCAGCAGACATCTGATATAAATTGAAATAACTGCCTGTAAAATGTTGAATAATGTATGTTATATGTTCAGATGTTAATATACAGGACGGAAAGAGGTCCCAGTGGGTTTGGTCCTCGGTTTGACCCACTTTCTCAACATTTACAAAGATGTCTCGCTCTCCTTTGCTCCAGGGAATCATATAATATTCACCAATATGGAGCAGTGGGTTCAATTATTCAGAAAATTGTGTCTGGAGTGCCGTGGGGGGGATGGGGTCTCTGACGGGGCAGAGGCAGGTGGTATGGGGAGAATTTGTCTTCTTTGAAAGGGTCTGTTATAATGTGATGTTTGTGAATAATACACAAGAGGAATGTCTAAAGCGCTTCATTTAGCCATTGATATATATTTGCTGCCAAATGGGCAATTAAAAAAAAATGTCTTGTGTTTAGTTAGGTTGTAATGCATTTGTATAATGTACAGTTGTAAAGTTGCTTATATTGGTATTGTTGAGGTGTATTTTCCTACTTAAAGCTACCTTACATATCCCTGGCGACATCCATGGCCCACATCATTCAGTTCTGAGCTTCAAACCAAGTTCTAACGTTGTTTCCTGGTCAAAAACATACCTGGAGTAGTATTTCATTACATTCACGCACTTAATTTAGTTATTTCTTTATCTACAATGTCAGCACTTCTCTCTGTACTTTCTGGCAACAATAGACCCTGTGCACGAGAAAATGCTAACTTCCTGCTTTGAGACCGGACGTAGAGTTGCTCTTTTCCGCTAGCTTTATTTTGCGGGTCAATCGCAGCTGCGAAGATGGTCTTCAAAACACGAAAATGGAAAGATCGCTGTACTTTTCAAAGAGCAAAAGGTTTGAACAATCACCATTGCTGCGTCCTGTTGTGTACTGCTGGGGGAGAATCAACAAGATGCTAAGTTTCCAATGCTTTCCCAAGGATTCTGAGCTGCACTCAATGGCTGATAAAAATGAGAAGGGACGGCTTCACAGTTAGAACCTACCATAGATATAACTCTTTCCTGGTTAAATAAAGGTCAATAATAAATCACTTGATGTTTTAAAATACTACATACTGTTTTAAAAGTGATTTGCTGTTAAATAAAACTGCTTTACTTAAACAGCATTGTCTATATCTCTGTTCTGTGTGCTTCTTCCCAGCCAGCAAAACAATGTGGGCTCTGCATGGGTTTGCCCACCTGGGTTATAAGTGGGTTTGTCCGCAGTTTCCATGTGGGCCCCATGTGTGTTGGCCCATGTGGGCTGGACCTTTACAAGTCAAACGTAACCCTTTCTACTCTAAAGAACCAGATCTGGCTCCAGTTATGGTCCCGGTATTTGGACGCAAAGGCACACAAGGGGGCGCCCTTCCAACCTTCTCAGTGAAAATGTGAATTGAATTTCTTCAGAGTTGGACTTTAGGTCAGACACCATGAGTGACAGTAACATGACGCTAAATACAGTGTGCTCTTTGTTTCCAGTAAAAAGGCTGAGGCCTCATTGCTCTTCAGTCACAGACTGAGAAATGAAGAAGGAAGTCATGCTTTAGACAGAACTTCAGACTTCTGCTGTAAGAAGAAAATTCTGAAACTAAAGTATGTAGGAAATAAATAAAAAATGGAATGAAAATTATACTATTCTTTATTTAAAAAAGATTTTTTTTTAAAGCATACAATTCACGCTTATAACGGTTGAAATAATATCCATGTATATTATCTGACGTATGAATCATGTGTGTCCAGTTCCTCTGAGTCGTGGTGGGTCATGGTGGACCATGGCAGATGTGGACAGGACTGTGGTAGATATACTTTTACTTTGGAGAAAATAGTTACTATAGTAACTGTTGAAGAAATGAACCATGAGCTTCTTCTGTAACATCTGTCCACATCAGTCCTGCTGCACCACGACTCACAGGAACTGGGACAAACATGACTCTACAGCAGATACAAATGATGAGGTTTTTTTTTTGTGTGGAATTAGAGTAATTAATAAACTGACATTTTAATCAAATACATTATGGATTTCCACACTTATTAGTAAGGAAAACTTAAATATGTTATTGTTATAGCCAGCAGAAGTGTAATGTTCTAAAGCAGACGCTCCTTGACTTCCTTCTTCACTTCTCAGTCTGTGACTAAAGAGCAATGAGGTCTCAGCTTTTTTACTGAAAATAAAGAGCTCACTATTTAGCGTCATGTTACTGTCACTAACGGTGTCTGACCTACAGTGTAACTCTGCAGCCAATCAAATCACAGTGACTCAGAGTGGGTTGGGCTCAAATGTGACCAAACGCCAAGATCCAAGCTCTGAGACTAAAATAATAAAACCAGAGTGAAAGGGTTAAGTTTGACTTGTAAAGGTCCAGCCCACATGGGTCAACACACATGAGGCCCACATGGAAACTGCGGACAAACCCACTTATAACCCAGGTGGGCAAACCCATGCAGAGCCCACATTGTTTTGCTGGCTGGGTTATTGATTGAGATAGATTTTGTAAAGATGCTAAACACTGTTTCCATATAATACTGAAAGCAAAAACACACATAGAATTCAAATTATCAACTAAATTTGACATACTATGATCTAATTATTTAGGCAATGCAACTAATCAAAATACAAGCACCTGCAGGTATGGTTAAAATACTGGTATACAGTTTTTTAATTGCCTTTTACAAATCAATCTCATTTTCTACAAAAACAAAACATGGTTTGAACACAAACATTGCAGACATTAAAACTAACACAAGACTAATCAGTGTGAACTATAAGCATAGCAACTGTAATAGAAACATATAGGGTAGACCCTTAAGCAGACATTTTCATTAAAAAAAGGATCCATTTTGACATTTGAAGAGTTGTTTAGCCTTGTTAATAGATAATAATTACCCAAAAATCTCACGTCCTGTTTAATGCCTCACAGTGTGACACTACTTTGGTAAAAGCTGTGGATAGAGTCCATATCAAGGCTCGCTTGGAGGTAATTGTGCTTGTGTGTGTTGGATGTCAGTAAGCATTCAGGAGAAAAATCCATCATTAGTCCACTCGATAAAACGGCTTTCAGTGTTTTTTGCTATTATACCTGCTGTGTAAGCCTTGTGTCTGTGTACTAGTGAGGCAATTAGTAATTATAGCTGCCTTCAACTTCCATAAAATACATAAATTGTGTTTACAGTAAATTAATACAGGATACTGCACAGACATGGCAACTTTCACTTTATTCGATATCACTTTATTAAATTCACTTCATTGTACATCACCCAACACAAAAGCAGAACTGCAGCCCATTACAAAATGAGATTGTTTACATTCAGAACAATGAAGCACATCTCTGTGTGGTTTAGCATTCAAAGATACAGGTGCACATTAGTCAAAGCCAGATGTTTTCTCCACTACAGTCAGATTAGCGAGCACAAACATGTCAAGTACACACACAGCATGTCAACAAACCGTGTTTTTACTTAGCGACAAAAAGCCACAGGAGATAAATCCCTGCTTACAGTATTTCGTCCATTTGGTTGACTTGTTTGGAAAACCCGACCCGAGGCTATGTGCTAACATAGTCTATTGTGTCATTGTTAAAATCCAACTTAGTGGCTCCGAGCCGTTCTCAAAGTGTGTTTATCACACCAAGCTGACCACGCTGTAAATCGAAACAGAATGTTTTTTTTAAACAGTTACAGCTGCCAGCAGGAGGAGCACCAGTCAAAGACTTACAGAGACATCATTTCAAATAACAAAACGTAAAATACCAATGCTGAGGCACCCAAAAATTATATTTTTAAGGAGATTTTTAAGCCCCATATATGCACAGCTTCACCCAAATCTAACAGCTTCTCGACTGGAGCTCACAGACTATAGGCCAGAGTAACGCCTCATTTGAAAGATAAGACTTACAAAACTGATCGTAACTTCTTTGTCACGTTATCGCCGCATATATGTCACATTGTTTAAGTGTTTTTTGTCGTGTTTTAATCTCTTTTTCAGTCTCTTTTCCCCCGTGTTTTCATTGTTTTTTTTGGTCGTGTTTTTGATGTGCTTTGTTGCTTTTTCGTCGCTTTTGTTCCTTGTTTTTTTTTAGTCACTGTTTTGTGTGTTTTTGACGCTTTTTGATTGCGTTTTTGTCACCCCTTTTTTACTCTGTTTTCAAGAAGCTTTTAGATCCGGGCAATGCCAAACTAGACACAAAAATACTCTCAGTTCAAGTGGGGGTGAAGAGATTAAAATGAGAATGGCAGAGATGATGTCTTGCAGGAACCGATAATTGGAAGAGCCTTTTCAAATCATTATTACATGTATATGTGTATTTGTATTTCACCATCCATGCAGTATCAGAATAACCCTGAGCATTGATTAAAATGAGAGTGACATGCTGTAACTTCACCGCAGTCTCCCTCTTCTGTTCATGGAGCAGCGGTTTAGTTCGCTCTGTGCTCTCTCAGCTCCTCTGTCTGTGAAACTGGGCCACAGGGATAATCCCGGCAGATCTCGCTCACATTCACAAGAGTTTACCCCAAGACGCAGCGCGGGGCCGACTGCTAAACATGCTCTCGGGCAAGGCATTTAGAGGCGACGGTTTAGATTTATTTTCATCAAACAACAAACGCGATACAGCAGCTGCTATTACAAAGTCCATGTTGCCAAAACAATGGTGTCTTTGTTTGTGGGTGAAAGATGTGTGTTTGCTTTGAGTCATTACAATGCAGCTCACGTCAGCCCCGCGTCCGTCTCCATGGTGACAACCTGAAGTAAAAAAAAACAAAAAACAAAAACAACAGGAGATTTGGAGCAGCCAAACAGGTAAACAAGTTTATTTGGGTAAATTTCCCCCCAAAATGCTAGATCAAATGGGTTTTGATCATTCCCCAAATACACTGAGTGCATTCTCTCCAGTTCGGCTTTACCCAAAAGTTTCTCGACAGGGGCGTACAGCCGATGGGCCAGTGTAACGCCTCATTTGAAAGCTAAGACTGACCAAACGACTTCATGTTTGTCACGTTTTTTTTTGGGTCCTTTTTGGTTGTGTTTTCATCACGTTTTCGTTGTTTGTTTGTTTTTGGACATGAATTGGTCACATTTTTGTGGCTTGATCACAGTTACATTACACTAAAAAATGCGGCCAAAATGCTATAAAAAAAATCATTGAAAACCTGACAAAAACGTGACAATAATGGCACAAAAATGCCACTAAAAAGCAATGAAAGTGTGATAAAAAATTTGAACAATACAACAAAACTACTAAAATGTGACAACACAAACATGGAAGAAGCTTTGCTAGTCTTAGCTTTCAAATGAGGCTGCCCTATAGGGCTCTATGCTCTTACATCACAAATCAAGCGGAGGTGAATACAATGCTCTCGATTCATTGAAAACAATGGGAGATCGCTGATATTTGGTGGTTGTTTGAGAGGATTTATTAAGGTGAATAATTGTCAGATTGTGATGAAATGTGATTTGATTACCATGATAACCTGCCTATTGAGGTAAAAGTCTGATGATATAAACAGAAATTGGACTTAATTGGTCTCGATGAATATTTGTACAAACTGCCAAGAAGTCGCCTAGTACGAGTCGCTAATCTATCGTAACTTTGTGTTGAATTTCACGCATTTATGTTTCGCCTTTCGGAAAATAATCATGATCTAAGTTAAACGTAATGCTGACGAGAAAATGTTTTAGAAGCTTTTAGGTGATGTTGTCTAGTTTATTCAGCTTTAGATTTAGCTAAAGCATGACTTAGCTAACACATGTCATGACATTAAACATTTGATTAAGAATTTATTTTATGTTTAATTAAAGCAAAGTAAATGGTAGAATTTAGAGCCTGATGTGTCCGGCACAGTTACGTTAAACTTTAAAACATAATCCACACAATGTGTTTAGATCTGCAGTCGTCAATTCTAATCATAAAACTTACTCAGTTTACAAAATTGAAGCTGTAGTTCTGACAACATGGAACATCCGACCACACAACAGCTTTAAGGCAGAATTTACTGGAAAAAAAACGAAATTTATCGAGCACAATCTGTCATTCACAGGCCAAACCGCTGTTTAATACCGCCATTGTTTTCACCTCTTACATCTGTGGCGCACTGAAAGTACCCGGATAGTAGAGAGCCCTATAGGCTGTAAACTCCGGTCAAGAAGCTTATAGATTTGGGTAAAACTGGAGAAAATGTGCTCAATTAAGGTGGGGTTAAGGGGTTAAAGATCATATTATGAGAGTATATTAATAATTTACATTGTTATGAATATTGTGTCTAGGGCTGGGCGATATATCGATATTTAAGATATATCGATATATTTTTAAAAGAGATATGGAATTAGACCATATCGTATATATCGATATAGTCCAAATTTGCGCTGTAATACTTGCTTCAGGCAAGCCGCTGAGCGGAGCTCTCTGCACTGCTCCCAGCGCCGCGGCCTCGCCCTCTTCAGACACTCTGGCACTCTTCAACAAACATGGAGAAAGCAACAATGTCTGTGAAGCGTGCGGAGGAGAGCCCTTGGTTGGTAAAAGAAAAACCAGTGGCTCAATCATTTGGAGATGGTTCGGATACAAATGATCAGATAGCAACAAAACCACGCTTATGTAGGGAGGCACGCGATTTTGGCCCATGCCGCTGATGGCCATGGCCCATAGTGAATGTAGCGGCGAGATATGGTGTGCGCTGCACCATGTGCTTTTGTTTACTTCTCAGTCTAGTTAAGGTTTGCGGTAGATTGTGGATGTACTGTGAAAATATCAGCGTTTGTAATGCTGCCACCGCGAAGGACTATTGCTTTCCCCCGTTAGCAGCGCGTTAGCCACAACGCTAATCACCATTCCCTCGCTGATACCCGCTCTGATGCACTGATCATAAACTCCCTCACCTCCGGATTCACACGTCTCTTTCTCCACAAACGACTCTTTACTCTTTACAAGCTGCACAGACTCAACGTGCAGCTTGTAAAGAGGCTTATGTTTGGGAATGTTTTGGATAAAGATAAGAACTTATCTCACAACCACTGATTAAAACACAATTAAATCAAGCGCAAATATAAAGAAATTATTTGGACTTTCAAAAAAAAAATATATATATATATATATCAGTATAAGCTTATTGTAAATTATGTAAATGGCCATGTGGACTATTTTGAATTATATTTCATAATTAAGGACTGAAAAGTAAGTAATACTTTAATAAGTCCTATTTCATTGTCTCTGCTATAGTTTAGTTATATGCAATATAAAGTTATTAACAGTAACTTTATATTACTTGATTTCAAAATAAAATCGAAATCACACTTGAAATCATCACTTGTATTTGACTTTGACTTAACATTTCATTTCACAGCTCTCACTTTGTGGAAAAAATATCGGGATATATATCGTATATCGATATTCAACCTAAATATATCGGGATATGACTTTTGGTCCATATCGCCCAGCCCTAATTGTGTCTAGTATTCGGCTTGTGATTTAATGTTCGATGTTTTGGTGTGTTGCAATAGATTGACATATTTTCACTGGTAAAGAGGAGAGCTTATAGATTTAAAGGTAGTGAAAATGCATGTTGTTCATAAGATGAACCGTACCACAGGTAGCCTTGGTATTCAGAGCGTTCCTCCAGATCTCACCTGACCTTGCGCTTTTTTTTTGTCTGATGAAATGTCACAAAATGGTGGCACGCTCCCTCAGGCCATGAAAGGGCATACCTGATTCAAATCTCATCTGGTCCTCTGGAAGTGTCACAAAACCAGAGAATTCAGTGTAGTGACTGCATCAGCCTAAAGCAATCATGTTTATGTAAGACACAGTTAGCCTACTCAGCCAAAAATATTCCCTTCTTGATACTATTTATTGGCACTTGAAAATAACAACATCATCACCCAGCATTAGACTTATTCTGAGAGTCATGTATACCAATGGCATCTGCAGATCTCACCACACAAAATGGAAAACAAACACAGCAAGTCTGGTCAGGATTAGTAGCGTCGTTTAGAGTTCACCTCAAATCTTCCACACACACTACACGATCCGCACACATTACACGATTTTTATGCCCGATTTTGATACAATTCTCAGTCGCGCCAAGTCTTCCCGAGTCGTAGCTAGTCTAAGGCAGTCACACAGAGTCGTGTCTCGTAGTGTGGGGGGTCACGACTGGACTGGCGTTCGAATCGTGTAGTGTGGGCAGCAGTCAGACGCAACTGGACTACAGTCGCAGGAAATCAAACATGTTTGGTTTCAAGCCTGATTTTGGACGCACAGGAGAAACGTGGGCGATTTTACCGTCCCCAAAGCGAACACACAGAAAGCAGCGGCTAAAGACAGAGTGAAATAAAGACAGAAAAACACCACCGCGCCTCCTTTTTCATTTCTCTGTCAAAACAGCAGCTGAAACAACTCATTTCATGGCCACAGCCCCACACGAAACAGCACAACTTTATATCACCAAACATTCACGAGAACCACCTTTTCAAACTACATTTCAACCACGAACAGAGTTTAACGGCACTTACTGAGTTTGGAGACGAACTGTTCAGCTTCACCTCGACGCTAGCGGCTCGCCTCTCTCCGCTTTCTCCGCTGTCTCCTCCACCTCCTCCATCTCGGGGCTGAGGCCCGTCTCCCTTTCTTATTAAATCCACTGAAATACATCCTGCTTCTTCGTGTCGCCGACTTTTATCTCCATTTGACAGAACTATAGCCAAGTTGAAGGCTTTGTAGTAGCAGTAGCCTTGCACTGCGATGTTGTGACACTGTTGACACTGTTGACCAATCGGGACACGCATATGTTTTCCCACGCTCACAAACACAGGCCTATCTTTGCGGATTTTGGGTCAGTTTTGAAACCGGAGGAGAAATGAGGACAGATGCGCTGTGTTATCAAACATCAGCTGTTTGTCACAAACGTGTAGAATTGTTTGTCAGAATCTTACGATTCTCAGTCATTAATTGTGAACACCCAGACGTTCTATAATCGCACTAAATCCAGTCGTGTAGTGTGGACCCCTCTTCTTTATAAAATCGTATAAGACTGGAAAAGTCGTGTAGTGTGTGCGGACCTTGATTGTTATGTATGCGAACATTCAAAGACTTCCATCCATCTGCCGTACGTGACAATGAATATGACAGACACATGCCTCTTTATACATCAACTTCATTTATCTAACAACTAACACAATTCTGGACACTTGTAATGTTTGTACACTCAACCAAACAACCAAACAAACACATATATTTCACTGCTGTGTCTGTTGAATGTCCATCCTCACTTTGCTCTTGGAGTGCTCTGCTCCCTGTGCGGTCAATAAAGACTCTGCCTCTCACTCCACTGGCCTCGATAAGTGAAGCTGCCACCACCGCTGTGTTCTCCATGGAAACCGCCGCTCTTACTGCAAGTCGAACTGTGATACTGTGACTAGAAAATTGTGCCACTATTTCCACTTCCAATTCTATTATCTGTGCTGCCATTACATCTTTTAGTATTTCTCCTCCGGCTGAACTTTACAGCACGGTGGTGTTATAAAACCGCCATGGCAACTAAGAATAATAAGGGACAATGTATTTTGCTGCTTTGTTTCCATATTAGAACCAAGAAAATGCTGATCATGTGTCCTGGTAATTACAGTCTTTATAATAGGTTATTGTAAGGGTTAATCATATTAAGTAAATTAAATTTGAGTCCTGCTACCACAGTACCATGATATCAAACGTGTTGTGTGCTGTCCTTTCTTCTATACTGCAACTACTTCATTCTGCAGGATTGTTTTGTTTTCAGCTGTTACTTGCAATGTCTTATTTATAGTTTTAGTATTACGATCAATGATTGAAAAACAACTGCTCTAAGTGAGGAAATGCTGTGTGTTTATATTACACTGTGTGTCAAAATGAGAGGTGGATTTATTTTTTATTCTATTTGAGTTTCATATTTTTATGGTATTTTGGTTGTGGGTCCTGAAGATGTTGAGATCCACTGACACCTCACAGTGGACCAGAGCTGGCTCTAGCAAATTTGGTGCCCAGGGCAAAACTGGGCTTTGATGCCCCCCCCCACACCCCTGTTCAATATGGGAGCAAAAGCCATTCCACGGCATTTTGGCACTTGCAGGTCTAGCAGTAAAAAAAAACCTCTACCTTACTGTGATAAGAAGAATGATTAATGAAATGCTCCCTGCATGAGACGGTGTAATAAGACCCAAAAATGTGTAGGCTGGGCCCCCATTGTATAAAGATATTGCCTCATATGCTGCTTTAGGGCAGGAAAAAAACATTTTAAAGTCAAGTTCATTTTGAATATTTAAATGGTTTTCACAAAATATATATTGTTTTACTCTTTTAAGTCCAACATTAAAACGCACCCGTTAAGAGCTGCCTACTTACCTTTTTATTAATTGTTTTTACCCACTTTTAATTGTAAACACCTTGGGTGTTAAAGCAGTACTAAGTAACGTGTTTACCTTAATAAATCATTTCCGTAGTCCCTGTGGGGGTAATACAAGTGTTAATGGGATGATTGGGGGTCTTTCATCTCCCCCTGGTGTCTCTGGCCAGAAAACCATGCTTGCAACTTGACTGCCACCGGGGCGGAGCAAGCAATACACACAAATAGAATCACGGAGAAGAAGCTAACATGCTAACGGGCAAAGCTAACTGCGGGCTAGCGCCACTTTAAACAGTATTTACAACCAAGTTTGAGTGAAAAAAATTATTTCCATTGTATAACTGGATGTACAACACCCTCTCTCCCTTCACCTTTTCTGTCAGCGTGGTATTTACTCTCCAAGACATTTAATAAGTTAAAAAATCGTAACTTGCTAAGACACCTGCAGTTGCGCTTATGGCCTCTAGGGGCAAGAGTTACTTAGTACTGCTTTAAGGAAGGCACCAATAAATAACATTTATTATTATTATTATTATTATTATTATTATTATTTTATTTCACCCTGAAATCACCTGAGGACCCCCAAAGGCCTCGTGACCACTGTTATAAGCAACCGCCTTGGTCGCCAATGCCCAGAGACTGTTAGGTCACTTACCTTTGTTTGAGAAAGGTTCTGAATTCCCCCCCCCGATCAACTGGTAGTAAAAAGCATTGTGAGCCCTTGTGGATAATCCCGCCACAAAGATCACAATGCTTTGACTATTTCACTTTTCTAGTGGCCTCTGCTGACTCACTCCGGACTCCAGGACGGTCATAACTGTGGCCCATTGTTCCTCAGTCTCCAAACAGACCGTTCTTTATGTGTTTTGGCACTCTCCGACAACTGCAGAGCTGTCACTGTGCGAACCAGTCGCTGGATTAAGATTTGAAAACATTTCAAATCTAATAATATGAAACAAAATGTCCTCATTGTTTTAAGAGACAAAGACACAATTCATCCCCAAATAATCAATTCAACTTGCCGTCTTGCTCATTACTTATTTAGATACAAAAAAGACATTGAGATTTGCGGCGTGTTTAATGGTAAACTCTACTTTGCAGTCTGAAAGTAAAAAAAAAGAAAAGAAAGAAGCAAAAATAGATTTATTGTGAGGGAGACAGACTGAAACAGACTGAAAAGAACACTCTTCATAACCCTTTCCGGAACAGGTTATTCAAAAGTCAATCCCTATCATTCACACAAAGGTTCCAGGCGCTTCTCACTATAATACATCGTTCAATAAGTGTGAGCGTATCAAGTAGAGACGTCATTCATTCATGTCTTTGTTTTGGAGATTTTGCGCAGATGGGGAAATATTCAGTGCATAATGGTCAGGAATTAAGTCAAAGAGCTGCTTATAAAACCGCGCTCCAAATGATCAGATTTGAGCCCCGTTTCCCGTCTCCTCTTCCCGCTAACCGCCACATCAGTACCCCGCTCACAATCTCCGGGAGGGAGACGGCCTGACGCAGTGGCGCTCATTGTCATTCACTGTGCGACTCCTTCTAATTAAACGGATCAATAAAGTTTCCTCGTGGCCTATAACGGGAGTTGGAGGATTTGAACCAGCTTCTTTAAGGTCTGCCTCTCCATAATGGGTTTGATCGGTAACAGTGTCCATACAGTGTTTGATGAAATGTTTAATTAATTAAGGTGTTCTTGCCGCTGGAAAAGACACCGATTCAAGAGTAGTCTTTTTTAATCATGTCACTTTTTTTTCTCAAAATTTTCTCACAACAAAAGATGCATACCAGGACACCTAATAAGATATTGAATAAAGCATGTTTGTGTGGTCTCTCTCTCTCGCCAACATTCGTGTTGTTTGCAGCCGTACATCAGAAGGCTGCACTGCGTGAAACCTATCATCATGTCACATTTAGCCTCAATGATAACACCCTTGCAGTCCTATTGAATACAGACTGCATCTATTCTGAGACAATAGCTCCATAATGCTGCGTTTCACAAAAGCCTTTTCTTTTTCAGATTGTCGTCTTGTTTAATGTGGTAAGAATTATGTATTTTTGTGTAATGGCTTCACAACAGTGTAGGCGCAAATCAAAGCCCTCACCAACTACAAAGACCTACAGTATCACACTGGCTGTTTCTTCGCCATTCAGATACTCAGAAGTAACTCTTGAACTCAAAGCTCAAATGATCCGTAACATCATCGCTTTCGGTTAATCACACGCATTACATCAGTGAAAAGGAGAAAGAGGAAATCTTTTTTTTTGGTGTGGGTGAAGATGTTATGACATATTTCTGATGCTAAACAAATGTTGCACAAAACGATGCTACGCCTATGCCGCTGTCTGACATTTGTGACTTGCTCAGCGCAGTGTTACAAATGAAGCTGGTCTGTCTGATGCTTACATTGTTTTGCCTCCGTTTGTATTTCATTTTGTTTGACAGAAACCTCAGTGAGTCACAGACCCAGTGCCACTGATTGTTTGGGTGGATTTCTCTTTGGGAGTCGCACTGACGCAGGCTGTGACACAGAGTAACCTTTTTAAAATACAAAACTTAAATGTTCGTGAATTAATGGGAGCTTGAGCGCAAGTATCGTCGAAGCATAAATACGACGCGCTTTTTCACGAGCCAGAGCAACATAAATAAGGAAGACTGATTAATAATGCGAGGTGTTTGCAGACTGAGAGGTCGGGCAGCTCATTATTCACTGTGACTGATTTTATCGGAGGAAAAAAAACAAACATATTTTTTTTGGAATGTCCAAGCTGGGGGTAAAGTGAATGGTGCTTTATATAACGACTAGACGACTTGAAGAAAACTGTATTCAGTCTTTTACAGTTAATGCAGTTTTACAAACTTTGGACCACCTTTCGATCCCGCTGAACCTATCTGGAGCAGTAACCATAGTGCGGAGTCAGGGGGAGCCGTGCCTGGACTTTGAGCCATGATCTTAGGCAGGAGTAAATCAATGAAACATTTTATTACTGTGGATGCTAGATTACCAGTGACAAGTGCCTAGCAAAAAAGAAAAATCCACACAAACATAATTTACACATAAAATAGTGTGTTTTTACCCCCAAATACAGGTTTTAACCTATAGGACCCAGGTGACTGTGCTGCAGGTGAGTCACTGGCATTTCTCAATTTCAATTTGCCACCGTTGTACAAACTGTTCTGCAGCTCATCACACGGGCACCAACCACCAAGTTCATGTTCTCAGATCACCATGACCTGACCGCAGGGAGGACTTTTTTTTTATGTGGCACAAATGCAACAAAATCATGAAATTGTACATGTCGTGTCAAAGCTTCTGCTGCTCTATTTACAATTGCTCAACAGAGACATGGAGTGTTTTTAAAAGGACTTGAGTTGAATATTTTATAGTTCTGATCCAGAGATCTTAAAGACACATTTCCTTTGCCCGAAATATTTTCTCTTTTACAAAAATAAGAAAGGTGGTTCAGATAATAGAGGGGGTCAACTTGTGGTTGGTAATGCAGCGGTTCAAAACCCAGCTTCCACAAGTGCAGTCTGTTGCTGTATCCTTGTCTGTTGTTGTATCCTTGGGCAAGACCTTTCACCCACTTTACCTGTGTGAGTTTACCATCACAGAGAGAAGAATGACTAGGCAAGGACAGTTTATTTTGTAGTGCACAATTCATGCATAAGGCAATTCAAAGAGCTTCAGTTATACAATTACAAGAACGCAGGTAAAAGCAAGCCATAAAACATCAATACAATCATTAATTACTTACACTAAAAGCAAAGAGTGGATTTGAACATTGTCAGGGTTGAGGTCTGTCTCACATATTCATGAAGACTGTTTCAGATTTTAGCTGCATAAAACTGAAACGCAGCCTAGTCTATTCTAGTCTATTAGTCTATTCTCTGGGCACCACCTGGAGACCCCTCCATGAGGTTCTCGAGCCCGAGACGGTTCATATGGCTCTGACATGTCAGAGATGCACTTTGGTGCTAAACCATAAAGAGACTTGTAACAAGCAGAGACCGGAGCACTGGACTAATATGGTCGTATTTCCTAGTTCTAGTCAGGACTCCAGCAGCAGTGTTTTGGATGTACAGCAGCTGTACAGCTCGTTCAGAGAGGCCAGTGAGGAGGCTGTTATCTAACCCAGGGGTTCCCAAACTTTTTGGAATGGGACCCCAAATATTGACACGTAAGCAACTCAGGACCCCATTGTATACAGTTATTGTGTCTTATACTACTTTACTTTGATTTCACAAATTATATGCTGTTTTACACTGAAAAAATATACTAAAAACAGTAGCATTTGTCTTTTGTTTAATCTTGAAATCATTTGGGGACCCCCACTCAAGGCCTCGCCACCCACCGAGGGGTCCTGACCCCCACTTTGGGAACCACTGATCTAACCTGCTGGAGACGCATGGATTAGTCCGGTTTGGACACTATACTTTTGATCATGACACTGGTCTTTCAATGGTCAAAAAGCTGCTGATGTCATTGCGTTCATGATTACTTATTCAGTGTACTTCTTTGAGAAACTTGTCAACTCATACATGTAAAGTGAAAAACGAGTGTAAGCCATCATAGAAAGTAGAGACAATTAGCACACAAAAAAAGACTCCTAAATAGAAGTAGTAATTTGCTGCCGTTTGGATCCTCTCCACCAGCCACGCGACCACATTCAGACTCTGAGGTGGGAGAAGTGTATTGCCCAATGACACACTAACGCACTGGTTGAAACTGCCATTAGAACCTGTTCTTATGCAAAATTTGCAGCACTGTGTTCGAAGGCCACAAACTGTGGGACATCGCCAATCATTTTTGTGTTAAGGGACAGCATTAACAGATGTTTGAGCGCCCCCTGCTGTGTGTGGGTGGAGGTAAGACCACTGATGCACGGGGAGACAACAGAGGGAGGAAACAGAGACAGTGGAAGAGAGCTCCGAGGTGTTTATTATGACTCATGGATGTGAAAAACAGGAGCGTAAATAGCCCGTGCTGTTTCCACTGGATCTGTCAGTCTGTAATTAACACTTCCAAATCAGACAAAGAAAATTACAACAATGTCTAAACTAAAAATAGACTAAAAATAATGAGAAATTAACACATTTTTCTACGTGTAATGTATTTCAATCTGAAATAACAACACTTTTGTTTTGTGCTTTTGTACATGGATTTTGTAAAACTATTTCACAATTATTGAACATTTGTTGTATTTACTCATGTTCTGTTCCTGTTTAGGCCTCCTCAGCTAACAAGCAAATCAACAAACAATGTAACCTGCTTGCTAAAGTAAATATAGCTAACATAGTGACAGTTGCTCTTTGCTGTGTACATCGCTTACACCATTGTTTTCCTCAAAACGTCTTCCACAGTTTTAATTGCCAACGTTCCCTTGCATGTCTAAGTGAATCTCCACATTAGTGATGCACAGTATTGGTGGATTATCTGTTTGCACTCGCCTTCATTTACATATAACAACTCTCCCCGTGCATCTCGCTATTAAAGAGGCAAAATAAACAGGCAAAAACGAAGCCGCAGTGGCACTCGAGGGACTCCACAACAAGCTCCTCACAGCGGCACTCCCCAGTACGGACGGCATTACAAAAGTATATCTGGTTGTACGACATTTCCCCAGGCACCTATTAAAACAATGCGGTAAATCAGAAATAAAAAAGCAATAGTGACACGGCAAAGTGCGCTTGTTAAAATCTGCACAAGAAGTACAGTAATTAGAGAGTTTCTAAGTGCCGGGGTTTTGGGCCTGGAGACGCTGTGACGTTTAGAGCACAGTGTATAATTGAAGCAAATGGCAGATGAGTCATTGCACTTAGTGGTTTGGGGACTGTGAAGTGCTACATGCACAGTAAAATAGGCACGAAACAGACAAACTCATGGGACAATGGGAAAATAAGTAGAGCAAAGATGATTTGTTAGTCCAGCAATGTTGTTAGTGAAGGTTTTTAAGAAAGGCTTATAGACGGGCAGCCCTTACCAGTTGCACACACAACTCTAATACAAATGAATCAATAATAAATTATATCGCCCGAGCAACAGAGGCTTAAAGCTGAAAACAAACCAAAATTATACCCATTGCTCTAGTACTGTACATTATATGTGGGTTTGTGAATGAATAACCTTGTATTACATCTGCATGTGTGTGAGTTTTATACGGATTTTGTGGAAAGGCCCAATCAGGGACAAGGGTTGAACTGTTCATGTTTTGCAATGTAACTGTTTATGGTACAGTATTTCCCTGTCAAATAGATAAATAAAGAATTAAATAATAGAATACCGGTCTGCACCCTGGAGGCAGCAAACAACCTTTTTTCTAATGCCATGATCATGTCCTGATTTTATTATTGTATAACATGCTGGGCCAATATAATAAAACCATGAAGCCTTTGGAATCCATTCACAAACAGGCTCTAAACATTTTGGACTGTGTTCCCAAAATACAAATCAGCATTTGCTAAATCGGCTTTTCGAATTAAAGAATGGAATAATCTCAAAACTGAATTTAAAAAAATCAAGCAATCTTTTACTTGTGAACTTACCAACTAAACTTGGTAAAACGCTTTTTACGAGGCTTTGACAAGGCTTTTACAAGGCAATTTCAGCTGATTCTGGACACTCATGCTGTGCCTTCACACACTGCCGTCTGCAGAGGGTCTGTGTCAGGAGCAGCACATCAGACGAGCTCACTGTGAGCACTGATGTCCACAAGGCAGCGTTTTATCGCCGGTTTTATTCAGTCTTTTTACAAATGAATTGAAAATAAATGACACCCAATTCAAATAGTTAAAATATGCAAATGACTTGGCGCTCATTGGTCTCCTATACATCCAAACAACCCTTCCGCTGAGGGGTCTACCTCAAGGCCCTACAAAACGGGTGTAACAGCAATCAGCTTCAAGTGAATGTGGCCAAAACCAAGGAACTTGTTTTAAAATCTTGTTCCAATCACAACACAAATTTACATCATTTGTCACTCAACACTCAGAGTGGGGAGATACTGAGCACTTTCAAGAGCCTCGGCACAATCGTAGACGCCCAGGTTAACTTCCAAAGCAATGCTGAGGAGGTGTTCAATCGTAGGTCAGTCCACAAATTCGAGAATCTGTGTACAAATCAATTGCTGAGAGTGTTTCACCTCGCTGCATGGTACAATCACATGGCATACAGAACAAAAAAACAAACTGAACAAGGTGGTGTCAATGGGCTCTAACATTGTGGAGAGACCCCAGAGACCTTTGAGTGAGCCGTACAAGAAGAGGGCACTGACTAAAGCCCGAGCTATTGCCTCTGACTACACTCACCCTCTGAACCCTCAGTTTGGGCTTCTGAACTCTAGGAGGCGATACAGAGTTCCACTGGTTACAAAGACTGTGTTTAAAGCCACCCTGCGTAACATTTTACCCAATAAAAAAGCATTTATTTTATGTCAGATATTTTCATAATTGAAAAATACCTCATAAATGCACAAACAAACAAGTGCCATTGCTGTGAGTGGCTCAGCTCTCCTCAGACATGACTGTAACTTTACTGGGAGTGGGTACGTCTCCAGCTCGTTTCCATGGAGATGTGCCTAAAGTCAGCAGAATTAAATTGGTTTGGTTCTCATCGAAATCAATTCTTTGATTACCCACTGAATTTTCTGTGTTGGGCTGGTCATGGTATATTTTGTACTGATGGCAACAGTACAGTCCAAAAGGTTGCACAGTGTACCTTTAAGAAATCTTTTGTGGGAATTCTGAATGAAGCAGCGACCTAAACACAATCGCCACAGAAATGACTGAACTGTTCTGTAATACCCCGGAAACTGCCACCTTAACATGGTGGTGTTGTTTGAGTGTGAATAGAGCAGGCGCGCACATCCAAGTTCCTAAACGAGCGTGCTGGACCCAAGAAGATGAATGAACAAAGAAAAAAACGAGTGCCGCACAGCTCACGTTTGCTCCCACAATTTATTTTGCTTGCACCAAGTAGTAAGTCGTGTCGTAACGTTTCGGGCGTCAAGCCAGCCCTTCCTCAGACAGGTGTTGTTTGAGTGCCCGAATTATCCGAGGAGCTAAGTTATCTGGGGCTTCATGCCCCTGGTAGGGTCTCCCATGGCAAACAGGTCCAAGGTGACGGGTCAGACAAAGAGCGGTTCAGAAAACCTCTATGGACAGTATATCAGCAAGGACCGTGACGTCGCCCGGTAAGGTGCAGTTGAGGCCACAGCCAGGAGCCAGGCCTGGGGTTGGGGCTTAAATGCGAGGGAACCGTAGGGGTCAGGTGCAGAGAGGAATGGGTGGTAGTCGAAGGCAGGTGCCTCGACGACGTACGCATACGCAGCTTCTGGCTGTTGGGACGTGAAGCGTGACCTTGCTGGGGGGAAGGAGCCTGAGCTTGAGGTCCACGCACAGCTTGGGTTCTGGAACCCAACTCCTGGAGAGAGGCTGGACCCTCCACTTCTCTGGCGTTGCCCACGGTGAGAGGCAGCGGGCAGGGGTGGACTTGCTTATAGTTCCCATAGCTCAGCCGCCATGTGTTGGAGTTCACCTTGGTGAATGAGAGGGTCGCGTCAATACGCCTTCGGGTCTGGGACTGGTCTCTCACCGTTGTCTCGTCCTACGGGCCCAACATCGGTGCAGACTTCTTGGAGTCCTTGGAAGGGATACTAGACGGTCCTCAAATGGGGACTCCATTGTTCTACTGGGGGACTTCAACACCCACATGGGCAACGAGAGTGAGACCTGGACTGGGGTGATTGGGCCTCCGTGATCTGAACCCGAGTGGTGTTCTGTTATTGGACTTTTATTGGTTTATTTGGTCGGGACAGTGCATGTTAATGAACATACATGGGTCTCATGCATGTAAACAAGCCACACCGGATTGTAGCCTTGGGCTAATTTGCATCTGTTGTTCCCAATGTGCACTCTCAAACACACTCTCATTCATACTGGCCTATTGTACATGTTTTTAGTGGTAGGGGAAACCGGAGTAAACCTACGCAGACACAGGGAGAACATGCAAACTCCACACAGAAAGGCCCCGTCCAGGTGGGAATTGAACCCAGGACCTTCTAGCTGTGAAGCACAAGCGCTAACCACTGTACTACCGTGCCGGCCACTTCTGTGCAAGTTACAGTTACATAACAAATACCATGTTCAAGCACAAGGGTGTCCATAAGTCTCGGCTTCCGCAATTTGCTGAATGTCTCCATCGCTCTGCAGCCCCTTTCATCTGTCCTGTCTGATCAAACCTGAGGGCAAACCTACGGGCAAAAGCAAACAAACAAACAAAGCTATTATACAAAGTGGTATTGTGTTGCTTATAAGTAAGTCACAAATTAAAATGTCATTACTTTGCACACTTACCCACTGTCATACACATGGTCCTGTTCCAGTGCCGCAAATAATGGAAGGAACATGTTAACCGTTCACCCTATGGTTAGGGGGCATATACTCTTGAGCCATTCATCATGCTGGCCATGTTTGTTAAAAATTGCGGTGGCATCTTGGACCACCGCATGTGTTAAAATATCCTCGTCAAGCATTTGAATGCAAATATGCCCCATACCGTATGCTTTTTAACTGATCATTTTAGATGACTCAAGAACTTGCAGGAGCAATACTGCAGTATGCTTTGTATGGTAGTACTGCTATAATGCAGTATGCTGTGTGCATAAATGTAGAGATCAAGCTGAATATTACAGAGCAAAGTAGCTTAGTGACATCAGCAGCTGTAAGATGATCCTTATAGCCCAAAAGTTCCTATGCCTGCTGCAGTGCTGCTGCATGATGCAAACATTTCCGTTCTGTTCAACTTGAGAGTGTTAGAATATAGGTGCTGTACGCGTAAGAGTATAATCATGTGTACTGACAACTTAAAAGAGGGAGGAAAAAACATGTAATAGTAATAGTCTTCTGGGGCAGAGCATCATATCAGACAACTGCAGATTTGTGTTGCACTCGGAGTATTTCAAGTCACAACTCTGATGTAATGAGCAGAAGCAGTGACAGGTTCTCGATCTGTCAGACTCGGATCCTTTTCAATTCAGCGCAGCACAGAGAGACTGCTGTAGCACAAGTACTCACGATGGCTGATGTAAAAAACCCAAACTGTTTAAAGACTTAATGAGGCCGTTGGAGAGAGCAGATGAGTACTGCTGCCCTCCGGTCTGCTGCTGATAACAATACCTGGCCCCTCTGTCCTATAGACCTCAGAAAACCTCCACACAGCTCTATTTCTGTTAATGAGAGATCGTAATTATGTGTCCGGGTCCCCATCAGCTTTATAGCCATCCAAGTACTTTGCATTTTCTCTCCCCATAACGTTTTATCTGTAGTTTGTGATTACTAATGACTTTTGTGCATTTTGACAGAGTGATTCTTTATAACCAAGGAAGTTTTATGGTTCAACACCTGTGTATGGCAGACTCAGGATAGACTAGACAAATTCAGTCTCCCGCTCAGATTTAGGTATGTTTTCCCTCTGTTTCATCTAATTGAACAATACTAACTCTTCAAAACCGTATGTCTACGGTGAAGTCTTTTCATATGGTAATCCTGAATTTCTCTTTCATTTGTATGGCGGAGACATGCTGAGCTGAAATGATATAGACTTTGGATAATGAGGCATTTGTAGACGACGCCACTAGAGCGTACTCGTGCAGAGGATGGGCAGTATATTTTGTGCTTTGAACATGTCTAAGGGAATGTTTCTGTGCTAAAATAAAGAACAGCGGGGGGCCCTCAACAGTGTGTGCAGTTCTGTAAGCGCCATCGGTTCTGATGGTTCATGCCGAGACCAATCAATTGTTATGACGACGAAGACACAGTTCATTGAATAACACACTTCAGCTTCTGTCTTAAACAAATTGAGGAAGTCCAACAACACAAATTTACCAGGAACGAAAGTCTGAACCTAGTACACGCACACTGACTTATTCAGAGCAAACTTCAGAAGGCTAATCTCTGTTTTTCGGCTTAAAATAAACTCCCAATGCCAGTGACCAATGATCAGCAACTTGATTCCAATTAATTCTGAATTCAAATCACGAGTTAAAGGGTGAAATTGTGCCTATAAATTGTTTCAAAGTTTGGATTTTAATATTTCATGGGGAAATACATTTAAAAAAAGTCATGAAGAATTTGACAGTGCTTCTTATACTCCATTACAGTGCCCGATGCTTTGAGCATACTTTTTTTTTTTTTTTACTTTTAATTGTTGTTACTTTCAAAGAACACATTAGGGTTTGTTGCACAGAATAAGTGGTGTGTTTGTCTTTAATATGAACGATGGGAATAAAGTTTCAGTACTTGTTGCTATTACACATATCTCTGGCTCTGTGTTCAACAAAGATTAGTTTTATCACCTCTGAATTAGCATTTCCAAACCAAAGCTCCTGGCTGTCTTGAGACAGGGAGATATGAATGCCTTTTGATATACCCATTTAAACGTTTCTTTTTTTGTTGTTGCTGAAAGATAAGCACGATTTAAAAGAAGCTCCCTCTCTGCATTTGGTGACGCTTTCACAACTTATAATTATCGTTTAAAATACTGTTGGTAAATTGTGTTGGGCAGCCTCATTCATTTTACTGATTAAATACGAGTCTGTGGAGAGAGAACAGCCTGGAGCTGCAGACAAGCTGCGGGAAAAGTAATTGCCAGCGTAATGAAACAATGGAAAATCAGACTGTGTCATACAACCTAACGAGTTTTTTCAGGAAGTAAAAATACCAGTTTATCAAGCTTCACAAACTACTGTTACACTGGTGAAGCGAAGATTAAGGGGAGACGCCGCAGTTTGACAATTTTCTTTCTTTTCATAGATAAACGTTCACCTGGAAAAAAGGACTAGTCTAATCTACACAACAAGTTGGTTTATTATTTCACTAAATCAAGGTTTGTTTTGTCATTTCTCATCGACTTAAAACACTACAGGGCAAGATGGTTATGGCTATTACTATTAGGTTATATACGTTCTAAACCAGCAGTTGTAGCTCTCGTGTTTGCTCACCCAAATCCCAATAAAGTAAATTGCTACTGACTCAAACGTTATTACCGTGGATCATGAAGTGGCTCAAACGTGACTTTGCTTTTGGGACTAAAGGTTGTGGATGAGTGTGTAATGAGAAGTGTCAGCTCTGTGGAGAGGAGCTGCAGCGTTATGAAGCTCACAGGGATACATGGATTATAACTGAGACTAATACAAATATAATCCTTCTCACTGCTGCTGCTGGCAACACCACGGACTGCAGAACAAGCAATAGTGGAGAATAAGCCATGGACCTGATTCAGTCCTGGGCTGGACCTAGTTCAGTCCAGTAGTTTACCTTTTCCTGTTTAGCATCTTTTGTTTTAGCCTGTTACTTCTAATTTATGTACAGTTGTGTAGTCCGAACAAAGAACCCATGCATTTCAACCCTTTTTAGACACATTTGCGGTGCAGTGCATTTTTAAAACTCCAGAAGTAGCTATTGTATTTATCTGTCTTTTCAAAGTGATCTCCATGTTTAGACTTATCCTGCCTTGGAACAGTATTTATCTTACCAGTTCAGTTATTAGTTCTGTACTTTAGAGGTCTGCTTGTTTGGAGCAAGCGTCACATTTTCCCCTGATGGAGTGTAGTCTCCAAAAAAACAAACTGCACTGCACTGCCTTACGTGTGAACATCAACTAAAGGCCAAAGCACTGATTAATGAACCAAAAAAGGGCAACAGAATTGCACCTCTAACTGCCGTCACCATGGAAACCTTGAGGAGGACCTGAGTCAGAAATCCAAGATGGATGCAACAAGAACAACAACAACAACAGGTTCTACATGAGTGTTTTACAGCTTGTTATGATCACTTCGGTTTAAATTGAATATCGATTTGACATTAGCAGGTCATCTGGGTTTATTTTCAAGCAATGTCTTGGTTGTCAGGACTGAATGATAATATATTGGTCATCAATAATAAGTTCAGGGAAGACTAAAAAACCAAAGCATCAACCATCATGCTGTAGGGACAACTCCAATGTGTCTGACACACACCTGTAGAGATGTTGCAATATCAGTGCTGAAAAAACCTTTGTTGTGAAAGGCAAAAGAGATAATGACTTACAGTGGGAGGAAAATGTATGTGAACGCTTTGGAATTTCTCACATTTCTGCCTAAATTGGCAGAATGTGGTTAATGTGGTCTGATCTTCATCAAAATCATAAGAATGAATAAACAGTGTCTGCTTGAACTATACCACCCAAACATTTACATTTAATCATATTTTTATTGGCCATAAACATTCACAGGACAGGGATGAAAAAGTAAGTGAACCCAGGAATCTCGCTGAACTGCAACAGTTTTGTACAGAAGAATGGTCCATGATTCATCCTGATCGTTGTGCACATCTAATCTGCAACAGGAAAGCAGTTATTGCTACAAAAGAAGTGTCGGCCAGCTATTTAATACTTACTTATTCCACGCTGTTGTGAATGTCTCAGGTTTTTCTGTAAAATATCTTGATTAACTTATGAATTCAAGACATAACTCACAAAATGAACATGCAAAGATCACACAGAAGAAATAGTCTCAGCCCAATGCATTATTGCTGTGAGGTGCAAACCACAGTTCCACCAACTACTTCATTCTTCTGCGAGAAACTGGGGCGTTTTATGCTCAGAAATCCGGACAGACACACTTTTATTAGTTTACATAAATCAGAGGCTACGTGAAATATTAACAAGCCATCCAAAACGTGCAATAGTTTAACAAATATACACCTTGCAATATAAACGTGGAACCCTATCTTTACTGTGTGATAAAAACAATTTTCAGAATACCATACTGTGGGAAGTGTTTTGGCCCACAGTTACTGCTGTGCCTCTATCAGCGTAAAGACAGAGAATCACACACTTTTCTGGGAGATAGGCTCACGTCCAGGTTGCTTCTTATCTGACCTTCCCAAATAAAGTGAAATTCCTGTAGGTATCGTGTACAGAGCTGCACACATATCACAAAACGAAACACTGGCACATACTATCTAACTACTAACTTTTCTCAATTTCTAGCGCACTTTACTCTCCTGTAATAACACAGCAAATGTGGATGATGCATTGTGCAATCCTGTTTCATTATTGCCACAAAACAAGCATGTTTTCAGCATGGTATTTACTATGAACTTTTACTGGGATGGGGACTATTATCCTGCTTTCGGTGTGCTGTAGAGTAACATCTACATTTCTAATTGGACTGACTTTTCCTTTTTGTGCATTTCATCTCTTTTTTTATGGGGCGTATGATTGATTGATTGGGTTTATTTGAGTGATTATTTACATTAATATTATTACAGTGCAAAAAATAAATAAAGTAACAAAAAAAAAACCTCAAAAGGAGTAGGCAGAAGCAAGAAAGCTTATAAGTGCCTACCCCCATATTCAAAATCAATTTACATTCCGGATACAGTAATACAACAGCTCATGTTTACAGTACATACAATATAACACTTTACAAATTCCTAAATTGTACAATTACAATTGTCCGCGTTAACTTTACATATAGCAACATTGTTAAAGAAAAACATTTCATGTTTTACAAAAAGAAAATCACAGGATGTTTACAAGATTTCCAAAGTAAGAAAGACATAACATGGAGATAGAAGTGTATGCTGATTACCAATATATATATAAACATTTTATTTTATATTTTATTTACATTCACTTAATAACCATAGCCAGTCATTACTTATAACACCAGTCACCATTCTATTAATTGACTATTGATTTAGTTATAATAAGTAATACATAGTCAACACGGCCCATTATTATTGACATTCCCATTTCCACTGTAAAATATTGGTTGTGATTGTTTATTAATAATGCCTTACACTTGTATTGCGCTTTACAAGCCTGTATTACCAAGTTTCTCAAAGCGCTACACTGTCATTATTCATTCACTCCATACTCGATGGTGGTAAGCTACTGTTGTAGGCACAGCTGCCCTAGGGTAGACTGACAGAAGCGAGGCAACCAGTCTGCGCCATCGGCCCTCCGACCACCACCAACCACTCACTCACTCACTACATTCACTAGGCTTCCTGGTGTTACCAAACGGTCTCCCATCCAAGTACTAACCAGGCCCTTCCCTGCTTAGCTTCCAAGATCTGACGGGATTGGGCATAGCAAAGGCGGTATGACCACACATTATTTTTGTTGTTTGCCTTGTTTAGTGAGGTGCCTTAAAAAGCCGGGGTGTAATATGGCCAGTTGGTAGAGGGTAGTAACCCCCCACCAGCAAGCCCTCACCCTGCCCTAACTAGTTGTTATTGTGAGGTAGTTTTTCAGCTATATACTGGGTGGTGCATTAAAAAGGCAAGGTTTATGAACCCGTTGAAAGGGGGGGGGGGGGTCCATCACTCGCCAGCCCTCGTTCTATTACGTTTAATAATGACCAGTGGGACAGGCTGTTACAGCATTGTTGTTAGCTTTTGCTTATTCATTTCTCTCATTTCCTATAATTCATCACGACTTGAACTTAGAGGTTGGTGACATTGGTTCTATCAGCAATGATGTGGTTATGTAGTGCCTGAAGTGTCTGAATCCAGTCCGTACTGAATAAGAGCCGCGAATGTCCCGCTAATGCGCTCGCTGATCCTCATTGAGCGTGCAGACAGGAAATGGAGAGAGTCTTTGATCAGAGCTAATCCGCAGACACACAGTAATTAAACTAAAGCAGTGATAATCGCGTGTCTCTGAATGCAGTCGACTGAAGAAACACATTGGCCGCACAGATTTCTGTCATATGATGTATAGGGGCAATAGTAAAAACAAAGCAGCGGATGTGTTTCACAAAAAAATAGACTCCTCCATAGTGATAAAAGGGCTGTGAGTTAAAAGTCATGGTCAATGATATAAATGAGTTATTCTATAAACTGCCTGTTCGTTTGTCAGTACTTTTATGGGACCATTAATTCATGCCTTTCAGTCATGTGACTTTTGTTGTTATGGTGGCCATTTTGAATACCAAAGTAGAATTATGCAGTATTACAACATGTAACAATTATCTCTACTCAGGATATAAATGAAATACAACTGATTGACAGTGATTTTATGTACTCGTCAATCATTGCTAAAGAAGATAACAGTAAAAACACGGCTCCAGAGAGCGCACGTTTATGTGAAGAAACCAGTGAGTCAATGTTTCAGCTTCTCAAGATGTTAGCATGCAACCAGTTAGCATTGAGCTTCAACAGCTCAGCTCTGACCTCTCCACAAGAAAACCCTGTACCACACGCCAAACATCTAGCCTTGGATATAACATGTTGCAGAGGTCAGGGCTTAGCTGTTACTGTAGTATTTCCTCAGTAAGGGATAATGTATAGAACGCTGGTCATTATCGGGAAAATAAGTAGGCTACCGACAGGGCAAACCGGACCCCGTATTATACGGCTATTTGCCAACTGAACACACACAAATATACTTTATGAAGGCTGAAAGGTTTATTTAATGATTTCCGCAGCAAATAGTTCCCAAAAGTTTGCGCGTCGCTTGGCAACCTTTGTTGTGATTCCAGGCAGTGTGGCGAGGCTAGTAGCAGCAAGGCTAGCTACTTATTGCTAGCCTAGCTACTTAGTTGAAGGTGCAGTTGGAGAGGAGCAATGGTGGTGAATCTCTGGGTAAGTTGAAAGTCGGACTCCCGTCGGACTTCAGGAGCGATTCCCCCAACTTCTCTCGCAGGGACAGGACAGAGATAGTGTCCTCTACTACTCCTTGTGGAGTGATATGAAAGACCTGTATTACAAGCACAAATTCCGTAGCCATTGGCAGCGGTCATTATTTTTATAGAGGTCCTCTAGCAGAAAATAATGACCGGTAGAATATTGGAAAATCCCATTCAAGTCAAGGCAGCGTTCTACTTGCATTGTGAAGAGCCGTATAATACGTGTTTATAGATGTGAGCCACACATGTGTTTATCATGTTGAAGCCATTGACAGTTGATTGGATCAATGTCAATGGCTGACAGTTGCTAGCCGGTAGCATGCTAACACCTTGAGTAGCTTAAACACGGACTCAGACTGAGACTCTGTCGACATGACAAATTGTAAAATTCTCAGAGAAAGGTTTTCTGTTTCCTCTTTGATGGGTTAATTTAGTTTGAGGAGTGAAGCAGATCTTTAGTAAATCCTGCTGTAGCTCGACAGACAGAGCTGCTACGTCTGTGCCACATTTGCTGGTTATATCACATAAACGTGCGCTCTCTGGGGTTGTGTTTTTATTGTTTTCTTCTTGAGCAATGATTACGAGTACAGAAAAATGCCACTGTCAATCAGTTGTCTTTCATTTTCATCCTGAGATATTGTTACAGGTTGTGGTACTGCATAATTCTATTTCGGTATTCAAATGGTGGCCGTAACTTTGCGTGATGTCACTGGAAATGCATGTATAGACCATAGACATATTATTAATAGACCGTCAATACTCACTCCTCCCCGTTTACCATAATGACCACGTTCGAGGGGGAAATCATGGCGGATTTACAGACTCCTCCTCCCCAGCTCTGACGAAGCATGTTCCAAAGAAGGGCATAAGGGCGGGATTTTCACTGTAGACTCGGCCCTTGCGTGACGTGTAGCTCGCGCAGCTCCAATGCTAACAGTCCGACCCCCGTTAAGTAGGAGATTTTTTTAAAACTTCTTTCGAAAACCAGCCTGGTTTCTTTTTTTGTGACTAACCCAGCGTTATCTCAAGAGGAATATGTAGCCATAGAAAGTGTTAAAAAAATAGAAACCAGGCGTTAAAGTTATTTTTAACGTGTCTAAAGTCCAATGCTTTTCAATGGGGGCCTAGCGGTGATAGGGAGGTACTACAGCAATGTCGGAGCAATGGCGGCCTCCAGTGTTGCGGTCATAAAGCAGAGCAGCTAGCGGCCATTGGTATAGACTGTCTTTCTCAATCATCACGGAGTTGCATTACAATGAAAGAAATGACTTAAATAACAGAACAATGGAGTATTTTCCTCAGACTTCCCATGGTGCAAATTTGCCGGGATCTACTATACGTACACGTTTATGTGCATGTTAATGAGGCCCTTGCGGCTTGGGTTTTTTCGCTCATTATTGACATTAAATAAAGAGCTGCAGCCTGCCTGAATGGATCCATTATGTTACATATTGTGTTAGTGCTGTATTTGCATTTATACAACTACACCGGGACCTACTGTTTCACGTTATGGTTCCAACTCAAAAACAAATACAGATTTTACGGAGACCTTTTCGTGTATGAGGTCTGTTTTATCTATCAGCCCCCGTATAATATTTTCTATATCGTCTCCTCATTCCCTTGTGAAAAGTTCTTTTGCTCACAGATTCTAAAGGCCTAATTCAGTACGTTTTCGCTGTGTCACTTGTTTTGACTTTCTGGCTATAAAGAGAACCTCCCTGGGCAAAGACAAGGCAAGTTTATTTGTTAAGCACATGCACAAGGTAATTCAAAGAGCTTCACAGTAGGATTCACCGTAGGATTAAATGTATGCTTTTGAACAGATGGTGGATGTAAGATAATAAAAAAATCTGCACAAGAATAAAGCGAAGGCAAATACTTTCCATGGTCATAACTCGATGACCTCCTCCACACAGCGCCACTGGATCTTCCTCCAAATTTGTATTAGGTTAGGTTAGGTTACTTTTTGTACCCGTAGGTAAATTTGTCTTGCAATTCTGAGAGCTAGTCAACATTAAAACACATTATACAAAGATAAAACACCACATACATGTTTAAATATAAAAGTTGTAAGTGCTCCAGATACTAGGATGTGCCTAAAGATACAACAGAAATTTAAGCCACTGGACAGTAACAAAGATAAGAAGCCCTGTCAGGGGCGATTAGATTAGTATTATGGCTAAAGGAAATGTTACATTAAAACCCATATCAGACCATACTTCTTAGCTGAAGTCGCTCTCTCTGCAAGAAACAGACTATTTTATGCTAGCCATATAACCTCGTTTAGTGACAAATTGATTAGCAATTCAGTTAGATACAGGAAGTAAATGTGTGACTCTGAGAGGGTGCAGAGATCCAAAAAGAAGTCAATAATTATATTACCTGATAAACAGCGACCTCTGCTGGTTGTGCCTTTTAACTTTTTTAGAATAACTTTTAAAGAAACAATGACAAAAAAGAAAAAAACACACCCTTATTGTAGTCAGCCATTTATGCTCCAATAATGTAGGCTAATAGTTAATATGACAGACCACTTGATTGTGTCACAATTTTCCTGTGGTATTGAAGGCAAACTATATATATATATATATATATATATATATATATATATATATATATATATATATATATATATATATATATATATATAGTGAAAGTGAAATGAAAACTACTGACATGTACAGGGCTGAATACGAAGAGACATTAAAATCCAACTGAAAATAATAAAAAATACATTTTGCATCTAAAAGGCTGTACTTCAGACAGCCACAAGGGGGAGACATCATCCTGATTAAACAAATCTGGTGCCATTATTTATCAGGTAAGTCAATATTTCTAAAGTGTCTTGCCCAAAGGCACAACAGTAGCAGTAACCCTGAGGGAATGGTATTTTCTATGCATAAATATGCTCGACTAGTCCTCATGTTTCATTATCTCTACATCAGTCGAGTGGCGTATCATCTTGCTACGGTGACGGGACAGTCCTGAAACACAGAGGAACAGCAGGCTGTCAACGGGGGTGACAGTTAGAGCCCATTGTCCCTCGTAGAGCCCTTGACACAACAAAGAAACCCATACCTGCCCCATTGTGAAAGCTCACTCATAAATGTCATGTCTCCATTTCACACGACGTTGGTTTGTTGGATGTGACGAGGTGTCGACTTAAACTCCCTTTGTTTGACGCTCAGTGGAGGAGATCTGCACAAACTAGTTATTTTACAATTCAACATCAATTTCCATTCAAAGTATTTTTTATATAGCCTGATATTTCAACAGAGGACTATAAATCTGAGGGAAAAGTTTGTTTAGTTTGACAAAAGATGGAGGACTGACCTTAATATTTTAAGTAGAGTAACAAAATGTTTGCATCTCCCTTGTGTGAAGTTTTCTTAGTAATAAGTAGTAAAATATACATTACATTACTAGCCCATCAGGAGAACAAAACAATAACTTCTATTCAATGGTAATTTATTAGTTTACTTCTCGTGTTTGTTCCATTCACACCAACACATTGTGTAAATTTTGTTTATTATTGTGCCTGACTTTTGGAGGTCTGTGCAGAGCCACTTTGTCTGGAGCAACATTTTTATAAACATTTGATGTTTCCTCTTGTAGTCGAGGGCCGTCGCTACAGAGAGACTTGTTGTTTGGCGTGACGTCAAAAAGAGCTAAATATATCTGGTGACATTTTCCCATGCAGTCTTCACTATTCTGAATAAGTATTTATGGAAGTCTTCGGGTCCTAATGAATCTGACTTCCAAGAATTTTAAGATAATAAATCATCCCCGCTAAAGTTGTGGTCTCGTGGGAATAATCTCTCTATTGCAATGTGATGCATTTAGTACAAATAGTTGTAGTCATTATTCATCATCATTAATTCTGAATCAACCCTCGCCATCACACGGGGCACACCCATTCTGTTGAGCCATGTGATGGTGGAGTCAGTTGTTCTATAAGATCGGCGGTTTGAATCCTGGTGCAGGTGTAAGAATGTAGCGTGTGAGTGCTCAATGGTGGCGGTCGACTCGTAGCACTCTAAGAAACTTGTCAACTCAAGGTAGCGCAATACCTGTTTAAGCCAGCCAAACATTTTGCCCCTGCTCCCGTCCATCTGGACTTCCAGCCTACAGAAGCTCTCGCCTGTGTGCCCATCGTCTGAAAAGACCAGAGGCGGGATTCTTTGGAAAACAAAACCGCGGGGAAAGTGAGGCAGAAGTGAGCAATGGGCTTTTGCCTCCAAACTGCTTTTACGTAACAGAAAACTATTTACGTTCAAAATCCCCTTATAAAAGTATGGCAATAAATCAACTCATGTATTGTACTGCGATAGTGACCCTTTCTTTTTTGTACACCAGTGCGGCCTTTTAATTGGTTGCAGAGCGTTGTTAGTTCTTACCCTGCGATTATGCTTTATCTTTAATGTCGGTGGTGTAATATCTTTTTAACTATAGCTATGAAATCGTGATTTACAGCAGAGCCCGTGTATGTAAACAGTGTTAGTGGAACAAAGCAGAGTGGTTAGGGGCTGTTTGGTTGTGGTCCCTGTTTTCAACTCGGAGGGACACAGAGGGTTTCAGGAACACTCAGCCTGTTTATGTGTTGTTCAAAGAGGTATACACGCAGTACACGCCACATGCTCGAGTCCCAATTACGCTGTGAAGAGACAGTCATACAACCCGGGCCTCTCGGTCAGGAGAAGAAGAACAGCTTTATCGACGGTTTTGGCGTTTGGTTTTGAAAAAGCTGTGTGTGTACGTTTTAATATTGACTCGAAAATGTATATGTGATCAGAATGACACCCCCCCCCACACACATACACATAATAATGTAGGGGAAAAATCAATCAAAGGGACTTTAAGTGAGGTACAGTAATACGGAAATATTTAGTCTAATCAATCACTGTCAGCATGAAACTGAATGAATTATTGTTTTTCTTTCCTTACTAAGGTGCAGCACACTTAATATAATTCTAAACATAATGTTCCTAAACCATTTTTAATGAGTCACTGGCCTCTCCACTGGCAGGTTTAAAAGTAATAAACTCTAATAGAACCAAAGTGAAACACACCCTGACATCTTTAATAATCTTACATAACAGTCACCTTATAACGTCTGTACCTAAACAACAGCGGCACTGCCTTTAGGGGGAAATCTACATGACATGTGTCATTTGACTGAGGTTGTGAGGATTGGATGTTCACAGTTAAGTGGGCTAATTTATCCATCACAAAAATGTCAAACGGAGTAATGAGATACTTCATGAATAATTAAAAAAAAAGCCCTGAACATTACCCTGACATGCCTGTGCAAAAACATTAACACAAGCTCATTTTATTGATGTCGATCTTTCCCTTGAAATGCACTTTCACAATCGGCGTGCCTGTTGTGCCAGCACATTCAAACTAGATAGATGAAGCGTGTAATAATCCGGCCTGTTTTTGGGAGTAAAGTGGGTTGTAATAGCAGTTGTATAATGTTGGTATTAAAAGTGTAGTAACAGCAGTAACACAGCCGCCACATTACATCCTTTCCAAATATGTCTGAGACTTTTTCACTTATTTGACTACATTTGTGTCAGTATCAGAAAGTAATAGACGATGTGCTATTTTTTTATATCTTCCTGAGTAACAACGTGAGTAACCACAAGTGACAACAAGTCCGTTTTTTTACTACGCGGATATTTCTGAGCACTTCCTCCGCCTGTGACAGCAACACAGTATATGAAGTGCTCCGGCAAACGAGAAACAAATGCGGTGCTTTGAAGGCTAATCCGGGCTCACCCTGGAGGCGCGCTGTGTGAAACACCATCGCCTTTTCAAGTGTAATAACTTCTTAATTTAGTGGAAAGGTGCACACCAGGGTCCCTCATACACCCCCCCCCCCCCCCCCCTCCCACATACACATACACATACACAAGCAGCAGGATCTTTCTTAGATTTAGCCCAACAATTTAAGTTTTATTATTACTAAACAGAAGGAAAAAAAACTATACGCAAAGCAGTGTTCATACAGAATAAAAGAGTATGGATAGATTTTGTGGCCCTTCACAGCTAGAAGGTCCCGGGTTTGATTCCCACCTGAACGGGGCCTTTCTGTGTGGAGTTTGCATGTTCTCCCCGAATCTGCGTAGGTTTCCTCCGGGTACTCCGGTTTCCCCTACCACCAAAAACGTGTACAATAGGCCAGGATGAATGATGTGTGTGAATGCATGGAGGTGGTGTAGATGTGTGCAGTCGTGACAGTGCTTCTGTCAGTCTCCCCCAGGGGAAACTGAAGCTACTAACATAGCTTACCACCACCAAGTATGGAGTGAATGTAAAATGCTCTCATGTAAAGCGCTTTGTGACCATGTCTGTGAAAGGCGCTATATAAATAAAGATCTTCTTCTTCTTCTTCTTCCTTGTGGTTGCCAAGGGTAAATGTAGGAAACAAGGTAGGGACAAAGGAGGAGGTATCCGGGCAAGACTTAAAACTAAGCCACACATGCCTTCTGTCCCTACTATTGTTCTGGCTAAAGGACGTTCACTGGAGAATAAAACATATTAACTCCTAAGGTCTTCCCAGAAGATGGTGAAAGACTGTTGTGGAGCGGAGGGAGCTGGGCAGGAGGAAGAGGAAGGAGCTGACCAGTGCAGGACACCACGCTCTGAATCAGGGACAAACCCAGGAGGCGGTGCACGGTTCAGAGGGTCAGAGGAGCCCTGAATGCAGCCAGCCAGGTTTCCTCTGGGTGCTATGGTTTCCCCGACCTCCAAAACACGCTTGGCCTACAGTGGCGGCGCGGCTCAGTGGCAGCGGCTCAGGACTAACACCTGAACACTGTTTCGTTGTACTTTTGTACAATGACAAATAAAGCACTTACTTACTTAGACTGACATTACTGACCATAAGAAGTCATCTAATTCTCTCTGTGACTGCCCAAAGCATGGGGAAATAGATTTGTGCCAGGTAGGGCATAAAATATACTCATAAAAATAGTTCATAAACTATCCCATCTGGTCATATAAGCCACTTGTTTAAGATCGGATTTCCGAAGTAAGTCACTGAAAGCCAAATAAAGCGGCAACCATGTGTGAAAATGCACTTTCTGTGGCGATCAAGTTGGATTATTTTACTGCCTCCTCCTATCCTCTCGGTTGTCAGTGATTACTGCGTGGCTTGAAGCGCAGGAGGTGAGCTAATTACAGCATTAGCGGACTTGACTATTCATCAAAACGGAATAAAAGACACGGTTGTTCTCCTGAAGCCTGAAGGACATTAAATCTCTTAATGCACGTACAATCGTCAAATCAAAATTATACGAGCGCGAGAGAAAGACAGGGGCTAGACAATGGCCTGAAGGGATTCTTGGCAATCGGTGCCTGCGTAAAGTTTCCACACGGTTTCCAATTTTATTCAGACGAAACTTTCTTTCAAAGGGGCAAAACTGATTCATTAATGTCCAGGAGCAACATAGCTTCATAACATCCACTGACAGGCAGTACATTTTGAAATATAGTCTGTAGGAAACCAAAGTGTGCTTTCAAACAGGTCAAAAATAAAGCTGCATATGGAGAGTGTTCCACAAGGAAGGGCATTGGGCACAGCGATCAAGGGGAACAAAAATGCCACCCTCTCCGGCAACCACATTGGTCGCCCATGCCCCGAAAGCCAAGCTAAAATGCTTTTCTTCCATTTCTTCACACACGAGATGAAATAACGGCACAGTTTGGACAAAGCAGCGACAGGTGAGAGTCACACCCTTCATTACACAGGCCTGACATCTGTGTGCTCTGACACAGTGTGTAATAACACGAGCAATCACCGGCTTTTGGACAGACCATAATGACCTTTGTGTGCGCCTATGTCCTCGGAGATCGCTCCAAGGTCTCTATTACCGAAACTACTCCGACCGCTCTGTAACTGCGGCTAATGCAGAGGCGGTCAGCTCTTATTGAGGGCTTAAGCTTTGTTCTAACGCAGCACATTTGGACTGAGCCTAAGTGGAGCGGCTTAGTTTACAAGCACATGCCACTTAGAGGGACATGGACGAAAGTATTGGGTATACGCTTAAAGATTCAGATTCATTTTCAGATTCAGATTCATTTTATTGGCCATTTGCAGTTTAAACAACCACATTGGGAAAAAAAAAATGTGCAAAGAGCTCAAAGTGCATATGACAACACATAAAAAGACACAATATAAAAACAGAACAAACAAACAATGCCACATTAAAAGCTTAAGGGTAAAATACTTTACAATAAAAGTATTTTATTGTAAAGGCCCTATACCTGAATTGATTTTATTATGTCCTCCTAGTATATTGTAAAATCTTGTGAAAGACAAAAAACTGTGCATTCAATATTTTTTTTACATTTTCTTTATTACTTTATTTAGTTGAAACAGTGCATGTCAATGAACACACAAAATTGGATTGGCTCCCTCTTTCATTGTTTGTAGACAAGGCAAGGCAAGTTTATTTGTAGAGCACAATTCATACACAAGGCAATTCAAAGTGCTTCACAGTTGCATAAAATGACAAGAAAACAGATAAAATCAATCAATAAAACATCAACATAAAGTTAATCAATACAGTAAAAGGCAAGAGTGCAGATAAAATACTTTCAGTTTTCATATGCACAGGTAAAAAGAGCTGTTTTCAGCCTGGATTTGAACATTGTCAGAGTTGAGGCCTGAAGACTGTTCCAGATTTTAGCTGCATGAAACTGAAACACAGCCTCACCGTGTTTATTATTGACTCTGGGAACCACCAGGAGACCCCTCCCTGAAGTTCTCAGGGCCCGAGATGGTTCATACGGCTCTAACATGTCAGAGATGTACTTTGGTGCTAAACCATGAAAAGACTTGTACACAAGCAGAGCTGTTTTAATTTCTATTCTCTGAGTGACAGGAAGCCAGTGCAGAGACCGGAGCACTGGACTAATGTGGTCGTATTTCCTGGTTCTTGTCAGGACTCGAGCAGCAGCGTTCTGGATGTACTGCAGCTCTAACAGTGAGCAGGCCGTTACAGTAGTCTAACCTGCTGGAGACAAATGCATGGATGAGTCTCTCCAAGTCTGGTTTTGACACTATTCCTCTGATCTTAGCAATGTTCTTCAGATGGTAAAAAGCTGATGATGTTATTGCAACAACCAATAAGTTACAGCGTCTTAAAGTTGTTGGCAAAAATAATATACATTATATATAAAATAATATCTAGTAGCCTTTCTTATGATTTGCATCTAATATTAGATTTGTCAAAAGATCATGATGATTCTTTTTCTTATGAGGAGATACAATGACACACATAACCTATGCTGCAACCTAATACGCTTGGAAATAATGATATCAATATATTCATTATGGTTGGCCTTAAAGTTGTACACAAAGTGCTGTAATTGCCAGTAACAAAATACTCATATGCCATTGCCAAACAAATAAAAATAATTTGACTGCGATAATGTCTTCTTAGATCATTCCAAACAGGCCATGATCTACCATTGTTGAGGTTTGCACGTCGCCATCCCGACACATTAGTCATGCCCATCACTGAAGCTGTCACTTTTAAGGAAGGCTCAGGTTTCATTTTCAGACAGGCTCTCTGGCGTTCCCAGGGCTTTCCTCCTCGTCACGTGAGTCCAAGGGCTTACTCTGAGAACGTGCCTGCAGAACGTTTCAAAAACAGTGACACGCAACATAACATCATCACGCAGCAGCAGCACTGAAGCTAGACTTAAGGGTTTAAACCTGTCAAGTGTCGGTGCAGAGCTATAGTCCAGAGACCGGGCCCAGGGTTCCACCAATTACAGGAGAGCAGCGCCTAAGTAATGGTAATTGGAAACATTCAATCATTCGGCGCCTTGAAGTTCAGACAAAGAAATGACTGCAAATCTGATCTGACGGCTAATTAAAAAGGAGTGGAGCGGAGTTGTTTGCCAATATAAACACAATGATCATCTCGACATTTATGTTTGTCAGCTATTAACTCACTGACAAAAGGCGGCAGAAACTCGAAGAGCGTTTGGAAGTTGAGAGACAAGGCTAACAGTTTATCTAAAATTTAAATGGTGACAAAATGAGTGTTGGATTCTTGTCCAAGTTTACTACTTTTTTAACAGTCAAAGCAAAGAATGGTAAGACTGGGTTTTGACGCCATGCAGTATTTCACTTTTTTTTAAACTGTGATATCATGGGTCTAGGTTTATGTCTTCTCTAATCTGGAACAAAAGAGTCGTGGCATGGACCAACCGACCACTGCTTAGAAGATCTACATTACTTTGAGAACAGTATTGATTTGTTTTTTTTGAATGTACAAAACAACACTTTTGAGTTTTGCAGACAAAATCGCAAGACAAAGCTCTTGAAATGGATATATGGTGATCTGTATGTTGAATGTTTTGTGATACTATATCTGTTTAGTATTGGAAACGGCACATCATGAACAATACAGAGTTGTGCTCAAAAGTTTACATACCTGGCTGATTTTTTTTTGCCATTTTTCAACAAATAAACACACTTTAATCACTCAACTGAGATTACTCTTTTTAAATTATAATGACAAAAGAACCTACCAGAATTACCCTGATCAAAAGTTGACATACCCCAGTTCTTATTACTGTGTATTGCCCCTTTAACATCAGTGACAGCTTGGATTCTTTGTGGTAGTTGTAGATGGGCCTCTTTATGTCCGTGGATGGTAAAACTGGCCATTGTTTTTGCAAAAAACCATGGGGTCCTATAAATTCCTGGCCTGTCTTGAATGAACTGCTCATTTGAAATCTCCCCAGAGTGGCTCAATGATACTGAGGTCAGGAGACTGAGATGGCCCGTCCAGAACCTTTACATTATTCTGCTGTAGCCAGTGAGTGGTCGACATGGTCTGTGTTTTGGATCGTTGTCGGAACATCCAAGTGCGTCCCATGCGCAGCTTCCAGGCTGATGAGTGACACTTTTCCCCCAGTCTTCTTTCATAACATGCTGCATCCACATGTTTCAGAAATGTTGAGGCTTGTCTCTGTGCTGTTGGCATATTGTAAGCGGATGAATTGTGGCATTTGTGAAGTAATGGCTTTGTTCTAGCCCATGTTTCATCAAGTGTCTCCTCATTGCGCATCTTGAAACAGCTACACAACTTGGTCACAGAATCAGAATCAGAATCAGAATCAGAATGGGTTTTATTGCCATGGTTTGAGAACAGGTTCACAAACTAGGAATTTTTCTCGGTGCAAACGTGCGACATAGAACATATAACACAGTTAAGATAAAAATAAGCTAAAAAACTTTAAAACTATAAGGCTATTAAGGGCATGCGTGAAAAATATGAAATAAATAAGATAAAATAAAGTGACATATGACATATAGACAACAACAATTTGACATTGAACAACAGCGGGATTGTATTAACAGATGTAGGCATATAAAGTGAGAGGATGCTTACCTCTCAGAGAGGATGCTTACCTTTAGTAGCCATTCAAACCCAGAATCACCTGGATGGACATGGGTATGTAAACTGTAGTGTTGCTTGACTGGCAAAGGGGGCAGGATTTGAATACGTTCTCTAAGTCTATCTATGAGGGAGCTGTTAGTTGTTGTGCAAACTCAATCCTTATTTTCCACATTTTTTACTTTCCAAATCTTCAAAGAGTATGAATTTCACAACTTTCAAGGAGCAAATAGTAGCTTTACTGTCATGTTAATAAGTCTGCTCGTTAATTATCGGTGAACATACTTTTTTATTACAGTCAGTTTTCACAACACACATTCCATTCCACTTCCAGCAGAAAATCCCGTGCAGGTCCTATAATATACTACTTTCATTTCAAACATAATTTCAATACTGTTTGTATAGGGCCCCTGAAAGTATAATATCATCAAGCGATTCTCTTTCAGAGCAACAGGTGAGATTCAGAACCGAAGAGGTATGAGCAGAGAAAATGTCAGCGCCAGCAACATCACAAAAACATGACCTATGATGTTCCTGTTTGTGAAAAAAGCATCAGCTAATCCATCAAACCGCCGCTGCAGAGACAAGGCTCTTCACGACTTCAAATTAAGAAGCAATTATCCTCTCTGTCAGGTCATTACTAATCCGGCTGAGGTAATGGCACCGCACCTCCGCGTTAATTGCTGGGATTACAAGTGAAAAGGCACCATTTCTTTTTAACCAACGCTGTCACGGCCCGGGACAGACACAGGAAGAAAGGAGGCTGTAAAGAGCTCATTTGGTAAAGCGTGAGTGAAAGGAAACTATGCCTAATCGGCCGCTATAATAAGCCACGACGGTCTTAAGCCTTTCCCCCGTTTGCAAAGGCATGGTTGTCGCTGCTTTCAAAAACAACTACTGTACTTTGACATAATCACTCGTGCTAAATATTTGCTTGAACTTTTATGTCCGAGCGAAGACCACCAACACTGCGAAGCTTGATTTAAAATGCATATAAAAGTAAGCAAACATGGCCGTGTTTCCCCGGGAGACTGCTTCACGCTTTTGAAGGAGCATAACTCTTAAGCTAATTTGAGTTCACGTCCTCAGCGGTCTGCAATAACACGCTTTTTTTTTTTCCGAGGCTCGGCGTTGCGAAATAAGTCGCAGATAACATCGTAAAAAAAAAAAGAAGAAGTCACGGCTTATTTGTGAACGCGATTAGGTGAGTAATGATGGAGAAAATTTGGCATTTAAACCCCAAAATACCATACAGCGACCTCACAAACTTTTCGTAACCTTCCCCCAACAATGCAGTTTCTTTCCTCCTCATCGTGACTGACAAAAACAAAATATAAAGTGAGAGTGTGCCAACTCCACACCATAAACTGCATGCAAACAAATACAGTATGAGTGATGACAGGCGCTAATAGCCTCAACTGTGGTTAAACCAATGATTACGAAAAGCTAATTGCTAATGCGCTAACACCCTCATGTTTATCTACTGTGTTAGCAAATAGTGTAGCATAATAAGATCTTACATGGCTTAATAATAGCACAGCAAAGAGTAGTCCAGTCCGCGTGATTCACTTCCCTATAAGCTTCTTCCCCTTTTTTCTATAGGTCTAGATCTGAGGGTCCCCAGGGTGTTGCTCATGACAGACTTCCTCAGTGGTAAAAAGTCAGTGTCAGGCTCTCGAACTGGGCCCTTTGAGAAGATTCATGAATGGACCATTGTTGTAAGAGTCTGTATGGCAATAAGCTTTTGAAATATGACATTTAAGACGTTCTTTGTTCATCTTTTTTTATTACATGCCCTCGGTAAACATTTTAATGAGCGTGTTTGTGAATCCTTACTCTACAGTGCATCTAATGTGATTTCTTCATCCCTGAAACACTTTTTATTTCAAAGGATGTTCGGGACGTTCACCTCTCACTTAGCAGCCTGGAAATATTGATGTTGATGTTGCCAGCGCAAAAGACTTAAAAACACACTGTAAAATGTACAATTTGTTTCAACTCAAAAAACTAATTCCAAGGGCTGCCAAGAAATTTTATGTGTAACCAATAACCATTTTACAATCTAGTCGATTTGAAATTTGAGATTCACCTCTTTCGTTCAATTGTATTCTTAGGTTGACATAACTGTTTCCAGTTGTCTGAAGTGAAAAACGTCAGTTACAAATTAAATCAGTTGTGTCAACCTAAGTTTTTCACTTCAGACAACTGGAAACAGTTATGTCAACCTAAGAATACAATTGAACGAAAGAGGTGAATCTCAAATTTCAAATCGACTAGATTGTAAAATGGTTATTGGTTACACATAAAATTTCTTGGCAGCCCTTGGAATTAGTTTTTTGAGTTGAAACAAATTTTACATTTTACAGTGCATGAATAAACTGGGCCATAATAGAAGGCCGTTCCAAAGTCTTGGCCAAAGCCCGGTCTCCTCTGGTTTTCAGCTTTGATTTCGGCACCTCCAGAGTCATTTCATTGGATGATCTGAAGGTGCGACCTGGATCACGGATCGTCAGAAGCTCTGAAAGGTAAGGTGGAGCCAACCCATTCAGACATTTGAAAACCATCAACAGTATCTTAACACTAATCCTACAGCTGAAGCCAGTGCAGAGAGGCCAACAGAGGAGTTATGGGCTCACGTTTCCTCGTGCCCGTGAGCAAACGCGCCGTTCTGAACTAACTGCAGTCGGCGAATGGAGGTTTGCTCGAGCCCATAGTACGGAGAGTTACAGTAATCTTAGCCCCACGTAATAAAGGCATAGACACCGATGTAGTTGGAAGGAAGTGACCTGTTATCAGTGTATCGTATGCCACCAAGCTAAACATGGCTCTATGTTGACCAAAACATGACGAGACGTTTTTTGAGTTTACGTTGACGAGACGGAAATGGGAGAGAGTAATTCATCAGACCGTTTGCGACCAGAGCTGCATGGTCCCATCCCGTAACTGACAGCGATGGCGCAGGTACGTCTCAGGACAGTTTCCCCCCCCCAATTAAATACAGTCGCGGTATGAACGCAGAGAGCATGTTGATGAATGCAGACGGTGCTGTTAAAGGGGGGTATTATGCTTTTTTCAATCACATAGCACCAGTCTATAGCATACTACAATCATGACGTAACCTTCTGTTGGTCTGTATATGCAGTAAATTAAAATAACTGCCTTGAATAAAATTGCTCTCTCAAAATGGCTGTACTGAACGTCTTGAAATAGGCCTCTGTCTCTTTAAGAAGCTTTCCGACACGCCCCCTTCAGCACACTGCTGTGGCATCTAAACAACAACACTGTGCGGGGAGGGGCTCTGCTGAGCTGAGGAGCAGTGGTTGGTGGCTTGGCTGGTGACGAAAGGTCCAGAGGCGTCTCCAGGAGGTGGGGGCGTTCCTAGGAGGACTGAGGCATAGCTAACCTAAAATGGCTGCCGTCTAGTTTTTACTGATTACTCAAAAATATGTGAATGAGCCAAGGCAACACTCCAGGCATGTGTTTAATGAGGGAATGCATAATAACATGATATGAAGCTTGAAAAAGTCGAAGAAAAACATCTCGAAGTGAAAAATGAGGAGACTTTTGGGGAAAGCCAAGATGTTCACAATGAGGACACTTCTGCCAGTGGCCTATTGTGGTGTAGCCTCTCTGTCAAAAGCTATTACAGCATGTCAACCTTCATCCCAATTTCCACTTACTTTTAATAATGAAACGGCTAAAACTTGACTAAACCTTATTGAGTTTTCAACGGCTAAAACTAGACTAAAACTATCACATTTAGAAATGACTAAAACTAAGAGGGCAGCCAAAACCAAACCTGTGACAAAAAAAAAACAACAGATCAGAATAAATCCAGCCTGTAGCTAAAAGATGGCCAAGTTGCTGGATCCGACTGTGTAGCTTTCACTCACCAATGCACTTTTGTCACCAACACACTTTACGGGAGCCTTTCGAGCCGGTCCTGCACAAGCACTCTGTATATGTTTTTAAACCACGGATCGAGGTGAACTCGTAAAACCGGAAGAGGCGGAAAATGAAAGAGGAGCCGAGAGCGGCGCTGGGGCAGTGGGACGTCCCCCTTCACATTGGCAGCATCAAGCCCTGACCCGATTGAAATGGAAACATTCCCGGTGTCACCAGGCAGTCTGCAGGGGGAGTGGAGACACCTTCTGCGGAATTACAACCTGTCACACACGAGCCCAGGTACCTATACTTTGCAACGTTTTTTTGGGTCAATTTCCACTTAACTCAAGAGGCCGTAAGAATTAAAGAAGTCGTATATTTTGTGTCGCCCGGTCAACCATATACGAGGAGTTGTCCCATGGCTCACACACACACACACACACACACACACACCACACGACTTTAGTTTCAGTCTATCCCTGAATCAGTATATCCCTGTTAGTCTTGTTTCAGACCTTACTTAGCTCAGATTTCTAGTTCTGGCGGCGGTAATTGGAAAGCCACATATTTTATGAAGTGGTACTTGCTGTAAAAAAAAAAAAAGGTTTGAGAAATACTGCTGTAGCGAATAAATCACATTTATACACTTGCCTTGAAAGTTATAAGTATTGCTATAAAGCACATCAAAGGGATATGTTCCTGCAAATACAGCTGCCAACAACATTTTGGCCTCGGATCATTCCACTTCTATTGCAGCATTGATTTTTTTTTTTTTTTTTTTTTATGTTATGTTTTTCAACAAAACACACACATTTCTCAAACTCTTTTCAAAGGAAAGCTTACAGCGCAGGGTTAGTGTGCGTCGGCGTTGTGCGCGGGTCAGCATGTTCCCCCGGACCTTTAAATCACCTGAGCCGTTTTAGAGTAATTACGGCTTTTTGGGACGCCACTCAACCCTCTAATACCCAGGGGGCCCGGCAGCGGCGCCACTTGTTGCGCAAAAGTATTCACGCAGACAGGCGAGCGAGGGAAGGAGTAGAGGAGTAGAGGAGGAGAGAACGGGATGGCCTGTGGTAATATGGAGGTTAATCTTCCTGAACTGACAGTACAGTATTGCTGCTGCTGTGTGTGAGAACAGGCCGAAAGGAGAGGGGCGGGGGGGAGCGGTGGCGGTGGTGGTGGTGGTGGGCTCCAAATGACAGGGAGCTAAAATGACAAAGCTGTCCGTCCACTTCACAGAGTTTTGGGGCGAAAACCTTGTTATTTTCAGTCAAAACAACAATGACTTTTAGTGGATTTTGACAGTGTAAAGTATAAAGCAACAAGCGGTAATTATTGTTATAGCGCGGCTTGAACCAAAAAAATGCGGACAAACAGGACAATGGCAATCATAATTTGTGTTTTTTTTTTTTTAAAGTCTGCGCTGCATTTTTCTGGAAACGTTTACGTAAAAATACACACTGCGCTTTGAAATTAATCAAATTTGAGGATGTCTTGTGGGCCCGCGTTGGACTTTCAGGCGTCAGCGGATGATTACGCTTCGTTTCAGGGTGGCAGGGTGTTGTTAGTCACTCATCATACTGTGCAGTGTTTACGGGTCCTTCGGGAAGATTTGTCTGCATGAGTGTCAATGCAGTTGTAGTAGTTTTAGTAAATGACTGTAAATAATATAAATTGTTCAGACATTGTCTATGTTAACTCACTGCCGTTGTATGGTCCATTTTATTTTTTAAAATAAACTGGACGTGACCCTTTGCCTTATTCCAGCGTGTGGCTATGTGCACAGGCCCATCGCCTATAAAAAGTGTCAGGGCCAGCAGTCACCATCTGTGGCCTGAGCACTCTGAACTATAACGCCTGAATTGTGTTAATGTGACAGTCTTTTAGTTGGGTTGGTCTCTATATATTTTGCTATAAAAACCTGCAGTTTCTCAATGCTCGTTCCTTGTTTTGGTCCTGGAGTAGTACTGTGTGGTTCTGGTGGAATACATCAAGTGCATGCCGACGTAGAAAATGGTGGCACGCCACGGCTTACCTGTTTTTGTCTTAACTTTCTGTGGAAATGTTTTATGTTTTTCAATCGTGTGAACCTATGGACAAAAATGCAACTGAAGATACTGTGGCCTGTTACAGTACATTTGGAAATTACTGTTGAATTAAAAAAAAAACGAAAACAGCAACTTGAACTTCAGTATTTATACATAGACATATTATTAATAGACCGTCAATACTCACTCCTCTCCACAATGACCACGTTCGAGGGGGAATTCATGGCGGATTTACAGACTCCTCCTCCCCAGCTTTGACGAAGCATGTTAAGGGCGGGATCTTCACTGTAGACTCGGCCCTTGCGTGATGTGTAGCTCGCGCAGCTCCAATGCTAACAGTCCGACCCTCATTAAGTAGGAGATTTCTAAAACTTATCCTACGATAACCAGCCCGGTGCCTCTGATTGTGTCTAACCCAGCGTAATTACAGGAGGAATATCTAGTTGTAGACAGTTCCAAAAAAATTAGGCATCGGGCATTAAAGTTGTTTTTAAGGTGTCTAAAGTGCAATGGATTCCAATGGGGGACTAGTGGCTATATAGCGGCACTACAGCAATGGCGGCCTCCAGTGTTGTCGTCAGCGGCCATTGCATTTATATGAACTGAAGTTCAAGTTCAGTTTCAAAATTCAACGTTTTGTCCCCGTTTTCTCAACCAAAATACCTGTGACCTTATTTATTTCCTCGTTGTAAATACGCCGACCTTACATTAATAAACTTTCAAAAGTACTTCTGGACTGTTATCCACTTTCTCAATAAATTACGCACAGCCCTCACTGTTTAAACTGTGTATGATACACAGGAAAATAAGACTGTGAAATCCGTGGAATTGGATTGAAATATTCATGTTTTTATCTTCTGAAAGGGTTAACCGTACTATCCCATGCTATATCTCCTGGAGCTATTCAAACAACTTTTACAAAGAAACTGCGTGAAGGGCCTGGAGTCAGTGATTAACTGATCTGAGTCAGAGGACACAGTGGTTTAATTTATTGTAAGTGATTTATATGAGTCATACAAACCAAGGATCCAGGCGCTTCAAGGCACTCTGCTTTTCGCGCAGAAGATGAGCTTAAGGCATTTACTGCGATCATTTATCTAATTCCCCTCACTAAGTATGTTTGACATTGATTAAACACGCATTTACAATTAAACCTACTTATCAGTGTTCCCTAATTATTCGTCATTTTGTCTTGCCACGCATTGAGGTTTTTGAAACCACCAAAACACTTGATGCGTCATATTCATGCAGTTTCATCATATGGCAGGAGTGTCTGCGGAGAACTACCAGCTGACACAAGCTACTCCTGGGGTCGGGAAGGGTGTTTTGCCATTTGGAAATATCACACCGCTAATTTATTTGAAGCACAGTATCATGCATCTTTTATGTCTCTCATGAGCTGAAGGTACTCATAATCTCAGCTCTAGGCGAACATGAAAATGATAATTGAGTGATATGCCATTTCTCTTCTTTATTCTTATCCAAGTTTTGTCAGTGTGAGAGCTGCACTGATAATAAGCCTGTAGAATTGATCTGAATATCATCTGAACATGGGAATTCCATTGTGTGAGAGATACACATACTTGGCCACAAGGGGTCAGTAAAGAAATTAATTAAAAGGCACAACATGATGTTAATAAAAAGGGTATGCTGTCCTAGAATGAGTTGTTTGAGCTTTAGACTCATTTATTTTGTTGTTTCTCTATGAAGAACATATCTGCAGTTGTGTTTTGTCTCATGCATCTGAGTCATTGTGCATAATCCATCTGTCGCCTTTTCAAAAGCTCAAAATGCATTCCCTCTCGTACCCAGTGATAAGGTGATGCTCCTCTTTTAAAGGAGACATAGGCAAAAGCAACAGTTTTTTTGTTTTTACAATAAGCCAGCATTTTTACCCCTCCCCTCCATATAAAACATATCACAATGTTTCACTTCATTCGCACAACTTTGAGAAACCCTGTTCACTTTGGTCATATACAGTGCCTTGCGAAAGTACTAATACACCTTGAACTTTTGCACATTTTGTCATGTTTACAACCCTAAACATAGACACTAGATTTTATTTTGAATTTTTTACTAAAAGTTCACACACAAGTAACAGACAGCTGTGAAGTGAAAGCAAAATGATACCTGATTCTGTTATTTAAAAAAAATAGAAAACGTCGGGCGTGCATAAGTATTCATACAGCATGAATGAATACTTTGTGGAACCCCCTTTTGCTGCAATAACAGCAGCAAGTCTTTTGGGGTATGACTCTACAAGGTTTGCACATCTAGAGACTTGACATTTTAGCCCATTCCTCTTTACAAAACAACTCAAGCTCTGTCAAATTTGTGAACAGCAGTTTTCAGGTCTTTCCACAGATTTTCAATAGGATTTAGGTCAGGACTTTGACTGGGCCATTCTAACACATTAATATGTTTGTTTTTAAACCATTCCATTGTAGATTTAGCTTTGTGTTCAGGGTCATTGTCCTACTGGAAGGTGAATCTCCGCCCCAGCCTCAATTCTCTTGCTGACTCCAGCAGGTTTTCCTCCAAAATGCCCCTGTATTTGGCTTCATCCATCTTCCCAACTATTCTTACAATCTTCCCAGTCCCCGCTGAGGAAAAGCAGCCCCATAGCATGATGCTCCTCCCACCATATTTGACACTGGGGATGGTGCACTCAGGACGATGAGCAGTGTTAGGTTTGTGCCATACATAACGTTTTGCATTTGGGCCAAAAAGTTCAATTGTTGTCTCATCTGACCAAAGCACCTTCTTCCACATGGTAGCTGTGTCCTCCATATGACTTCTAGCAAACTTCAAATGGGATTTCTTATGGCCTTCTTTCAATAGTGGCTTTTTTCTTGCCACTTGTCCATGAAGGCCAGATTTGTGTAGAGTACGACTTATAGTTGTCCCATGTACAGATTCCCCCAGTGATCTCCTTGTTTGGTCTGTTAGTTTAGGTGGCCGGCCGTGTCTTGGTAAGTTCGCAGTGGTGCTACACTCTTGCCATTTCCGAATGAACAGTGCTCCGTGAGATGTTCAAATCTTGGGAAATCTTTGTATAACTTAACGCTGCTTTAAACTTCTCCACAACTTTATCCCTGACCTCTCTGGTGTGCTCCTTGGCCTTCATGATGTCGTTTAGTGACCAATACACTCTGACCATAGCTCTGAGGCCCTCACAGAACAGCTGGAATTATACTGAGAGTAGATTACACACAGGTGGCCTCTATTTAATGGTTAGAGCAAGGTGTGAACATTCTGCAGTCATTAGGAATGTTATAAAGGCAATTTAATGCACTCAGAAAATGCTGTATGAATACTTATGCACGCCCCACTTTTCACTTTTCTATTTTTTGGAAAATAACAGAATCATGTATCATTTTGCTTTCACTTCACAGTGTGTGTGTGTGTGTGTGTGTGTGTGTGTGTGTGAACGTTCAGTAAAAAATTCAAAATAAAATCTTTTATGTTTAGGGTTGTAAACATGACAAAATGTGCAAGTTCAAGGTGTATTAGTACTTTTGCAAGGCACTGTATATACTTCGCCTTCGACTGAAGCGCTCTGATCTGTATTTCCTGGATTTTGTTGTATCACAGATGGAACTTTTTAAAGCCCACAATCCATAACCGGACCCGTTCTGTGCTCAAAGTGTGTTCATTGGCGCCATTGATTTGCTAGCAAGACATGAAAGCTTCTATTGAATAATCAATTGAATGGCATTCCCACAATCTTTTCTTAAGACTACTTAAGATTCAAAAATGTAAACTATTAATGCTGAGGTATAAATGTTTTTAAGCCTCAATTATGGATAAAAAAAAAATGTAGCGTGGGTGTCTTCCTTCATGCTTAATCTCTTCCTCTCTGATTGTGAGTTTTCACATCTTTTGAACACAAATGTGGATTTCTGTGCTTCCCTAGCCATGTCTCGTTCAAAAGGCCGTACTAGTCCGAGGGCATCTCCTCCGGATGGAACAGTGCACGGCTATTTTCATACAATTAAGATAAGGCTGAGGTGGCGCCTGACATTTTATTAAGGGTTATTTCCATTTGGTTCCTGTCACCGTGGTGGAGACTTTGAACACCGCGTTACAGACACTCAGATCAATGCGACTTCATGACAACAGGGGGGGGGGGGGGGGGGAATGTTTGTGACGGACCACATCAAACAGAATGAATGTGGAACAATCAGGAGAATGCAAAACTGGATCAGCTTTCTTGAATACAGCGAGCGCAGTCTCCTGATGTGAAATGGACCAAATGCCCGGCTTCACTGATCTTCATGAAATCAAAAACGTCAGTTACAAATTAAATCAGTTGTGTCAACCTAGGTTTTTCACTTCAGACAACTGGAAACAGTTATGTCAACCTAAGAATACAATTGAACGAAAGAGGTGAATCTCAAATTTCAAATCGACTAGATTGTAAAATGGTTATTGGTTACACATAAAATTTCTTGGCAGCCCTTGGAATTAGTTTTTTGAGTTGAAACAAATTTTACATTTTACAGTGTAGGATAGGAAGAAAACTGAAAAGTAGAATCTGCATTTCGAGCCGTATTTTGACGAGTCATTGAAGGTGCTGTGGGGCCCTTGAAGGCCACATCTGTTTCCGTATACACTTCTGTTATTTGTAGCTTTTCACACGTCTTCCACTTTTGCTCACTCTCCGTTTGAATCCATGCATGACTTCACATCTGCACACTCATCTGTCCACCCCCGCCTCTCCCTCTCCCTCTCTCCCTCCCTCTCTCTCTCTCTGTGACAGCACTCCCAGCAGCAGTTTTGGAGGTAATTACCTGTAGACATGGTGCAGAACAAAGTAATCAGGGAGGGTCCGGACTGCGGCGTCTAGACTGGCTGTCTCTCCCTGGGCCTCGGTTTATTGTTTGACCTGTCACCTGACCTCAGCACCAGGAGTCAACCTCCAAAACTGCTACAATTGTCTCCAGCTCATTACCCGTCACTTACCCTTCAATCACCGGCCAAACAACAGTGTTTTTTTATGTACAGTATTTTTTCAATGACGGGACGCAAGCACGGAATAGGTATAGGCTACTTGACCGCCGCACGTTGGGCTGATATCTATTCCACCTGGCTGTCTGATACTAAAACCATTTACATTGCTTTCATGTGAGGAACAAGAAGAATAGGGCCATTCCTATCCAACAGTGTATTCTAAAAAAAGCCTTGCTCTTTTCTTCCGACTGACTGGAGTGAGCTGGTAGCTCACATGATGTGCGTCTAATGTGAAAAAATGCTAGCCAGGGAGAACAGCGTTACCCTATTTCAAAAGGGCCTCAATTTTTCTAGAATGTTGTTTTAAAATTGTGTATTGGCAATAGTAGTTGGCGCACTGTATGTTGTTGTGGATGCCCAGTATGCAAGTTTGTATGGTTCAGTCTTTGACTCCTGGTTTACGTGAAGTTTACACATTTTGCTGTTATAATCCTAGTGTAGGGCCGTCATGACAATTACTATATCGACTTATATTTATCGTTTGTACATTTATTTGTATTTTTCCCCCAAAGTAATGTGTGTCTCATTGTATTTCGTGTTCATTGTGGGATATTTTAAGATTGAGATAAAGAAACATGTCATTTTTAAGCTTTAGAGTTAGTTTCTGTGGCATTATAAGACTTTGAATAATATCGTTTATCGTGATACCTCAATATACCGAACTGTATACCCTAGTGTAGATCTTTTTTTTTTTTTTCCTGGGGGGGGGGGGGCCCGGTAAAACCAGTTTGACCTGTTTTGTCTCTGATTCATTTTGTTTTGTGTTTCTAAAGGTACGTAATAGAGAACATTACAAAAGCATCATGATTTCAAGCTGCAAAACACCATCTTTATTTCACTATATTACACATTTAAAACACAAAACATCAGGCCGTCCCTGCAGCGGCTTCTCATTTTTGTGTCGAGCGGTGCGTCTCTGTGATCTAAACCACAGGGCGCAGGGAGGAGAGACAGTGAGTCTGACCCTCGGTAATGGCCGCTCTTTGAAGTGGTTAAGATAGTGCTTGTAATCAGCCTAATTGATTGTAACAAGGCACCAGGGCTGGGGAGATACAGGCTCCGAGCTGCGGGGTGGCGGTGGAGGGGCGTTCAGGGACAGTGTAATTTAACGTAATGAGGGCCATTACTCCTAAGGCAAACAGTGTCACTCACTTGTCCAAACTGTTGGTCAGATACAGGCTCTAATACACAGCCACAGGGGAGAGCCAGGCAACCGGGTTTAAGAGGAGATCAGAGAAGGAGCTGCAACACATAGCGAGCTCAGGAAAGCGCATAATCACTTCCATAGAAGTCACAAAACCTAAGTTCAGTTTTGTGGCCAGTTTTCGGCGAGCTCTTTCACCCGGCAAAGGCCCTGTACCTGATTGTCTTTGCCCTTCTTTAGTACAATTATAAGTAGACATTCGTAAAAAGACACAGCGCATTTAATTATAAAGCTTTTTTTTTTTTTATACACTCGAGAAGTAGCAGGCTGGTTTTTGTTTGCATTCCTTCCTAACTCTGAAAAGTGACCCTTAAAGTTGTGAAACATGCTTGTAAAACTCATCTTTCTTATTGGGGTATTGGAAAACTATTGGGAAAGAAACAAAGTAAAAAACAAACAACAAAAACAAAAATATATCAGGTATAGGGCCTTTGAAGGAGCGTCTATAAAATTTCCAGTCCTGTACTTAACAACATTTTGACAACTAATTCTGTAATAGCTTACTCAATGATAATATCAGAAGTCCAAAAATACTCTTTTAGTGTAATGTGTTTTTTCTTTTGGGGACTACAATCATCTGACTCCATAACTTCCATTTATTAGCGATTTGGATTTTTGGATCGTTGTTTGGACAAAACAGATTCTTGCAAGGTTAAGTGGGAAATATTTCTAGTGCTACTACTAATGCTCCTACGTACAGCCATTTAAATGTATTTTCGGGAAACAATACGTCGGTTGCTTTGATAACGTGTGACTATTTCTTTCCACTTCTGGAGGCAATAATGTCCCGTTAAACAGCTACTAAATCTGCCGCTTCAATCAAAACACAACAGTAACAGAAGTCACTCAGGCTGTTCTTTTTAACGTCTGAATAAGTGTATGATAATTAACCAAACAAATAAATAAATACACCAAATTCTGTTCTGTGTAGCTTTGAGGGTAGAGGCAATCTGCGCCTCATCATACCACTTCCTGTCGGGCTTTACACAATCAACATGAAAAGACTGAGGGTAGAATAAGATCAGAGGATGAGGCTGCAATTATGATTTTATGGCATAATAATGATATTTGGGATAATATCATGGAATTTGCATCAGCCATTTCTCCATATGAAACATAGCACGAGAAAGTTCACGTTCAGTTCAGATTTAACTGTAAAGAAAGCAGGGAGCCCATCACTGTGCAGATTCGTGTCTGAGTCCTTGAAGGAGAATGTTTTAGTTGGAACTACTCGATGTGTTATGTATAAATCCTATCGAGCACACTGTAAAATGTAAATTTGTTTCAACTCAAAAAACTAATTCCAAGGGCTGCCAAGAAATGTTATGTGTAACCAATAACCATTTTACAATCTAGTCGAATTGAAATTTGAGATTCACCTCTTTCGTTCAATTGTATTCTTAGGTTGACATAACTGTTTCCAGTTGTCTGAAGTGAAAAACTTAGGTTGACACAACTGATTTAATTTGTAACTGACGTTTTTCACTTCAGACAACTGGAAACAGTTATGTCAACCTAAGAATACAATTGAACGAAAGAGGTGAATCTCAAATTTCAATTCGACTAGATTGTAAATGGTTATTGGTTACACATAAAATTTCTTGGCAGCCCTTGGAATTAGTTTTTTGAGTTGAAACAAATTGTACATTTTACAGTGCATGTATACTGTTTATTTATCTGTTTTAATAATTTAATAATTTGGTCGAGACAGTGCATGTTAATGAACACACATAGGACTCATGCAATGGCGGACTGTCATCTTTTCTCACTCAACCTGACCTATTGCACATGTTTTAGTGCTGGTACACAGAACAGAATAAGCTCAAGCTCCCTCCTGATTGGACCTGACAGGCCTGTTCAGAGGAGAGCTCTCATTGGTCAAAGTTGTGGCACCAGGGATTCTGATTAGTTGCTGAGATCAGCTAAGAGAGGGACTTTAGAAAGAAAATAATTATTTTATATTACTTATGTTACCTCAAATTTCAGAGGCGCTCAATTGTACACATTCTATTAAATCAGTGAAACATTTATACTTACAGTCATCACTTTAAAAAGCAATACAAATATTATCAAAACAGATTATTAACGTTTTGACTTTTGAAATGAGTGCAAGCTTTTCCATTTCACGGTTACAGTTATTCGGCATAGGCTCCAGCTGTGGGTGGTAAATGTGAAAAGGCACTGTGTGTATTTCTTATAAGTTTGGTCTTTTTACATTGATTTGCCCTGTAGAAAATGTGAGCTATTGAGCTGAACACAGTTCACAACACAAAAACCTTGCTCCATAAAAAACAACAAAACCAGGATACCATTCCCCCTTACTGCTTGTCCACTTCCGTTTATCAGCGCGACACATTCCCCCGTGCTTCCTCCCTCTCTCTCTCCCCCTGTCCCGCCCTCTCCCTTTGAGGTGAGGCAGATAAATCCAAACTCCCATTGCAGTAATCACCACTCTGCCAATCAGCTCCACAGCAGGCACTCGTTTCTCCATATCAAAGCGACCCGGGCCCTCTGACCCCGAGGCGAGAGAGGTCGTGGGGGCAAACGCGGGGTGAACGGGGCGAGCGAGAGGAGCGCCTCTGTCCGTGGTCCTGCTGCGGCTGGCGTCTCGCTCTCATTAAACAGCAGTCGTCCCAGTCAGGGCCTCTTCAAAACACGGATACACGCACTTACCTCCTGGAGACGGGGGGGATACGATACTGTAGAAGTAGTAAAAGAAGTAGAAGGGAGTAAATATTTATATTGTGGAAAATGATTGTGAACTGAAATAGTAGTAGTAGTAGTAGTAGTTTATTCGGTCATTTCATTCCTTTAAACAATAAACAAACATTTCCATTATTTGTGTACAACATGACCGAAAGTGTTTAGGCTGAAGTGAAAACTTATTATGCCTAACCCACATTACATACTTCCACGAGAAAACAAACACAAACATTTATAGTAAACAATATCAAGTGTCAAACAGAAGAGAAATAAGCATGTATTTAGAATTGATTTCAACATAAATTTCAAATATTCCAACATATATGTATATATACATTTTGTTTTATGTTAACTTATTTTAAACTAAATCATGTCATCATTTAAATTAATTCATTATGGATCTCTGAAAGTCTTTTCACTAGTTTCTTACTTTATTCATCCTAAGCTTATATAGTAGATTTAGATAGTGTGAAGTAAACCGTCTTTAATTGCTGAAAAATTAATAAAAATAATAATTACCAAACCTAATCCAAACCTTAAATGTGCTTTCAGATTCTTCTGCTCAATGACGTAAATAAGGCTGATAAGATAAGATAAGATAAGATAAGGGCGTTACGATCCTCCATGGGACTCCAGCGGGCCGCAGCTCAAAGCTAGCCCGAAGAGAGCGCACCTTGGCCGGGTACAAGCCCGGCAAAGACCCGGTAAGCCATGGATTAAAACAGGACCATGACACGCGGTGGCTAAACCACTTGTGGGATTTATACTGGAGTACTCGTCCCACCAAGACAGCAGAAGGGAAAAGGCTTTAAACTACGTACTGCTGTAATGCAATGCCATATTGTAAAGTTCCTGAAGACGTTTTTGTGATTGGGTTGAGTCCGGCTTGGTTTGTCCTGGATCCATCATTTTTTGGCTTTGATGAATAACAGTTTGTCCTCAGATTCACACAAATAGACTTGAATACTGTAGTTCTGCGCTTGTGTATGCGTGCTGAACGCGCTTTTGCCTGTCTTGCGAGGGATTCAAGCGAGTGTATGACTGTGATTTTGCATGTTTCTTTAGCATTATTGTAATTGCAATACACTGTGAGTCATTTTTGCATTTTTGTTTGTTTTATAGTTGGCTAAACCGAGCAGAATTTGTACTACGTGTTCTATACTATGAGCTGTCCGATATCGTCAAATGAGCCGCGCCTGGTCTCTCATTCAAACACATTAAAAACCCATTGCGTTAATGGAGACGCAAACGGGTACCTTTTGCGTTCTATATTACGCATAAGGCGAGTGACCGAGTGAGACTGTGTTGGATTTTCGATAGATTTAGCTCTACAAAAATAGGGGGTTGTTGGTGCATAGAAACCTGCTTTAGTGATAATTCGTATTGCCTTTTTTGGAGTAGGAAAATAGGATGAGTATTGGATTTGTAATTGTTTCCCCAAATTTCCAAGCCATAATTTAGGTAAGGAAGTATGAGGGAGTTATACAATAATAAAAGAGAAGTGCAGTTTTCATTTTAACATGCAGAATAGATGGTGAAATTCTTATTGACGTATTGGCACTAAACCAGGACACTTCGCATTGCCAAAGTAATACGCCCAAATGATGTAGCCCTAAAAGGTTCCAGTTAAGCCTTGTCCTTTTGCACCTTTTATACAAACTTCAGAACTATGCGAAGCACAAAAGTCACAATGTAACGACTATTACTCACTTTAGAGCCATAACCAGTCGGTCAGCCCAGTACCGTCATGCGGCCATTTATTTGCCATTTTAAAACGCCACTCCTCATTAACACTGATGTAAATGCTTAGCCCGTAAACCCGGTAGATACAGCACCCCGTTTCCATTCAGAGAGCTTCCACCCGGTCCAGCTCTTGAGCCTTGACCTGCAAATGGTTACACGCGACTTTGAAGTCCCTGCGCCTTTGAGTCTCGACAGAGTGGATAATTTGTTTATTCACTTAAGTACTTTGTTCTTTACGACTCTATAAAAAGGCTTTCACTGCACAATGACGGCCAACTCCGGGTACTTACCTAAAGACGGATCTCCGTAAAAGCGGTTCTATGAGAGCTCACGGGGAAGTTTTAAAATGTATAAAAGAAGTTAAGAAAGTGACCAAATCAATATGCTTGTTGAGATAATCTAAACAGGGGCCAAGGGCTTATATTTAAGATTTTGCTGAAGATTGTACCCAGCTTTCTTTAGTTTGTCCAATTTTGTGATCTTTATAGTTTCACTTCCTTATTGGACACCGACAGGAAGTGACATTGAAGAAGGTAAACCATTTTAAACTGTTGCCATGCTGACCAAGGCTGTGTCCGAATGTCCACCCTAGTCCCTAACCCCTCATTCACTACATAGCCCCGCACTATATAGTAAACTATATAGTTCTGATTCTGTTGGCTATTCGGACAGAAGCCCACTACTTTCTCCCAGCTGCGTGACGTCTTTTTCTGAATGTATTTATTGTTACAAACGTTTTTCCGAAGCGCCAGCAGAATGAGTGCGCTACATCGGCTAAAGGTTCGCTAAACTCCGGGAAAAATGTATTTCTGCGATAAAGACCAACCAAACTCATGAGACAGGGGACTAATTATGGATAAATATGTTTTATTTAACATGGATTTTACCTGAATGGCTTGGATTATTCGAGAGGAAGCTATCGGTCATTTACAGCTTGAGCTAAAGGTAAGCAGCTAACGCTAGCATTTTTCACTGTAACCGTTTATATTTAAGCCATTTATTCATGATAAATACGCAACACACGATTGAAACAGCTGATTTCATTCAGTCGTGTTATTTAGTTCAAAGACCTGTTGCTGTCAGGCATTCTTCTCCGACTCACGCAATGCATTGTGGTCAATATTGACCCGTTTATTGATCACCGCTGCTCACTACTTTTCAGAATGCATTGTGGGAAATTTTGAGTGCACTACTTTTTTCTCTCTGGACATTCGGACACGCCTACAAAATGGCGTGACCACTATATAGTGCACTATATAGGCAATAGTGTGGACATTCGGACACAGCCCAAGTCAATGGGAAATGAGTCAAACTGATATGGAATGTCACCTTCCTCTATGCCACTTCCTGTCAGTAGCTTAAAAAAAATTCAAATAAAAATAACTTTTCTGCCCAAATGTCTTCATTAAAATTGCTGCTTCACTGGACTAAATGACAATTATGAAACTGATGAACTTGCAACTGATGTTATCCATCTAAATAAGTCATATTTTCAAAAGCATTAAAACCTGTCATATGCACTTTAAGGGGCAAAAATATAAACAAATAAAAATAGAATTAATTTGTACAAAAGGCAATTCAGAGTTACACAAAATATCAAGCCCGGCAGATAAATGAAATCCATAAACATAAACATAGTCATAAAGTTGATTAGATTAAAAGCAACCCGTTCTTTCAGTGTTATATATGCACAGCTAATAATAATTGGATTTGAACAATATCAGTTAGGGATGCTTTAAAGGGATATTTCAGGATTTTTGACATAGGGCCTCCTAGTTGTCCAGAGTGTTTTTTTTCTTCTAATTCATGCAGTCCTTATATTTGAAGAGTTTAGTGTTGCTAGGCTAGTGCTAGGCTAGCACATGTCTATGGTAACTAATTGCCTGCATTAAAAACCTCTTCAAACCTCCAAACGTTACCATATCTGATTTGTAGAACCCTCCTTTGTGAATTCCACGTGTAGGAAGCTGATGCTGCTCAAATATAAGTTCTTTTAAATGCAAAATGGTTCTATTTCACCCCTCCTGCAACCACCACCTTATCGTGGTGGAGAGGTTTGAGCGCCCGAATGATCCTGGAGCTCTGTTGTCGGGGGCTTGGTGCCCCTGGTAGGGTCTCCCATGGCAAACAGGTCCTAGGTGACGGGTCAGACAAAGAGCGGTTCAGAAGCCCCTTATGAGAGACCAACAGGCCCGGTTAGAACCATGAGGTCCACCTTCTGTGGACCCACCACCTGCAGGAGGAGCCATAGGGGCTGGTGCAATGTGATTTGGGCAGCTCCAACGGCTGCCTCCTCGACCCGGCAACGGAAAAGTGGAAGAAAATGGATGGATGGTTTTATTTCAAAGCTTATTCAGTCAATTATTCATATCGGTAGTCTGGTGTTACAGTATAAGTGATTTGCCTCAGGTGCACTGTGCTTGGGACAGACTGTTTTTAATGCAGGCTACTAGTTACCATAGACATGCACAAGCCCAGCACTAGCCTAGCACCACTAAACTCTTAAAATATAAGGACTGCATGAATAAAAAATATATATATATATCTCCAGAAATCAACAACACTCTGGATAACTAGGAAATGAGGCTCTATGTCAAAAAGCCTGAAATATCTCTTTAAGAAAGGTTTATCTTGAAATGAAAAGAAAAATACTATAATAACCAAATTGATCAAGGATATTTAATAAGGACAGTGTGTTCTAAATAGTAATTTGCCAGAAGCATTCCGAAAAGGACTTGCCACAGTGGCCAGTAAACAAATGAAATTGATATTGTATACATTTATGGCCACAACCAGAGTTTGTGCTGCTCAGGCCTGTGTAAATTGCTTTGCTTCGGAAAAATGAGAAGGTGGTAAAAACAAACAAAAAACAACTAACTCAAATGAAAAGAAACACTAGAAACAAAATGTCATCCATACAAATAGCAGCCTTACAAACCAGCCACGAGGAAGCTTTGTAGATGGTAAGGGAAATATTGGCCACAGGTCTTGCGAAGTGCTGTTAGGGTAATAAAAAGTGCAGAAGAAAAGATTAATGCCCAGCTAAAGTTCTGTGTCTGAGGATTATAAAAATGTAAACAATATTTTTTTTGATGAGGGATTTATAAGATATTGCATTTTGAAATTATGGTTATTTTCACCCATAATGCGACTTTGAGGTCTTCGCAAAAGTACAGTATTGCACATTTTCAAATCAAAGGGCATGTTAAGACATGAAAATTATGAATTTAAATGTAAAATGGAATACCCCTATTGGATGTAATGAGGCTGTGATCAACTATTTCAAAAGCATTCGGTATATCCATTAAGAAATCATTATCAACTCTATTTATCTCACCTTCACAAAAAAATATTGCTTTTGATAGTGACTGATTTCCACTTTAGCTGACCTCAACATGCCTCCAGCAAAAACTCATGAAGTTAATCGATCGTTTGTTTGCCTTGTCTGCTTTAAGAAAGGCTCATCCATGACTGCTATCATTGACATGTTCTCGAGAGAGTACAAACGTATTTCATTGAAGATTTTGATCGAAGTGATCAAAAGTTGCCAAATGCAGAAACATCATCCTGGATGTAGACAGGGCCTGCTAATCTGGATGATCCCGTTGATTTTTCAACTTTGAACTTTCCAGCCCTGACAAGACCATTTGGAGGAGTCACTGAACTTAAGATTTGCAAAGTTGCCCGTACAGTATTTGCATGATTGCTAGGGCCAACCCTGGTCATAAATTTAGTGGCAAAATCAAGCAAGGGCCTTTTCTTGGCCATCTTTGCCATGTCCTGAAAGGAAATAATCTTTAGGAGCATTATCTATTTTTTGCCTTATGAGAGTCGAAGCAGCCATTTCTGCACCTTTTGGATCTTGAAGCATCTCATCTTGCAGATTCTCCCTCCCAAGGTTGTGGATGTTGTATCCCTTTGCCAATCACCTGCCTACAGCGCTTGCAGATTTTGACTGGCTTAGGCGTGGCTTTTCAGGACATGGCAACGGTGGCCTTCCAACAGCCCCTTGCTTGATTTTGCCACTAAATATATGACCAGGGTTGGCCCTAGAAATCATGCAAATACTGCACGGACAACTCTGCAAATCTTTAAGTTCAGTGACTCCTCCAAATGCTCTTGTCAGAGCTGGAAAGTCTAAAGTTGAAAAATCAACTGGATCATCCAGATGAGCAGGCATTCCCCTGTCTACATCCAGGATGATGTTTCTGCAGCGGGTACAGATACCATTTGGCAACTTTTGATCACTTCGATCAAATCTTCAAGGAAATACGTTTGTACTCTCTCGAGAACAATGTCAATGATAGCAGTCAAGGATGAGCCTTTCTCAAAGCAGACAAGGCAAACAAACGATCGATTGACTTCATGAGTTTTTGCTGGAGGCATGTTGAGGTCAGCTAAAGTGGTCATCAGTCACTATCTCACCTTCACACAAAAAATCATTGATCCTGAAGGAGTTGATAATAATTTCTTAATGGATATACCAAATGCTTTTGAAACAGTTTATCACAGCCTCATTACATCCAATAGGGGTATTCCATTTTACATTTAAATTCCTAATTTTCATGTCTTAACATGCCCTTTGATTCCAGAATTTGCAATACTGTACTTTTGCGAAGACCTCAAAGTCACATTATTTGGGTGAAAATAATATCTTATGAATCCCTCATCAAAAATGTATTGTTTTACATTTTTATAATCCTCAGACACTGAACTTTAGCTGGGCATTAATCTTTTTTATTACCCTAACAGCACTTCACAAGACCTGCATCTCTTCTAAATGTAAAAGTCTAGCTGTGTTGTTCTTCCAGTCTTTTTATATTATAATTTTTTATATTTTCTTTTCCCATTGTCAAGTCTTTGATTCTCTTTACACATGGTCTCATTCCAACTAATATGTCAAATCCTTATGTTCCACAATAAAGGCACTTTAGTCATGATGAAAGACAGTAGTTGAACATGTCAGAGCTGTCAAAACGCATCTCTTTACGAGTCTTGTTGTACAACTGCACTATATTTGTCCCATTGGCTGTGAACATACCACTCTTCTGTAATCACATGTGTGCGTGTAACCCAGCCATAATCTCTGGGAAACTTGCGGCTTTTTTGACCATAAAATCTCATTTGCTGTAATGAGACAGCCAATTCTTTAAAGCCCTTTTGTTTTTGTGGTTTTGCTCGCTTGTTGTGTGGAAGGTGGATTTCCCCAATAGCTGGAAAACTTCCCAGAATCCAGAGTGATTTTGTTTGCACACACACACACATGGGCTTCTGAATCACGACTTCAAAACAATTACACCATCGGAGTTGTTGTGGGTAATAACAAGGCAGGAAGTGATTTACAAGCGGTTGTGTTGTAAATTCACCTGTCATGACTGATTGAGACGTTGTACGCGAGGGGGAATCTTCATGGCCGCCGGTGTCGCGAGCTTGACACGGAAACTGAAGTCATGAGATACACTCTCTCGTAAAATTGAGCATCCATTCAATGATTTATAGAGGCTTCAGGAGGAGCAAAGTCAGCAGAAATGTGAATGTGAAAGACACATTAAGAAGCCAGTAATTACATTTGATGAAAACTAAAGACTAGTTTTACAAAGTGCCCGAAAGGTTAAAAGGTGAAAGAGCGATTCATGGTTCAGCCATTCATATATATAGTCATATATATATATATATATATATATATATATATATAGTATATATAGTATATATAGTCATTTATTACTAGACTTTAACATAGAGGACAGTGTCTCGGTAAGTTGAGCGTTCGATAACTATCCAGCGGTTGGCAGTTTGATGCCTCCACAAGTGCAGCTACCCAAAGGCTTACATATCTGTGTAAGTTACATTCGATTACTTTAAAAACACATCAATATCACGTTACATTTATTAATGCTTTTTCCCTCTGTGCACAAAATTATGAAATCATGAAGGTGTTGAACGAAATCTGCAAAAATTTAGAGTAACATAAACACTTGGAAGAACTTAAAATCTTTATTTCATTCACTATTGAGACCCAAGAACAAAGTTAATAAAAATACATCATTTTGGCTCTATACCTGGATATAGTCTGCCTAAAGTCCCAACCTTAAAGCTTAATCACACCAATTTGAGAATTATAAAAGAAGTTCATGGAGAACAATTGTTGGTACATCCCGCCCTTTGGGGTGTGTTTGTGTTTGGTGCTTGTAACTAAGGCACACACGCAGCAGGTTATCTAATAAAACTATATGTTATTTCTCAACAATTGGCTTATCAGCCTCATGAAAGCACAAGCTTCTGAAATGAAAAACAATGATTCTAAATCGTACAACCAAAGTATAGATTTGAGGAAAACTCGGTGAATCAAGGTGCGACTAAAATGCTCTGACGTCACATGTGCGGCTTTTGTTTACATTGAAAAACAACATGGATGCCCTCAAAACAGTTTCTTTTAACAATAATACAGGCCCTTTTTACTTCCTTGTTTGTAGAACAAGCCCACGGCGAAGGAGCACTAATCTTTTCCACTTTCAAAGACGACGACGTCGGTTTTGGGTTGGATACACTGGTGTGAGAACTTTGGGATGGAAGTTGTCCTCCCTTAGGAATGCTGCAACAATTTCCCAAGACACGGTCCTTGCTCTTGTCTCTGATGTAATTATTACGTTCTCACAGATAAGGGCAGTCTACTCTCATGGGATCAGTGGTCAGTATATGGTCCAAAAGTTGCCTGCAGACAAGGGTAGCTAGATAAATAAAATATAAAGGCAAATGTGCTTGATTTGTCAAGGCAGGTTGTCTCAAAATGGTTAATCAGGTGTGTAAAGCTACAGCAATGAACTTGGAACCCCAATGTTTCTCAAGTTTTGGCATGCTTAACTCACCCACACACTTAGCAGGGTTTCTGTACAAGCTTAGCTCTAAGTTATTGTACTGGTCATTGTTTTGAGCCTGGTTTAGTGCTGAGTAGTTATTTGTATTTCTGATATAGATCTTTGCCTTTGTTTGGTCTTCTTTGCAACATACAGTATTAGTGATATGTTTATGGCACTTTCTAGTTTGGGACAGGACTTGGCTCTCTTTGAAGCATAATGAATGCATCTAATTTACACGTCAGCTTTCATAGTTTCGGTTTTAAATCAACATTCTCAATTATACAAAATCCCACAAACATATGATATACAGGTGGAACTCGGAAAATTATAATATCGTTAAAAAGTGCATTCATTTCTGTTATTCAACTTAAACTGAGAAACTAATATATGTTGTAGACTACATTACATGCAAAGTGAGATATGTATAGCCTTTATTTGTTTAATTTGATGATTATGGCTCAGCTTGTAAAAACCCCAAATTAAAAATCTCATAAAATTAGAACATTTTGAAAATGGACTGTAAGCCATAATCATTAAAATTGTAACAAACAAAGGCATATTCACTTTGCATGTAATGAGTCATAAATTAGTTTCACATTTTAAGTTGAGTTACAGAAATAAATTAACTTTCGCACGATATTCGAATTATCCGAGTTTCACCTGTAAACAAATTTAAATTCAACTGTATTTTTCCCCCAGCAAAGATAAAAGGTTTTTTGGTTCATGTTAACTTCCATGTGAACAAACACGGCCCAGACGTGTACCCTAGCATTTTCCTATTACGCGTACACTGTATTTATTTATATTGCTCAGAACAAGTTCGCTCTCTTCCGTGCGCAGTTTTATGGAGTTGCCCGAAAGGTGAAAAGGTGAGTGGGTTTGAACTCATCCAACTTTCCAAAGCCCTTGAGGTGTACAGTGAATCACCAGTTAAAGGAGGACCTGCTAATAATGGGTTACGGCGAGGTGAAGCCATGAGCCCGCATTAGTGGGTAAGTACATGTCTCCAAAGTGTTCAAAACTTCATCAAAGTACAGGGAGCGCAGCCAGAAATATTAAAATTGCAGTTGGCGTCGTACCAAGCAATTATCACCTTCAAAGGAGGCGCATAGCTGAGAACAGGAACCGTAATGCATTTCACTCGGTACGGAGCAAAACACAGCACAATGACACTTGATTTGTGCGGGGCATTGTGCGTGCAAGTTCTCTATTCCTGTAGTTCAGTGGGAAGGCTGTATTAAATGATTGCGGGTAATTAACATATATGCCTATATGCAAACAATAGGAAGTCAATACATAGGCCTGAGTCATGATAAATACCTTAATTGTGTGTAGTTCAATATGAAAGAAAGGGCGAGCCTATTTCTGTATGACTCAGTGCGTTACAGATGTATCATTATTTTATTAGAAATAAGTATGTTGAAATTAACGGAAAAAATATTATGTAATTTTTTCCTTTCTTTTCTGTTTTTTTTTTTTTTTTTTTTTTTTACCATTTATACGGATTACAGTATATCGGATCACAGAGGGAACACACACAACTGTCCTCCACATTTTTAAACTCTATAATTCATCACCATCAAGACCCATCCAGCGCTCAACGTTCGCTTTTCCCGGTGCCATGGATTCGTTAGCATGCCGTTTGTTGACAGTTGATTTCAATGTTTTATTACATTTTTGTTTTTAAATTTCTACTGCTGCGCGAGGGCGGGCTAGGTCGGTGAACGTTTCTTTTTCTGGAACAATAGGCCAGGATGAGTCAGCCCCTCAGCTACTATCCAGCGCATGCGTATATGGGTCTAACGTGCACTGTCCTGACCAAATAAACTAAAAACATGTACATAGATTCATCTGGGCCAGGACCTTTAAAATGAGACTCTGAACTTTCCTTAAACAAGTGCAAAAAAGCTGCCGGTAAAGAGAAAATGATGAAATAGCACATGCTTAGGCTATCTCCCATAATGACCTACAGTCTCCAGACCGTCCAATGCTAATGGCCACTGCATAATTACAATGCAATATAATTATACAGTCTCAGCCTTTGCCTTATTCACGGCTATAAAGAGAATGTATGTGGGCAGTGAAATGATTCCTCAGAGTAATTTCATTTCAAAGTTGTCAAAAAAAAAAAAAAAAGAAAGAAAAGAAAACATATAACCGTTGAGTAACAGCCTGAGGTAAGGCCGGTCCTCGGTACTGTCCTACAGTGTGTATCAATCTGTGACAGCAGTAGCTCTCGTTCCCTCCTGTCTGAATAGAAGTGTCTCCGGTGTTAGCGCTAATTGTCCTGGCGCCATGGAAGCCCGTCATTTCGGAGCATTACAGGTGGAGTCTGAGCAGCATTACAGAGGGCAAGAAAAACAGCACTTAGGTAATTCAGCTGTGAATAAAAACAAAACAATGCACTCCCATTCAGGCTGAATGCAGAGGTGTCAGTCAAAGACGCTTTTTTTATTTACAGCACGTCACACTGGTTTGTCAAGTTCTAAGACAGTAGTTCCACTCTGTGAGCAAGGCTATGGAGGTGGGAAGAAAAGTATGTGGTAACTAGATAGTACGGTGACTAAGTTTATACTATGAATACGGATCGAGCAGTGTAAAAAAAAAATTCAAAAGAGACACGAATCTAAAAGTGGGTCGCAGGATGATTTTCAGTGGGTTGCAAATTGAAGTTTGCAAATAAATGATTGAATCAACAGAACTTTTGAGGAAATAGTATATTTGATCAAACAGGAAACTGCATGATGTGCTTTTTGTTTTTTAGTATAGTATTATAGTATAGAATAGTATAGTATCCTTTTACTGGACAGTTTAATAAAATTTAAATAAATGATTTCAAGTGCAAAACAATATGCTATATAAAAAATGGTGGGTCTCGATTAACTAAATGTTCCTTTAAGTACCTTCAAACCATCCACAGTAAGTATTTTAGATGCAGCCTTGTGAAATAAATGAAAAAAAAAAACGTTTGGGGTCATACTGGTCACACAAGTGAGTTTCGAAGCCTCGCTACTTGATAAGCACAGTATGAGAGCTAGAGCACTACTTCTAATGCACTGACCTGGACTGAATGTTATTAATTGAGGGTTAAATAGACTTTCAATTGAACCAAATTCTTCCTCTGAGATTCTTGTAATGAATGGGAGATAGCAGGAGTAGTGTCATCCTGTCAAAGTTACAGGCTACTGGACCAGAACCAGCCTTCAAGAGCTGCTGTTTGTTAAAACAAAATAAAAATTCTTGCTTTGCTGTACTCTTCCTAAACCCGACAATCTGTGGACAAAACGTGTACATTCATTTTATATCGTTTATGTTTACTATCCACATCAGCAGGTGTTATGGTAAAGAGACTGACTTTCTCTTCAGCTGTTGCTGGTTTGGTAAAGGCTGTTTTGGTAAAGGCTGTTTTGAGGTTGGAATGGCCAATTAAACACATCAAGCTACAATACTGGGAAAGCTATCCCACTCTTTCTATTATACTTAGTGTTGTATTTTGAATTGCCTGCATCCATACTGTGTACAGTATACACAAAAAACACCGATTATAACTGTTGTATGTCTGATCTTAATGAGTCGAGAACTGAAGCGGTTGGTTTGCAAATATTTTCATAACTGAAGAAGCAGCTGCATCAAGCCCATATAAACTGCTGGTTTACATAAAATTTATGAGAAAGGACTAGAATATTCAATATGGTGTTCAATACTGTGATAATATAATCAATTTCACAAAAGCATTTAGCAGAGTTTTTTTATTATTTAAACAAAAATGTAAGCAATTGTGTTCTTAATTATAAAGACAACACAAAAATACAAAATAATTTCTAGAATGGAGCTAAATTATGAAAGATTCACTTTAAACTCCACCCATTCTCAACCAGGAGCTTGTTTTAGATTGTGTTAGCAAAACAATGTGAAAGTCTAAGTCAGACTTCAGGGATTTTGCGATATATTGTGGCAATTTAAAGTAAGTGCTTTGTCATTATACAGTTGTACAACAGAATTGCGTAGGTCAGATGTCGGGTTAGTCCTGAGCCTCTGCGACTGCACCGTCCTGTGGGCCAACATGACCAGGTGATAATGCCATTGTTCCATTATCACCTAATAATGAAACGATGGTAATTTGCACATATATATTAGTACTTACACCATGCTATTTACGACATGAGTCACATTGTATTCCTATAATCTATTATGTGATTGTATGTGGGACCTAATGCCAAAGTCATTAGTTTATGCTTGAACAGGTGCTGTTCTTCATAAAAGCTTTTGTTCACTAATAACAGCTTGTGCTCAATTTGTCAACAGTCAAATCACGGAATGTACTTTTAAAATTACTGAGCTGTTTATGAGTGATGGATTTGTGACACTTTACTCCTGCCAATCATTTCCACACCTACACTGTATGAATTTGTGCGGCTTTATACTATCAATCCTGAACGGACATTTTGTACGATCTTCAACGAAAAAGGTATGTACTTTGCCATTTGTATGACTTCAAATTGTGTTTGCCTTTTGATTGTACGACCATAGACGACTGATAATAATGTACAAGCATGGACTCATACATGTGTTGTTTGCATGAGTTTATGCTGAAAGTTTGTCAAATGAATATTTTTTGATGCAGGAGAGATGAGGGGACGGTTTATATAAGATTGAACTTCTTCCTACTCTAGGGTGACCAGATGTCCCAGTTTACCCGGAACAGTCCCGTTTTTAGTCCTTTGTCCCACATCCCAATAGATTTCTCCAAAACCATTGATTTGTCCCAGTTTTACTCGTAATCTGTCCCAGTTGTCCCGGTGTTGGCCAATGTAGTCCCCGAAATAGCATACTTCACTTGAAAATGAATGTCTTTGGCCCATGGGAGTATCAGTTACCAAGTGTAAACCAATTCAAAATCTCATTCAGGATCTCAATTTAAGTCGTCGACAGTTTAACCATTCATCGCGGGTAAAGACAGTTTAGATTTGGAACCCCTGCGGACCTATTCCCGAATATTGTCCCAGTTTTTCAGTTGGAAAATCTGGTCACCCTATCCTACTCCTTTTTTTGTTCTTCTGTAAAATAAGTTAGCACTACTAAGCTGCTCAAATGAATAAATAAATGAAAATCAAACGAAATAGTAAATATTTTGCTTCAGAAAAATGTTACCTTTAGATTTGGAACAAAATCAATTGAATAAAAGTCCCTAAACATTTTGGAATGAACGTTTTATTTGTATAGCGCTTTCAACATGACACGAGTCGCCCCAAAGCGTCGGAGATTTGTTCCTTCATTCCCTCCACACGCGGTGGTGGTAAGCTAGCTATGTAGCTTCCGTTTCCCCTGGAGTAGACCGACAGAAACGCTGCTGCGAGTCTGCACACATCTGCGCCAACGGTCTCCCTGACCATTCATTCACGCACGCACATCATTCGTTGCACCCCATTGCACATGTTTTGAGAACATGCCCCTCCTAGCTGTGACGCACGAGCGCTAACCGTTGCGCCGCCGGTGCCGCCATTTTAACACCGACACTGCTTTGCCTGAACTCTTAACCTTTGCCTCTTTAAAGTCTTCTTTCCATTCTTTCCACGGAGGCAACGCACATGCTCCCCGCTGCCCCCGGAGCCTGTCCCCTGTAATCACCGGCACAGATAGTAAAATTTGTTGTGGCAGGACGGCTTGAATGAGCGCTTTAATGACAATGTAATAGTGTGTGAGTGTTGAGCTGCCTGCTAATTATCTGCGCCCAACATTCCTCCACTTCAAAGCTGCAGCGCTGTAATTGCACTGCTCTGAGGTGCGCCCCATGCAGTCTCCAACACACACTCACACACACTCACACACTCTGACTAACGTGCTCAGACAAATTGCTGTGGTTATTATCAGGCTTAAATGATATTATGGAAAAAGGGAAGTGGGATGTGTGGGTAATTTTGTAACACCCGAGAGAGCGCCATGCTCAGCCCCCCCCCCTTGCTCTGACTTCCTTCCTCTGCGCTCTCCCTTTGAAAAGTGACTTTACGAAGTCATTCAAAACCCCAAAGTTCAGAATTACTGCTGTTATTCGGAAAAAAGGCACACTACAGATTTTCTGGTCAAGTCCAATATTAATAATAATAATAATAATAATAATAAAAAGACATCATAAAAAGGTTTTGAGGCTGAAACAAAAATGGAATTGTGTTTCTATCTGTTTGCTGCTTTCATGTTTACTACCGCTAATCGAATCACTCCCTTCATGTATTTCACATGACAGGAATCACCCAAAGCGCTTCTACAATTTTTCATTCACTCCATACGTGGTGGTATTAAGTTATCTTTGTAGCTGCTGCTGAAGACCATATAGGTTACATATGTAGATTGGGTACGCCACATCCTCGTGTCATTATCCTGTGCTCGATGGTGCGTGTCTTCATTTTTAATTTGCTTCCTCAGTACATGACATCCGCATCTCTTGCTCACTGAACATGTGCAATGCAGCCCTAAATTTAATGTGAAAGCGCGTGCAGATATTTAAAATAAACTCGGATGTGTCACAAAACTAACCCAATTTAAACTTAAACTTGTTTACTAATTGATTGTTTCTCACTGATCATTACAAATCATTTCAAAGGGAGAAACAGTATAGTTTGTGATAAAACATTTGAACACAAAATCTGAACTTTTTGAAAGTTCTAGGTGCCTTTTCCATTATGTTTCTACAAGGAGAGTCCCTCTAGGCCAGACTGCAGTACCGGAGAATAGCTACTAATAAAATCGCTGAAAAACCAGAGGAGGCTTTCTTCCATGACTGGCAGGAGTGTGGCTACACGCATCTGCACCAACCACTCAAGCTAAAATGATATGGCCCTGACCGCTTCGCCTATTCCATCATTCAAGCATTTTGTGCTGCCACCCGCTCCCACGCTATCCCAACTTCAGCAGCATAACCATGGGCCTCCTCACCCTCTCCATCCCTTCTTCACTCTTTCTAGACACCAGGGAAAACAACAGAACTTCGACCTGCAGCCCAGATACTTATTTTGTCTCTTGAATGCTATGTGACTTCAATGGGTTGTAAAAGCTGACAGGCTATTTGTAGCATTGCTGGCATGTCACATCCATGGGTGACTAAGCAAAGGTATGGACACACCTGCATAGCCCAGTAATAGAGCATCTCTTTAAGTCAAGCAAAAAGAAAACAGTTGGCATTCACAAAGGTATTCTTTTATAACCTTCATCCAATAATAGGTGTTTATAGTTCAGAAATGCTTTACTGCCGTTACAAGTATTAGAAGCATGTAAAGCAGGTACACTGTAAAATGTAAAATTTGTTTCAACTCAAAAAACTAATTCCAAGGGCTGCCAAGAAATTTTATGTGTAACCAATAACCATTTTACAATCTAGTCGATTTGAAATTTGAGATTCACCTCTTTCGTTCAATTGTATTCTTAGGTTGACATAACTGTTTCCAGTTGTCTGAAGTGAAAAACCTAGGTTGACACAACTGATTTAATTTGTAACTGACGTTTTTCACTTCAGACAACTGGAAACAGTTATGTCAACCTAAGAATACAATTGAACGAAAGAGGTGAATCTCAAATTTCAAATCGACTAGATTGTAAAATGGTTATTGGTTACACATAAAATTTCTTGGCAGCCCTTGGAATTAGTTTTTTGAGTTGAAACAAATTGTACATTTTACAGTGTACATTTCATACAACACGGGTATATGAACAGGAACAGGAAAAGTAAAACATCCAGAACTTAAGCTGCCATAAAAAGTATGGCAGAGGGAGGGCGGAAGACATTAGGTCTCAAACATGACGCTGAGAACCAGTTCTGTACATAATGACTGACAAGTTGCCTGTGGGGCGTACGAGCATAGGGAAATATTAGGAGAGAGAGAGAGAGAGAGAGAGAGAGAGAGAGAGAGAGAGAGAGGGAGGGCGGAGGTAGAGCAGTTTGTCCCTGAGGAGTTAGTCTTTCATGTGCCCGCTCACTGGCGCCTTCACAGCACTCTGATTGTCTGTGAAATAAGCCCACTTTAATAAGGCGCAGTGCAGCCTCCTGGGAACTATAGACACACACACACGGGGTTTGTATGGGCTGCTGGAGCTCTGCGCCTTGGGCTTCGCACTGCAGAGAAGGGCAATGGGATCACTACAGTTCGCCTACAGGGAGAATACATAATGTGGCTGCAGCACAGAAGGAAATAACAACTTATTTATGTTGTTAAGTGTGCTCAGCGAGGCAAGCGAGGCGGTCCCAGGGGTGCGCCAGGGAAACTGTCTCAAGTAACTCAAGTAGTGCTATGTTGAATACAAACTGGGCAGCAAATATGAACAGATATATACTGTCCCTTGAGTAAAGCCTTGAGGAAGGGGAAAATATTATATTAAAGTGATAGTCTGCAAGTTTTAACGTTTTGCATACTTAATAGATTGAGTATAATTCACCTCCTGGGCCTGCAGTTTGATGTAACACAAGTAACAGATAATTATATTTTGGTTGATCTCAGACACTAATCAAAATCTCTGGTGCCGTCACTTTGACCAATGAGAAAAGCATGTGAGCCAGCCGGAGAACGAGGGAGGTTGATAGTTTACTTTTCTTTCTCTCCTCATTTCGCAAACTGGGAGGGGATTTCAGGTCCAATCGGGAGGGGAGGGGAGGAGCCTTATTGTGCACATTTGAAAATTCTCTCTCCTCATTAAGCAATCTTACAGACTATCACTTTAACCGCATGTGATGGAGCAAGCACTTTCTCGACTGAGTGCAATACTAGATTTCATAACTCAGCATCGACACTCATGAGGCTTCTGTCGCCATGTCGTGGAGATCCCTGCTGGTACACCGTCTATACTGTCATCGACGTGTAGATTGAATCAGTGGTTCTCAACTGGTGGGTCGGGGTCCAAAAGTGGGTCACAGAACCGTTTTCAGTGGGTCACGAGCCATTCCCAGAAAACATTTCTTTCAACATTTATGAACTCAATACCTGAGTCAAAACATTTCTGGTTGTTTTTAATCATAATTTCAGCTTTTTTGGCCTATTTACCGTATTTTTCGGACTGCCAGTTGCACCGGAGTATAAGCCGCACCAGCTTTGGCAACTATCTGGGCATGGAGGCTTAACTGCACCGTTGACAAGCCTCTCCCGGCAGCACGTTGTTCAGGCACCCATTAGCGAACGTGTCCCTCTAGCTGTTTCCATCGAGCTTTTAGCCCACGATTAGCTTTTTTTTGTTTTCTTCATTACAGTAAGAGTAACCTCTGCTTTTTGCCAGCCCCTCACAAGTTTCTCACTCACTCCAAACTTTACAGTTTATTTTTTTCATTGTCAGTGGTGCAGTAAGTAAGTAAGTAAGTGCTTTATTTGTCATTGTACAACCGTGCAGGAGGAGCAGATACTGGTACACAAGCCTAGATTACCCTCTAGCAGATGTCAGTGTGAAAATAACGCCACGTGAAATTATATATTTTTATATATAAGTCGCACCAGTATAAGTCACACCACCCGGCCAAAATATGAAAAGAGTGCGACTTATAGTCTGAAAAATACGGTAATGCTTATTAAACAATAGTTTGCGACGAAATAATGTATTCTACATTATATTTTACAAGTTCAATTCTAATTTGGGTTGCGGCTCGTTATTCCAGGGTAATGGTGGGTCCCGACGCCATACCAGTTAAGAACCACTGGATTAAATAATGGTGGTGGGGGTTACAATAACTTTTGAATGGATCACTGTTATTAGATTATCACACACTGCAATGTTCATCCACTGAGGCTTAGAAATGGCTGCATACTGCCTAAATACGTACAATAACTAGGAGAAATATCATCTCGATTATATTGTACTTACGTTTTGTTCCCAAGTGGTGGCTCCCAAGGATAGTGTAACAGATCCTTCTTTGTTGGTCGAGGTCTGTATCTGCAACAAAATGAATTTCAGAATCATTTATGACTGTAGCATCATAGCTTACAAAAATACTTCAAAAGAAGGATACAAATTGTGTTGATCGCATACATTTTTAGAGAAATGATATGAAACCACCCATTCCACTCAATGTCGGAAATTGATTTAAATGTGTTATGAAAATGCTGCATCTACTGTATCTGTGATCTTTCATGTATTGGTTTATCTTTTTCCCACACTTACAACACAACCAGCCCTCTGAACAGGACCATGTGACGTGTCAGAGCAATTAATTATCGTACGCTAGCAGAAAACTCCCGATTATGACTGGTTTTAGTGTTAAATTGGGGCAATTAGGCGACAGATGAAATACTGTCCCAAGGAGCGTGACCATGGGAAAATCGCAGTGAAACATCCCTTCAGCTGCGGGTATTGAGAGAGTCATCAAAGAGCCGTTTCTTTCGTGAAAATAGTGCAACAAGTGTAGAGCCCTCGATCAGAAGACGCCACTTTCATCTGACATAACGTGACATCGCTGTGGGAAAAATCAGCCAGAGCCACAAACAGAAGCTTCATGTGTGTGCATGCTGAGCGGAGGACGGGATTTCTTCATACGGAAAGATGAACGACCAGCTCGAACACACACCAAGCAGGCTATATTTAACATATATTAGGGATTATTATACCCTGTCACATCAGAAAGATTTGCAGATGGGATCATTGGGCAGTAATGTTTGGGGCTTTTTGACTCTTTTTCCTTGTGTTTATTTTTTATTTAGTTGAAAGAATAGTCTACATTTTGTTTTCATCTGCAAAAAAATGTTCTGTTGCTCAAAATTAATACATTTAAAGGGGGGGGTATTATGTAAAATCGACTTTTTCAAGCTTTATATCATGTTATTATGTCATTCCCTCATTAAACACATGCCTGGAGTGTTGCCTTGGCTCATTCACATATTTTTGAGTAATCAGTAAAAACTTACACGGCAGCCATTTTAGGTGTAGCTATGCCTCAGTCCTCCTAGGAACGCCCCCCACCTCCTGGAGACGCCTCTGGACCTTTTGTCACCAGCCAAGCCACCAACCACTGCTCCTCAGCTCAGCAGAGCCCCCTCCCCGCACAGTGTTGTTGTTTAGATGCCACAGCAGTGTGCTGAAGGGGGCGTGTCGGAAAGCTTCTTAAAGAGACAGAGGCCTATTTCAAAACGTTCAGTACAGCCATTTATTCAAGGCAGTTATTTTAATTTACTGCATATACAGACCAACAGAAGGTTACGTCATCATTGTAGTATGCTATAGACTGGTGCTATGTGATTGAAAAAAGCATAATACCCCCCTTTAACACTGGATCAATATCCAAATGAGCATGCGTTCGTCAACACCGAAATGACCTGAACTTCTACAAAAGCCAAAAACACCAATCTCTGATACTATGGTGCGATTGTGCCCGATATTCTGAATCAGTCGTGTAACAAAATCTTGTGGAAAGTCCCAAAAGAGAGAATGGACAAACACATTAGACCCTGTGATGAAGAAGAAAGCGGATGGGTGTTTTAAACTTCTCTGTAATTACCCACAAGGGGCTTGTGTTTACAGTGCTCTCTCAGGAGGTTTAGGCCTGAGCCAATCCATTACCAGAGACCCGCACACATGACAGGGCCGTGCTACAGTTGTCTCGGAATTAAAATGAATCAGAGCTATACCTGAGAAGGACAACACCGACTGACTGACGTTTCCTGACACGGTGTCATTTTGATCGCCCTGCCAGTATAAACATGCGGTTCCACACAAATTCCATTGCAGTCCAAACATTACAGGTTTCCAAATAACAAAATAATAGGCTACCTGAGACGTCCTTCAAGAGTTGCTCAAACATGTTTCTATAGTAGGAAAGGCTTCTAGTTTAGAATAACATTATCTGCCTAATGTCAACAATCCAAGAAAAACAAAAAGTTAGCAATCACACCCATGAAGCATTCTTAGCCAATGCATGTTGCACGTCATCTCTTTATGTCGTGAGCGTCATTGCAGTTACAATAAGAAGACGTTCTGGTCAGGGTAGCGCGCATGTAAGCTTAATCACCAGCACTCAAATGTAACTTGGGCAGCTACACTTTTTTTTTTTTTATCCCTCCTTGGCAGCCCCACCTCGCGCTCCGATTTAGGCCCGCACTGATTGGTCCAAGTCGTGCGTATCACCGTCCTGTGCGTAAGTACTCCCACATACTTGACAGCCCCATAACAAACCACCCTCCAGAGCCAACTTCCCACATTGCTTTCAGTCTCCGCGTCTCCAGCGCGCGTCGCCCTCTGAACTCGGACTTTGACTTGTTTTTTGGAGGAGCAGACATGTCCTCCCGCGAGACTTATAAGGACTTGGGCAGCGGTAGTTCATCCGAGGAGGATTGTAGCGCTCGCTCGGACGTGACCGACGGGGCGGCGGAGGAGGAGAAGGCGGTCACCTCCCGGCGGCGCCCCGGCATCACCCCTTCAGCGTGGAGGCGATCATGTCCGGGAGAGTGTCGTCCACCCGGAGCGCGGAGCCGGCGTGTCGGAAAGAGCTGCCGCGGAGCCCGCTGAACCCGCTGTATCTGTGTCGAGAGAGCGAGGCGGGCCGGAAAAGTTTGAACACATCTTCTTCGCCCACTTCACCCGTCAAGTCCGAGGCGTCCGAGCCAGAGGAGTGCGCGCCATGGGTCACCGGCGGAGCGTTCCCGACACAGCCACGTAAGTTGCCCTATCCAAATGGATGTCTTGAAATGTCCCCAGGACCTTTTTAATATGTGTCTCAAGTCTTGCGGTTTAAACAATAGCCTTTAGCTCATTTGCCTTGGTAGCCTAAATAAAAGGCTAGATCATGTGTTAGTATTGCAAAGCTGATAGAGTTATTGTTAAATAAAGTGAGTAATTTGCACAATATGATGTTACCAACGTTTACGCATTATTTTCCTATCTCTGTATTACACTAAGATAGATCCACACCACAATAATTCAATAAAAACAAGAGAGCCTGATAGGGAAGACTCTAAAATTAAGCATGTAGCCTATTATCTGCAAATGCAGTTTATCAAGCTGTTCTTAAAGTGGCTCATTTAAAGATTACGTGGTTAAGAAAATGATGTAAGCTGGTTATGGCACTTTGTGGTTTAGGCATTGTAATAAAGGATACTAACTAGGCTATTACAATATTACAATATAAATGAACATCAAATTATTTGAAATAAATAGTACAGTTGCTTCAGAGAGCTTGTAGTACTGTCTCACAATGTAATTATTTGAAATGAACTGTATACTCTCGACTGGCTATCTCCTTTTTATTTCAGGGTACTCATTAAGGTCACTAGTTCTCTATATTCACATCTTAACCTTATCTCACAAACAATTTGGACTATTCTGACTATCATTTCTCCTCTGTCCTCTCCTGTAGGCCACATCAGCCCGGGCTGCCAGCTCAGGAAACACAAGACGAACCGCAAGCCGCGCACGCCCTTCACCACGTCCCAGCTGCTGGCCCTGGAGAGGAAGTTCCGTCAGAAGCAGTACCTGTCCATCGCCGAGCGGGCCGAGTTCTCCTCCTCCCTCACCCTCACCGAGACTCAGGTCAAAATCTGGTTCCAGAACCGCCGCGCCAAGGCCAAGCGGCTGCAGGAGGCCGAGCTGGAGAAGCTCAAGATGGCCGCCGACGCCAAGACCGCTGCCGTGGCCGCCGCCGCCAACGCTGGTGGTCTGCACCCTGGCTTTACGTTACCACTCTCACTGGGAGCCATGTCACTGTACGGACAGTCTTACTCAGCGTATCACCAGCACAGGCAACTTCTGCCCATCACGCCGCTGGGACTGTACGCGTCTCCGCTCAGCTACGGCATGTATCACTTGTCCTAACATGAAGCACACGGACTTTTTGGGACATGCAGATCTTTTTTTTTTATACGGATATTTTAAAGGAAAAGGACATGTAAAGATGTAAAGATTTGATATATTTCGGCCAAATGGTGTTGATTTGTTGTTGTTTTTTTAAGCGTCACGTTCCTCCTGATGCAAACTCCTCTATGCAGGCGTGGGACTGCCACAAAGGGACAGAGATTTGACTCCTGATTTGTCCCTCGCCTTCTTCCTTCCAGGGGATGCCACTGGTATCTGTAGTCTGCATTCATTTGGTATATTTTTCTAAATCAGGTGCCTTTCCTGATGGTACACACTCGCCTCAATCATCATCCCCAATCCCAGCCTTCACTCAAAAGGAAAGACGGTGACGTACTATGGATGCCCTACTGAACATTTATGCAAGCATGGGACTGGCATAAAGAGTAAACTACTACTGGCTTCCTTTCCGACAGTCAACATCTGCATTTGATACTTGCTGCACAAAGACGTATTGGACTTTTGAGGGCACTTCGGCATAGAAATCAAGATTTTATATTTAACAGCAAGGATATTTTTCGACTCCTTCAAAGCTGGACCGCGTGTATAAATTTTTGAGTGAAGCGGGGCGTGCACCAGCGAGCTTTTTATAGTCTCCACTTTGTTTACTCTTGCAATAATTGAAATGACTGAGGACTTGCGCTGCACAAAGTGATTTCCAGCTTAAGCTTTTCCTCCCATCGGTGCCTTCTGATTCCGTGGCTGCCTTTTTTAAAAATAGACACTTTTTTTTTTTTTTTTCGCCTCCAGCTTCCCCGCATGAATGAGTGTTTCAGCGACTCAGGCTAAATAATAAAACATTACTGATGCACTCATTTTTACACGCAGGGAAGCGCGTCTGCCTTAACGATTTTTCTGCCGCGCTCTTAGATCACGGAATGAATAGCATTTTCATTCCTGTGCTTTTTCTATTAGGTTTTATCAAGCCTAGATATATTTATTCTTTATTAAAAAAAATATATATATTATGCTGGAAATGTATGAATGTGTCACAAAGTGTATTTATGAACTGATGATGAGGAAAATATGGTACAAAGAGCTGTGGACCAAAAAATGGGCACACTTTTGAATGGGCCCCAACTATGCAGTATATGAATATGTCACTAAGTCTTCCACAATGTTGATTTGTATGTCCTTAAAATAAATGATTAATACTTGTCAGTATTAGGGGTGTCACGATTTCAATTTTTTGAGTCACGATTATTGTGAAAGAAATATTGCGATTTTACGATTATTCACGATTATCGACATTCACTGTTTCTAAAAATGAAAAATGTTTTAAGATGGTTTTGCATTAAAATAATTTGCCTACAATGAATAATACAAAACAATGTCAACTTTACTTCTTTATAATGACCATAATTATTTTACTATATATTATTAGGCCACAAGCTAGGCTAGGTTTTATGTTCTCAAAAGTTATGCTGTTGCTTAATTATTTGTCAGATGTTTTGATGAACAGAGAATGAAACGTGTTTACAAAATGACTAAGGAGACTATTTTGAACAGCTGATTTCCACATCTGCGCGGTTTCACTTTCCTTTCTGTAAACTGAAGCAGAGCGGAGCGCGTTAGCTTTTTGTTTACATCCTGAGCCAGTTGTGGCGGCTATTTCCCAACATTTGAACAACTTTTTTGGGAATTATGCAGTTCGTTACCTTGACCTGGGCATTTACAGCGAAGGATTATCTCCAAGATGTTGTTTCATATTCGACATAGCCTATAGCGCCTTTGCTGCAACTTTCTGACGAAAGGATTTGCATAACGGATGTTCCATCGACAATAACAACGCCATGGTCATGTTTTGGATACCTAAAGAGGTCCCACTCTGCTGACTTCAATCGTTTTTGGGTGGATACAACACTGGAGGAGAGCGTCCTTCTGCCTTGTTCAACTACCGGTGAGTTTACGCGCTGTTTATGGCGTGCAGCGGCTCATGCGTCAGCGTGAAAAATTTCCGCGGTAAACCGTGGCTTCTGAAATTCTTACGGATAACCTACCGCGTCCTTTTATAATCGTGGTAATCGTAAAACCGGTTAATCTTGACATCCCTAGTCAGTATGGTTTTGTATTGTATGTGTGAATGTGTGAAAAGCAGAAGGAAATGTCAGGTTCACAATGTGAGCTGTATAGTTGGACCGAGTGTAAATTATACAGAAATATTCTGTAAGCTGGCATGTACTTCCTCTTATTACTGAGCTATTGCAACAAGTATGTTTCCCCACAGCGGTGTATGTTCACACAAACACATAGAAAGTAGAAATTATTACATACTGTAGGTTACATACATTCATTTCATTTGAACTTCAACTCACGCTCAGCACATGTCTGCAAGAAGATACAGTAAATCAGCATAATCAGCGTTCTTTGATTTTGAAGTTGATATAAAAATGAGTAAGGAGAAGAAAATCAAAACAAACCAATGACACTTCATCAGATAACACATCAAACATATGCTATATATTCTTATGTTGTAATTTTGTTTGATTATAACATGATCTCTTAGGCTCTGGCATTTGTTAACAAGTCGTTTTGACAACACCAAACTTATCAAGACACACACGAGCCCATTTGTCAAAGTGAGGCTCTAATCCATTCACTTTATGTGCCCCTATTAGCTGGAGAGTTCACTTCCTCCTCGTTAACCTTAATATCAATGGCCATTATGGCGTGCTCTTAAATTAGCCACCGGAGCCGTCCCACTTGGGGCCAGTTTACAGAGGGTTTAGTGGAGAGACCGCGGCCTGCTAAAAGGGGTGCCTGCGCTTTGTAGCAATTATGATCACGGCTTACAACATCCGCGTGACTTTGATGTAACGGGGAAATGGTTTATGGTGCGCGGCGTATTTACAAGGCTCCTGTCTCTAATCAGAACAGGATCCAGTGAAGTGGCACCGGCAAACAACGCAGGCAATCAGGGTAATGAAGTGCACATTGGCAACTCCCCATGTGTAGATAATGACTGCTGCGTGGTGGGGGGGGTTTCACCAGTGGGGGGCGTAGTAAATCGTCCAGTCCTTTATGCTTGTTTGTGGGCTGTTGTAGCAAAGCAAGATCGTATTTAGACACTGCTGTTGCTTTGACTGGGACTGAGCAGATTTGGGTCACGTGTGTGTTCTTATTGACAAGTCGGGAATGATGTGGGATTATAGGGAGAAATTAATCATATGAGTTCATTTTACTTAAGACAGTAAGTATAGGCTACTTACTGTCTAACTACTAAAGTTAGGCTACTTTTTATTTTTACAGTGCTTTTCTCTGTACAAAGTGATTCTTATAACTAGGATTTAAGCAGTAGCTGCATAGTGGTTGTGTAAATTGGATGTAGGTAGATTATTATTGTAATACAATTTGAAATAATGAAGAGATAATAATAATAATAATTGGAAAATGAAACTTTGTCAAGAAGCAGACTCTTAGTGTGTTTGCGAGTGTGGGACAACATGTGCAAATTAGCCCAAGGCTATAATCCGGTGCAGTGTTTACATGCATAAGTTCCATGTATGTTCATTAACATGCACTGTCCCGACCAAATAAACAAATAAAATAAAATAAAGTAAATTATACTGTACAGTATTAGTATTACGTTTTACTCAAGTAGCAATTTGTTCTGGTACTGAATTGCAGGAGTGCAAACTTGAGCAATGCAGTGTGTCTACCACCCCCTCTAGTGATTAAAATCATGATTACATCTTGGTTCAGAAATAAACATTTATTTCCATTTATATTTTGTGAGCACACTTTTAAACAATTAAATGGACCTTTTTTTTTTTTTACACATTTTTGATTAATGAGTATAGTTCTATCTTTATTTTTTATGTATTAATTCAATCGACAGGGACATTGCACAGCAAATATGTTGCACAGAGCAGAGATAGATACGAGCTCATTTTTAGCTGTAGTCTCTGGGCAGAGGCAGTGACAGCAGGTTTATACAGTGCACAGTGAGGATATTGATAAGTAAGTAAGTGCTTTATTTGGCATTGTACAATTGTACAACAACATTGCGGTGTCCTGCACTGATCAGCTCCTCCCCTCCTCCTTCCTCTTCCTTCTGGGCAGCTCCCTCCGTTCCACAACATTCTTTCACCATCTCCTTGTTTGTAACCTTTTCCCTGTAGTGCCTCTTGTGACGGCTCCACTGCTGTGCTGCAGGTGTGGGCGACTCTTGGTGCCTCTTCAGTGTTTCAGAAGAAGAAATGTATAGGTCTCAAATGTCTTTAGCTCATAAGCTAGCTGTTGTCTCTGTAGCAACAAAATACACAGTACCTCACAAAAAATAGCAAAGATGTACAAAAAAATCGAGTAAAACAATGTGGAACACATAAATTACAAAATTAAAAAACGCAGCTGTACCAAGAGAGAGGGAAGTTACTTACTTCTTCTAGGTGTAAACCTCAATTGAACTTAGTTTTTGGGCAGTAAAGTAACCATGTCTTTTCATAAAAGGTCATTTGACAAGTTGCCTTTGTTCTGTGTTTTGTGTAGCACATCACATCACATCTGTACTCTAATGCATGGGGAATAACGGATCAATAACTTGATCTCTACCTGCAGTGATGGCTGACACAGGACATAAGGTTAGGCTAAATTGTCCAGCCAATTACAACAATTTGAGCTGATTTACCGCAAAATGAGTCTCCTGTCACTTGCCTCTTTCAATCATTCACAGCGTGCGTTATCTCTCAATCACCTCTCAAGCCATAGCAAATGTGATGTTTACTGTAATTGACTGCACCGCCACCCTCTTTAGTGGGAGATGCTGTATTTGCCCTGTAACATACTTCATTGGTGTCTCTTAGACTGACTGGCATATAGGCTCATGCAATTTGATTCAAAGCTAATTGAAATGTTATGTTAGAGAGTTATGTAACGTGAATATGTCTGATTCTTTTTTAGACACATTCACTTTACTGTCACTGTCAAGCGCCACATGGCTACTCACCCCTAAGAGGATATCTCAGTCCTAAGAAAACAGGATTTCACTCAGTGGATTTCAGTCTTTATTAGTTACTATGTTGTTGCTTTCGTTGTGTGGTTATGTCCATATTATTTAAAAGTTCTCACAGTCTACATGGTGGTGTCCATCGTTTCACAGTGTCTATAGGTACACAGTTCTTGGTTAAGGAGAGCATACAGATTCACCTTTGACCAGTCACACACAAGTGCATTCAATTTGGACTTTTACAGAACATTTTCCCCATAACTTTAAGAGAGAGAAGCATGTTGGTGTCATTAAAAGTCATGGCCAGCCTGTCAATCTGTTCCCCTCTCCTATACCTTTGAGACTAAACAACCATTATCACTGTGCGCCGCTCACCGCTGACTCTTTTACCTTGTTTACATGCACTAATGAAGCCCTGGGCATCGCCTGAACACAGAGAAAGCCCCAGTGGATAAGCAGCTAGAGCAGGAGGACATGGTGCCCTCACTGACCGTCTGTGCATGTGCGTCTATATGTGCGTGTTACACGTTTAATGTCCCCACAAAGGGGACGGAAGCAGATGTGCCCGAATGACCCGCAGCAGGCCAGTGGAATAGCTTGCCGTCTTGGAGTAAAAAACAGTGGACTAAACAAATACAGATGGGACAGATTATATTGACATAATTGGAAGTTCTTTCGTAAGACATTTAACTGTGTGCTCATACACGTAGGTATCAACTCCAACCACAGGGGGGCAGGAAAGGAACAAATCAACACCTCTAGCTATTTTGTTGCGTCTTTGTCCTCCCATCCTCTGTGTATTTACCAGCTGTCATCTATTCTGCTCCGAGGTCCGTAATTACACATTTTAAATTACAACCATGCATTCGGGGAGGAATAATGAAGACATTAGAAGTGCGAGCTGGTCCATCACGAGTGTCCAAACCTTCATTGTCGCATAAATCAGTCCCTAAGAACCAGAGGATTGATCGCGGGGGGCTGCTGGGTAATTAGTTCTAAGCCGTCCATGTTTATCACAGGCGGACACAGCGGTCGAAGGCGGGAGCCACCGATCAATGAAATATCAGTTCTACAGGTCACAGAGTATCACGGCGCAAGGGGTCTGCCTATCTATTGTCCTATTACAACTAAATGGAATGGTGGTATAGATGGAAAGTAGATATGTATTACACTCATAGATTTGTATAGTGAGTTCTGCGATTTAACCTTTCCTCAATATCAATTTCTTTCTCCACACGAAGGCCTCTAAATGTCAGCCTCCTTATCTTGAGTATTCTTGTCCAGACCATCACAGGCTTGAAATATGAAATCAGTTGGCAGGTTTTACTGTATGGTCCCCATCTCAATCAGCTTCCTATTTTCATTGAAAGGAACGATACGGGTGAGATACATAAAAAACCCTAACCCGATAAGGACCCGATAAGTTTTAAAGTAACACTTCACTCGTATAGGCTTTATCTGACGAGACAGCGCAGGGTGAAAGGGGGTGAAAAGCAAGGTAAAGAGATATTCAGTACATTGTCAGAGCCAGGACTCGAACCCTCAAAAATCTTGGAACAATCTCCACCGAACAAGATCTCCTTACCAAGTGCGACGAAGAAGAGATGGCTCCTGCAATGACATGAAGATGGATTTGGTTGGGACATGTTCTTTGGAAAGATCCACAAGACACTGGCCCCACCAAGAGGAGGACAGTGGAGGTTGAGATCTTAGATGATCATAGCTCACATGGACCATTTTCTAGGACAATGGAACCATCTGTTCTTCCTAAGCCGAGCGAGAAAGGTCAATACAATGCCATGTGAGCCTCTTTATCTCTTTTAAGTCCGGAGCTAAGCCCTTATCCCGTCGTTTACATGCTGTGTGACACCTCCAAATCAATACAGCTGACTCCGTGGGTTCCCATGCTGGACCCACCGGTGCTAAATCAGCGCTCTTGAAATGACAATCAGTGGCCCTGCATACTGATCATGCTATAAACATTTATTAACTTTCATTTGGGGAAAATAGAATGACGCCGTTTATGAAAGGTGTCCCCCCTGAAGCTGTTTTAAATGGAGATTAGCGAGGACTTTCATGTCAGGCCTGTAGGTCACCTTTGTCCGGTAAAATATGCCATTTACATACCAGTCTAGAACCATAACCCAAGAAAGGCGAATAATAGTCTGATCATCATAGCACTCGTATAAAGCAGCAGGTGAATATTCTGTCCTCAAGGCAAGCTTTTTGATGAATAAATCAACAAATAGATAGATTTATCTTCATGGTTTTATTACAAGTCATACATTTGTAGCATCCACAATCATACAGCACTCGACCACTTAGGATGTCTTGATTGTGTATGTGCTTCAAACATCCTCACTCATAATCTACAGGGAAAGGGCTGAATGTTAGAAATGTTACACGGGACAGAATGAGCACAGTCCCGCTGACCTCCTGTTCAGAGGTAAGTGGTGCCAACTCCACATTACGCACTCCATGGACGCACGTGCGGGTACAGTAAGTGTCCATATGTGCCACTCCGAGGGGTTTTCAACTGAATTCATTTTACTCGCTGTGCTGCTTGACCACGACACATTCGGATGCAGTAATAGGAGCGAGTTTCAGCAAAGGAGAAGAAGAATTGGTCTGAGAAAGGGGCGATTTCCGCTGTATATTTAACCTGCTGCTAAAAGATCATTAATAGTGATGAAACTTGGTGAGAGCTGAAGAACTTGGGTCTATGATTCACTGAAGAGAGCATCTTTTATTTTAATTTATTTAGTTCTATGAGTAAACCTTCTTTAAAGTAAGTACAATTACTATCCAATAAGATTTCTTAATTCCTGGTTTGCATTATTTGTATTTCTTGTCCTACATTCAGCTCAATATATTTGATGTACTTCCTCAATTGCAAGATAAATAAACGCAAATGCCATAATCTAAACATAAATTGTCTATGATGAACACAACATTTGACTACCCCGTTTTATGTGACAAAACAACCACTGCAATTGACATGCAGTTCCGTTTTAGTGCCAGTGGGCGTCACTATAGCTACAAAAGTCAACTTGAGTCAAAACAAATAGCATCACGTAACCCCGGAGAGATCCAGGAAAGAACAGGCCGCCTTCTTTCCATTGAAAAAGAAAAAAAGAGAATGAATAAAAAAAAGAAAACATGAATGAAACCCAAACTGAATAATTAAATAAAAGCCGTGTCTTCTGGAATGTGTTGTGACCTGAGCTGGAAATAAACATGTTTGAAAGTGCAGGTTTGCAGTGAAGGGAGGGGGACCATTTTTTAGGTGTAATCCCCTGTGTTTGTGGAGCACCTGTTCCAGACTAAAATAAAATGGGAACATAGGGACACACCCGCTGCTGTGCACGTGTACCACAGCAGGAGGGCATTTTAAAGGGTGAGAGAAGAGACGGCGCTTTGTGCTTTTTTTATTAACATTATGATGAAAGACGCTTGCTCCATTTTAACCTTCATCTTCACCGGCCGCGTCGCACTGAAGCAAAACCGATTTAGTGCGCCTTATTTTTTTTAAACTTGCCATGCTTTTATTTAAATGAAAGCGCAAAAGGCCAACTGCTTGCAATAAATCTCCAGATTCAAGTCATTTGGCGTTTACGTTACAGTCACTAACAGTTGTGTTGAGTCTTGCTGCTCTGTTTCTGTTTTGATATTCTGGTGAAGTCTGTCGGAAAAAAAATCTTAACTGGCATCATAGGGACTTACCACACCCCGTAGAATTTTACACAAATCGGTCTACTAAACATCTGATCATAGTGGTGGACATTTTCCCTTGTTCTCTGCTTAATGAACGGACTTTGCGCATCAGTGACAGACAAACATTTTTTTGGCTCTAACACTGACAGATTATCCGATCTCCAACTCTTTGTGTTTAATGAATTAACTAAGCAAACACAAACAAGCAAGCAAAGAAAAAGAAAAACTCTTAGATCAAGTGCAACACGGCAGCATCAGCGTCTCCTAGTCCTGGCCCCATTACGTGTACCTTCCACAAAGGGACAATACGCACAGTGATGCATCCTGACCAACTGCGTCACTGTGGTTATTGTATCGTTATGAGGCATTCTTTGCATTTAATCATTTACTAAGTGTTCATCTGAAGTCGTTGCACATGAATGAAATCAAATACATAATTCAAATAGCGCAGACAAGGAAAATAGCAATTTCATGGACGATCCAGCCACCCAGACGAATGCTTTTTGACTTGTTCCAAAAGAGTTTTGCCGACAGAGAAAGATGCCAGCCCAACTAACTCTACATTCTAATAAGAACAGAAACGTCTGATCATTTTTTCCCCTCAGTCATACCTCATTGCTTCTTGGCACATATTCAAAGACGACAGCCAGACGGCAGGTACGTGTAAGTATGCTTTTTAGCCTATCTGCTCTGCGCCACACTCTGCTTTTGTGGAGAGTATCCTCTCCCCAGACATTTCAAGCTTCACGACTGATTAGCACTTAGGTACAATGCGAGACTGGAGTCGATCAATACAACTATGGGCTTTAGGTAGAAACACTGTGGGTAATGGTCAGTTAGATCAAACAATTGATTTGCTGTAGCCTTCAGAGGTGAAAAATAGGTCATCCTCCAGCCAGGTGTTACTGGTGGGTTGAAGCATCACTACTGGTTCCCACAATCCCAAAACACTATTTATGTTTGGAAGTGCACCTTACATACAGTATAACCTCACTGTTATGTAAATCACCTCATTGTATTGAACCCAAACTTTATGATGATCAAGATTAAAGGATAATCTTGTAATGTCTTAAACATGTCCTTTCCATGTACCCTTCTAAAAAGAAGATTACTGAAGGAGAGGGCTGAAGAAGACGGTGAGCTGAAAACCATTTTGAACAATAGGATGGAGAGACAAACACCTTGGGAGGCCAAGGAAGAAAAATAGTATTGAAGAAGACTTGGCCAGACGAGGCATCACTGAGGAGCTGGCGAGGGATCGAGGCGCATGGAGAAGAGCCATGCACGTCCGACCCCGAAGAGGGAACTTCATTATCTTACTGATAATAATTGTAACATAAACATTTGTATATTTTCATGTACCATATTTTCCAGACTATAAGTCGCACCAGCCAAAAAAAAAAGCATAATGAAGAAGAAAAAAAACATATATAAGTCGCAACAGCTTTGGTAACTACCTGGGCATGGAGGCGTAACTGCGCCGTTGACAAGCCTCTCCCGGCAGCACGTTGTTCAAGCACCCATTAGCGAAGCCTAGAGCGCCCTCTAGCGTCTGTCAGTGTGAAAATAACAAACAAGTGAAATTATATGTTTTGATTATAAGTCGCACCCCCAGCCAAACTATAAAAAAGGTGCAACTTATTGTCCGGAAAATTCGGTATTTAGTTTTGTCTTTCAGTCGACCTGCTGCCACTTGCACAATGAAAAGCCCCATATTTAAGTAAGTAATAAAAACAAATGCAAAACAGGACAATGCGACGCAACTTGTCTCTATTATTCCAGTACACTTTTGAAAACTCTGCATGCGACACACGCTTCAGTTGAAGGTAAAATCCAATGGTTGATTAGAATTCCCGTAACGTCTCCCTCTCTTTCAGCTGCTGCCCTGGCTAATCGCTCCGACCAAATACATTTCACCTATATCTGGCATCCCTTCTTTGAATCCTGTGTAATTGCATTGGGGCCGGCTTTAGGTGTGACCTTTGTGTAGTGCGCCTGTGCTCCTCGAGGTGCCTTTGAATCGCGCTGGTGTCGATTTGCATGCATCTCCTGCCACGCGACGCGCGCGGACATAGCCGTGGGATTAAAGCCCATTTATATATTTGCATCAACGATTTCCACGTGATCGCTTCCTCGCGTCGGTTCAGCTCATTAGGCGTGATTATGCTTCGGGAGGGGGGCCGGAGCAGGTTGTGACGATACGAGGGCAGCAGAAGAGACACAGGTGACACAACTGTAGGTCTGTAAAGTGCAATGGAGACAAGTCAGCCTGAACTAACAGCTCACGTGTGTGCAGCAGCACTAATGCCAAATGTCATACCACAGCTGGTATGACGAGGGTGGAATATTTATGTATTGCATATGGATAGAGAAGCCGAATAAGACATTTCAGGAGGTTATTAAAATGGTTTTCAGTGAATCGAGTCACTGAAAGGCTGTAAACTCCAGATGAGAAGCTTTTAAATTTGGGTAATGCCGAACTGGAAAAAGTGCTCGGTTAATGTGGGAGGTAATGAGAATTGTGTCTCATTTGTGTTTTCATTACAGTAGATTCTGTAGAAATATGCAAAGCACCGAAATAAGGTGAAAATGTAACTGCATTATGAAAATCACGCCAAACACCGATCTATTTCTCATTTTTACCACGTGTTGTATGCTGTGAAACAAATGCCTCGATCTCATTCAGACGGAAAGAATATGGATATTTACCTATCAGTGTGTACTTATATTTCTTGGATTTTGATTGAGTGCAGCCTTTTCTGCTGTCAGCCCTTTATTGTACGTTACACAGCATGCACAGTGGGATATTTTCTTTCAGCTGCCACTGTTCTTGGCTTCACAAAAACCTCACAAATCAGAAAACCACACTGTTAAGAAAGAACAAATCTTAATAAATACATCACTCTAGCAGCACTGGCACTGAGAGCTGATCGGGTTCACTTCCAAAAGATCAAAACTTGCCTGGTAGTGGACTGGAGGAATATGAAGTGTGGAACAGGTCATCTCCAACAGCAGCGGGGTCACACTGGCTTGTCCCACTGCACACCTCCATCTAGTGCACTCGTGGACAAAGTAAACCAAGACTGTAATGTAATTTCAATTCTCCAATTGCTTGCTATTTGGTGTGCAATGAGATGGATTGAGCCAAACAAGCTTGCACTTTCTATAATCTGTTCTGATTCTGCTGCTGCTGCCCTTAGTTACTGGGCTTCTAAGGCATGACCTGATTTGTTTTATCTTGTCTCAGTAGAATTGAAAGTGAGTTCTAGGATTGTGTTGTGTTTGTGTAGGTCCCCGGCAATGGGTGAGGAAAGCCCCTCTCTTTGGTCCTCATGGCGGGGAGCTGACATTGCTGTAATACCACCCCCTGGTGGCCAAGGGCGACTCCAAAAGACACGTGGTAAACAGGATTCCGATGTAGCTTTGGACTTCAAAGCCTGTCTCCTAAGAGTGTTTCTAAAATGGCTGTGACCCATGCGACAACGCTGGGCTAGGTGTATTTTTAACCACGCTGGTTTTTGTATATTAAAGTGGAAGCCTAAATCTATGATTGACATGCTCTGGAGCTCTGTGGAGGCTCGTAGGGCAACAAACAACACCACAATTTACTGTTAGCTGTTGGCTTCAAGGCAAAAAAGAAAAAAAAAACAAGCAAGAAAGTTTCCTCCAGTGACTTGAGTTTTTAACATGATCCTAGTGACTGTCCACCAGTAACTCACTGTCTGCCATGTAATCTTGAACGATTTATTTATTTGGACAAGACATCGCTACTAACGCATAGGGAAATAGTGGGACAGAAAGAGCAGCGCCCCCTGAGGATCCACTCGTAAGTCACGTGACACTCGTGTGCAAATAATGACATTGTTAATACAAGAACTTAAAAAAATTCACTCTTTATGTAATCTCATGTCTGCAGATATTTGTCTTCATAAGACAAATATGTGCAGACATGAGGTAGGTTCATCACACTTCTGTCAAATGAGTCTGAGAACGACACGAACTGTGTAATTAACCTTTCAGTGTCAAACGGGTGACTTTTCTACGCAGTTCGCACAAGAGCAGACTGATTTGATGGCTTAGATAGGGGAGCAAACATGACTGAAATGAAAGATGTTAAGTCGCCACCTTGAATATAAATATGAAGGCAATCACTGGTTGATTCAGTATCTACATGTTGGTCACAGATGGAGCTATTCTCATAAAGGATACATTAGCATTATCCTGGTTGGTGATAACCCGCAGCACCCAAGGGTCTGTTCTGTAATGATAGTCAGTTCAGTTGAAGAAATAAAAGACAAAAACAAATATACATAAAGGCTAGTCTTCGAGGGAAACAGATTTTAAAATGTTTTTGAAGGGAATGTGTCTGGATAATAAAGTGCTGGATTAAATTTGCAGCTACAAGTAATTATAGACAACCATTTGTTTCCGAATCAAAGACAAAACAAACAGTAAGATCGGAGTTTTAAATCTGAGGGATCAGGTCTGGTTTGACGTGGTTAAATAAATCAATATCCTACTCTTGATGTTTCGGCGAGTGGGTGTATGACTTCAAAATGACTATAATACCCCGGTGAACTGCAGAACTATGTGCCCTGCTTGTTGAGCTATTCTAGGATGGACTGGGACAACCTGGACCTGAAGGGTGTTCCTTGCAGAGTGATTCAGTTTTGTTTCCCACAGACTAACTGCCAGATTCAAACACATAAAGAAATTGATGCGGAGTAGCGGAAGTATCTCAAGTTGCACACTTTCAAGAATCTGTTGAACGCACAATGTTTGCTGGTTCAGTGAAGGTAAGACATAATAACTCAGATAAAACAGCATAAGAATTGTTTCTACATGCCTTTGTGACTGTCAAGTAGATGATGGATGAACCATTCCCCTGCCAAATCTGATCTGAAATATTACTGTAGCTAGATGTTTGTGTTCTCTCCCCGGCTGCACGTGTTTACTATTTTATTAAATACTAAGGGCGCACAAAAAACAAAAACAGATTCAAAATAAAACATTAAATGTGTGTCGAAAGTTGGAACGTTTCAGCTTGTGATTACACCCATTGGCGACATCAGGACGGCTTCTCAATCATGGCTAATTTCATACACAGCTTCCTCGGAGGCCGATTAGAGTTATGCAACCACAAGATGGTGGGTATCATTTCTATACACTTGAAAAATACCATGGAGATGCATGGCTTTGTAATCCCAATTCAGTCCAGGTTAAATATATTTCAATATTTCGATGCCTTTCCATGTACCATACAAATTACAGCCCGAGGTTCAGCCTGAAGCCGTCCACGAACTCCGGTCTCCTATTCCATGTTGATTATCAGTCGACCAGCTACCAATTAATTCCTCCTATAGTGAAATGCAGAAATAGAAAACAGATGTATATGATTATAAATGCTACTGGCGATGGACTTGTATGTGGAAGATGATTTCGTGACACATAAGAGCGATCGTAAAACACAAATGACTGCGCTTGACGTTCCCTTTTCCAACTTGGTGTTGCGCTAACTCATTTGCCGTAAGAGTTGCTATATTGTATATAATAAATTCCAAACTGGGGCTCGCAGATTTACTTGCTGCGCGGTTGGTATAAAGCGGGATCTAGGCCCACGTCTGCTAATGTTAGGTGTTCCACTTTCCTCCGCGGCCAAAGCTAAATGCGTTTGTCTGCTGCAGTAATAATGCCGGGGCTTTGTCGACAAAACTTTTTGGCTGAAAAACACCTGCTTGAAAGCAAGAGATGAAGAGAAAAGTTTTCAGAAAGGGAAGTTTGTGCAATCAATGTTTGCAGACTCGCATTGGCCGCACTTTACAGACATTGTTTATTAAAATGTTCTGTGCCATCATGTTTCCTGGTAATTGACTGTCTTTATATTGCGTTACAATTATGTCTAATCATTATCGGCAGGGATTTTAAACCAGATGCCCTTTCTGTCCCAACCTTTGGATTCTTCGGTCAAAGCTCTGCTGCTGAGACACCGCTGCCCCAAGATGTCAACATGTATTTTAGTACTATCTTTGAGGCACAGGTGTTTTAGAAAGGTTAAAACTGTTGAGGTTCCTCTTTGGGAGTGACACATATGGACAGAATTAGGATTAAGGTTCCTCAATGATGGGAGCTGGAGTTGAAGATAAAGCCAGTCACGAAAGACACTCCCCCCCCCCCCCCCCTGCCTTACATAAGTGTCAACCGTCTGTCAGCTTGTCATTTCTTTCTCATAGGGTCACATGTTGGCCCTGTCTGACTCACAGTTCGAGGGGAGGCCCGGGCAGCACCCTCTTCTGCAGCGTCACATCACCCGAGGGTGCTGCCGCGGCCCGTCACTCCAACCGCGACCGTTTGGGCCGTTCTTCCACGCATGGCAATGAGCGGCGTGTGACCTTTGGAAGGGCAATGTACATGACAGGCTGTTAATGGCTTAGTAACACCTGCAGGGGCTCTGGACTATAGACAATGTTACAGTCTTATTATCAAGGAAACAATGAGTAAGAAATAGGATTTTGAATAGGCGCTGAAATGTTAAGATCCCCCTTTTCTCCCATATTTGTGATTGAGAAAAAAGAGACAGCCACATTTCATTCTATAACAACAACAACAACAACAACAACAACAACAAAAATATTCAACCAAAAAAGGAATAGAAATACATATTGTTTTATAGTAAAGTACATCTTCATGGAGGCAAGACTAAAATACATGTAACTATCAAAGAGGATGTGGAGCTAGACACAGGATTGCTATGTAGATTTCTGTTCTCATTGCATACTTTAGTTTTAGCATTGAGGCTTTCATCCACCCACAGCGCTAAGATTAGACCTACATTAGTGGCTAAACCAAAATCTAAGTGAGGAAATGAGCGAGAAATAGCTACAGTACCTGGACCCGTCAAATGCACGCCCTGAGCTCAGCCCTGCCAGGTCGGGATGTGAATGAGGGTGGGCTTTTATAGTTTTTGGGGCCTGGCGCCCTCTGCTGATTGTTCCAATAATTAAAATAAATATATTTAAAGCAGTACTAAGTAACTTGTTTACCTTAATAAATCCTTTTTGTAGTCCCTCTGGGGTAATACAAGTGTTAATGGAATAATCGGGGGTCTTTCATCTCCCCCCCGGTGTCTCTGGCCAGAAAACCACAATTGCAACTTGCCTGCCACCGGGTCGGAGTCACCAATACACACTAATGGAATCACGAAGAAGAAGCTAACAGGCTAACAGGCAAAGCTAACTGCGGGCTAGCATCACTTTAGCAGTATTTACTGCCAAGTTTGAGTGAAAAAAGATCTCCATTGTGTAATTTAATGTACAATATGCCTCTCTCCCTTTGTCTTTTCTCTCAGCGTAGTATTTACTCTCACGGTCAATTAATGAGTAAAAAAACACAACATGCTACGACACCTGCAGTGGCACTTATGGCCTCCAGGGGCATGAGTTACTTAGTACTGCTTTCATCAATAAAATTGATAATGCCACAATAGCATCAAACTTACATACAGTTATTTTCGACAGTATTTTTGCTTTGTCGTTCCAATGATGTCATATTGTACTTGTCACAGTTTAAGAATAAAGAACCAATTGAGACCTTATGCATCCCAACTGCATTGTGATGAAGACAAAGTGAGTTATTCACTTAATCTATCATAATATAAATGCGACAGATACAATGTTGCCATGTGCAAATGTCCTTCAGCTTCAGTCAGAGAGACACAGGTGGTCAGACAAACTTGCATTAATATTCAGCAAATTTCAATTGGCCACATAATTTATTCCAGAAAGACATTTAATCTTTGTCGGTCTGTCTCCATAGCTCATTGCTTGTGCAGAACCGACCGCCTGGGAACCCGTTTGGCAGCACAAATTTTCATTCAACATCTATTTATATGAGCCAATGATGCTGGACGCAACTGCTTGTGGCTTGTTACCGCCACTATCCAACATGTGCGCTGGGTGATATGTGACTTAGAGCGTGATTTTCAGCCTGATTTGTCTAATAATGCCTATATTATAGCTCCTGGCATTGCATGCGTGTGGCTTTACGCTGCTGTGAATTGTATCTCATCATTTGTAAGTTGTAATTTGCAAATGACAGTCGTTTATGAATTTTGAAGCTGCCGCCATTTGCAATTTGCATTTAAGAAGAACTTGTAAATTGCTCTGGTGAAATGGGCTTTGTCTCGCTCTATGCATTCCAATCTTGTCTTGAGGTGGTGAGGGAGGAAAACTGCTCTTAGAGGGATTAGCTTTTGGAGCCTCGTTTCCTCAAAGGAAGAAATATTTGTTTAAACATTCCTAAAAGTTATATTTCCCTATGAACATCGGCATAAACATTAGTGGCGTGTAAATGCTTGGCTAATGAAGAGGAACAACTGGAGAACTGAATGTTTCTCGGAGAATGAAACTGGTTTGGATAAATCTTTGTAAGTTTTACATTTACGTACAGGCACGTCATCCGTGTGTCTGTGATCAGGTCACATTTGCTCACAAGAATCTGAGCAAATGTTCTAGCATGTTGCCTGATCAATCGGAGAAGCATATAATAATAATAACAAGTCTGTGTTACCAAGTTTCTCAAACACTACACTGTAATCATTCATTTGGTGATGGTCTACCCCAGGGCAGCTGTTGTAGCTACAGCTGCCCTGGGGTAGACTGACAGAAGCAAGGCTGCATTCATTCTGGTCCAGGTGGGACTCGAACCCGGGCCCTTTTAGCTGTGAAGCCCGAGCGCTAACCACTGTTCCACTGTGCCACCATAGCAAGCATATTCATAGGTCTTGACTCTTCATCCTCACATTGGGTGAACAAGGAAGTCATCCAAGAAGTTTCAAAAATCAGCTAATCTCCATATGGTCTTGCTGCTTCTCTTTGACAAGAGGTAAAACACAGGATTTAAAACTTTGGTTCTTCAAAGGCCAATTTCTGCCATCATTGCGCCGTAGACAATAAAGTTATTTCTATTTCTATTTCAAAATGCTTTATTTTCATGACACATTTCATTACAACTGTTGTTTTTCTCTTTAAATTCTGTACTGTTTAACTATAATCTTTGTATCCGTGAAAAGCTTTACATATTTTACTGTGCTAGGTGATGCTAAGTTAAAACATTATTACTGCCACAACACAATGGTAATGGTGAGAGTTGCCACTGTAACAATGAGTTCATCTTGACACACTATTACCCACATTATGTCGCTTACAGTGCTCTCTGCAGCGGAGAACGCTTGTCATGTGCTCTCTTTATGCTCGGGTAGCTTCAGCTGTGGCTCTAAACCAGCACGACAGTCGGGGTAAATCTCAGAGATTTCAGATGAAAATAGCGCCTATAAATAAATAATCCTTAAGAGAAATTGCCTTCAATATTAAACAGTGAATCCCTATTGTGTGTGATCTGTTGCACTTTGTGAACAAGTGTGTATGAATTTTGAAAGGCACGCCGCTGTTATGGACCCTTTTTGTTCAAATCCAATGTGAAGGTCCGTCCGGGTGGGAGTTGGTCTAAGTGAGTCCTGAATGGGGATTGTGGAGGAGCAGGGTAACCTCTGGAGTACATTGACCCTGTCTGCACAACTGAGAACATGGACCTATTCTGGGAACCTGCCTAAAACCACAGAGGAGCAGTGTTGTGGCACTTTCTGACACTCCTCACGAGAGCATATGAGGAGAGATTCATGGGAGGGGATAACATTGACCAAATCTGGGCCCTAGCTTACATGCAAAGTTGGTTTCTACCTGATATCCTGTCAAGAACCAATCTTTGTAGGCGTTAGAAAGCTGTTTGTTGTTTGATTTTCATGTTTATTTTGATAAGGGTGAATGTTTCATTTGTTGGATCTGTTTATTCATCTGTCATCATGCCATGAACCAGATTGGTACAGAATCTATTGGTAAGGAGAGTCTGACTTGCCTGGCTTGTTGTGATCAAAGGGGACTTCATCTTGGCAGCCATATGTCCATTACTCTCTCAGCTCTTGACCGAACAGAAGCGTTGGGACGTAGCAATGTGTGCTGTGAGAGGGGAGGAGCAGATTGGTCAAGTGGCGCCCCCGTTTTTTTACAATGGGCGGTAAAGGGATGCAGCGCTGCACAGGGTGGGAAAGCTGATGACACACACAGTTAGTCCGATTTGACAGACCCATCAGGTTGTCCAGCACCCATGAGACTCGTGGGCCTAAACAATCTCTAAACAAATCTGACGGTCGCGTTTGCTGACAGAGCGGACAGACAGCGGTAAAATGTGTTTATTGTTCGAATGGAGAGCCAGCTTTGACGCAGAGGCTTGTGCACTATCATCCAAGTCCATCCCAACAGTCTGCCACAGCTGCCAAAGCCTTAACACATCAGCGAGCACATCCACACTGACACCTGCTTGTTTATAGCGGTACTTAAACTAACACTTGGAACTGGCCTCAGCCTTTGGCAACTGGGATTAACATTACAGTTTTATGTACATATAAGGTTCTGGATGTACTAGGGCCATATATCCAAGAGACGCAGAGATCTTACGTGATGTGAACTTAGATCTTGGATTTGGTCTTGGAGTCAACACTTGCGTTATTAAGAATTATACAGCTGAGACTCAGAGCTGGCATAACCTTAGATTTACAGATGTACATATGGCGGCGGCTCACCTCTCCCATGCAGAATGATCCCTGACCAGAAAAAGAAAGCGCAAACTTCACACAAAAAAGACCCACACAGACTTCCCAACTACTTTAACCACAGTCGATGGAAACATAGCTGCAATTCTGTGCCAATGGCCTCTCATATCACCAAGTATCACATTTTTAGACACCACGTTTAAAAGCTGGGAGGTGGATGAAGTGTCTAGCCCAAAGCAGTATGTACTGATCAGGCCGCAATCGAACAAGAACTCTTCCGCCTCCAGCAACTATACCTCAAACGTCTAGAAAGTAAAAGAGCAATGACTGAGACTGAGACTCAAACAATGATGTGGGCCATCACAATTTAAGATGCCAAGTCAGAGTTTACCTCCCATTGTGTCTGATAATAGTCACAATTTCCCAGCGATTGCGATGTCATTTTAACCACTTTCCCCAAAAGATGGTGCCATGAAAAGAAAGAGATGGAGGATGAAATCTCCAAATTGCAAAAAAGGGTCAGAGCACTGGTAAGTATGTAACTTCTGAAACAAACGGTAATGGAGCGGCTATCATTTCAGTGAATCAGTCGGATATAAAGTTCCTTCCTTCCTTTTAGGTGGATCCAACATTACTGACTGAAGATGTAAAGCTCTATCAAGCGTTCAAAGCACTTTACTATAAAGAAAATTCTCCCATCCACCCACTCAAAACCTATTATATATTTAATAACTGACTGTGATTATGGAAAAACACTATAAAACTGTCAACATTATGTGATAATTAGGCTGTCACCATCTGGAAGTTTTTGAAGTTTCAAACAACTGCCCAGAACATGGTCCATAGATTTTGCGCGTTGCTATAGCAACTGCGCTTAGACAAAAGTAAGTTTAGCTTTAGATTAATTAAGTGGTTACACTCATACAATCTACTATTAAGGGTAAAAAATGTAAGTAGACCTATATCAAACAGATGCTATAGAACATTTAAAGGGGGTATTATGTACAATCGACTTTTTCAAGCTTTATATCATGTTATTATGTCATTCCCTCATTAAACACATGCCTGGAGTGTTGCCTTGGCTCATTCACATATTTTTGAGTAATCAGTAAAAACTTAGACGGCAGCCATTTTAGGTGTAGCTATGCCTCAGTCCTCCTAGGAACGCCCCACCTCCTGGAGACGCCTCTGGACCTTTTGTCACCAGCCAAGCCACCAACCACTGCTCCTCAGCTCAGCAGAGCCCCCTCCCCGCACAGTGTGTTGTTTAGATGCCACAGCAGTGTGCTGAAGGGGGCGTGTCTGAAAGCTTCTTAAAGAGACAGAGGCCTATTTCAAGACGTTCAGTACAGCCATTTTGAGAGAGCAATTTTATTCAAGGCAGTTATTTTAATTTACTGCATATACAGACCAACAGAAGGTTACGTCATCATTGTAGTATGCTATAGACTGGTGCTATGTGATTGAAAAAGCATAATACCCCTCTTTAAGAGTAAAATACGTTTTATTAAGACGGCAAATTGGACTTCACAGATCGTTTAGCGAGCGGCCCCGTGTTCGTGCCATGTAGCGTAATTATCTGATGACAAAGATATTGCTTTGTATCTGTTCAGTTTATGTTACACCATTATAGGACAGGTTAAAGTAATATAATATCAGTGTATGAATAAAAATACAGTGTGAACTCTAGTGCGGCCCATTCCCGCCATGGTGAAATTGAGTTGGACACCTTTGCTCCGACGTGACTGCAGCCACATTATTAAGAACTACGGCAAGTTTGAAGGGACCAAAGCAATGAGATGACTAGAGTGCAAAACAGACCCGACTGATTACTTTCCCAATGAACTCAAAACGCACCCTGGAGTTAGTCTTTGTCTTGGAGGCTTGTAGCTTCTGAAACAAAAAGAATCAGAAACTTGGCAACAGAGATGTGCAGGCCCACGAGGAGCAGTCGGGGAGAGTCACAATGTATTTTGTGAAGAAGCGGATTTTCTTCAATTCAGCCCCAAACAATGACAAAGAAACCAAAACATGCCAATCATTTGCAATGGTTGAAGCGACGTGAGAAAGCTAATCTGCGAAATCCTATTAAAATAAAGCTAAATGAATTTGTTCACGAAGGAAAACTCTTAAAATCATGTGATGTGTGAGTTTATAGACTTTGCCTGGTCTTTGTTAGTTTAAGAAGTTTACATCCACAATAATCTCATGGTTAAATGCAATTTCGGACTCATGCTGTTGACCGAGCCATCTCAACACCTAATCTTCTCCCCTTTCCCCCGGCGCTTTATGACCAACCACGTTCATATCAAAACCCTAAACGCACAGGGACATATGCGCAGCCAAATGAGCCGCCTTGCTCAGATTGGCTTCGGTACAGTATCATTGAGTGTGGCACATTCACCGGAGGAGCTGCTGACACTGCGCTCCTCTGCTCTGCGCCTCTGATTAGAGGAGGGCTAATGGAGCAGAAACACTGTGAGGGGAATTAGCTCCTATCTCAGCCTATTGTAATAGAAGCACGCATGACACAACACTGGGACGCTGTCAAAGCAGCACTGTGTATAATAATAGTTTGTGAGTGAGTGTATTGTTGAGGTTTATTTTTGCCACGTGGGGTCTTTCTGTGTGGAGTTTGCGTGTTCTCCCTGTGTGTAGGTTTCCTTTAGGTGCTCCTGTTTCCGCTGGGTTAAATGAGATTCTGAAATGTCCATGGAACTTTATACAGAGAACAAATTGCTTTGGAACGCGGTGCACTTTTGTTTTATTTTTCTCACACATTCGTAAAAATAACTTGTCCATGTTATGTAACTTAGAAAGAATTGTGCAGTTTTTTGTGGTAATGGAACCGTTGAGTTGTTTGGATTTATTGTCAATAATAAAGGCGAAACTGCCACTGAAATGAAAGTAAAAATATCCAAAACTCTAGTAACCTGTAGAGCAGTGAATAATGAGGATTTAAATGAGGCTGCAACGATTATGTATGCAGATGATAGTATAGGTGCAGACTAATAATTGAACTTGCTCTCAGACAAACAGGCTCGCAGCAGCGGGCGTATACGTGAGCCAAAGAGCTAAAAGCATCTTCAAGGTGAGCACAGAGGCGAGTAGAAATCCAGCTACAAATGGAAACCAAATGTAATGTGACATCGACATATTGAAAGGACCGACTCTAATATATTCTTCAGATAATCACTACGGTCTACATTTTTACACTTTATACCCACATTACAGAGGCTACGCACTTACACACAGTGCATTCATTCTAAACAGAAGCCTCGTGAAACAAAAATAAATAATTACTATGCTGAAATGCCTCTCATTTGGCTTCTGTTGCCATGCTGTTGTAATGATGTGATGTAAAATATGCAATGACATTCATTTCTTACACAGTCTACCAAAACTTATTATTGTGCGCCAATTGCAAAAAAGTCAGTCAGTTTGGTCTCTTTCAGACTAAGTCTAGGTTCAGCAACATTATGTGCCCCAAGAAGAATGAGATCCGCCGACTACCTGAAGATTCTGAATGACCAGGTTATTCTATCAATGGATTCCTTCTTCCTTGTTGGCACAGGCATATTCCAAGATGACAATGCCAGGCGTTATCGGGCTCATGTTGTGAAAGACTGGTTCAGGGAGCATGAGACATAATTTTCACTCATCGATTGGCCGCCACAGAGTCCAGATCAAAACCCCATTGAGAATCTTTGGGATGTGCTGCGGAGACGGCTTTGAGCAGTGGTCACGTTCTCCCATCATCAATACAAGGTGAAAAATGTATGCAACACTGGATATTTGGACTTTTCAGAAGCTCATTGAAACAAAGCCACAGCGAATGTGAGCTGTATTAAAAGCTAGTGATGGGCAGATGATACCTCAAAGTGTGTGTCACATACTTTCAAAATGGTGTCACACTGTATCACACAGCTTCATTGTATAGGCGCCATCTGGTGGTGAAAAGCATTGCAGCAGTGAGCCTGGAAAAAGCAACTCGACACTGACTGAACTAATTTATTCTCGTTCAGAAATGTGAACCAAATCGTGAGGATTGAGCTGTTTAATCAGCAGAGAGTAATTATTTAGAAAGAGGAAAACTGCTCAGGATAACAGAAACACATGAATTAGAATTCATGAGAAATATCAGTGATACAACCATCTAAAATGAAGTCTCTGACCAAGATTTAATAAAGGATACTGCTTGTGACAATAATAGGGCACCAGGCATATTTTGCTTTTGTTTACCAGATGTCAAGTCAAATGACTAAACCATTATAGACCATCATCTGACTGGAACTCACGACACCCTGGTTATAAACGGGACGCTCTCCTCACAGAGCTATGCGAATGGTAACTAAACTACAGCACGCGTTATACTTCAATATGGACGTGAAAGAGAAGAAAACAGACGGCTCTTGTACTTTAGACGCTATCTATTGAATCATTTTGTTATCAGGGCAGATTCACCGGTGCCAAAGATTTGGGCGGCCCGGGTGGACGCTCGAGAGCACCCAGGGAATCGGCGCCCGGTGCATAAATCCCAAATGACATAATGAGTCAGGTGTTGCTCTCGTTCAACCGGCGCGCCCTGCTGCTCGCTGCTGCGCTTTGCGTACGACGCTATATGATACAAAATTACACAGTGGAAGTGTTGGTCACGTGACTTTTCTTTATCAATCAATCAATCAATCAATGACATTTTATTTATAAAGCGCTTTTCATACCAAAAGGTATCACAAAGTGCTTTACAGACAGATTACAACATTTAAAACAATACACCCGCATCATATATATATATATATATATATATATATATATTATATATATATATATATATACACAGTGTTTCCTCTATGTTAATTAAGGAGCGGCGGGACTAGGCGGGATGGGACCGGGCTGGGGGTGGGATGTTTCCTCACCCTCCGCGGGCGGTCTCTTTTTCCTCCAAGCTCGGGTCCTCTACCAGAGGCCTGGGAGCTTGAGGGTTCTGCGCAGTATCTTTGCTGTTCCTAGAACTGCACTTTTCTGGACCGAGATGTCTGATGTATTTCCTGGGATCTGCTGGAGCCACTCCTCCAGTTTGGGGGTCACTGCCCCGAGAGCCCCAACAACCACGGGCACCACTGATGCCTTCACTCTCCAGGCCTTCTCTAGCTCTTCTCTGAGCCCCTGGTATTTCTCTAGTTTCTCGTGTTCCTTTTTCCTGATGTTGAAGTCACTTGGTATTGCTATGTCAACCACCACGGCTTTCCTCTGCTCTTTGTCCACCACACAATGTCCGTTGGTTCGCCATAACCATTCTGTCCGTCTGTATCTGGAAGTCCCACAGGATCTTGGCTCGGTCATTCTCTACCACCTTTGGAGGTGTTTCCCACTTTGACCTTGGGGTTTCCAGCCCATACTCTGCACAGATGTTCCTGTAACTATGTCAGCCACTTGGTTATGGCGCTCCATGTAAGCTTTCCCTGCCACCATCTTACACCCTGCAGTTATGTGCTGGATTGTCTCATTGGCCTCTTTGCACAGTCTACACCTGGGGTCTTGTCTGGTGTGATAGATCTGGGCCTCTATTGCTCTGGTGCTCAAGGCCTGCTCCTGTGCAGCCATGATGAGTGCCTCTGTGCTGTCCTTCAGGCCAGCTCTGTCTTGTTTAGGAATTCTGTAAAGTAATAAATCAAGTAAGTGTTATTAACTGTATATGAGGGATGATTGTGTTACAACCATCCCACCCCTGTCAGCCATTGTTTAGCTAGCTCTACCAGCATAATGGTTTGAAATTAGCAGGGGAAATGTGCATCACATTTTGCCTGAGAAACTACAATTTAATCTATTGTGCGTCATATAGTTGTATGTGCAATAGTATAAGCACTAAACACAATATAGTCTTGGTCAAAAAATTTACTTTCTTACCTCAAAATGAATTTTTTCTCTATAGAATCTGCATGAACCTGTTTACAACCTTGAAAACCACCATGTGGGATCAGGGAGGAAGTGGGTAAACACTGATATGATCATTTGACTCCTATCTTACCCCTGAATGGTGGAATTGGTGGTGTTACACCATACCCAGTCTCCCCTAAATAAAATTGTCTAACATTGTTAAAATCATTAGTCCAAATTGCTCTTCTTCAGTAGAGGCTTCACCACCGCCCCTTAAAGGCAGCAGGGAAGACCCCCGTCTGAAGAGAGCAATTCATCACGTGTAAAAGCTCCTCTTTAAAGGATCCATAGAATGTTTTAAAAAACGTGGTTGGGACCGGGTCTAAAAGACATGTGGTGGGCCTCAGTGAAGAGAAAACTTTATCAAGCATCTTAGAATTAACCTGGACAAAACTGTGCAGTGTTTCCTCTGGAACAAATAGACAATCAGATGTATTTAAAACCGTGTTACTTTGGGTAGTTAAAATATTACATCTGATAGTGTCTATCAGATGTAATAGATGTAATGTATTAAATGATAGACTCATGACACAGCTTGATACGTGTGTCAATACCTCGGCTCATTTAGCACATCACTAATAAAAGCTAAAAGGAGCCCTGCAAATATAGCGTGTGACCTTTTTCTTTAGTGGCAACTTTATTTTTTTTTGGCCAGGCAGTATATGTACATTTTGCGTTTATGGATTTGGAGAAACATAATTTCAATTAACTGCATGTGATTTACATGTTGTAGAATTGATGGAAATGAATTTAACATGACAGATGACACAGGCCTCCTGCTTCATAACCTTCTCCTGTTTCCTCATCTCAGATTCGGCCCGCCCTGAATGTGAAACCTAATACCTTGTTTATCACCAGCGGAAGCCCCATTGGCGGATGGGCCATTTACATGCCTGCCCTTGCACGCGCAATTATCTCTAATTGCTGTGGTCCTTCAAACAAAATATTGTAATGTATTGCGCTTTGATATCCTATTCTGAATGTTAATGTGGAGAGGCGGACGCTCACTGCCCGCCTGTTGAGAAGCACGTAATACATGATACCATTATTCACAAGGGTGGGGAATTAATGTGGTTTCATTGTGTCAAGTTAAATTCAGGAATAAGTCGGTCCTTTTAACAGAACCATCAAATGCTCCTATGAGAATGACCAGAGAGTAAAAAAGGTAAAGTCCACACATTTTAGGTACTTCTGCTTTTAACTTGAACTTACCTGCACTGACTATAAAGTGAATCTAAACGCTGCTGTAAAGTTCTGATCAAAAACATCAGAAGCAAAATTGATTTACAAATGGTACAATCAGTGCAATTACTTTTACACCAAGTACAGTAGAGAGTGGATATTACCATGTACTTCAATAGAATCCTGTCAACATGCTCTTACACTCACACAAAAAAGAAAAACGGCTGCCAACTTTGGTCGTTTAGTCGACTAATTGGTCGATGCCGTCGTGGTCAACCAAGATTTTCATTGGTCGACTAAATGCACGCACTTTTGCAACAATTGAGATGCTCTCAATTTACATAACACCAGAGGCCTGTGGCAGGTCTATCTTTTACTTTGGGCTAATATTTCATTATAAAAATAGATATATCAAAGTTTTACAGACAGAGTAACGTTTGATATGTTTGTGTTAAATGCTTTTGCTAAAAAAAAATAAATAAATAAAACTTTGAGGAGAGAAATGAGGACAAAGAGTGCCTCTCCTGCGTGTGCATAAGCAGCTGTTTCCTCTGAGGGAGCCCTCTGCCCCGGGAGTGCTGGTTGGCTGTGGCCGTGCGGGCGCTCTCCTGTGGGTGCCTGGATGGAGGTTGGACGTCTATCCTACACCTCCTCCGGGCGCCCTGTGTTGGCGCTCTGTGGCTGTGGCCGATGGGCTGCTCCTGGTGCAGACGGCTCCTTGGATGGTGTTTCCTCTTTCAGTTCATCTGTACTCAGCCTTATGTACCCCACTTTATGTCCATTTTTACTTAAGACTTTTAACAACTGGGCTGTCTGTATGTGTATGTATATGTGTCTGTGTGTCTGTGTGTGCGGGTGGGGTAGGGGGAGGTGGGGGTTGTTGTTATTTATGTATATTTGCTGGTGGGGACTATTTTAATGATTTTTTAAAGGTGCACAACGCAAGTCTATGAGTTCTTGCAGAACTATGACCCCTTTGGCGACAAGCGGAATTGCATCCAGAGTTGTGCACGCTCATGGAACACACACACGCTTGCACGAGCACGAGCAGTTCAGAACACAACAGCGACAGCGATTACACAAATCTTTTGTTTAGACTCGTAATGTCTACAGAGGTAAGAAAGTTATAAATCTGTAAGTTATTTTGAATATGTGAATGGAATTTGCATTTGAGTAAACTACATAATAATGTTTGAGAGGAAAACGGGGGTAGTATAGGAGAAAACGTTTTTCACTATTTCTACCTGTTTTGTGTTATGATTGGATTATAATGGAAATGCGTTCATGAATAAGTTACTTTATTACTTATTCATTCATTACTTTATTACTTTGTATAAGCTAAAAAAAAATAAGAATCACACCAAACATCCTATTAGTTGGTCAAAAAAGTACAAAAATGTCTCAAGCTAGTACATTAATAATCAAATGGCACTGACATTACCTTCTAAGCTAAAACAGCCTAATCCACCGAATATTTACTGGGGTTTAGCCTGTTTTATGAATCTGCTAAGTAGCATATTCCAATAGCAGTATATCATTATTAGAGACTAATTTGCTCAACATTGTTTTCTAATTATGAAGCTTACATACCAGCATTTTACATCACACTCCACAAAGCTGAACTGATTTACCTAAATAGCCTACAACAGTGCTGATTTATTTATTAGGTATTTTGACAGGGACAGTACACATTGATAACCATTTCTGTGAATTGTGCCAATACTTTTCAACTACTGTCCCTGGGCAAGGTGTGTAGTGCCCCAACAAGTTTCACTAGTTTAGACATTTAGAAGGGGGAATAAAAGGTTACCTGTACACATAACATGGAATTAGTTCACTCAGTACAAGGTCATATTTGCAGGGAAAGAGACCGTGCGTGGGCCGGTAGTTATGCAGTTCAGAACAAAGCAAACGTAGATGAAAATAGTTATTTGCTATAGTAAATAGAAGGCCTGCTGTACAATATGAGGGAAGTAAAATAAGTATCCCTTTATCATTGTATTTTCTTTCCTGTGATGTGTAGAATAATACAGCATGTATTATATCACAATAACAACATATTTTATTTTTTCCTTTAGAATTACAGCTCGAATCAATTTGATGTTCCTGTGGAGGGAAGCACTGAGGACAGCAGTGGCAGGGAAGGAGGCCGGGAAGGTGCAGAGGACAATCAAGATCTATAGACTGATCAGTGAGGAGGACAGACAATTATCCTGACCCTTTTGGCATTTATGTTGGCTATAAAGAAGCACCATTCAGGCAATAAACAAGTAGTGAGCACATCAGAAAATATGGCTACGAATTAGGGAAGAAACGGCTTTATTGTAAATAATTCCATGTTTGTAAAAATAAATAAATATGCACTGCTTATGTTTGACTTGGAGTCTGTTCAGGGAGCTGATGGCATCTCCTAGAAAAACAAAACATACATTTTTTGCCATTAGAACAGTTATTTTATTATGGAAAAGGACATGGAAGTGATGTGGCAAAAATATTAATGAAAATAGGAATCTTGCATAAATACACACTAAACGAAAAAACAAATGTTCATTGTAAAACAATGAAAACTAACACAACATACCTGCCTCTGTGGACTTGTGACTGCACCAGATCAGCTGTAGGAGGGGGCACAATGCAAACAGAGGTCCCAGAAACCAAGGGTCATCTGGTCTCAAGCTTCGTTTTCTTGAGAGTTCTGAAGTTGTATTCCTAGAATTTGTGTCTGCAGGTCAGGGATGTAACTGTAGTCTTTTGCCTCTTTGTATCCGGTCTGTGACTTCTTGCTGTACAGTCGTTCTTGCCTGCAGAACAAATTATGACATTAGTTCCCAAAACATGCATTATATAGGAAAGTCATAAAGTAATCACTTACAACACTTGACCTTTGTGGTTGTGGTGGTTGTAGTCCAACGCTGCAAGAAATGTCCTGGCTTCATATGAAAGGCAAAGGTAGATCCGGGGCGTAGGGAATGGAAAACGCCCCTCTCCATGAATCTCTCCTTATTATAAACACAAACATTACATTATCATTATCTCAAATACAAAAATTATTCAGATTTACTTACGGAAAAAAAAGTCCAGAGACAAAGCACATAAACCACTGAATTACCTGAGGACTCCTTTCGTCAGCTAAAACAGAAATACAGATGCATGTTAGCTATTTGAGGATTTGCAAATACATGCAGTTTATTACTTACCAAGGGCAACAACACTGTTTTTAGTCTGTAATCGGTTGATAATGGCAGCCCTCTTTTCTGTCCAAAACTCCCTTACAGCTGGTACGCAGTAGAAATGCTGTATCCCATAGTAGAAGATGTCACCATTCTCATGTTCATGTATTTGAAGAAGAGGGCGATCTTGGTGTAATTATTCCCAGACAATAGCCCGTTTGCTGCAAGCATAAAGTCCTTGCGTCCCATGTTTGAGCAACGGCTGGTTGTTTCACATCCACAACTTGTGTCCACGTGGGCAAAACTATGCAGATAAAGAATAAGCATTACAAATGTACCTACATTATTTTCCATTTGATATTGTTGTTCATGACTTTTTATAAAACACTACATAGCCATGTAGTACTCACCCACTCCACTATAACTGCAGTCCCGGTCACAAATGTCCATGACAGCTTCTTCTAGCCCAATGATGAGAAGTTCATTCATTTGATTCTGCATAGGACCACCAGTGCTGTGTAACAAAACATTTATTCACACCTTTACAAGGAAAGACTGTAGGAATTGCATTATGACAAAACATACCACAAAGATATAGGGGCGACATAATCGGACTCATATGGGTCTGTGGCCTGTTCTCACTCAAACTCTATCCTGTACAAAAGAAACAAAGTATCTTAGCCAATAATGTTTGAAAAATGCACATGAATACATTATTGACCTCAGACGAAGTAAAAAGAGATTATTATTGTTATTTATTTGCAATTTACACACCATCTAAACCAGGACCAACTCAGGAGGACTAACTCAGAACACAACCAGGACTACACCAGGTCTGAACTAGGTCTAGACTATGAATAACCAGGTCTAAAGTAGGACTAAACAATGACTACAAATGTATATGGGCTGCGCTCTTCACAAATAACAATTGATTAGAATCGAGTACACAGTAACAGCAACGTTAGCCTATCAAGTAACATGTTTTCTCCCCTCATACCTCATATAAACTACATGCAAAATGTACCACATTCCCGGGAACATTTTACTGATTTTGCCGAAAAAGAAAACATATATACACAACGGCGTTGAAAATTCAGCCGTGTTGGTCAAGGACATGAGCACCTTTTAGCATTTTGCATCATTTTGAAGACGTTAGCCAAACACAAAAGGCTACCGGTAAACCATACACAAAAACATAGTTAGCATCTTTTATGTTATATGTTTTATGTTGCACAATTGCTCCGGACAAAATTCCTAGTTTGTGAACATGTTCACTGACCATGGCAATAAAACCAATTCTTTGTTTATTTGTTTATTTATTTGTTTGAGCAGTTAACCTGCTCAAAGGGAGTGGGCTGAAGCCAAAGGCTTATAAGCGCCCACCCCAAAATAAAATAATAACATTACATTTAATATTTACAAGGTAGCAAATCATAAACAAAGGAACATAGGGCAAAGTAACAATAAATGATGAAGAATAAAACAAAAACAACAGCAAAATAAAGAACAAAAGAATGTGCTACTTTTATGTTATAAAGGTTCATTAATACATATTATATTCTGAGATCTTGCTACTTCCCAGTTGTCATTACCATTCTTAATATAATTTAATTTGGGTTTAATTATCATTATTATTATATTTGTTTAATTGAGTTATATGTGAAGTATGATGTAAGCCCTGCATAGTGTGGTGCATTAAAAAGCCAGGGTGTAGAGCGGGTCCATTGAAGAGGGCAGTAACTCCCCTCAACAAACCCCCACCCAGCTGCCCTAACAGCTGATTTGTAGATGATGTTCCTATGCTGAGTGGTGCATTAAAAGACTGATTCTGATTCTGATTCTACATTTAGCTAACGCTACATTACACGCTAAACACATAGCATTACAACTATTACGCATCGTCATTTGTTCACATAGATTTACCGTATCAGACATTACAGATGGTATCTTACCATTTTAGCAAGAAGAAAGCCAACTGAGGGTCCGTTTGAGCCCGAGAGCGGAGCTGAGGTCTCCCCATTTGTTGTTGCCTTTCCGATGTTGACTCTCGTCTTACTCCGACGCCTGTCTCACTCCAATTTGCCCCTTTTGGTTCAACTAGACAAACGTTTTATCTTCTTTATCTTACGTGGAGTTTGCATTGCTGTTTGGGATGAACTGGAGTTCATCTTCTCTTACAATCCATCCTCTACTTTGGCAAAAGTCGCTGGAGTCTTCGCTGATGCGGATAATGGCGGAATACACAAACTCCCCAGACCAGAGCCAGGTGCGCGTGAACGCGCATGACGTCACGCCCAGGCACAAACCTTAAGATTCCGACCCGAATCCCTCTTATTTATTTGACTGCACAGGATTACAGGGGCAATGGCAGTGATCAGACAGGAACTCATTCAGCACATCAGGCAATTGTTTAAGCATGTATGGGTTAGAAAACGGTTATTTTTAACATTTACAGTTGCGCATAGCACCTTTAAGCACTGTAAAGCACTTTGTGTTACATTTTGTATGAAAAGCGCTTTATAAATAAAGTTTGATTTAATTTGATTTGAGATCAGGGGCTCTGTGTCTGGGCGAGATGTTGCCTTCAATAGCCAGACTTCTACAGTTTTTTAAACCACAAATACCCTGGTTCTACAGTGAAATAGCCGATACGCGACTCTGACACCTGTCCTCTGTCAGCGGCTCTACTAAAGCACATGAGAGAACGAAGTGAAAGTGTAACATCAGGCTCAGCAGCTCATGGACCTCCAAAGTTTTCTGTCTTATGAATGCAGTTTGGGATATAATTCTATGAGTTTGGGTCAGAAAAGTTGTAGTTTTGTCAGCGCCATGCCACGCCCCCTTTTAGTCGACTAATCATTGGTTGACCAAGAAAATCTTGGTCTTTGACAGCCCTACTACTTTGACTACTGAAAATGAGCAAACTCCTTATGATTTGAAGGAACAGAAAAGTCAATACTACCTGACACAGATGCACTCCAGTCCACACCAGTTCAGTCCTTCTGTGATCATAGGACGAGATTGATTTGGTGGCTGAAGTTGGCCGAAACATCCAGGGTAGCGAGGATTTTGTTGTCTGCGTATACTTCAGATGTTTTGCCAAATTGGCATCAACAAGACCACAAGATCGATATATCTGACAAGCAGTGGATTAGTGTTGTCAGCCATGGAGTGGGATCAAGCTGGTGGGAAGTGGGTCATTGGCAATTTTTTGGGTAGATTGCAACTGATGTGGTAATCCCACATGGGAAAAACCAAAGGAAAGGAGTAGTAAATGTGATTCAGAGCCACAGTCGTTTAGACAAAGGCTTAAGGGACCATTTCTAGAGTACAGACAAGACCATTAAATAATCTGCCAGAAAGAAATGTATTTTTTTCCCCGTAAGGAATAGTTTTGACTATCAGGGTTTGATTTAAATGGCTTTTGTTTTGCAAAATAAACTTTTTCGAGCATTTAACCTGGTATAATGTTATATCCTCGTCAAAAATACACATTCACACAAGTCTCTCATCCGTCTCTCTCGCCTGCCCTCAAATGCCAGCGTACACTCCGGTAAACTTCACACGGAAATGGACATGAGGTTTTCCTGAATTTTGCATTCTGGAGTCTACCCTTATTCCGACAACCTTCCATTTAGACAACCCTCCAGACCCTCCATTGTGACGTCCCCCAATCCGACACTTTTTGATGCCCCAGGTTCTGAGTGTTAGGGTTAGCGTTACATGACACTTCATTTTCGAAATCTTCTGTCTTGTGTGAGTGGATGTGAGCGTAAATATAGGTCATTCCTGTAGGCCCACGTATTTTGAATAATTATCTTGTGTGTCGGAATGGCAGGACGTTGCACCACTCCGACAAAGGGGGGAAAAAAACAATTAGACCTCAATGTCGGAGTGGGGGGGTGGTGCCGAAATGGCAACGTGTAACTTTGCAGTCTAGACATCCTTTACCAAACTTCTTCTTCGAATCCTGTCTATGGTCAAACTTGATTTCCTGCCCAGATTAGCATCTTTGCCGGTCACAAACATTACAACAAAACACTTTCAATTTGAACATTTCCCGTTCCACAGGAGCAGTAAGAGCGAGTCGCGCGCTCGCTAACCGAGAGTTTTACCAAGTTCATTTCCTGGCTCTTTCAAAAATGGATCACGTTGCAGATTGCTTCCCAGAGGGACCAACTCAGGTTAAACCACCTGCTGCCTGTGCCAGCACTAATCCTGACATGTTTTTTTGATGAGCTGATTTCACATGTTTTCATTCGCTTTCATAAGCTGTGTGCCATCTCCACTCTCAATATTGGCCGGAGCTCCAGATATCTGCTTACATAGTATATACTGTGATTTTCATATTGAAACCAGTGGTATTTGAATCTATCTGAATGTTTATCTTCCAAAACAATGTCTCCAGGTCAATAAAATCATGATTGTGATGCATTGGCTCAAGCTAATGATCAAGCTAATGATGTTGTGATATTTTGCCCAGACGTTATAGCTTATCCAGAAATTGCATGTATCCTACTCCCATGGTGCCGAGTAAAAACGTTTGAAGACCTCTCCGACTTGGGCTTTTGATCAGTCCCTTTTATTCTCAACCCTTTTATAACCCTTCTTACTTACAATCAAAGGCATCGGAGTGAAGGCCAATCCCTCATCTGTTTAATACTTACATCACAGTAATGCTACATCCTCAGCCTCCAAATGATAAGGCCTCTATGAATGATCTTCAAAGAGACCCAATTAAATCATAATCTCAAAGTACTCATCAGGGGTTCGTTTCAACCAAATCCCTTCACGAATCACTTAACTTTCTTTTCAGATGATGATGACATTTTTGGATGAAAGTCAGCCCTTGTTGCAGGAAAACGGTAAACTCCAGACATGGTCGTTTTGCAAATACTGTAAAAGTCCTATTTATGAACTGAAAGGTGCTAAATAAACCCTGATACCTCTGGGACTGGGATGCAGCTCCCATAAACACCCTCAGCCTCCCTCCATCTCCAAACCTGCAGCTCCTTTACTGCACTGACATAAATCATCCAAATTAAGAAGACGCTTTCCAGGCCCGTCACAATGTTCCACTGAAGCTTTTGCACTGTATCTATAGGCAAACTTCCTCTTTACATTTCTGTATATGATTAATTTACCACACACTGTGACTATCACTGTTGAAATGATCTGCTTTGGGAAACTATTTCGACAGTATTCCAGGTTTGCTGAAAAACGTTGACTTACCATTAAGTAGTCACAAATCATGCTATGTACCTTATGTTTATTGCTGAGTGAGCCAAATAGAATAAATGTTTTGGCTCAGGAGCAATTATGTGGATGAATAGTTTGAAAGCTGTTTAGAGAGGCAATAAGTTACATTCAAAGAGCATTGGACGGCACGGTAGTACAGTTAGAGCTCGTGCTTCACAGCTAGAAGGTCTGGATTCGATTCCCACCGGGATGGGGCCTTTCTGTGTGGAGTTTGTATGTTCTCCTCGTGTCTGCGTTGGTTTCCCCTACCACTAAAAACATGTACAATAGGCCAGGATGAATGAGAGTGTGCATGAGGGACAACGGACGCAAATTAGCCTAAGGCTACAACCAGGTGTGGCTTGTTTACATGCATGAGACCCATGTATGTTCATTAACATGCACTGTCCTGACCAAATAAACTGACCAAACGGTCAAGCAGATATTTTAAAATCAATATTCTGTGGACTACTACATTACAACTACTGTAATTGACTGCTTAATCTTGCCAGCGACATCTGGTTCGGGGCTATGGTTAATTAATTCAAAGATGAATGGAATTAAATGGTGCCAGAGAACAGAAACCATAAATATCAACTTAGTTCTGAGTCACTACTTGGTAAAGGGCTGGTGAAGTGTATTGTGGCAAATGGACCGAGCTACAATGAGCCATCGATGGAGCAAACTTTATGGTCAGTACAAGTCTAAATGACAATGTTGATGCAATTAAACTTCATCCCAAGTGGTTGAGCTGAACTGTTCGTTCGATTTGAGCGAAACCTGTTGCATAAATTTGACTATGGTAAGTTTTAAGTTAAGTTAAAGGTGCAGTATGTACATTATGTAACTTTTAAAAAGTTGAAAAAAAGTTTATCTTTTCTGCATATTTGCCCTTTCACTGACTCGGTGACTGTATGGTCATGATTAGCATGGTGCCTTTACTTTCCATCCATTTTCTTCTTTTTTTTTTATTGGTGAAGGATTTGTTTCCATAGTTAAATATAAGTTCCAACCAGAAACTTTAAAAACCTAAAAAATAATCCTGGAGCATCATGGTGCCATGCCATTGATCTGACAACCCATTAGTCCGACGTCTCATTATTCTGAAAATGTACCATTGAGCAGTGGTGCCATTAGTCCGACATCTCTAACCAGTTGTGTTGTGGATTAGAGAGTCATATACAACCATTTGCCCTAAACTTAAGGTCAGTGGACTCTTGCCTGAACCTAATTTTATTTTTCAACCTCTACTCAATGGGACATTTTTGGACTAATGAGACGTTGGACTAATTGGTTGTCGGCCTAATGGGCCGTCCCGAGCGTCAATGAGGCCTCCGATGGTATGTAAAGGCACCACGTTAACCACCCATACAGTGATCAGCAGTTTTAGTGGTAGGAAGGAAACCCCCGTAGACACAAGGAGATCATGTAAACACCGCACAGAAAGGCACCGCCTGAGGATCGAACCCAAGAACATCAACACTAGCCAGCTAAATGCAGGTCCTTTTATGTTGGCTATAGACGGACTTCAATGCTGACAAACATTAGACACATGACTGATGTGCGCGCGCATACTCGCTGCGGAACCCATGTACTTCCAATATCATGTATCAGATATTTATATTACATATCAGTTGTTTACATGGGTTACGCTCGAATAATGGCAATGAATGCACCGCTCTTAAGGCTCGATAATAGTTCGTAGAAAGCTTGTCACCTGAGGACGCTGCACATATTTGAAGAAACTTACTTCCAGTACAGGTGAACATTTAGATCTACAATTATGAAATGCCAACGTTAGCTATGCAGTAGTACTTTTTAAATATTGGAATTATCGTTAGTTTTGAGGAATGCAGAGTCATGTATGACCTGCACCACTAGCTTACAGGCCAACGCACAACATTTGACGCGCGTTCATGTGCCGTGTCAACACATGTTGGAGTGCGGTGCTCCTTGGATTGTTGGTATGTGCAATCAACAATGCACTATGGCATTGTGTTGTCTTTCTACGAAAACAAAAGTGTGTCGGTCACACTATCATTGGCACTGAGCCTGCGCGCATGTGCCTAATTTAGAATGCATCAATGTCATATGAAATGGGTCTATTTCCACGATTCTTCTCAATCAACAAGCAATGTCTAAAATGTTTTGGCTTCGAGCTGCACAAGATTAAGCATCTCACATGGAGAATGTTGGTTCAAGTACATTTTCTTTTGCCTTTACTCTCGGGTCACTGCCAGGGCAACGCACTTCTTTCCCACATTGCTCAGTCACAGTATATACCTGGTTAGAACTGGAAGATTTCCAACATTTAATAAAAGCCTTTATAAATATGTTCATAAAATGATGCCTGGCTTTTAATGGGTACACTTGGGATGAACTAAGCCCTGAAACGGCATTATCTGCCACTGCAGCCGTTGCAAACTTTATTATTAATATGTGCCCTTTTGAGAATAGTTTTTGCCGCGGATAGTCTGCCATGCTTCTTTATTTTTTCCTCACCGGTTTGCTTTACATCACATTAGTGAGCTATAGTGTGGTTTTGCGTTTTTATTTTATTTGTATAAATATTTATACAAATAACGCGTATGTCTTCCACCAAAAAGGTCCATAATAATACTGTGTTCCAAAAGCATTTATTGGCATTTGCTCAGATAGCCATCAACGATATATATGAAATACACAGCTTCTCCATAGACCACACATCAGGCACGTTTGAAAGACCTCTACACTGCAACACCTGTGTCTCTTCCTCCCCCTTATGTAGGGCAGGTAATGTACACACACACAGCGCAGATCACAATGGTTTTAATTACATCTATACACAGTTATCAAAGAGAGATTTGCATAAAAAAAATTACGTAGTGGAATAAAGATTAAATAAACTGGATTTGGAAGAGGACCTAACCCTTTTGAAACCTCAATTTCTGCTGCCTTTAGTCTCCATGGAGACGAGCTGGAGACGTACCCACTCCTGGTAAAGTTACAGTCATGTCTTAGGAGAGATGAGCTGCTCACAGCAAAGGCACATGTTTGTTTGTACATTTATGAGGTATTTTTAAATGATGAAAACATCTGTCATAAAATAAATGCCTGTATTTCAATGTTATTTATTGGGTAACATTTTACCCAGTGTAGCTTTAAAGATTATCTTATGTTGTCTTATTGCTCACAGATTTCAGATACATGGGAGATTGTAAACATCATTTATTGTTTTACAATTCTAGCTTTGGTCATACACTAAACTGCACAACTGAAAAACAGATGCTGTTAAAACATGACATTCAGGAAACAGTGAGCCATCGACACTGTTTATTTTGTAACTGCGCACCAGTTTTGAGATCTTCAAACATCCATGTGCGTCAATAAAAATTCTAATAGCCTTAATTCCTTTTTGTGACATAATATACTGAACAGTGTAAGTGAAGTCTAAACTTCAATTGGATGTCACAAACAAAGATAGCTTAGCTGGTTTGAAGCCAGGGCCATGGAGGTGTCCACTTTTTCAGTTGTTTACCGGTTTATTGTTTTGTCTGTGAAAGAGAAAAACAGAACCTGCTCTAAACTGGAGACAAACAATGAGCCCTGAATTCTCTGTGGGAGGAGCAGGTGCTTAAGAAGGCTAAATGTATTCTGGGTCAGCCTCTGCTGTACACCTCTGTCCTCACAGTTTTTGCTGATGCCTTCTGGACCATGTTTTAGTGTGCCTTCTTGGAAAACTCCTTTGTTCCCTCTGCCACTGGACCAGTGGTTCCCAATTTGTGGTACACATTCCCACTGGGGTACGCAGGACGCCCCGGGGGTTTGCAAAGAAATTTGGAGAAAAATATATGTAAATCACAATCTAATGTTAATTTAGACCTGCATGAGCTTGTTTTAGACCTAATGCTGTAAACCAGAACCAAATCTCGAGAGCCAAGCTTTGGACCCTTGTGCGTAAAACTCCATGGAGTCTGGGAGCATGGCTGACACCGTGTGTCATTTTTCGCAATAACAGGGCTGTGCCTTTACACCACCAACAATGTATTGATTGTGTTGTAATGTCTTTACTATCTCTCAGACTAATTGAAGACGTCGATTTGTTCCAGTTTTCCGCTCATTCTGATGTGAGGAGCGAGGGCAATGAGAAGCATCTGCGGCCGTGATAATCCCCTCTTCAACCTGTGGTCGCAAAGTGGAGGGTGGCTTTGTCACTTAAAGGGATATTTCAGTATTTTTGACATAGGGCCTCATTTCCTAGTTATCCAGAGTGTTGTTGATGTCTGGAGATATTTTTTTCTTAAATTCATGCAGTTCTTATATTTGAAGAGCTTAGTGGTGCTAGGCTAATGCTAGGCTAACGCATTTCTATGGTATCAGCAACCCTGCATTAAAAACAGTCTGACCCACTCCACAGTGCACCTGAGGTAAATCACTTATAACACCAGCATAACGATATAAATGTCTGTGTCGATAGAATAATTTTAACCATTTTGCATTTAAAATAACTTATATTTGAACAGCATCAGCTTCGTGGTTGTAAGCTAACGCAGCGGCGGAGTGATCTGCGAGAAAATAGTCCCTCAAAATAAGGTAATTCACACAAGGTCAGTTATATTTCAAAATGTATTCTATTAACACGGGCAGTCTGGCGTTATACGTGATTTGCCTCAGGTGCACTGTGGAGTGGGTCAGACTGTTTTTAATGCAGGCTAACTGATACCATAGAAATGCTTTAGCCTAGCGCCACTAAGCTCTTCAAATAAGAACTGCATGAATTTAAGACAAAAATATCTCCAGACATCAACAACACTCTGGATAACTAGGAAATGAGGCCCTATGTCAAAAATACTGAAATATCCCTTTAAAGTTACAAGTGGATGCGCGGCAGCACACGTGGAAAATGTGCAATTATTGTAATGCGTATTATTGGCAAATTATCTTTGCATTAATGAGAACCATAACCAGTCCATTTGGATCTGCTGTACCGACGATCTGTCAGTGAGGGAAACGCTCTGTTCCGTTCCTTTTCTCTTTCTTTTGAATCTGCTGCTGCTGTGGCTGCAATGAAATGAAGTAATTTTATAATGTACTTATAATGTATTATGTATTTTATTATATTTGCTGGACAAATGTATCTAAATGTATTTAACCAAGCAAAGGTACATTTCTGTCATCCCTGCATGATAGACAATAACGTTTTTCTATTCTATTCTATTCAGAACTCCTCTACACATTGTCAACAGTTGTTTTGTTATTCATTGGATTTATTCAGATGAAATGCTACAGTTATATCAGCCACAGCTCTGTGTCTCTCCCTTGGGCACATTACACAGTATAGAAGCCTTCAGCTATGACTTTAATTGTTTGTGTATTGCCCTAAATCTCCCACATTGCCTTTAGCATTTTATTTTTCGCTCTCCTTTCTATGTAAGCATCACAAGTCCAAATGCCAGCCTGTGCTCTCTGCACCCACTGAAGCACCGCTAAAGGGTGATGGAATAATCTGGACTAAAAATAGCACGAGTTGATGAAAAAACACAGTATAAATGTGGCATTTTTTGCCGGAGGTGGATCTGACTGTGCTTCTTTAGATGTGCAGATGTTCTTCAATGGATCTAAATCTTACAGACATTTATAGCACACAATGACCAGCTCAAGAAGTCCAATTAGGAACTGTCAGACTTTCTAAGAGTGTACTTGTAGACAATTGAGTGTATTGTGGATGTGGAATCAGCACGTAAGTAAGAGCTTTATATGTCAATGTACGGCACGGTAGTACAGCGGTTAGCGCTCGTGCTTCACAGCTAGAAGGTCCAGGGTTCGATTCCTACCAGGGACGGGGCCTTTCTGTGTGGAGTTTGCATGTTCTACCCGTGTCTGTGTAGGTTTACTCCGGGTACTCCGGGTTTCCAGTAAAAAAAACATGTACAATAGGCCAGGATGAATGTGAGTGTGTTTGAGAGTGCGCATGTGGGACGACGGATGGAAATTAGTCCAAGGCTACAATCCGGTGTGGCTTGTTCATTACTTGCACTGTCCCTACCAAATAAACCAATAAAAAAAAAAATACAATTGCTCAACTAAATTGCATTCATGTGTTGGATTAGACCTGAGTGCGCCGACACTGTGGGCCAAATGTATAAAAAGTTTAGACCAAATAAGATACTCTTTAACATGACATAAGAACATTTTGCCTCATTCACGGCCGTTCACAACATGTTTTTATGCACACATTTGTTCTTAGGAATGTTTTGGCATTCACAAAACTGAAAACGTTCCACTGTAAGAACAAAAAGAACACTCAGGAGGACTCTTACGTACAAAAGAAAGTCTAGTTCTGTTCATGATCATGCTCCTGATGGAACTCAACATTCTGAGTCATATATATTTGTACATATTAAATCATGTAGTAATTAATTCCAAAATGTAAATATAATTATAATAAATTACAGAATTATTCAGAATTAAGTTGGTAATATCACTTGTAGCCTCCTTTACTTTTATTAATGGCAAGTACAGTACCAATGTATTACTGCTAAAGCTTTTGAATGCCGCCGTTCAGACGAGCGTCAGCCTTGATCCTGCTATATTGCGATTACAAAGGCACGCACTCTACTCGTGGAACCAGACGGGCAGCATGTCGTCCTGCTGCAACCGCATCTATTAAAAGGACTGACCCGGGGCTAGAAAAGGAAAACCCTTTTGCGATGCACAGGTTATATCTATTTAAACATTTGGAATTGATATAACTTGTGCTAATTCACGTGCCCAAAGGTTTAGCTGGGTCCTTGAGCGTGTGGCGCCAATGACTGAGATTATTTTCTTTTGGGGTTTTGTTATTAGTTTTGGATTTGTGTTTTGTCATCCATATCCTCCGCTGGCTGCCTTTTGTGCATGGCACTTTTTTGTTCTTATAAGTGAATCATAGGCGGTGACATATGCTAATTAGTCCTTACATGTACCCGCTTCCAAGTCGGCATTCACCAAACACACGTGCGAAGTATTATCCCTACTTACGAACATGCCGTGAATCTGGCGCAGTTTCCTGACACTGTCTTCATAAGTACGGATTAAAGGAGGGAAAATACTTCGCACCTGTTTCCTGAGTTTGGTGAATGCCGACTTGGAAGCGCACGTGTGTGAGGACTAATTACATAGATCTAAATAATAGAGATCAGCGGGTCGCATTCAGCCATATTCATGGTAATGATCCCGTGTGGTTTGTGTAATTAACATGGCTGCTCAATCTCCTCTTATAAAACCTGTTCCTTAAAAGGGCAAAAAGACGGGAAGCCCCGCCCCGCAAACAGCTATGAGCCTCCACAGTGCGTCAGAGCCTGTTAATCATAGACCACTTTTTTCCTAATATACAAAAAACAGCGTAAAAAAACTCAAAGTATTTTAAACGAGGCACAAAGCTACATTAGAATCATGTTTCCAAAGTGTCTTTGGAGTCGCCCCTGGCCACCAGGGGGTGGTATTACAGCAATGTCAGCTCCCGCCATGAGGACCAAAGAGAAGCGGTTTCCTCTTGACTAATTAGCCTATGTCACAGTCTATCTTTCATCATATAAGAACATACAAGAAGTGCCGTGTGCAACAGACCGCCAAAGGAGGATATGAATGGCAAAACACAAATCCAAAACTAATAACCACAGTGTTTCCCACACATAGACTAGCGGTGTTGATTCTGTGTCGCACCGCCACAGAATCACCACCGCCCGCCACATATTGCGTTTCATTTTTTGTTTTTGTTTTGTTTTTTCTTTTTTTAACGCTATTTAAAGCAGTACTAAGTAACTCTTGCCCCTAGAGGCCATAAGCGCAACTGCAGGTGTCGTAGCAAGTTGAAATGTTTAACTTATTAATTGTCCGTGAGAGAAAATACTACGCTGACAGAAAAAGCGAAGGGAGAGAGGGATATTGTACATCCAGTTATACAATGGAAATAATTTTTTTCACTCAAACTTGGCTGTAAATACTGTTTAAGTGGCGCTAGCTAGTTAGCTTTGCCCGTTAGCCTGTCAGCTTTTTCTTCGTGATTCTATTAGTGTGTATTGGTTGCTCCGGTCCGGTGGCAGTCAAGTTGCAAATGTGGTTTTCTGGCCAGAGACACCAGGGGGAGATGAAAGACCCTCCAATCATCCCATTAACACTTGTATTACCCCCAGAGGGACTACGAAAAGGATTTATTAAGGTAAACAAGTTACTTAGTACTGCTTTAAAACACGCATCGTATAGAACCGCCGCAGCGGTCAATTTGACTGCGGGGAAGGGGGTTTAAAATGCAGCAGCCCTAGTGTTAAGCTATTCCTCCGTAACTCTCACTCACGTGTCTCTCCCACATAGCCCACACACACAGCCCCTCATTTATCACTCACAGTGTGTCGTACTGACCCAGAAAAAGCTGGCTGCTCCCTTTCAGGAGACTATTCCTTCATTCTCCTCTTTTTAGAATTAACCTCTGTCCAGTGTGGCTGCAGAAAATGAAAAAATAAACCACTGTGCACTTTTCATCTTCTCTGTTTGTCTTGTGATGCTAATTGTCTGTCAGACGCAGTAAATTACAAGTAAATGTACTCCCAACTGCTACAAATAACATTACAGACCCCATGGTTTGGGTGATGTGATAATCTGTACTGTTAGTTATTATATTATTGTGACATTTTACAGGTTGAAGAATAAATGATCAAGTATTTCAAAAGAATGTCTTGTTCACTTTGCGTTGTCTCATATTCTGTACAAACTGACCTGTAAGCGCTTCAAAGGGACAGTTAAAAAAAAGGTATAGCTGCCTTTCATTTACCTCCGTCATTGCCTAAATGCCAGCTCAGCCACACTGTAGCATTAGATGGGCATTTTAAAAGAGCTCCTGTCTGCCAAAGCCCACCATCTAATGTCCTATCTGTCAGCCAGAGCGTCCAGAAACCACAGCATCAACTTTTAAAAGTGTTGGCATCGTCCCCAAGCCCTCACTTACAGTAACTAGAGCTGTGCCAACATCTAATCTATCATTCACCACAACACAAAAAAGCCTGGGCATTCAGAGCACCATCTACAGAGAGCTAGTAGTTAATGAATTAGGCCCTTTGAGCCACTGTAAGTGCCTTACAGTAAAATTGACCTTGATAGCTTTTGAAACACCAAATTAAGACACGTATTGAAACGAAACAAGCGTGTAATGTGATACCGTAAATTCTGCATTTTTCTTAGCCTATTGTAAGCCCATTAAATATGAATGAAAGTCAAAGGATTTTACAGAGAGTTCATGTCTATAACTTAAAGGATTAGTTATCTGTCTTGTATTTATAGATGAGAGGTACTTTATGAATAAACTTTGATTTGATAAGCCTGACGGGGATGCACCTGAGGAAATGCCGATGTAAACTCCAGGGTCACAAACCCACCATTTTGTTTATCCAGAAGATAACAAAACAGGGATTTTAAAGGGGAGTATAGTCCTGAAGCTGCCCCGAGACACATATGGAGCCATTCATCAGACAGACTGCACTCTGAATCAGCCGCCTCAGGCCCCAAGCGCTCGGCATTTATCTGCCCTCTGCCCTTGGGCTTTCCAAACACGATACACTAAATCCTTATGCCGCGCTATAGATGCTGTAGCCTTAGGATTCGGCAGGTTTCAACGTAATGAATGGACCACTACAATACAGCAATTTATCTTTATATCTTCACTACAGCGTCAGCCTTTGCTCTTCGATGGGGAGTATTTTCAATTTACATTCTGACAACATTTTACGCAACAGCGGTTAACACTCTTGCTTAATGGCAACAAGGCCGAACTTCTAAAGCCCATCTAATGGCGATCCTTTTATTATCGGTTATGGTTGTTGGAAAGTTCCTCTCCTGACACTCAATGGTTTATGAAACACTACACTTCTGTGGACTCAACAAAAACATGCGCATCACAATTGCATTACGACAACCTTTGAGCGTACTGTAACAACATTTGAAAAGCGCTTTTCTCCTCATCTCTGACCTTTTTTACGGCAAGTTTTTTCTAACTGCAAATTCATTGGAAAAAGTCTGTTCCTACTAAAATCCACTCACAATGATGCCATAACAAATAATGCCGCGATACTCCTCGGTGAGTCTATCCACACAAGCCAAGGTCAGGCCATGTTGTTGAATGGGATTTGCTGCTAAACAGAACAGCGAGCAGCACTACTGTTGTGTTTAAGCTGATTTGCCTTGTGGGGCTTTTTTTTATAATATAACTGCTAGAATGGTTCACCCTGGCGCAGATGCACAGGTCTTGAATGAATGCACACGCACGAGAACAGGTGCCATTATGTTTGGGAAAATATCTTGGCGCCGACATTGTGCGGTTTAGAATTTAAGGTCATTGCGGGCCGCATAATGCTAATCTGCCAAAATGCATCCATTATCTCATGACATTTTCAGGAGCGCAAGTTTGAATGTATTAAAAGTTGTCCCAGATTTAGCGCTTTGGGTGTTTTTAATGAGCGAAGGGTAAACTTTGGAAACTTGTCCTCAGTTCAGTGCGAGTGCAATGGATTTGATATGAAACAGCGTTGGAGACTGTAATAGTTGGAAAAGGAGAGACAAAAGAGAAAACTTAAACTTCTCAAACAGACTCTTCCTCTTCATAAAACATCGGAGTGCAATCAAGCATATTATCAGCATATTTCTCAAACTGTTTTCGATCCGGTTACTGAAAACATCATTGTCACCACAGTATCTCAATATGATAATGGCTTACATTTTTTTACAAGCCTGTGTTACCAAGTTTCCCAAAGAACCACTCATCAATAGGGATGGGTATCGTTAAGGATTTATCGATACTACTACTCTTATCGATACTCCTTATCGATCCGGTACTTTAACGGTACTCTTATCGGTACTTTAACAGAAAAATATACTGTATATAGGTAGATTGAGACTACCGTATACGTAGGCATTAATCCTTGGTCTATATTATTTATTTATTACTCTACATTTCATTTCCACTTTGCGCATACACTTAATATATGGGAGTTAAAATACTTCACTTACATCGCTTTAAAAAAAAAATCATTATTATTATCTAGTAAATCAAGGCTGTTGGTTAGATTTGGCTGTAGCTCCAAATGAGTCCAAATGAAAACTTAGTGCAGTAAAATAATGAACTGTTTTCTGCCTCTCAGCTTGTGTCCAGCGGGTCGACACCGGCTCGCGCTGACGTGTGAGCGCGCACGCATGTGCACGTACATGGCACTGTGTACGCCGTTTGTGGAAAAATAGACTCCACCCGAAACTCTTTAGTTTGGGTATTGTGAAAGAAGAAAAGTGCGAGTTGCTCGTCTGTCTGTTCAATACGAAGTCGTTACGTTTCGCTTTTTTACCGCGGGTTAGCGGTAGCAGCTCGTAACACCGCATGTCTTTTCCGTGCGCACCTGTCTCGCTGCACACGGCTGCAGAGGGGAGACAGGGCAGTGGCAGAGCGCAGGGTGGCACCCTGCACTTTCGTGTGGGGTAGCGGGGATGAAACAGATCCGATGCATCGAACGCATCCATGAGGGGGGAGTGATTATTTGAGCGCAGCAGCCCCGTTAAGAAGACCGTTAAGGCTGGAGCTTATCGGTCCGGGTGGACCGACACACGTGGCCCCGGGGCCGTTATGATACCGGGGTTCGGTACCCATCCCTACTCATCAACTTCTATATTTTTAAGCGTTTGGCCTGTAGACTTTTGTAGCCTAGAGAGATGGGAGTGACGAGTGGGGGAAATGGTCAAAGCCCGTGTGGCGTTGCAGCTGCTAAACTGTGGACAAAGTATCAGGATTAAGATCATTTGATTGGAGGACTTTTTTTTTCCTTTTGGTATTGGTTGTAAGAAGAACAGTCACACATAAAGCATTGTGTTTAGCTGCAGCAGGCTTTGAGGTGGGACAGTGAAATGAGGACAAACAAAAGTGTGGGTGCTGCTGCGTTTCCAGAGCTTTTAATCATGTCACCGTTTCTCGAGTATGCATAACAACAACAAAAATATACTTATTACGCTCGGCAATAATTCAGGTGGGAGCAGCACTTTCCAGGATAGCACTGCTGCGGGCGAACCTCTGTATATAACAGGTCTGGGAATCAGCCGCTCGATATTAGACATGAGCTGCATTCAAAAGCATTGCGTTTGTGGGAGTGCCGTATAACCGTGTTAAAAGTAACAGCATTACTTTACAGGACATTAGTTTAGAAATCTTTTGGACAGTCGAGCTTCTCCTTCAGAGGGGCTACACTGTGGAACTGCAGACTAATATCAACATCTTTACCAGAGAGCTTAAACAGTGGCTCAAATCGGGCAAACTTGTTCCCATGTGTAAAATGTGCCTTATCTTGTTTAATAATGTGTTTTATTGTAACCTTGTTTCATAATGTGTTTTATCTTTGTAACCTAAAAGCCCCCTATGGACAGGTGTTGAAAATTAGCACATGTGCTATAACACTTTAAACAATGCATCTGGTTCGTCCAATGTTAATTGCTATGTCCATATTAAATAAACTAATAAATGAAATGAAATAGTAAGACACTTTTGTCACATGTTGTTTGTTGACAGAAGAGCGTGTTTTTTAAACTGACTACCCTCAGGTGGGTCTCTGCTGTGCCCTTGACAAGGAGACCATCGGTGAAGAAAAGGACAACTAGTGGCCATTAAATACATTATCATTCCATTTTTTATATTTATATCATATATTTATATCACTTTCTGCTTCAAATAATATGAGGACTGCTTTAAAGACTTCTACCTCATTGTGTAAAATATGTATACCTTACAAGTCGTGAGATTTATAGTGGCACTAATGATGTGAGAGCTGTTTGACAGTCTGTGTGTAGATCCTCATGAATTCTCTGGGTCAATGTTGGAATTTGCTCTCGTGCAAATTTTGCCCCTCCAGTCCGTGACCTTGATTTTGGTGGAAGTAAAACCAAAACTTAAAACCAAAACTGAAATCAATCATGTATCAGGCACTGAACACGGTCCATTTTTTAGATATTATTTTATATCTGTTATTTATTTTTGTTTTGAGTAAAGTTATTTCTAATTCTTTTTGCAGTCAATACAAATGGTCTACTCGTAGAGCTATTCATCATGAATATCACAAGCACTACATTAGTTTGAAAGTTGGGAATAAACGTTCAAACAACATTAGAAGAGAACACTTGGTTAGTATTTGGACTAAATATAGGAGTGACCTCATAAGATCTGCAAACCCACAGTATTGACTCCAACTCTGAATATGTCTCTGTTTACAATGAAAACCTCTCCGCCTTTTCAAATGTATCCCCAGCAGTAAACACCCAAACCACAGCTCCCTCATCTCATCAGTGTGTCCCTCCGCCTGGTTAAACATTAGTGATGAAGAACATTTAGCTCTGTGTCACACCTCTGGGCATGTTATACTGTATGTCTGTGAGGCAGAAGAGCAGCTCGCCCCCTCCACTGCTGCTACAACCCCCAGCCCCGCCCCATGCCGCATGCTCCATCCCGGAGCACGCTCCTGTTGTTTTGGCTGGCAGATGTTTTGGGACCCTGGGAGAGTCCGGTTCACATTTATCCTGCCCTGCCCCAAAGAAAATGGGAGAGGGGAGAGAGGACAGCCCTGCCTTCCAAATTTAGACACACAGCATCTCGGTAATTGACTCGATTTCAGCTTTGACACAGAAGCAGCTACGTTTTCAGACAATGGAGACAAGATATTTCATCCGCATGGAGCTAATAATCATTTAAACGGAGAATGCACAGCTTATTTAGCCTGACACACCAGACTATTCTCTGTTTTTTCTAAACTGAGTCAGGGTTTTTTATTTCGAAATGTATTTCAAGTATAAAGAGAAAGAAGTGTGTATGGCTGGCCAAGCTACAGCTTATTACCATTGGCAATAGATTTTCTAAATGTATCCACATATTTTCCAGCACATCTGAGCTTGCTTTGCTTCAGAAATGTTGTATTCGCACAAAAACGTCACCCAAGTGAGTCTTTCTGTCTCATCTGGCTTGCTAATTGGGCATCCTTGACGTCAGACATGCGAGAAAATCCCATGACAGTAACTATCAACAAAAGCACGATTTATGTAACCTTTTGTTTGTGTGTGAAGCGTACTCTGGGTGAGTCCCATTTCTCCCCACATGTGTAAGATCATATCAATCAAATTTAGATCTAATGCCTTGCGAATGTTGAACAAGGTTTATTTTTCAAACCAAGCTGGATTAATCAGTATCACAATACAGTTGAGGATGAAGAATTGTTTCTTACCACCTTTAAAAAAAATCTCCTTTACTACTTTAGAGCGATATCTATCCAACATGGTAATATTATCACTTTAACACTACAATACACATGGGAAAATGAAATGGTCTCGTTCATAAAGTCAAATCATTGGCCGCTTTTCAGACAGGCGGGCATGAACTTTGACAATGTTTAAATCCAGGCTGAAAACAATTCTGGTCTTCATATAAAACTGCCTTGCTCCAAGGACAAAACAGAGACCTTGGTGAGATAGGGCAGCGGTCAAAATGGCATACAGCCCAGTAGAGGGAGAGAGAAAACACTGCATGACTTTTACAGCTACAGGCAGCTTCAGATGGCCAGGCTCTTAAGTCCACCATTATAACTGTCTGCCCTATTTTCCTATCACAGGATAAAACAATCTCTTATGGTTCACAAGTATGGAAGAGATTCTCATCTTGTAGAAAGAGAAAGGTTCCCATTTGCGTGCTGGGATGTTTTTCAGTCCGGGACTTTTGAGCTTTGGACTTGTCAGTATTACAAATTGATATAGCAATGCAGCCAGTCGGAGGTTTAGCTTACCAGGAAAAGTGCAGGACTAAGGAACAAGTAACAACTCCAGCAGTTAACAAATCATTTATAAAAATGTCTTGTTCATCCATTTTTTACACAAGGATCACTAATGGCTTTCCCTTTTCTTGACCTAGCTTTTAGCCCTACCTTTCTGTCATACGTTTCACTTTTTCACATGTGCTTGTGCGGAGAGCAGGACCCAGGGCTTTGGACTCAACCAACGTCAAGTGTGGAAGTCTTTTGCAGAATGATGCGTAATGCCGTGAGATGGTAACTCAAAGCTGCTGACAGTATCTAAGTTCATTGCAATGAAATTTAGATGGCACAAATGCCACGTCTGCAAAAGTCCACATTATAATACAAACAGCATAAAGCACTGATGAAATATCAGGTTTTGCTGTCACTGCACAAAAATCAAACCAAGGTTATAATGAAACAATATATCCTGCAACAAACAATTTGTCAAAACTCCCAGCAAATAAATTCAGATGAAAAGATGAAAAGTAGGGTATGCAAAGACTTTTTTGAATTTATTTTAAGGAGGAAAGAGGAGGTCCGAAGCACAACCGACTTGTTACAATGTTCTCTCATCAAAAACATACCAGTTGTGGAGTTGTGGAGTAGAGTAGGTGTAGGATAACAATCTTTGATCTTCTGCAGACACATGATTATTGGTGTTGCTGGAGGTTGTGATCAGAATCAGAATAAGAATAGGTTTTATTGCCATGGTTTGAGAACAGGTTCACAAACTAGGAATTTTTCTCGGTGCAAATGTGCGACATAAAACATATAACACAGAGTTAAGATAAAAATAAGCTAATAAACTTTAAACTATAAGGCTATGGGGCATGCATGAAAAAATATTAAATAAATAAGATAAAATAAAAGTGACATATGGTAAGACAACAACAATTTTGACATTGAACAACAGCGGGATTGTATTTACAGATGTGTAGGCATATAAAGTGAATAAAGTGATAAGTGATAGCAGCGGGTCTAAGTGTGGACACACCACACAGTGCAAGTGCAGATTACAACTATGAGTCTGTAACTAAGCTACAGAGACTTGTTTTTGTTCATGAGTTTGATGGCGGAGGGGAAAAAACTGTTCAAGTGGTGGGTTTATGGGTCTGGATAGACCGTAGCCTCCTGCCTGAGGGGAGAGGGGTGAATAGTCCGTGTCCGGGGTGAGAAGGGTCAGCTGTGATCCGACCCACATTCCTCCGGGTCCTGGAGGTGAACAGGTCCTTGAGAGATGGGAGCTCACAGCCAATCACCTTCTCAGCAGCACGCACAATGCGCTGCAGTCAGTGCCTGTCCCGGTCTGTAGCGCTGGGGTACCACACAGTGATGGAGGAGGTGAGGATGGACTCGATGATGGCCGTGTAGAACTGCACCAGCATCTTGGCTGGCAGCTTAAGTTTCCTCAGCTGCTGCAGGAAGAACATCCTCTGCTGGGCTTTCTTGATGAGGGAGCGGATGGTTGGCTCCCATCTGAGGTCCTGGGTGATGGTGGTGCCCAAGAAACGGAAGCAGTCCACGATGGAGATGGGGGTGGTGTCATCTGCAAACTTGATCAGTTTAACGGACTGGTGACTGGAGGTGCAGCAGTTTGTGTACAAGGAGAAGAGCCAGGGGGAAAGTACACAGCCCTGAGGAGTTCCAGTGTTTGTAGTCCAAGTGTCCGAGACGATCTTCCCCAGCCGCACGTGCTGTCTCCGGCTCGTCGAGGTGGCCGGGTTCTCAGGCGTCTCTGGAGTTTGAGGAGCTGATGGGCGCTCATGGCGGCAGTAGTGTGTATTCAGACCCTGGGCGAGGGACAGGTTGTTCAGAGCCCGGGGGGCCTTGGGCTTATAGTTCGTGATGGCCTTAAGCCCCCTCCACACTGCTCCCGGGTCTTTTGAAGAGAATTGCTGTTGGAGACGGGCTGAATATACAGATTTGGCATTTCCCACTTCCCTTCTAAAGTGGTATTTTGCCTGTCTGCATCGGTCTTTGTCCACATTTCTGTGCGCTGCCTCTTTCTCCCCAGCTGCCGGAGTTTGGGCGTGAACCAGGGCTTATCATTCCCATAACAAACCCTGGTGCACATTGGTACTATGCGCCCTCATTGAACTGGATATATGAAGTCACTATGTCTGTGTATTCATCCAGGTTGATGGAAGCAGCCCCAAATGCCTCTTAGTCTGTTGTCTCTATACATGGAGTGCAGCTCCTCCACAGCTTCAGGGGTGTAACTCTTTGATGTGCTCACTACCGGTTTAGCGAGTTTCAGTCTTTGTCTGTATGAGGGGATTAAGTGGACCATCACGTGATCTGAAAGTCCGAGTGCAGCGATGTCATGTGACGCCTATCAACACCCAATTGGCACAAGATTCATACAGCGTGGTATGGTTGTGTCCCAGAATAGCATCACCCATTCGGCATACCCAGGAAGTGACGGTACTTAGGGTTGACCGATTCTTTGCACTATGGTTCCAAAAGATCCTCTTCAGGTTGTACGTATTCAGGAACTGCTTTCCTCACCTTCTAACTCTTGCAAAGCTTAACCCTTTCATCGCAGAGTTAACACACTTAGCAATAGCTTTACAACAGTAACGTGACGACACCAGCCAATAGTGAAACTATTTTGTTTAAGCTATTTTAGATCAACACTGCATTTCCTAACCGACAAGTTAATACATTATTTTCTTTCGAGTTTTTTTCTAATGACCAATCCAAATGAGAGATGATGGAACAGCGGGTCTAGCGGTGTGTGGCCGTAGCTCATCGCCAGAATTTGTTGTATTGTAAACAAAGTGGTTCATCTTTTAAACGAAGACATCAATGTGGCTTATATTAGTCAGCCCACCTGAAGTCACTCAGTTAAAATCCAAGTCGGCCACACTTAGTCCACGAAGCCCATAAATCCCATTTGGCAGTGTTGCGAACGGTCCATAAGTGCGTGTCCGTGGAGTGAAATGGTGCGGTGAAGAGAGCGCACAGCTAATACTCTCTCAAAGACAAGGACACTGGATCCAAAAGAGAAGTACAGGATGTAACGCCTCGTCAGCTGAAAAGTGAGCCCTCCTCAGCACTCAAATGTGAACCGTTCTATCCTCTGCCACATCTGAGCGACCCCGTAGAGAATCACTGCCAGCAGGTACATTTCCGACAGTGACTCTTTCCCCATAAATTGGTCTTGTCAAGGTACGATCTGACGTGACCACACTTCAGTAAAAACGCCACTGACGCTGTATTATCCTGGTATGCAGTGCTTGTGTTGTAAAAAGTACTTAAAGCTGCACTTTGGCTCGGTGGTAGAACAGCAGTAATGCAGCGCAACTATCTCAGCATGTTCACATCCAGTCTCTGAGAGTTTGCTGACGGGCAACCTCACTTTCTCTCACAAATAAAATGACAAATTGTGCATAATGGATAGAGAAGAAAACAACACTTAAGATTATGTCATTTTTAAATGTTTGACTTTTAAGTGCATAATAGATTATGTGTCTCAACAAAATATAGTTAATTAATAAAGCTTTTGGTAAATCCTACCCAGCTCTGTGATGTTGGATTATTTACGGAAATGTGACTCGCAAAGAGGTCGAATTTTCATCACTGGAATCCACACTGTACCAATGGATCCTTGCTCAAATTGAGTTAAATCCCAACTATTCCCTACGTGTATCCCCCACCTGAACCAAGCACATTTTCTCCAGTTCGACTTTACCCAAATCTAAAAGCTTCTTGAAAAAAAGCCTCAAATTGAGACATTCATGAGTGATGAAAAAGCAACAAAACGTTTGCAAAAATCCAACGAAAAAGTGACAACGCCAGGAAAAATCTTTGATCAGTTTTGTAGGTCTTAGCTTTCAAATGAGGCATTACACTGGCCTATAGGCTGTAAGCTCCAGTCGAGAAGCGTTTAGATTTGGGTAAAGCCGAACTGGACATTTTCTCCAGTTAATTTTTACCCAAAACTGAAAGCTTCTCAACTGGAGCTTACAGCCTATCTACATTATTATATAGAGGTAAATTATTTTGTTTTTGAGAACATTTTTGGTCTTGTACAGAGAGATCATGGACCCAGTGACTGATATTAATGATCATTTTTGTAATTCATATTTCTTTTTAGCTACGACTTGTGAAAGTGTAATGCAGTTAAGGCGCGACACTGCAGGTGAATAGGAGAAAATAAATAAATGTAGAGATATCAATTTGAAACTTTTGCTGAACATTACTGATATAAATATGAGAAAAAATGTATTGCATTATTTCTGTCATTTTATATTTTCATATAAAAATAAGACATTTTGTTCATGAAAATGGCCAAAATTGCCTATATTTTGGGCAACGAAATAAAAATAATGGATTGAGCCAGATTAAAATGTATGGTTTCATTTTATTGACATATTAGTAAGTAAGATTATTTTCAGAGGGGATTTTGGAGATAGTGTTTAGTTTTTCAATTAACTAATCATAAGTGAAAACTCAGTATTTTTTGGGGGTTCAAAGCTGAATAAATCAGGCTAGGAATTAGATATTAAAAAACCCTCAGAAAAAACTTCAAAATATTGTTAAGTCCAAGACTGTAAAGTTTGGAGTCTGTATGAGCGACCATAAGGGCTCACCCGCTGCCCGAGTTGGGCCTTCTCTCATTCAGAGAAAACAAGCCCTGAAGCTTAGTAGCGAGTGCACATGCGCAGAACCTTCTTTGGCTCGTCCGCACCAGGCGTCTTGTAGGAGGAGAAATACCATATTTGGGTGATAGTGTCATCGCGGGGACCCTTCACAGGACACGTGGATGTAAAATCTGTCAATATTTGTGAATGAATACCCGCGGAAAAGACGGTCTTTCGACGCGCCGCAGCTGCGACTTCCGGGTTACCTCCGCCTCACTCACGGACAAATCATCATAAAATAAGCATCATACGGGGTAAGTTTTGTCATTTATATACTCTGACATGAAAACTAAGATGTAAAGGGAGGAAAATAGATACAAATCTCCACTTCGACCACTGCGTGAAAAATCAATACTTTCACCTGCATTGCCTTAATAGAAAAAAACCGACTACTGCCCCCCACTGGGCACTGTGACATCATCACATTCTAGAACCTGCAATCCAGCAATAGGCCAGTGTAATGCCTCATTTGAAGACAAAGCGAAACTCATCTGAACAGATCCGTTTCCTCGTGTTGTCGCCACATTGTCGTCACTTTTTTGACATTTCTTTTTCTCACTGTTTTGTCACTTTACTGTTGCTCTTTTGTGGCTTTTTTGTTGCTTTTCGTCACTTTTTCATCCCTTTTTTTGGTCATTTTACTGTTACTCTTTTGCTGCATTTTCATCCCCATTTCGTCACATATTTGTTGCTATTTTTTCATGACGCTTTTACACTTGGGTAAAGTCGAACTGGAGAAAATGCACTTGGTTCAGGCGGTCAAGAGGTTAAATGGGACACCGGTGCCTGCTCCAGTATCAATATTCACACTTCGGTATGTTTTAGGCTACCCAGTCCTTTCAGCCAATTACTGGACAAATTCATCTACCACTGTCCTCATTTACTCCTATAGAACATGACTCATTTCCAAGTTATGCAGGTGAATGGCGACCGCGGTGACTCTGCAGGAGAGCGAGAGAGAGAGAGAGAGAGATGCAAAATAAAGCCTCCCTCACCTTTGCAAAGGTCACAACTGAAATAAATGTGGCAATCGAATAACAGGTCTTTTCACAGCGGGATGAGCACAACAAACTACGGGGAAAATATTTTTGGAAGAGTCTTGGACAACAGTGGAGATACAGTGACAAGACCGTGCACTTCAAGGAGATTGTTTTCTGGAAAAAAATATTGATGGCTTTTTTTACCTTTACCTAATCAACACATGAATCATGCATTTTAAATCTGTTTTCCTCGGCGACAAGCAGTCATAAAATATTCAAGACATACCACCTGATGATCCCGTCCCCCTGACCTTGCGAAAACAGGGGTTTGAACCAGGGTTTGGGATCGAATGGTATAATCCATCATTTTAGGGGAACCAGCAACATTCCCCACAGACTGAACGTTGGATAAAAACAATATTTACGTAAGGAAAAAACAAAAGAGGCGTGGATGCAATAATGCTTTTACGTGAACGAAAAGGCCACACACATCTATTGACACATTAACAAACTGAGAGAATTTTCTTAAGAAACCCAGATAGTGTTTGGAGGGTCACCAGATTGACCGCAGCCGCCCACTGCGCTTGACAAGTTCTGATCGACGCCTACTTTGTATTCTCATAGTAAGTATAAAGTGCATACCCTCCATTAGTATTCCTCTCAGCCCTCGTCAAGTCACTTTGTTGTTTAATAATAAAATAAAAAAACCTACAGCAATCACATTATCCGCAGTGTGGTGTCGTTATTGGATTACGGCGTTTCTTGTCGCTGTCAGGAGCCGCAGAAGTGTAGACTTCGATTTGTCAGAGACCGGAGAAGCTTCCTTTGGTCCGAATGCACCTGCCGTATCCATGGAGACGAGCCCCTCAACATTGTCTCCAGACTCTGCTTAGCCTCTGTCTCCGAAACCACTCAGCCAGGAAAGGTTAAAGCGGTTTAAGCAAGCCATTAAAGGCTTTTGTTTTCCTCCCTAAACAAGACAAGGTGAGCGACCACATCACAGCATCACATAGTGTAAACAGGCCCAGAGTGGAAATCCCTTTATAGTCTCCAACTTACAATGTGCGGAGAAAAAAACTCCAGGCCTTTGGGAAGCAGTTTTTTCCCCAGCAGTTCAAAAACAGCTAAAGCTAAAAAAGAAAAGTGTCAAATAAATGCAGAAACTGAGAAATCTTCGGTGCACTAAACTTTGTCCAAAACATATCAAACCCTGTCACTCAAAGAAGGGTGCCTTTGTCTTATTATAGGAGCCCAGGGTGTATAGTGTTGTCTTGGGAGTTCATTATCTCAATAGCAGAGCTCATTTGCCTCCAAAGACAAGGTTAATTTGTCTCATTATCCTCATTTACGTTTGAGGGATCTCATTGATGTGCTGGTCGCGGCTTAAATAAGTTATCACAGCAGTGATGCTCCAGCTCTTTGAATCTCTGATAAGTCGCAGTAACAGCAATACTTGAAAGTGTTTGCTGCTACAGTATTCTTTACAAAATAAACTAAAACTTTTACTGGCTGTGCATTCATCACTCCTGTTTATTCCCTTAAAGGCTGCCTGGAGCACATCCCAGTAATAGCAGCAGAGTTGCTGCAAATACTGCCAACAACAACTAGCGCTCACATTATTTGGGTAATTTAGAGTAGTGGTTCTCAGCTGCTGTGGGACCCACCTTCATCCTATAACCACAAGTCACAACCCAAGGAGTAATGTTCATTACAAACCATTGATTGTTCTGTTTTAATCTTTTAAAATAATGTAAAATATTGTATTTCCCCTAAAAATATTGTTGATTTAGGCATTCACTAAACCTTATTAAAGAAAAACTCAATAACTTGTTTACCTTAATAAATCCTTTTCGTCTTTCATCTCTCCCTGGTGTCTCTGGCCAGAAAACACACTTGGAGTTTTCCCTGCCTCTGGGTCGGAGGCGCAATACACACAAATAGAATCACGTAGAAGAGGCTAACAAGCTAACGGGTAAAGCTAACTGAGGCCTAGCGCCACTTAAACAGTATTTACAGCCAAGTTTGAGTGAAAAAAATGACTGTGTCATTGGATGTACAATATCTTCTCTCCCTTTGTCTTTTCTGTCAGCGTAGTATTTACTCTCACGGACAATTAATGAGTAAAAAAACCAACATGCTACGACACCTGCAGTGGCGCTTATGGCCTCTCGGGGCATGAGTTACTTAGTTCTGCTTTAAGCAGAAATCATGAAATAATGGTCACTGGGGAAGCCTTGCTGCACACTAACAGGAGTTCTCAACTTTTGGGTCCTGACCCACCTGTTGAGAACCACTTAGTTCAGTTTCAAACTTGATTAAATGGTATTGGTATCAGAGAATAGTTTCTAATATCAACTTAATGTATAATACAACTATTGTACTATTTCTCCAATTTGTCTTGCAGCACTAACCCCTCACACCTGTAATGCACAAATGAACGGGTGCATCTTTATTTTGAAGTCAGTCGCGTTTCGTCTGATATGGTCTTCATCAGGACAGACCGACCAGTCAGGTGATATAAATAGTCAAGAGTCCCGTGAGGAATCACATGTTGCTCATGATGTACAAATAAAAACATCAAAAACACAAGTACTCTAGATATCATTACTAGGTCGAAACGTGTTGGTGTCCCGATGTAATAAAGGATTTAATTTTTATAAGTCGGTTGTGCCTCGAACTTAATCTCTCCTTTTCGAACCCACAGCAGCGCTCCTCACCCACTCATTCACATCTTTTTTCTTTATCATAACAAACATCCGTATTACTACTTAAGATTACTCAATGATAAACGTTTATTATTGATTGATATTGAGATATTGCATTCATCGTACCCTATAGCACAATGTTATTCTGTTTTTGTGTGTGCCCCTTAGCCCACTGCCGGTTTATTATCAACAAAATGACCCGACACTTGTCTAATCCCTATTGCCATGCCATAAAGGACAGGACACTGCTCCATTTAGATGCTGCTGGTGTTTTGAAGACTTCCCGAGACCCCGTAGTTTCACTTATTTACTTTGATTTAAACAGTGACATTGAGTGATATCCCTTGCTCTGCCTCTGGCACATCGCCCAGACCCATCTGCCCAAACCAAACACGGGCTGCTCTAACCTGGACAAAACTGGCCCAGATGGCATCTCCCGTTTTGACAAAAAGAGGGGGTCGATCAGTCACTCCGATTTAATCTAAACTCTGAGTTAAGACCGAAAGAGCTGCTAGGCGTCTGATCAAGTGGCCCATGGGCTTGCGTCGGGCCTTGACCCAATATTTTAGAATGATCAAATTGTCCCTACCAACCTCACAGCTGGCAATTCCTAATGCAGTCCATGTACACACTTTAAAATACCACAAACGACTAGAAGCAGCATCATATTTGAACTTTCAGAGGGTCAGTGGAAACAAGTGTGATGTCCATATGTTGTAATTTCAAATTGTTTACTTTAGTTTTACTGAGCAAGTGTGTGAGAAGAGGTAAAACATCATCAAAACAAATATTAAAAGGAAATTTAAGTAACTGAAGAGTAACTGTACTTTTTGTGCAAATTTTAAAGGAGCTATATCATGCAAAATCGACTTTTTGGAGTTTTTAGCCATGTTGTTAATAGCCATGCTATTTCCTTATCAAAACACCCCCAGAGCGGTTTTTGGCTTCATTCACGCCGTTCTAAGTAATCCTCCTGAATCCTGCTCTCTGAGCAGCTGTTCCGCCCTGTCCTGGTAAACGACTGAGCTGTTCAGTTGTGTCGTCATAGCGAACAGAAGTGCTCTACATCTGTGATGTAATGCCTTACGGCCTGATTTTATTTATAAAACAGCTTTTTCATTGTTTTTATTTTTGTTGTTGTAAGAGAGAAATAAAAAAAAATAATAATAATAAAAAAAAAAAGCAACTCTCAGACGCGTCTGTGCTGTCCCGCGAGGCTAATCAAGCGCACCCACGGCCGGAGGTTCCATGGATCCGAGCATAAGTGTTGTTTGTGAAGACGGAGCTCTTTCTAACCTACTCTGAACACGCCTGCTCTTTTTTCTTACCGAACGATAATGTCACGGATGCGCGTTTGGCTACGAGAGGAACAGGACTATTCAACCTTCCTAAAGAAGAGTGCACTCACCAGAAGTTGGAATTTCTTTCCGGGATTCAGCTACTATATCAGCCAACCTGATGGATGCTTGGTGAACCTTGGTCAGAATCAAAGTGGATTAACTTTTATAACCAACGCGAGTCCCATAACCCGATGGGGAGGCCAGACTGAGCGGTGAGTCAATCAAAACGCGTGTTAGCGTGTGTTAGCGTGTGTGTTAGCCATTTATGAAACTGTGTTGCACATGTCAACTCCTTATAACTGCATTATGTGAAGTAACTTCACTTTTTGCAGCGATATTTATATTTATAATACTGCAAATGTGGAATGAGCAGAGAGAGGGGCGGAGTTAACTGAATCGAAGCGTCTTGTCTTCCGGGTAGGGAAAATACCCCCAAAATACTTATATTTCTCTCAAAAATGAGTACTCCATAGTGATAGAGGTACAATATATCATATACTGTATATGCCTATACTTTACTTTGGAATGGCTAAAATAGCATGATACAGATCCTTTAAACTTATGTAACTAATTAACAAAACACAAAGTGGAAAGATAAACAGAAGAATGAATGATATTTCTAATATTCCCATTGCTTATAACTTTTTTATGATTTTGTGGGTTTGAAGGAGTACCAAATCAAAATGTTCAGATTATTTCACAGCTTTTGGTCTAATTCAAGTAATTCTATGTTATGTGCTGAATACAAACTTAAAACAACAAGCAGGCAAAAGCAGCACAACACATTTTGGAACAAATGCCATTTGATATTAGTGAGGTAAAATCTCCTCGCTGTACCAACCAACAAAAATCCAAGCTGTGCCACCACTAGCTAATGCTAACACCACAATAAAATGGGTTGGATTTTGTTACCTACAAAAATGTCAGTCAGCATTATGGCAGTCATGTTCATTAGAGCATTAATATTAATTTTATTTTATATTCTATATGGAATCTATAGTCTTAAAGGAACAGGCCACCGTTTTTCCATACTGAGATATGTTCTTACCTTAGCTTAGACGAGTTGATGCGTAACTGTCTGGTCTTTGTGCGTGCGCTCAGTCACGCAAAACGACCAAAGATGTTGTTAGCATTTGGCCTGTCCCAGTATATTCCTATAGCTCCAAACGGGGTGGGTGAAGTTAGAAGCTACCACCCTCTTCCACGGGCACGCACAAAGACCAGACAGGTACGCATCAACTCGTCTAAGCTCAGGTAAGAACATATCTCAGTATGGAAACTTCAGAGCACTTCTTCTGATGATTGTGCAGGTGGGGGGAGGGATGTGCTTATGAGGAAACACTGCCACAAATATTCTTCCTCCTGCCTCCTCAGCCTCCCTGGAGTGGAGTGGCACCTGGGATGGCCCAGCAGAAAACAGGGTGGTTTTTCCGTTCTTTTCATTTATTTATCCAATCCAACATTTGAGTAGAAATAACAACATACAGAAGGTATCTTTACAATGATCACAATTCTAACTCCAACTAAGGATAGTGCCCCCAAATTATCATTCTGTGCCTACAACCTCCTCAACTGCCACCAGCCTCGCCTAAGGATAGTACAGCAGTGTGCAATACAAGCTGACATTATCAAACCATCAATGTTCTCGCTGAAAGGCAAATGTACATTCTGGAGTTACTGACAATGACAGTTTCCAATTCTTGCCTCGTCTATTCCATAATACTTTTCAGCACTTGAAATAATTACATTTTTCTACAATACTTTTCCGATCACTGGTGCATTAATTTGAATGGGTTAGATCTTAATGAACTAAAACAAAAAGGAGGATGCCAAGCTTAACGCCGTGTAGGACGACTCCTGGAAAGCAGACAGGAATATAGTGCTGATGATAAGGCACCTCCAGCGCAGTGCAGCAGTGGCGAGCCTGTCTACTCTCATCTGCTGCAGAGCTGTGCAGAGATGATTGCTACAGTGATGAAATCATGACTGCCATGAGCATAAAGCTCCAAATACAGAGCAGCATGATGGAAATGTCACTCTCACAGATCTGTCTGGTTTGTCGCAAACCTTCTCAAGATCCCGGCTCTCGTTGGTCAGTCGAATACTGGAGTGTACAAACAACAGGCTGTCGTTAAAGTTCACTTTCAAACAAAACCCGAGACTGCAGACTATATGTGTACATTCTCTTACATTACATTACCAAATACCCGCAACAATCATACACGCATAGACCTGTGTGACGTGTGTCAGATTGAAGAACAATGACATTTTCCTCCTGACCCAGAAATGAAGGTACTCACTATGTAAAGTGTGTCAGTGAATCAGAGCTCCTGTGAGACTGCCCGGGTCAGGCTGCCCCAGACGGCAGGAGCGCTGACCTTTCGAGCAGCTGATGGAAACAACATGGCCAGAGCTTGTTACAGGACAGTCCCAGTGAAGGAGGAGGAGGTCAGGTTTGCTACATTGTCTCTGATGATGCCAAGACACTTCCACAAGACCGGAGCTGCAAACATCCTGGGAAAAGACTGGAAGTCAGACACAGGTGAAGGCACAGAAATTATCAAATTTTAACCAATATGTGATTACATCTATGATTTATTACAGTTACCTTGGAGTAAAAGGGAAACGGTAGCCACACTTGAGAAAAAGCATTTATTTGTTGTTAAAGCCAAGGATTTTTTTTTGAAATGTCATGCCTCCAGGACTTGATTGTATCCTTGATCAAGGCTGTTATGATGTTTCATTATTCTGGCATTGTATCAAATCATCACAAGCACCATCTGGAACTGCGTCCATTGAATGTAATTTCAAGGTGAGACTAACAGGCGCAGAGTGAACCAATCAGATGAATGTGGCGTGTTGATTTCTTCCAGAACAAATGGAGACAGATGTAGATTACTCTCAATCTCCATGGAGCAGTAGCAGATTGTCTATATAGAAGACATGGAGTAAGTCGAGCGGCAAGGACCAGCCCACAAGTCCTTTCCCTGGACCAACACTTTTAAAGTGTCCTGACTGAAAATATCTCATAAATAAGTGAGACTACATGTTAGGTTTTGTCTCAGTCACTTCTACACTTTCTACATCCTGGTGTATTGTACATGTTAGTGGTAAGGGAAAACGGAGCACCCCGAGGAAACCCACACACTCACGGGGAGAACGTACAGCTTTTGTATATATAAAAAAAAACTTTGTACCAGGTTTCAGAAAATGTGCTGTACATCAACTAACATAATGGGCCAGATCTTGGCGGATAATGCGCTATTCACCTCCGCCACTTCTGAGAGGGCGTTGCAAGAGGAGGTGACTCCTCTGAAACCTGGTACATTATACTTTTCAGTTATTTTTCATCACTGTCGGATGAGCTGAGGAGGTCGAGAGGCCTGACCTCTGTCTCCGGCCCTGTCTGAACTGATTTGTGTTGAAGGCTTTCTCTGGACTTCCTCTGTGTCACCTCTGTCTATACTGCACTGTCTCACACCTTCCTGTCTGTTATTAATAAATGCCACTGATGCTTCATACAGAGACCTTTACCATCGGAAAGCTTCAGATGTATGAGGGCGTTGGAAGGTGAGGTTTATCTAATTATCATTAAAGGGGGGGTATTATGTAAAATCGACTTTTTCAAGCTTTATATCATGTTATTATGTCATTCCCTCATTAAACACATGCCTGGAGTGTTGCCTTGGCTCATTCACATATTTTTGAGTAATCAGTAAAAACTTAGACGGCAGCCATTTTAGGTGTAGCTATGCCTCAGTCCTCCTAGGAACGCCCCCACCTCCTGGAGACTCCTCTGGACCTTTCGTCACCAGCCAAGCCACCAACCACTGCTCCTCAGCTCAGCAGAGCCCCCTCCCCGCACAGTGTTGTTGTTTAAATGCCACAGCAGTGTGCTGAAGGGGGCGTGTCGGAAAGCTTCTTAAAGAGACAGAGGCCTATTTCAAGACGTTCAGTCCAGCCATTTTGAGAGAGCAATTTTATTCAAGGCAGTTATTTTAATTTACTGCATATACAGACCAACAGAAGGTTACGTCATCATTGTAGTATGCTATAGACTGGTGCTATGTGATTGAAAAAAGCATAATACCCCCTCTTTAAATATTATGTTTTAGATAAAGTATCAAACTTACCTTCACACTTTTCCACCAGGAGCTTCCCATATTGAACTAGTCGCACAATCATTTCTCAGGTCTTTTATGTCGGATGCCCTCCGTGTAACAACCAGCAGCCTTACTGTGACCACCATGCCACTATGGTAATATCACTCAGTTGACTGAATGCACTAATCTGAGATTTTCATTTTACATTTCAACTCATGAAAAGGAGAAAAGTATCATTCAAGCTTCTTTTTATGAAAAGCAAATCGGGTAAATCTCGGGACTTGAGGCATCAATCGTTTTCAGTCCTCGACGTAGAACATGAATATCCTCTGATGTTTTAATTTAATGAAAAAGATTCAGTGTCTGTTTCTTTTATTCAAGTATGAAAACACACATGTCCTTCCTGTTGTGTGTAAGCGTGTGCTTTATCAAAAGATAGTTGAAATGACCATAGTAGGAGTAGCAGTAGTTCTAGTAGTAGTAGTAGTAGTAGTAGTAGTAGTAGTATTCGTCATTGGGTATCATATCAGTTCAAATCTTTTCCCCTGTTCTTTGAATCAGTTGTCATCAAAAGTTGCCAACCCAGAACTAATCTCAATGTTTTGAGGTGATCCAGTCATAAATCAAAATTCAACTGTTTGAGATGCCTTGACATTGTTTTCAGCGTTGCCCCAGCCCCACTGTTTACTTTGGTAAATGGGTGTCATAGTGGTCAGTCAGTCCGTCCCCTTCACAACAGTTTGGACATCAACAATGAGACCGATATTAAACAGCGAAACGACGAGCAAATGTAACGTCCAAATGTGGATAATTGTCCCAAAGACATACCCAGTCCTTGTCCCCTCCTTTTTGGCAGGGCAAAAACTAGTGCTTTACCTCTTAACCTCTTAACCCCCACCTGAACCGAGCACATTTTCTCCAGTTTGGCTTTACCCAAATTTAAAAGCTTCTTGAAAAAAAGCGTCAAAACAAAAACACAATTAAAAAGTGATGAAAAAGCACAAAGAAAAACAGACTAAAAAGTGTCAACACCGTGAAGAGAAGGCGACAAAAATGTGCCAAAAAGCAAGGTGAAAAAAGCGATGAAGAAAATGACAAAAATGACAAAAACAATGATATTTAGTCTGGGGACCACCGATTCATTTTCTCATAGGAGAGGTGTATTCCCAGGCTAGCGTTACTTTTTTTTTTTTTTCTTCCTTTATTGATATAAAACAAAGCTTACAAATAGCACAGAGACAAAGGAAGGGTACACAAGGGTAAGGTATTAGATTGATACACATTTGATTCTTTAGGGTCATTCTTGGGTTGTACACATGGATCTATTATAATAATCGGTTGTACATAACAAATAATAAATTATGATAGTAACAAGTAATAGTAAAGAAACAATAATAATCGAGGTCGAGGTAAAGGTAAACTGAACAGGGCAGAGAACATGAGGAAGGCTAAACATTCAAGATTGAAATCAAACCGACAATTATGATTAGGAAGAAGAAACAAACAAGAAACAATAACAAAACAAAAAAGAAAATTAAATAAATAAATAGATAAATATAACATTAAAAAATAAGAAAACATAATATAGTCTTAATAACAGTCGTAATAGTATCATTCGCTTGTAATATAATTCTAGTATACTGTAGCTCTGGTCAAGAAGCTTTTAGATTAGGATGAAGCTGAATTGGAGAAAACAAATCTTTAGTTTAAAAAAATCCTCCCAACAGGTCAGTTTGCGTGTTCAATCACTGACAGACGTTTGAAAAGCAGATTTTTTTCTTTTTTTCCCTTTTTACCCACGCCGCATGTCGGAACATCTCAGATCTTTTTTTTATTTTTTTTTATATCTATGCAGAATTTAAACGGAGCACTCTCCCTTCCTCACAGCCTCTTCCATAATGTACACATTACTTTGAGGTCGTCAGGTCGCTGGGTTGAAGCTGATTCCAAGTGAAGCTTCTATTAATAGATAGTTTCTCCCCCCCCCATCCCCTTGTTTCTTGTGACGTATTTGACCAAAAGGGAGAAAATAGTCCTTGAAGATGTTCATATCTGGACACGGATGACTGACTCTGCATTTGAAAAACAAAACGAGACGCGCCGAGGCAGTGGCGGCAGTGGATTTTCTTCAAACATGGAATAGTACGCCTTACGTTGTGTTTGCTTTTATTAAGGAGGGAGTTTTAAGAACACAAAGTTATGGGGTTAATATCTTCTCTTTAACTATGACAAAGGGAAAAGAGTCTACATGGATAATCTTGGAGTGGAACTGAAGCAAAGGTCTTGTGGTTGCTTTCAGTTGTGTGAATGTGTATGGCCCCGGGAAACGAGGAGTGCAACAAACATTTTAGCCTGCCAAAAAACAATTCAAGAGAAAAATGACCTCTAAATCCATTTGGCAAAAGCCTCAAAACACAAGAAACTGCAAAAGCGACTTCTAATTGTATACTGCCAGCATCTTTCATTAAGAGCGGGCCAGAACAGACCCCCGTCATTGTGGCCCTCGTCAAGTCTAAAAGCAAGAGAAAAGTGACAATTACAAGTGTCTGCGGCGGCCGCTCCCTCGTCCTTCCTGTGTCCTCCGACCGCGTTACATCATCACAGCTGTCAATCATCCACATCAGCGTCGCCGTCTCCACTCCGCTGGGGGCCATTTGTAACCCCCGTGCACAAAACACATTCAGAAGAAAGGGAGGGACCAGGAAACAGACTCATAAAGGGATTTGATTTATTCACAAGGCTTTTGTAGTCGAGATCTGTCGCTTGCAAACCTTTGGAACCATATAAGGAGAAAAACTATTTTCAGGAGTTATCCGTCAGGATCATCAATTGCAACATGTTTTAAAACCCAAAATGCCACAGTGAAATATATGAACCCGCCCAGGAGCGTGGTACGAGAATCACGCACATTGAGTAAAATTGGATAGAAAGCAGCCTTATTTAAAAGCATTCCCAAAAACTGAAATCAAAGAATCACAAAACAGCAACAAATCCCAGTCAAACAGCCTTTAAAAGCAAAGGTTTACTGGCAACCATGATGCCGTTTGCCTAGAGGCGCAAGAAGCTAATCCTGATCAGATCATGTTGTTTGGGAGGGAAAAAAATGAAGAGTATGAGACGAATGAGGGACAGTGAACATATGGATAAATATGCTATAGAACTGTCAGACAAGCGGTTCAGTGGAAGACTAAAGAGAAGTTTGTGGATGTGGAGTTAGTTGGTGATGCGGAGAATACCCTTCCAGTGCTTTTCGTTGACACATTTTGCCTTGGCCGTATGGTTTGTCTCGATAAGCGGTATGTGCAAATTTGTGAACGCAACAGAAAGCAGTTCAAATTTTGCTCGTAACTACCCTTGTGACACAAAATGACGCCACACTGTAACAAGCTTCCCTTTAGCTCTAGTACAAACTGTGACTCATTCTGGAGGTGTTGCGCTAACAATCCATTAGAGGGAAACACAAGGGAGACACTAACGTTTGCACTGGGAGAACGGCTGCTTTACACAGCAAATATGTGTTCGGATATCTGCTTACCAAGGAGAAACACAGGTTTACCGTCTCCTTCTCTTTCACAGAGTGAAATCAATAGTGAAGACTTGACAATAAATAAGAGACTCACAGTCACTCAATTTCATTGAATCTTTTTTTAGGTATGTCATGGAAAAGAAATACTTCCATTAATCTACACCCAAACCTGATGATAACAATTCAAATATAATCTCATGTTGAGTCATGTTAAAGGGATAGTCTGTAAGTTTAACTGTTTTAGAAATGTAATAGATTGTGTGATTGACAACTGGGCCTGCAATTGGGCGTAATGTAAGTAACATTAGATAATGATATTTTTGTAAAGTCTCAATCGTTTAGGATCTCAGACACTAATCATTAACCCTGGTGCCTTAACTTTGACCAATGAGACGAGCTTTCCTGTGAAACAGCCCGTCAGGTCCAATCAGATGGGAAAGAGCTTGATTGCTTACGTTTGAAATGTCTTTCTTTCTTTCTCCTTATGCAAATTAGGAATGGTTTTCACGTCCAATCATGAGAGGAAGGTGTGGAGACTCACACTCACTTTCTTTACAGATCACTTTAAAGACCCCATACTTGATTTTATTCTACTATTGAAACAAAGTTAATTTGTCCTCTTTCAGTACATTATGAACTCAGACTCAGACAAAAAAAAAAAAAAACTCAGCATCTAATCTCAAAGCATTTGTATTACAGGCTAGTTTTTTGTGCCAGTGAAAATGAAAGTTGGGACACATGTTTATAATAAACTCATTTCCATTGGAAATGTTTTAGGAAAGTTAAAGGGGATGAGTTTGGACACAATACACAATTTAAGGTTTGTTTATTGTCCTGGTAGAGAAAATTTAAATGACTAACAACAACAAAACAATGAGGTACAGGGCATTTGATCCCTTCTGAGGTTCTATGATGACTCTGCAGTGGCTGACTGGATTACAGGTGGGGGAGAGAGGGGGTACAGGACTGTGGTAGACAGCATTGCTCCTTGGAGAAGGATGAACCACCTCCTGCTCAATGTAAGATAGAGTGGGCGGGGTATAGATTTGCTTTTAATGTCTCCCCACTGGAGAAGAAATTTGTTTTGGACATCCAGGACACCAAGACAACATACAGTTTACCAAAAAAAAAATCATCAGTAACAGTTGTACACAGCTTTTCTTTCTACATCTCATCTAAAGTAAAGTTCTGCTCAGTGGCATCTATAGATCATTAATGCATGCAGGGAAATGGCAGGTTAGCTCGAGCCCAGAAGACCCCGGTCACTCAGGGATATGCATTTAAACATAGTACTAGTACTATTAGTATGTCAAAACACAGACAGTAACTGAAGAAAATCACTGCTGCCTTCGAGTCCAATCTTGATTCAATTTTATGGAGTGGTAATATGAAGGCCGTCTATGCGTAGAAGATGGGCAATTTAAATAAAAATGAAATAGGCCAGCAACACACCAGCAAGACCATTAGACATTTCCATTGGGCGCCTCATGTGCATTAGCAAATAAAACGTAAACAGTGAAAAGTGGGGCGGCTATCTTGCCCGTCCATTTTACCCTGTGTTTGTTCCACTGAGGGTTGGTTTGATTGATTTCCTGACCGCATTACCTGATTTACACTGTGTATGGTAGTTATTTGGTGGTAACGTGCACAAACAACAAATATAATATTTTATTTTATAGAACTGTTAAATAAAAGGAGACTTATTAGGCAAATTGGACAAAGTTGTTCCCTCATTATAAACATACCTGGAGTTACAGTATGCTTCATCCATGTATGTGTGAGTGATCCCGTTTAATTTGGTGGTTTCATGTACACATTATAAACTCAACAATAAACTGTCCGTTCCAGGTCACAAATAATTATGAACATACAGTTTGAGAAAATTACTCAAACTGTCTCTACAGGTCAACTCTCAGCTAACAAAAACACACAAATTATAGAATATTACTTTTACTTGTAATTAGATACCTCACATTTTCTGGTCATTAGGCAAAATAAATTGATTGTCAATACAGATATGATCAAAGAAGATGCGGATCCTTCTTGACAGAGATAAAGGGCTATGCTTTTCATCAGTATCTGCTGAAGGTAGCAGCACTTCATGACACAGATACCCTACCGCCCTCTACCAGCTTGCCACATAATACCCTGCTCAAATAAATAAATACATTAATTAATAAATAAATAAATAAATAAAAATAAATAACAAAATTATGTATGTGTGTATATATATGTATATCTAAAACACTATGACTATTTAAACAATAAGTAAATCAATAGAATGGTGACCAGAATGGTAATATAAGCAAGTTGTAGGTGACTGGTTGTAGTTTGAAAACAGATCCAATCGTTTCGAAGGAGTTCACCCCTCCCTCCTGAAAAAGTTCCAGACCCTCTGTACCAAATGAGTACGAGGGTATGCTAAGACCAGGCTAACGTCATTCACTACATGAACTGTTTTGAGTTTGACCACTTCACACATGTATTGATACCTCTGGATCTTCCTGACTTAGGTAGGCTGGCGTTTCATCACTGCTCCCTGAACTTAAAAAGATCCAGCAGTGTGTTTTCGACCTAGATTTGAGGATTCCTCAGCTCTAATTTGGCGATTATTGCCTGATGACTGATGTTAACACTTGTGCAATCATGTGGTCAGTTCAGTCAAAAATCGGGCAGAGAAAATGAACCGGTTATTCACAAAACATCGGCTTATTTGAGTCATAAAGTTTCAGCAGTTTTTGTCAAACTTTTACCATCAAACTCTACCTGAGTTTTTACATAACGCCTATTGACAAAATGAAAGTTTGCTGCAGTTAGTGCATTAGTCATCCTAACTTTAATGTTGAGTGTTCCTCTTGAAAGGTCAAAGCGAAACAACAACAAAGAACCTTTAAAGGAACAGGCCACCATTTTTCCATACTGAGATATGTTCTTACCTGAACTTAAATGTGTTTATATAGACCTGTCTGGTCTTTGTGCGCACCCGTGGAAGAGCTTGATCGCTTCTAACTTCACCCCGTTTGGAGCTATAGGAATATACTGGGAGAGGCCAAATGCTAACAACATCTTTGGTCATTTTGCGTGACTGAGGGCACGCACAAAGACCAGGCAGGTACGCATCAACTCGTCTACGCTTAGGTAAGAACATATCTCAGTATGTTCCTTTAACCTGGCAAACTATTACGATTGTTTTTCTTGTACAACTTGAATTTTACGTGATCTTTGTAAGTTTGTCGACAGTAGGGGTTCATCAGCCGGTACTTATTCTACACTGCACTTACACAACTTACTCAAGCTTGTGACAAACAGGATTCTTGACTCTTCAGTATTTCTTTCTCCTATAACGTACAGATACAGAAGAACAGAATAAGAGAGTGAGGGAGCTAGCGCTAACATTAAAATAGGAGTTCGTGCTATGTATAGCCAAGTTCCTTGACCACCAATTTGCGCGACAAACATTCCAATCAATCCCCCACACTACATTCTTAGGAAATGACTGTATGCTGCGGTCGGAGCTGAATTTGAACCAGAGATCTTTGGATTGCCTTATCTGCTCGGGCCTTGTCCATCAGTTCAAGAGGACCTAGCAACAGATCCACTGCAGTCCCAAGTCATCAGTTGGGCTACGGTATTGTTCCTTTTGAATAAATTTGTCCTCTTCATTTGACTCATTCATCATTGCTGCTTGGGCAAGGTGGGAAGAGAAATTGTCCATCTTCAAATCTTGAGCTTGGTCACAGACACGGTCGAGATTGCCTTTTGGTTTGTTCTGATGTTGATTAGGGAAGTACCCAGACAGAAAGGCCCCACCTGGGCTTGGAATAAAAATTGGCACTTTCTGTGAGGCAGGAACACTAACCACTCAACCATCCTGCTGCCCATGGGGAAGAAACAATTACATACTTTTTTAAAACAGTGTTTTAGCCTCAAATGGCCTCAATAAACCCAATAAACTTCAGTCTGTTGTGATTTAAAGAGACGTTTGCAAGAATACCATGCTCTCGTGTGTCGGTCCGATTTCCTATCAGGAGGAGGCCTGACTCTGAAGGGCCAGCAGAAAGTCCATATCAGGTCAGAGCATTATGATTGACAGCTCTTCTGACAGGCCAGGCTGTGAGGAAATTGTGGGTGAATGATAGGGATCTGAGGAATATCTGAATAAATCGAAACCTATTACACATTGACAGCTGGTACGAGGGACACACAGGAGATTTGATAAAGGGATATTACAGATTTTACAAGCTCTTTAAAAGCTTTGAGTGCATTAGAAAACAGAGACCATTCATGAGGCAGAATTCCATGCACTCAAGGTGATTCAACTGTGATAAAATCTACACTATAATCTTTTTTGATTTGGTCAAAATACTGCAGCTTTAACTTGCCTTAACTTTATACTTAATGCATGAGAAGATCATATGCTTCCTAATACTATACACAAACATTACACGTTATAAAGCTTTGCTATAGCGTGTCCTAAAAGTTCCCTAAAAAGTTTTCAATTAGTTCAAAATGCAGCTGCAAGATTGTTAACACGTACAAAGAGACATTACACCTGTGCTAAAGTCTCTCCATTGGCTTCCTGTTGAGTTTAGAATAAAATTCTCACATTTAAAGCCATAAAAGGTATGGCTCCACTCTATCTCCAAGACACTATTGTTCCATATCGGCCAACCAGAGCACTCCGCTCTCAAAACTCAGGGCTACTAGTGATTCCTCGAGTCTCCAAAATCACTGTAGGAGGAAGAGCCTTTAGCTACCAAGCTCCGGTTTTATGGAATAAACTCCCAGCTCACGTTAAAGAAGCAGACACAGTCCCTACATTTAAGACTAGGCTAAAAACGTACCTCTTTGAATTAGCCTATGATCAGGTCAGTTAGGTAAAGCTCTAACCCACAGCCTGAAGTAAAGCTGCCTTAGAAGAAACACTGCTGTGGGAAGTACGGTACACTGAGCGCTATCCTCTTCCTCTTCTTACTGCAAACTTTGTCTCATTATGATACAATATTTATATTATCTGTAGTCTGTTCATTACTACTGTATTCACATGGTGTCTCCTGTCCCACCCTCGGGAGTGCCTGTCTAGATCGAGCGGAGGAACCCGGCTGAATGGAGGAACCCTGCCTACTGGATTGACAACAAGGACTGGACGGTCTGCGATCTTGGCCCATCTGCTTAAGGGACTCCATCGGCCCTGGGTCTCTATAGCCTGTCCGTCCATGGGAGTGGATCTCTCCTTCTGTGGTTCTCCCCAAGGTTTCTCTTTTCTCCCACTGGGTTTTTAAGTTTTTCCTTGCCGTGCTGGAGAGTCTAAGGACAGGGGACACCCGCGCCGCTCGTCGCCACCTACTGCTGACGCTTATTTGGACATTATGTTTGCCTGGATATTTGATTCACCTGAACTTTACATTGTCTTATTTACTGCCTTAATGTTCGGTGCAGCCCTATGAGGCAACTCCTGTTGTGATATTGGGCTATAGAAAACTTGATTGATTGATTGATTATAGTTGCACTGACCTGTGGTTGTGAGCGCCACTTCCTCTCCATATTAATATGGAGATTAGCTTAAACCCATTCGAATAAGAATATTCTTCAAACAGGGCCGCTGCTGTCCATTTTGGTGCCCTAAGCATACAGGTTTGCTGGTGGCATATACATCTCACATGAATTGAGAAAAGTGTAACTTCCACTGTAGAGGGAGCAATGTATATTTCCAAAATGACAAAAGACACAATATAGAGGGGTCATATGGGGACAGTACGTGCAAAAAATTCTGCGGCGTCACAAAACCTTGTCAAAATCTGATGTGAAATGATGACCCATCTGTCAGACTGAGTGCGTCCCGCTCACACAGCATCTGTCTGTGGACACAGGCTCACGCCTCTCAACACAACTGTGGCCTCACACCTCCCATGTACAGTCGCTTCAAAGAGATTTCAGACAGCCAAGAATTACTTACATGCTTTATGTTGCAATCTGGGATGTGTAACCAAAATGATTTAGGTTTTATTAAAGACAGAGCAAAATACAGAACAAAATTAATTGAATCCCCAGGTAATCATACCCGATACATCACCATTACAATACGCTCTGTTAACATACACAAAAATCAAGGTATGGTAAATTGATTTGCACTTCCTGAGATACTTTAACTTCAGGGTTAAATCACCACTAATTGGGTGCTCTTTTCAAGAAGATCCAATACAAATACATTAAGGCAAAACCACTTCAGGTCCACATTATAAATGGAAAATACGTGTTTCCTGCATACTTTCAACTGTACTTTCGTATTGTTCAGCAAGTGTTGTTGTAAAGCTCTATACAAATAAAAGTTTATGCTTTCAGTGTATCTGCGCATTATAAATGTCAAGTGAGTAAGCGGGGCGGGTGAAAGCTGCATATGATCGGAGAGGAGCACTCTGATTGGCTGCTGCCACAGAATTCGTTGCTTCCGATTTCTGTATATAGTGAAATAGTAAATGAATGAATAAATTAACATATTTGGTGTTTAATTTGATTTCACTACACACGCCATGACAACTTTTTGACTTATTGAACCACAACTCTCCTCTTTCTTTCTTTCTTTCTTTCTTTCTTTCTTTCTTTTGTATTTCAAATTGTATCGTGTCATATCCTGGAACATGATTTACTTTTGCGCTGTCCAATAGCGGCAGCTACATCCAAACCATTCATCTTTCACTCCAGTCAATGGGAGAACGTACGCAGCGGGCAGTGGTGGGATTTGACAGATGTGGGCCAGAATAGTAGTTTCACGCTGCTCCTTAGATTAATGCCACGACTCGGTCACATCACTCATTCACATTATTCATGCTTCCAAAGCCCATCGTCAGAGCGATATATAGAAGAAGAAGAAATATAATATGTACAGTACCCATTAATGAGTTAACAAAGCTGAAGGTGATTCATAGAAGCTGTATATATTTTATTTGTTTATTTAGTTGGGACAGTACAATTGAACACAGGAGACTCAAGATGGAAGGTGTTTTTACTTGACTTTTCTCAGGTTTTGTGTGGGTTTAACTGGCATGTGTTTTAGCCTTTAAACATGACCAACTCCAAATCTTGTTGCCAAAGAGACTGCCACGTGCTTGCCACAACCCAATACATGGGGCCAAGAGGCACGGACGTGGGGCCAGAGATGACCATTTTGGCTATGGGTGGACAGGACAATTGGTGCTGTCTACGTAGGAGATGGTGGTGAGATGGTCCGCCGTCAGATACGGTGGTCACCCCAGGGAAGACCGAAGACAGAGACATGGACGTTAGGACAGACTGTTATTTTAACCCTGTCTTGTTTTTTATTGTATTTAAAAGGGCTCTTTGTTTAAATATTGTTTGATTGCTAAGCCCCTGTTATTTACAGTAATTGCCTAATGTCATTACTGTGTATATAATCATTGTACTTTTATACTTCAGATCACGATTTTTAACAAAAAAAGGACTCGTTATGATTAGTCCCAATGACAGTGATCGATAGATGGCATGGTCCCGCCTCCAGCACATACACACACATATACTTGGCTCCGGGACTGAGTCAGGGCCTATCACATAGCACGCACACCACGGTGAAGACTCCTTATTGGTCACTTTCACTCGCACGCGGTCTCTGTAAACATATGGGAAACCAGCAAACACCAGTGGGTTATTGGGATATTTGTGTTTATGGAGTTTTAAAGAAGCTAAACAGACGCCTCAATGCTACAGGTGAGTCCATGTTTACACCACAGTTCACATCTATCCGGGTTCAGAGCTGCTGTTAACTTTAGCAGGACATAAATGACTCTTTTATACTCTTATGTCATAGTACTGAGGGTAAATGCATTGTTAAGGTGTGTACAGACCAAACGTGCGTTCACGCCCCATCTGCCTCTAGTTGGACGCCAAACATTGCCGCTTCACAGTCGTGAGAAACGCCTGTTTGCTGGCGCCTGAGGTTTTGCAAGCGTCATAATTAGGAGGCATGTCATACAACTCAGGCCGAGCGCAAACCGCGATGATCAACTTGATCACCTGTTACCATGCTGCAGGTAACAGGTGACGCTGTTCTCCCTGGCTTTGACGCGCGTTTATCCTCATCCGCTCGCATTTGCTGCGCTTCATACGCACGGACGGCTTTGCTTACATTTCGAAGCGCGTCGAAGCACATCTACATAGGGTTAACATGGAAGTTGGAGGTGTGGTGGCGTTTGGTGTGTATGCACCTTAAGGTAATAGTCTGCTGTTTAAATGATGTTATGTTTGCTGTTTGCCGTTTATAGACTAAACTTTTGCCTTGTTGTGTCTGTCGTGTCTCATGTCTGATGCACTGAGCTCTGGGAATAAGAGTTGTCCTTAATGCTAGTACCGTGGGTATTTGCTGATATGTGGTTATGTGCTTCTTTTGGTCTCATAAGCCCCTCCAGCTGGAGGGGGACCTTCCTGTGTGGAGTTTGCATGTTCTCCCGTGTCTGCGTAGGTTTCCTCAGGGTACTCTGGTTTCCGCTACCACTCAAAACATGCACAATCAGCCAGAATGAATGCAGTGTGTGAGTGAGTGGTTGGTGGTGGTCGGAGGGGCTGATGACACAGACTGGTAGCCTCACTTCCGTCAGTCTACCCCAGGGCAACTGTGGCTACAACAGTAGCTTAACACCACCGTATGGAGTGAATGATTAATGACTAGAGTGTAGCGCTTTGAGAAACTTGGTAACACAGGCTTGCAAAGTGCAATGCAAGTGTAAGCCATTATTATTATTAAATGCATTTATGTACTAACATTTGTACCCAACACGAACACAGTGTGTTACCCATGTTTTCGACTTGCTCTAATTTAATTTTCTTCCTTGATCAGTTAAACAGGCAATAAATTAAACAAATAAATCCCTTGTTTACAACCCTGTGCTGAATAAACAGCTTGGATTGTGTTCCCAAAATAGGCCTGTTTTTCAAGGAAACACGGAGGAGACTCAAACTAATAACAGACAGCATCCCTCTACTCTCCAAGCAGAGCCCCTGGGAAAAGGAGTGTTGTGGATGGGCTTTATTTCAGATACTCATCATTTTGGAATAAGAGTGCATTATCCATATCAGCATAGAGCCAACATCTGGCACAACTCACTTTCTTGTTCCTGAGTTTGCACCTTCTCCATGTGTCTGCATGGTATAAGTATAGCTAAGTATAGCCCGGTTACCCCACTTGACCTAAAACATGCACAATAGTCTGATCTTCTGAGTTATCCTTACCATTTTCTGGCTCAAAATGTGTAGATGGTGCCTCCACTGCTGGTGGGGTCAAATTTCTCCACTCAAACAAGACACGCTCCAAACAAATGAGGCTCAAAAGACATACCCAAGGCATAACGGCATAATGTTCTCCTGTCTCCCTTTTCTTTCGTTTGTAAAACTTGCATCATGTCAGTTTCATTCATAAAGTTAACATAGTATTTTTATTTCAGTCCCCTTTTGTCATCCAGTAGCTACTAAAGTAGGAACATATGCATTCAGTGAACACCACACTGATGCATTTGATACACAGTAGTTTTGCAGCTATAATGAAAAGGACTATTTTAATCCCGGAAACATAATCGTGTGTTTATCCGTCTCTTCAGTCTGTGGGAGTAATTATCTTCTGTTGAAACGGGGTGATGAAACAATTTCAAGCACCACTATTTGTTTCACAGTCAAAACACAAATTAAACTTACTGCAACGACTGGCTGCATAATAATAGCCAACACTAATGTGCCGAAAAACAGGAGTCTAAAGTATCCGTGGAGATTTTAGAGATCTTCATCCAGTGAATAAATTTGTGATTTGGAGAGTTCAGATGTTCTTGCATTCTGTGACACTCAAACTTTAACCCCTATACAAATAATCCAAGACACAAACCCAAAGACAAGAGCCTAAACTGACTAATTATGACTAACCAAAATTTGAAGCTAAACTAAGGCATGAGTAGAATTGTATCGAATTAAAAAAAAGGGAGCCGAATTGCTGATGAGCCAGAGAAACACCAGATGAAGATCACATGGACCACAGTTTGGGAACCGCTGATAAAACATGAGGCAATAATGCTTCTTGGCAGACAAACTTGAGAAAGGCTTGTACAAAGGCCTGGTGTATGAAACTGTTCTTCAGTCGACTGGACCTGGCTCGTAGAATCCGCAGTCTCCTCCCTGAAGGCATTACCTTGAAGAGACTGTGATGGGTGCGTAGGGTCCCTGGTGATTCTGACGGCTTTGCGGGTGAGACGGGTGGAGTACATGTCCTTAATGGAGGGGAGAGGGCTCCACAGATCTTCTCTGCTACTCTCACAATGCACTCGAGGCAGGAGGCAGTGCTGGCGCCGTGCCACACAGTGATGGAGCTGGTCAGGATGCTCTCTATAGTCCCTCTGTAGAAGTTGCACCTAACGGAGGCGGGGACTCTAGCTCTTCTTAACTTGCGGAGAAAGTAGAGACGCTGATCACCTTTCTTGACCAGTGACGTAGTGTGCATGGTCCAGGAAAGGTTCTCTGTGATGTGCACACCCAGGAACTTAGTGCTGGTCATCGTCTCCACAGCATTAGCATCTCCATTAGCATGACCCGCACTCTTTGAAAGTCCACAACAATCTCTTTTGTCTTGTCACATTTAGAGAGAGATTGTTCTGTGTGCACCACATGGACAGACTGCTCACCTCACTCCTGTAGTTTGACTCGTCTCTGTTGCTGATCAGACCCACCACTGTTGTGTCGTCTGCAAACTTTATGAAGAGGTTTGAATTGTACTTTGGAGTGCAGTCATGGGCTCGAAGCACTTCATAAGAATTGGAGTTAGTGCTACTGGGCGGTAGTTATTAAAGCAGGAGGGTGGTGACTCGCTATAGCAGCTACCCACTAAATAGTGGGCTTTTGCAATATCGTTTTGAAAGATGATGAGGTTTACTGTAGATGGTAAGTAATTTCCCAGTAGACTTATTATTCTTTATTAGGCTTTTTTCAACTGCTTGCACTCACTTTGGAGCATTCCTCGGGTAATTGTGTTTAGTTTTGCTGTTTCTTTGCTGTTTACTTCCTGGGTAATATTGTGTCATTGTTAAAACCCGAAACTGTCGCTGGGTTTAGCACACTGAGCTAAAGCTGTGAACCATGCGATACATCAAAACTGTAAGTGACATTTTTGTTTTTTCAACTAAACTATTCCTACTGCTGCCTGTGAGGGGAGCACCAGGCACAGTCTTCATTATATTATTACTAACTTAAACTAACATGGACATTATTTCAAATGACAAAATGTAAAATATCAATGCCGAGGCACTCATAATAATGTTTTTAAGTTTGAATTTAAGCCCCATGTGCATATGTCTATGTTTCTACAGAAATAGGTCTGATGATATTATAAAATACAGTTACAGTACAGGCCAGCAGTGGGCACACAGTTCCTCCTTATGTACACTGGTACAAAAACTAAACTTACAAATAAAATACTGGCAAACATAACCAGCGCAGGGAAGAGAGTTTGGTTGTGAGTGCAGAAAAGAGACTTTAAACATGCAGCATGACTAACATTTGAATGAATGAAACTAAACACAGGTATGTGGTGATGAAGATTTAATATTATAGCATGGTTCAAAGCTCAAAATAGTCTGTATTGCATGATCTGCTGGGGGACCTTTAACATTGTGTTTTGCTATGACACTCAAATCACTTATTTATTCACCTGCCAGTTTGTGAATTCACACACATAATGTTGTCCTGTTCCTTGATTCATCTTGGTGATATAACAGCTGATTTAAGAGCACGGTGACTCAGACGTGCACCAAGCTGAAAATGAATAAGCGAATCGGCCTCATATCATTTTGAAGGTGAGTGCAATGGACCAGGTACCGTCCTGTGAACAGCTAATGCGTCACTTAAAGCTAATGCAGCTTCTTAACAGCGTGAGGTGAATGTGCAGAAGTGTTAGCCAGGAGACACCATTTAGCAAATTTGTTTTGTGCAGCCATGTGCCAAAGTGAGCCCAGATCGATTTTGGGATAAAAGATCATTGATCTTTACTGACAGAGTATGCTTTTAAAAGACATTTGCCAGTCCTTCAACTTTGGGCGATACAGGACAATGGCCACCTAGAGTTGTTCCACACCACGTACCCCATCATGAAATATTTGGCTTTCCGAGTACCACCATGAGAAATCAAATCAGTTCAGTTCCAACACGCAAGTGCTTTAAAAAAAAAATTAAAAATTGTGTCGTAATTAATATTCATTTATTTATTCCTCGTTTTGGCTGCTATACTGTATCCTCCTCAGTCTACAAGGACGAGAAAACCATTCACCATGAATTATTCACTCGTGCCAATTTAGATTCAACTCACAAAACTAAATCAAGGGAGAAAAGCATTTTACAAAAATGGTGCAACTAAAAGGCTTTGATGACATATGATTTACATTTTTTGGTGCAAAAATAAATGCATCACGAACGAACCAAACTTATCATTTTGAAAGCATAAAGGATCCCAGTCTGCAACATGGAGTAGACCTTGTGGATAGAGGATATATTGTTAACAGGTTGGATGAAAATGATGAACAAAATGATGAAAAAGTCATGACGGTTGTACACAGCAAAAATGCAGTTAACATTCAACCTAGTAAGATGAAATGGTTGTTACTGTACTCACAATATGCTTTAAAGGATCTGTATCATGCTATTTTAGCCATTCCAAAGTAAAGTATAGGCATTTATATGATATATTGTACCTCTATCACTATGGAGTACTCATTTTTGAGAGAAAAAAAAAAGTATTTTCTGGGGGTATTTTTCAAACACGGAAGACAAGACGCTTCGATTCAGTTAACTCCGCCCCTCTCTCTGCTCATTCCACATTTGCAGTATTATAAATATAAATATTGCTGCAAAAAGTAAAGTTACTTCACATAATGCAGTTATAAGGAGTTGACATGTGCAACGCAGTTTCATAAATGGCTAACACACACGCTAACACGCGTTTTGATTTACTCACCGCTCAGCCTGGCTTCCCCATCGGGTTATGGGATTGCGTTGGTTATAAAAGTTTATCCACTTTGATTCTGGCCAAGGTTTACCAAGCATCCATCAGGTTGGTTGATATAGTGGCTAGCCGAATCCCAGGGCAAGTGTACTCTTCTTTAGGAAGGTTGACTAGTCCTCTCTAACCAAACCATGGATCTAATAGAGCCAAACGCGCATCCGTGACATTATCGTTGGGTAAGAAAAAAGAACAGGCGGTGTCCAAAGTAGGTTAGAAAGAGCTCCGTCTTCACAAACAAGACTTCTGTTCGGATCCTCCATGGGTGCGTTTGTTTACCCTCCCGGGACAGCACAGACGCGTCCTTTTTTTTAATTTTTAATTTATTTCTCTCTTATAACAAAAATAATGAAAAAGCTGTTTTATAAATTTAAATCAGGCCGTAAGGCATTACATTACAGACGTCGAGCACTTCCGTTCCTTTGTGACGACACACCAGAACAGCTCAGTCGTTTACCAGGAGAGGGCGGAGCAGCTGCTCAGAGAGCAGGATTCAGGAGGATTACTTAGAAATGCGTGAATGAAGCCAAAAACCGCTCTGGGGGTGTTTTTGATAAGGAAATAGCATAACAACATGGCTAAAACGATTTTGCATGATATAGCTCCTTTAATGTGAGCTATTGTAGGTTGTTTTGCAAGATTAACAATGTTATCCCCGTATACCATTTCATGGACAGGTTTCCAAATTGGATTTGCCTGTAATTTATTCAACACAGATGTGTCGTCTGTCACTTTGTTTTTGTTTAATTCCTGTCCATGGTGCGGTTTTATCTCTGGCAATAATCAGAGGCTGTGGGGTTATGTTGTTCAGCCTTTTCCATTTACCACAAGTGTGAGGTTTGGTTCTAAAATGAACTAATCGATTGCCTCGAATTACAAGACTTCGTTTAGCCGACCCAAAGTATCCACTTAACTATCCGTCAGAAAAGTCTACACTTGAGATACTGTGAGGAACGGAAGGGACATTCAATGATTTTATTTTTTTGTTTACAAAATTCTGATATTTTACACATAGATTATTTATAGTAAATTGGTAGCTATCAGCCTCTGTTACATATACAGAAAATATACTGACGTCACTATGCCACAATTTCTCATAAATACAGTAACTAAATACACAATACATAGGAGCATGAGTATTGCCTAATGTCTTATAAATTATGAGCAGTATATTTTGATTGGTAAATTCAGTAAATACCAGCAAATTATGAAATAGGTAACTTATTTCGACGAGCAATCCTAATGTAATAAACATTACTACACACAGACAGGAGCATCATACAGTTCTAATCAACACGCAGCTTGTCTCGACAGGGCAACGATACAGGATTTTTGTTTTGTATTGCATGTATATACAGCTCAGTAAAGGATCAAGCATATGGTGTCATGGTTACTTGTGCAGTATGTGTAAATGTGTCAATCAACGTGAAGATAATCACTGCTTAAAGCCACACCCCAAAAAATGTAATAATACACTTTTTGTTTTGTTTTACCCAGACATATTTTCTTCTGTTGAACCATCACCCATGGGCTTTATTCTATTCCTAAATCCACTGAGTAGTTTATTTGTGACTGTAACTCTAGGTGCTAATATTTCGGTGCATCTTGCATAAGGGTACAAACGTTCACTTTTTACAGACTAGCACAGCATCACTACTGCCTGTTCCTGCAAAGAGTGAGATATAGACAATGGAAACATGACTTATTTTTACTTGACTTGGATTCATACCAAAAGGAGAACCACATTAAACACAATTCCTATACCTCAGTAAAGACTTTACAGTGTGCCTTATGTTGCTTCTAAATTGCGTCTAAGTTTAATAATCGCTGGCAATGGCCACAAAGGTAAGTGTGTTCTCTACTGTGTGGGTATTGGCGGAAGTCCATAATAAGAGCGGGACTTGTCGAGGCGTGACTCATTCCCTGGATATAGAGTCTCTTGGACACGCCTGGTGTGGCTGCTGCAGCAAAGCCCCACAGTTGAGGAAGGGAGGAAGATAACAGACCAGGGAGCGGCATATCAAGAGCTACAGCAATGATGAGAGAGTGCCTGTTTCACAGAAGCAGCTGGTGAACTTTGTTCTTTACTTTAGATCAGAGGACTGCCACAGAGAAGGTTGGAGCTGTTTTTCACCTTTTCCTGCAAAGAGGATGAGACACTAAGCCTAAGAGGAACGTGTGCAGTTCAAAAAGTAGACGTTTAATCAGATTAATTAAGTTGCCTATCAATTTACTGCTGCTATATACGTTTACAAATCATTAATAACCAATACATTTATTGATGAGACATGTACTTGAGTTTTGAGTTTGTGAAACTATTCTGATTCTGATTCTACTTTAGTTTATTCATTTATTTGAACAGGGACAATGTGCAATATACTTTAATCTCAGAAAGGAGAGATGCCACTGGACAAAAAGCCCTCAAATCTGTGTAGATTTAACACAGTATTATACTGTAACTGCTAAGTTTGGGCTGACTGGTTGTTCGACCTGGCGAGCTAGCGTTAAGTGTTTTGGCGTTTGCGGCTATTACCTCAATAGGCTACTAGCCTGTCATGTGTTTTATCAGTGGCAAGTAGCTTACTGCGCTGTGCACTCACAAGCAAGGCACAGCTGTGCTTGTGAGTGCTGTCCGCTCTTTACGAGATATTTTTTCTGCGCTCCCGCAATTTTGCCATTTGTTGCGGCTGTGAGTGATTCCCGCTCCGTGCCTTCTCTACTCTGTTGCTGAGTGATTCCCGCTCCTGTGCGCTGGTAGCGATCTACTTGCGAACTTTTGCACATTTTGTCATGTTTACAACCCTAAACGTAAAGATTTTATTTTGAATTTTTTACTGAAAGTTCACACACAAGTAACAGACAACTGTGAAGTGAAAGCAAAATGATACATGATTCAGTTATTTTTCAAAAATAGAAAACCGAAAAGTCGAGCGTGCATAAATATTCATACAGCATGACTTAATACTTTGTGGAACCCCCTTTTGCTGCAATAACAGCAGCAAGTCTTCTGGGGTATGACTACAAGGTTTGCACATCTAGAGACTGACATTTTAGCCCATTCCTCTTTACAAAACAACTCAAGCTCTGTCAAATTAGAATTGCTCGTCTGGGCAACTCGTTCTCCCACCTGGCTCTTGCCCTCTCTCAGTCCCTGAAGGAGGCAGGGGTTGATGATGCTACTCAGAGCCTGAGTGACGCCTCACTCCAGACTTTTGCTTATATGTCCAGGGAGCTTGGCAGGCGGATGTCGACCCTTGCCATCACCAGACGTCAGGTGTGGCTGGCGCAGTCACCCTTGTCAGAGGCCTGCAGAGGTACGCTCCGCCTGTAATTCCAGGTCAAGTGTTTGGACCTGCGGCACAACAGACCCTGGAGCGTGCCGTTGAGGCAAATAGATCTCGGCAACGGTTTGTTGACTAGCTACAGTACACCGGCCTCCTAGGCCCCAGCCAAGACGTGCAGCTACCTTTCACTCTACATCCAGGGCCCCACCTACAGCTGGAAGTGCACGCGCCCCCCGTCGGTGAAAGTCAGTCCACCCAGCGGCATGCCTTTCGAGAGGCCCCCTAGAAATGACCGGTTTTGATGAGCTCCCAACAGTCTCCCCCCAAGGCCCTCAGGCAGCCGTGGCAGAGGCTGTCGGGTCTGACACCCGGCATCTGGCCCCCAGCCGTTTTTCTCCAGCTCATCTCAGGTGCTGGGATTTCCACCCTGTCCGAAGGTTACAGTATTCAGTTCAAGCGTCGTCCCCAAAGTTCAGGGGAATAAGAATGACAGTTGTCTCCAACCCAGTGAGGTCTACAGCCCTAAGGCACAAGATATTCGAGCTTCTCGAGAAAGGAGCAATACAGTTAATTCACAGTTCAGACCAGTTCAGAGGGTTCTATTCAAATTACGTTCTTGTTCCAAAGAAGGATTGAGGTTTTCGCCCTATCCTCGATCTTAGACACCTGAATTGTTATATCAAGGTGCTACGGTTTCACATGCTTCGCACAGTGGACGTCCTTCAAGCTATCACATGAGGGGATTGGTTCACATGTGTCGACCTAAAGGACGCCTATTTCCATGTGCTGGTGACGCCTCATCACCGGCAGTTTCTTCGTTTTGCTTTCGAGGGACATGCATACCAATTCAGAGTCCTCCCTTTCGGCCTTTCTCTCGCCCCGCGTACGTTTACTAGATGTGTGGCTGCAGCACTTGCCCCGCTGCAAGCCCGTGGACTACGAATCCTCCCCTACTTAGACGACTGGCTTGTGTGCGCTCCAAACCAGGAGCAGGCACGCAACGAAACGGCCCTCCTATTGAGCCATGTGTCTCAGTTAGGATTCACGGTGAATTTCGCAAAAAGTTCTTTGAATCCCAGTCAACAAGTGCTCTTCATCGGCATTGCCATCGACTCTCGGGCCATGACTGCCTCCCCATCCCAACAGAGGGTGGAGGATGTGGTTTGTCTCATCTCTCATGTTCGACAGCGTGTGGAACTGTCCTACGGTCTACTTCTCCAATTGATGGGCAAACTGACGGCCATGTCATCGGTGGTACCGTTGGGGCTTCTGTTCTTGCGCCCCCTAGAGGTTTGGATCAACAGCCTAGGCCTCAACTTCGAGCTGCACCAACATAGGCCTGTTCGGCTCTCCAGCCAGTGTCTTGGGCACCTCAGTCCCTGGGGGAACAGGGACTTCATCTGCAGGGGCGTCCCTTTAGGCTCCCTCCCCTCTTTTCGGGAAGTGGTCGTTACAGATGCATCTCTTACAGGCTGGGGGCTGTGTGCAACCACAGAATAGTCAGGGGTGTCTGGAGTCCTCAGGAGAGACTTCAACATATAAATGTGCTGGAGCTACGTGCTGTTCGGCTAGCTCTCAAGCATTTTCTTCCTGCCCTCAGGGGACAACATGTCCTTGTCCAGTCGGACAACACGTCTACAGTCTACCACATAAACCATCCCCCTGATGAGTGAGTGGACCTGGTGCAGGGGCACCAGGTCCACTCACTCACCGAGGCTCAGCGGCTCCTCCTGTGGGCTTTACCTCGACGTCAGAGCGGCGTGCAGAATTGTGCCGCGGATCTACTCTCCAGGCACAAAATGGAGCAACCAGGCTGCTGGTTGCTCCATTTTGGCCGGGGAGGATCTGGTTCCCCATTATTTGCATGCTCCTCGATGGGGAACCTTGGGCTCTCCCTCAGAGGAAGAACCTGCTGTTGCAACTAGAAGGGAGCATTTGGCACCCTCACCCAGAGCGCCTTCGTCTGTACCTGTGGCCATTGAAGGGCCGGACTCCTTGTTGAACTCTTGTGACCAGGCTGTTGTACAGACTGTCCTTAATGCGAGTGCCACTTCTACCAGGAAATTGTATGACAACACATGGAAGCTGTTTGTGAATTGGTGTGAGAGTCGTATGGTGGATCCAGTGCGTTGCCCTGTGCCAATATTACTAAACTACTAAACTACAGAAACTGCTGGAGAAAGGTCTCTCTGTCTCCACTATAAAAGTATATGTCGCTGCTATCTCTGCCCGACACATATTTGTAGATGGTCGGTCGGTGGGTTCACATTCCTTAGTATGTCGTTTTTTAAAAGGTGCTCTGCGTCTGCGTCCTCCAAAGCTTCCACGCGTGGGTGAGCTTCACGCCCTGTCGGTCGCTGGGAACTGTTTACGTTGGAATTCTGATGGATCTGGGGTCACCTTGTGGCCCAATCCATTCTTTTTGCCTAAAAGACTCTTGGCCTTTCATATTAACCAGCTAAACAGAAGGAGAAGTATCTCAGAGAAGAGCTCGACTAAATGCAATCAAAAAGTGTAGTGTACAGTGAGCTTCTTCCTGCATGAGCTTCCTTTAAATAAGGATTATAGATAGATTTCATGTGGCATTGAAGGTAATAAAAAAGCACAATTGTAACTCTTAAGGCTGGCAGGTTAACGTTCCCATATGGTCTGAAGGACTATTTAGTCTGGGTTTTGTTTTTATCTGAAAAATCTCACTCGGAAATATGAACAGAAGAATACTGAATACTTAGCCTGGCCTTTGCCATCCGTAAACTGTCAATTATCTTATCCCTACATGTACGTCTGGGTCTGATCCCAGTGGCTGCGTTTCATCGGTTGAATTTCAACCTACTATTCAGCGAGCGGGGGAGGTGTTGTAGGTGACGTCAAGCATTTACGCCACATTTGCTGGTTGTAGTTCGGCAATGGCGGTGGATATGAAAGTAATGGAGGCTCTTCAATCTGTTCTGGCTCGGCTCCCAAATATCCAGATATTAAAATTGAAGCCTTGGAATGTGCAAGGAATGCTCCTAAGAGTTATGATAGCTTGCTACACTCACACATTCGGGCACATTACATAGTATGTCACAACCAAACGCTAGCGATAATCAGATCCAATAGTTTCAAAGGAGTTCACCCCTCCCACCTGATAATGGAGCTCAATTGTGAAGATCCAGACCCTTGTACAAAACAAAATGAGTACGAGGGTATGGTAAAACCAGGCTACTGAATACTGAACAGAAGTATTGATTTGACCTAAGTGCAATCTAATGTTAGCTGGCTGTTATTTAGTTACACTCAGCCTATGGAGGTTATACGTGTGATGTCCTAACATAGCAACAGCATGGCACTTAGATTTCCATTGCGGCAACAGCCCCAAGTGGATCGGCAAATCTGCTATATGTTAAGGTGCGTACACACCAAACGCCACCACACCTCCAACTTCCATGTTAACCCTATGTAGATGTGCTTCGACGCGCTTCGAAATGTAAGCAAAGCCGTCCGTGCATGAAGCGTAGCAAATGCGAGCGGATGAGGAAAAACACGCGTCAAAGCCAGGTAGAACAGCGCGGTACACAAGCAGGGATGCCGCACACAAATCTTATACCCAGGCGAAATTGCCCTGATCACAAAATGATTCATTAGATGTACAACCTGTAGATTACGAGAGCCATCTCTTTTCGCATCCGTGTGCGGGTCAGTCCAGTAAATTTGTGAGGGGAAAAAAGTGCAGCGACAGCACAGTGATACCGCTCGAATGGTATTTTCTTTGCCATTTCTGATCGGAATTGGCTTTGCGTCTTTACCCAATGTCTCACAATCCCAGGACATTTATGCATGTAGCCATCGAACGCGTGTTCAGACTGGTTCAATTAGTACATTACACATGGACTCATTTAACACAATTACAAATCTGCCTTTCCTGATTTGTTTTTACTCTCCAAAAAAAAATTGGAACAATATAATACGAACATATCGCTCAAAACACTGCAGGGCTTTGGGAGAAAGGCAGATGGCAGCGCTTCAGTGAGAACTCAAATTAATGAAACCAATTTAGTTAATTACCTCACAGACAAATTGGTGCGAAAATGTATGTCTGTGTGGGAATACAAACAGCTAACATTACACTTCAAATGACATACGCTGACTGCAGGAAGAGCATGTAAATTATGTTTTGACAGAGGTTTGGGCTCATCCTGCAATGACGTTTTTAAGCTTTTCGTGTTACAACATTGTTCAAAAGTCATCAGAAACAGAGTTGATCTTTGTTATGTTCACATGTGTTCAGCCTGTGCTCAAAACACTTTAAGCACTGTCTTAAAGTGCTCCTCCACACAATTACACATCAAGTGTAATGACCATCCAGTCACTGCTTTATAAATTTCCTTATAATATTATATGCACCGCACTGCTGTCAATGTTAAGTCCGAAATGGTTAGGACAAGGAAAAGTCTTGTATAGTCTAAAAATATTCATGGTCTGATCAACATTAATCACTTTTTGTGCATTTGGAAAATATGTGACAAAGTTTTGTAAATGTCAAGGCTATACAGGCGTAAGTGGATATTATAAAAGCTATGATTTCTTTAAGGCCCTGGGACCAAGTTGTAATAGATCTGACACGAGCTCTGACAGGACTGACAGAGTTGGACCCACACAGAGCAGTCTGATGTGGGATGGGGTTAACCAAAAAGAGGGAGGGAGAGGGGAAAGGAGGGGGGGAACTGCCACTCAAACACTGTGTCCTGCTGAGATTAGGGGCCTCAGATGATATAGTGCAGTGGAAAAAATAAAATAATATCAGTCAAATATAAGAAGAGTTTAGGACACAGTGGCTGTCAAACTGCTGCAGCTTTGTTTATAAAAATGTGCTGTTACCACAAACACCACTGGCATGGGCTCCAAAACAAACTGACTGACGGTGCTTCAGAATTCAAAGAAAGATTCTCCCCATTTATATAGACTGTAAGCTCATAACGCACTGTGCGTCGGGCATCAAGTGTGCTGAGGGCTATCACATTTAGGTCATTGTGATTGAGTGACATTTGCATGTTTTATTAAAGGTGCATTATGTGTGGCAGTATGCCTACAGGCAGGCACTGCCACTTGTAGTTTTGATGGTGATTGGCTGTGTGCACCGGCTGTCACCTGATAAATAGCCTTTCCTGTTAATTGTTTGACCTCTGACTTCCTGTACACCCGGTCTCCCGCTTGGTGGTTGTTGCTCCTCATCGCTCTCCATCTCAGTCTGTCGCGGTGCAGTTCTCCATAAACGGCCATGCTAGTCACTGAGTGGACCGGCTGAAGTTGACTCGGACTTCGCTGTCAAAGCCCCTAGCCATGCAAATGCCCTGCTCAGGTTTGTGGCATGGTCAATTTAGTAACGTTATTCTATTAGCTAAGTTATACTCGTAGTGACATGCCTGCTGCCTGCATTTTACCCCCTTTTGATTCACCTTTTTGTGCAATTATTCCCCTGTCACTGGATGAATCGAATGTGTGGAGCTTCGTGTGTGCGAGAGCAACACCGCTACAGCTACAGGACTATGGTAACTCTGATAACTGAAACATGAACTAAGAAAAGCTAGGACTCAACAGAAATATGAAATGATCTACTGTCATAAGAAGTCATTTGTATATAAGAAGTAATTTGTTCCAAATGCAATCTCTACCATAAACAGTCACAAATACAGTGGGAGGAAAATGTGACTACACCGTTTGGAATTTCTGCCTAAATTGCTCATAAACTGTGGTCTGATAATTATTAGGTTCAGGTTGGTTCAAACCTGACTATAAAAGTCTGCATAAACGTGTCTAATTAGCTCTTGGAGCATCCTTAGCCAGGAGGTGTACTCACTTATTCCTCGCTGTCTTGTGAATGTTTACATGTTATGGCCAATAAAAATATGATAACATATTTGGGTGGTATTAGTTTAAGCAAACTCTTACTTTTATGACTAATTTAGGCAGAAATGTAGGAAATTCCAAACGGTGTACTCACTTTTTTCTCCCACTGTAATAGTCCTGTTGTTAATTGTTGTTATGCTGATTTTAAATATGCCTTGGGCTTTTATGGATGTGTGTGTGCACGTTTTGAGCCTATCAAAGAAGAACATTAACAACATTTCTATGAATTGGTATTGCCTCTGTAATCTGATTTATCAAGAATGAACGCATTAACGCTTTAGAATGAATGCTTTACTGGTGCTGGCCATTTCCAGCTGGTGTTGATTGATGGCATTGTGACAAAGTGGGTTTGTCCCTTTATTTATTTTGGACACTTTGTCTTGTTTAAAGTTTGTTTGTTTAATTTGCAATATCTATCAGCTAACACACCGAATTCATGTTATTGTTAAGTTAATAATTACATTTCACATTGTCTGTTTAAAGGAATAGGCCACAGTTCTTCCATACTGTGATATGTTCTTACCTGAGCTTAGACGTGTTGATATACCTGTCTGGTCTTTGTGCGTGCCCATGGAAGAGCGTGGTAGCTTCCAACTTCACCCTGTTTGGAGCTATAGGAATATACTGGGAGAGGCCAAATGCTAACAATATCTCTGGTTGTTTTGCGTGACTGAGGGCACGCACAAAGACCAGACAGGTACACATCAACTCATCTAAGCTAAGGTAAGATACATACGTATCTCAGTATGTAAAAACTTAATTTAGGCCGTTTTCACACATGTTGGAGCGCTTTGTAGGTCGCCTCGAGACCGCCTTAGCTCCAACTGTATTTATTTCGAAGTTAGTTAAGTCCGTGTTCACACACGCTCGCACAAACATCGCAACATCAGCCACATAACAACGATCAGCTGTTCAACGAACTTATTCCCATGACAACGGGCATCAACCTGTCAATGTGCCGATACTGACACACGCGCACGTACGTGCACACTTCCCCAATGTTACGCAGTGGTCACTCCTCTCCCTCGGGCGGCACGGTAGCACAGCGGTTAGCGCTCGTGCTTCACAGCTAGAAGGTCCCTGGTTCGATTCCCACCTGGACGGGGCCTTTCTGTGTGGAGTTAGCATGTTCTCCCCGTGTCTGCGTAGGTTTCCTCCGGGTACTCCGGTTTCCCCTACCACTAAAAACATGTACAATAGGCCAGGATGAATGAGAGTGTGTTTGAGAGTGTGAATGGGGGACGACGGATGGAAATTAGCCTAAGGCTACAATCCGGTGTGGTGTGTTTACATGCATGAGACCCATGTATGTTCATTAACATGCACTGTCCCGACCAAATAAACCAATAAATAAAAAAATTAAAAAAATACACTGAGGCAACCCCGTGAACTGCTACCTTAACGTGGTGGGGTTGTTTGAGTGCCCGAATGATCCGAGGAGCTATGTTGTCTGGGCTTCATGCCCCTGGTAGGGTCTCCCATGGCAAACAGGTCTTAGGTGACGGGTCAGACGAAATGCAGTTCAAAGACTCATATGGACAGTATAATATCAAGGACCGTGACGTCGCCCGGTATGGCGCAGCCGGGGCCCCACCCTGGAGCCAGGCCTGGGGTTGGGGCTCGAATGCGAGCGTCTGGTGGTCGGGCCTCTGCCCACGGGCCCGGCCGGGCACAGCCCGAAGGGACGACGTGGGCCCGCCCTCCTGTGGACCCACCACCCGCAGAGGGATCCGTAGGGTCGGGTGCAGAGAGGACTAGGTGGCAGTCAAAGGCGGGTGCCTAGACGACCTGGTCCGCGTGCGCAGCTTCTGGCGTTCGGACATGGAACGTCACTTCGCTGGGGGGAAGGAGCCTGAGCTTGTGCGGGAGGTCGAGAGATACCGGCTAGATATAGTCGGGCTCACCTCCACGCACAGCCTGGGTTCCGGATCCCAACTCCTGGAGAGAGGCTGGACTCTCCATTTTTCTGGAGTTGCCCGCGGGGAGAGACGGCGGGCTGGGGTGGGTTTGCTTATAGCCCCCAGCTCAGCCGCCACGTGTTGGAGTTTACCCCGGTGAACGAGAGGGTCGCGTCCCTACGCCTTCGGGTTGGGGACAGGTCTCTCACCGTTGTCTCGGCCTACGGGCCCAACATCGGTGCAGAGTACCCGGCCTTCTTGGAGTCCCTGGGAGGGGTACTAGATAGTGCTCCGACTGGGGACTCCATTGTTCTACTGGGGGACTTCAACGCCCACGTGGGTAACGACAGTGAGACCTGGACGGGGGTGATGGGGAAGAACGGCCTCCCCGATCTGAACCCGAGTGGTGTTCTGTTATTGGACTTCTGTGCTAGTTACAGTTTGTCCATAACAAACACCATGTTCGAGCACAAGGGTGTCCATAAGTGCACGTGGCACCAGGACACCCTAGGCAGGAGGTCGATGATCGACTTTGTAGTTGTGTCATCTGATCTCCGGCCGCGTGTCTCGGACACTCGGGTGAAGAGAGGGGCTGAGCTGTCAACCGATCACCACCTGGTGGTGAGCTGGATCCGCTGGCAGGGTGGGAGGAAGCCGGTCAGACCTGGCAGGCCCAAACGTGTTGTGAGGGTCTGTTGGGAACGTTTGGTGGATCACTCTGTCAGTAGGGTCTTCAACTCCCACCTCCGGAAGAGCTTCACCCAGATTCCGAGGGAGGTTGGAGACATGGAGTCCGAGTGGACCATGTTCTCCTCCTCCATTGTCGATGCGGCTGCTCGTAGTTGTGGCCGTAAGGTCTCTGGTGCCTGTCGCGGCGGCAATCCCCGAACCCGGTGGTGGCGCCCGGAAGTAAAGGATGCCGTCAAGCTGAAGAAGGAGTCCTACCTGGCCTTGTTGGCTTGTGGGACTCCGGAGGCAGCTGAGAGGTACCGGCAGGCCAAGCGTGCTGCAGCTCGTGCAGTCACAGAGGCAAAAACTCGGGTCTGGGAGGAGTTCGGAGAAGCCATGGAGGAGGACTATCGGTCGGCCTCGAAGAGATTCTGGCAAACCATCCGGCGCCTCAGGAGGGGGAAGCAGTGCTTCACCAACAGTGTTTACAGTGCGGGCGGGGAGCTGTTGACCTCGACTGGGGATGTGGTCGGGCGGTGGAAGGAGTACTTCGAGGATCTCCTCAATCCCACTGTCACGTCTTCCGATGAGGAGGCAGAGGCTGGGGACTCGGAGGGGGTTCGTCCATCACCCAGGCTGAAGTCACTGAGGTGGTTAGAAAGCTCCTCGGTGGCAAGGCCCCGGGGGTGGATGAGATTCGTCCCGAGTACCTTAAGTCTCTGGATGTTGTAGGGCTGTCTTGGTTGACACGTCTCTGCAACATCGCGTGGCGGTTGGGGACAGTGCCTCTGGATTGGCAGACCGGGGTGGTGGTCCCTCTCTTTAAGAAGGGGGATCGGAGGGTGTGCTCCAATTACAGAGGGATCACACTTCTCAGCCTCCCGGGTAAGGTCTATTCCAGGGTGCTGGAGAGGAGGATCCGGCCGATAGTCGAACCTCGGATTCAGGAGGAACAATGCGGTTTTCGTCCCGGTCGTGGCACACTGAACCAGCTCTATACCCTACATCGGGTGTTCGAGGGTTCGTGGAGTTCGCCCAACCAGTCCACATGTGCTTTGTGGATTTGGAGAAAGCGTTCGACCGTGTCCCTCGTGGTGCCCTGTGGGGGGTGCTCCGGGAGTATGGGGTCCGGGGCCCTCTGCTAAGGGCTGTCCGTTCCCTGTATGACCGCAGCAGGAGCTTGGTTCGCATTGCCGGCAGTAAGTCAGACTTGTTTCCGGTGCGTGTTGGTCTCCGCCAGGGCTGCCCTATGTCACCGGTTCTGTTCATTACCTTTATGGACAGAATTTCTAGGCGCAGCCAGGGGCCGGAGGGTGTCCGGTTTGGGAACCTCAGGATCTCATCTCTGCTGTTTGCAGATGATGTTGTTCTGTTGGCTTCATCAAATCAGGACCTCCAGCGCGCACTGGGGCGGTTTGCAGCCGAGTGTGAAGCGGCCGGGATGAGGATCAGCACCTCCAAATCTGAGGCCATGGTTCTCCACCGGAAAAGGTGGCTTCCCCGCTTCAGGTCGGTGGGGAGTCCTTACCTCAAGTGGAGGAGTTCAAGTATCTCGGGGTCTTGTTCACGAGTGAGGGACGGATGGAGCGTGAGATCGATAGACGGATCGGTGCAGCGTCAGCAGTGTCAGGGGGCAAAGCTCTCGATTTACCGATCGATCTACGTGCCCACCCTCACCTATGGTCATGAGATCTGGGTAATGACCGAAAGGACAAGATCGCGGATACAAGCGGCCGAAATGAGTTTCCTTCGCAGGGTGGCTGGGCGCACCCTCCGAGATCGGGTGAGGAGCTCAGTTACCCGGGAGGAGCTCGGGGTAGAGTCGCTGCTCCTTCACGTCGAAAGGAGCCAGCTGAGGTGGCTAGGGCATCTGTTCCGGATGCCTCCTGGTCGCCTCCCGTCGTAAATGCTGAGGTTAGATTCACACTGACCCTAAAGTGCCGCTCTCGGGCCTAAAGTCCCTTTAAGTCGCCCTAACTAGAGCCTGTGTGAAAACGCCTTAAGTCAGTATACAAACACTTACCTGTACCACATGGTTGGAACAAAGGGAAAGCGTGGTCCTTGTCGGCCATTTTGAAATCTCAGGCTGAACTATGTGGCAGGAGGGCAACTGGTTTAAACTTTGCTTTGAATTTCCTTTGTATACGAATTTGGTTGGTCTTTTGTCTTTATTAGTTTAATTTGAACAGTCATAATTTTGGACACAACACTACTTGTTTTATGTAAAATGTTAAAACTTACCAGCTAAATCTTATTTTGAATTTACCTATCAAGGTCATGGTACTCACCTGTGCGAGGTACTTCCCCATTAGAAGAAGTATGAAAGCTGACTGCAGATGTCATTTTGGAAATGGTGCATGTGGCATTTGTCATTCAGTTTCATGTGAAGAACACATTTTGCCTGGTAAGAATTATACTTTTGTCTGCCTACCCATTTCGACCACTCTTGGCCAGCTTTCCCACAGGCATATTTTGTGTTAAACTGCTAAGGCTAACCACTCGCAATGCCACATATGGAAGTTTTTACGATTGCATATTTGACCTTTAGTGACATAACGACTGTGGGTAGCGTGGTGCCTTCACTTTCTATCACAGGGGCTCCAGGATCAATTGGTTTTCAGGCTTTCTGGTAGGTTTTCACTGCTGACGGACCCTCTCAACAGAAAACCTGGGCCCTTTCCAAAATCACTTCCTACTTCCTTTTCATACAGACTAACACTTGAAATGCACGTTCCTGCGAAGGAAATGTCTGTCCGAAATAGACCAAGCAGCAAGGAGAAGTGAAATTATCCCTTGGGAAGCGCCTTTGGGCGACTTGTGTCATGTCCAAAGATTCACACCTTGAAGGTTCTCATTCCTTCTTATATACAGTAGTAATCTTTAATGAGAGAAAGAAATGTAAATACGTAATTTCAAATATGAAAGGTCCGGCAGAAAATGAAGTCAAGTTTATTAGTATCACCTCATGATAGTGATGTTTTTTTTTTTTAGTACATGATTGTATCAGTATGTGGAATCATCCATGTGTAGTGGCCTGGTTACTCCAATGTGTGTGTCCCCTGTGGGACAGGCCTCTCACATGTTGAGCGGTTCACTGCTCAAAGAGGTAATGGCATCAAGCTGCAGGTGTCGAGCAGCGCTGGCTCTGTACCAAACAGACACACTCCAATTTGTAAAAGTCAATATAAAATCTGTTACACAGCAGCACTGGGAGGTCCCTGGGGGAATTTAGACCATATAAATACTGCACATGTTGACTTTAATGTCAACGCACTGTATTACACCTGAATAATATGCACAGCAGACCAGCAAATTTGAGCTGAAGTTTCAGGATACTATTTAAAATTCTGGTGAAATGATCTTGTTTTACCCAATGAGACTGGTCTGTTAATGTCACATCTGTGTCTGAGTACAAGAGTCCAAAGTGTTTATTTTTGCTTAATCAGTGGGACAAGTAAAATGTCCTTCGATTTCAACTGTTTTTATCATGGAATTATCCAAAATTAACCTTTTCAATTTGTAATTATAAGTTGCTTGGTTACTGGCCTCTGCCTGCCTCTGTCGGGGATATGGCTGGTCTGCAGGGTCTGGCATCACAGACGGATGAGGATGCTGAGCCGGATAATCAGAACAACAGTGTGGGACAAATCACTGTACTAATCACACACACTGAGCCAGACGCAGACTTTACTGTCAGATTAAAAATCGTACAAAAAGTAAAGTTTACCTGCAAACAAGGGACAACAAGCGTTTGAGGCTCTGTTCTCATACTTTAACCAAGAAACACGAATAATGTTTCCTGGTAACTGACATTCTTTGTGCTGGATTAGGGCTAAGATTAGGATAAATCATTAGTGCCATGAGATAAGTGTAAGTCCTTGTTCTATTTCATTACCATAATTAGATTAAGCTTGTCTGCTAGCTGTCTTGGTAGATCACTAGTCACAATGGTTTCATCCCTCTAATGCATGTATTTCACATCTGACAGTTATTTGTCCATGTGCTTTTCCTTCCTTGTGAATTAAACATGCTACCTGCTGTATAGTGGCAGACAACTGCCACTATTTTTGGATAATTGGCGGTGGCTGGTTAGTATTTCACGTGGAGTGTACACATGGAAGCACCTCGGTGCAACATGTGACTGCCATAGACTTTGGCAGTTTGTCAGTGTGACTGCTCCGTAACAGTGTCAAACCGCCTCTTCTTAAAGTGATGTGGCCATACCGCCTTTGCTCTGCCCAATCCCGTCAGACCTTGGAAGCTAAGCAGGGAAGGGGCTGGTCGGTACTTGGATGGGAGACCGTTTGGTAACACCAGGAGTCCTAGCGATTGTTGTGAGTGCGTCTATGGTTGGTTGCCTCGCTTCCGTCAGTCTACCCCAGGGCAGCTGTGGCTACAATAGTAGCTTACTACCACCAGGTATGGAGTGAATGAATAGTGCAATGTAAAGCGTCTTTGAGTGTCCAGAAAAGCGCTATATAAAACCAATGCATTATTATTATTATTATTATTATTATTATTATTATACAAGTGGACTACTGCATAATGACAAATACTATTATTCATTTTCCTAAATTTCAAAACTAGATTTGCATCTTTGCATTAATGCAGTGACAGGAAGAGTCTTGACAATATGACAATACACAGAAAAGCAGCATAGTGGCTAATACCTTATTGATTAGAAATGTATAGTATGTCTCCACAGGTCCAACGATGCCATGAACAATGAACAATGAACATAATGTGTACATCATAAAGTTAAATCTTTGCAGTGCAGGCTGCCTTGGAGTAATGCGCTACACTCGACAGACAGCTCCACAGGGTCAATCTTTCTGTTCTGACAATCTCCCACTGTGAAGCCAAATGGTGCAACCCACAGTGATGTTGCTTAATATTCAAATTGAGTCTATTGTCAAAGCTCCTGCACTTAAATTCTTCATAGTGTTGAATGTATAACGAGACACCTGGGCGGATTAACCTCAAAATAAAGAATTGGACAACTTCTACATGTAGCTATTTCCCATAAGACGATCATCATATACCAGTCAAAACAGAATTAGCCATTTCAAATGTTGCACTGACCTTGCACATCCTCTGCTCTGAAGTCCTAAAATACAAGTCCATTTAATCTCTTGGTATACCATTGTTGGTTTCATACAGCTCTGCCAGTGAAGGCTTTACTTGTTGTTCTGTCAGCGTGGTATTTACTCTCCGAGACATTTAATAAGTTAAAAATCGTAACTTGCTAAGACACCTGCAGTTGCGCTTATGGCCTCTAGGGGCAAGAGTTACTTAGTACTGCTTTAAAGGTCCTATATCATGCAAAATCGACTTTTTGGAGCTTTTAGCCATGTTGTTATGCTATTTCCTTATCAAAAACACCCCAGAGCGGTTTTTGGCTTCATTCACGCAGTTCTAAGTAATCCTCCTGAATCCTGCTCCACCCTCTCCTGGTAAACGACTGAGCTGTTCAGTTGTGTCGTCACAGCGGAACGGAAGTGCTCTACGTCTGTAATGTAATGCCTTACGGCCTGATTTTAATTTATAAAACAGCTTTTTTTTTTTTTTTTTTTTTTTTTTTTTTTTTTTTTTTAAACAAAAAAAAAACAGCAACCCTCCGAAGCGTCTGTGCTGTCCCACGACGCTAATCAAGCGCACCCACGGCTGGAGGAGCCATGGATCCGAGCATAAGTGTTGTTTTTGAAGACTGAGCTCTTTCTAACCTACTCTGGACACCGCCTGCTCTTTTTTCTTACCGATAATGCCACGGATGCGCGTTTGGCTACGAGAGGAACAGGACTATTCAACCTTCCTAAAGAAGAGTGCACTCGCCAGAAGTTGGAATTTCTTTCCGGGATTAAGCTAGCTACTATATCAGCCAACCTGATGGATGCTTGGTGAACCTTGGCCAGAATCAAGTGGATTAACTTTTATAACTTTTATAACCAACGCGATCTCATGGGATGCCAGACTGAGCGGTGAGTCAATCAAAACGCGTGTTAGCGTGTGTGTTAGCATGTGTGTTAGCCATTTATGAAACTGCTTTGCACATGTCAACTCCTTATAACTGCATTATGTGAAGTAACTTCACTTTTTGCAGCGATATTTATATTTATAATACTGCAATGTGGAATGAGCAGAGAGAGGGGCGGAGTTAACTGAATCGAAGCGTCTTATCTTCCGGGTAGGGAAAATACCCCCAAAAATACTTATATTTCTCTCAAAATGAGTACTCCATAGTGATAGAGGTACAATATATCATATATATGCCTATACTTTACTTTGGAATGGCTAAAATAGCATGATACAGATCCTTTAAACTAGCTGCTGATGAAGCATCTTGCGATGAGAAGCAAAACGTCTTGCTCAACACTAGAACAACCTGGATGGTGGCTTGAGAATCGACTAAAATGCTATTTCATTTTCAAACAGAGTAGCTGGCTATTTTCCTAAATGAGTTGTAGTAATGATGATAGCAAATAAACTGCGGGACCTCTATAATTATACATAGGCTTCTAATTTCATACAAGCTCAAATACTCAGTCTAAGCAGTGTCTGGGTATATTTGCAGTTTAATCACTGAACTGGCCATCATTGTTGACGACAGGTGTTTATTCGATCAAACAGATTAGTAAGTTTTGAAGTGGATCCAAGCACTGAGTTATGGGCCATATTTAGCATGTACTGTAGTGACACCCGAGATAGCAAAATGACATTGTTTCAACATTGATTTAGGGTCAGATGGTTGACTTTTGGTTGAGGTTGAAAAAAGAATGTTGATTCAATGCTTTATTACGGGTCCCAGATCAATAATTTAAAAAATAATGTTGAATCAACAGTTTATTACAGATATAAATTCAACCATTGAAAGGCTAACGTTGAATCAACTGTTTTTTACAGATATAAATTCAACCATTGAAAGGCTAACGTTGAATCATCAGTTTTTTACAGATATAAATTCAACCATTGAAAGGCTAATGTTGAATCAACAGTTTTTTACAGATATAAATTCAACCATTGAAAGGCTAATGTTGAATCAACAGGTTTTTACAGATATAAATTCAACCATTGAAAGGCTAACGTTGAATCATCAGTTTTTTACAGATATAAATTCAACCATTGAAAGGCTAATGTTGAATCAACAGTTTTTACAGATATAAATTCAACCATTGAAAGGCTAATGTTGAATCAACAGGTTTTTACAGATATAAATTCAACCATTGAAAGGCTAACGTTGAATCAAGTTTTTTTACAGATTAATCACCATTGAAAGGCTAACGTTGAATCAACAGTTTTTTTACAAATATAAAGTCAACCGTTGAAAGTGTAACGGTGATTCAATGTTGTTTCGACGTATGGGGTGAAAAGCCCGGGAATTTGAACTAATTTCACGAGCGCCCTCCTCCTTACATTTTCGCATCTCGGCAGACACAGAGGAGACGGAGAAAGACAAAACTGGTAAGTGCTCATACATTTTTAAAGTTTAATTGTCATCTTGGTTGTGATCAGTAAACTAAATGGCCACTGCACACTGTAGGCTATTTATTTGTCATTTGAGCTGATGTGTATGCCAAGCTAACGTTGCTAGCCTATAACTGTTTGCCACCAAAGAAGCTTACGTGTTCGACACATCCCAGTAACATAACGGGACATGATTAATGATTAATTCACGATCCCATAATAAACTAACTTGATAATAATATCAATAGTAAGTCAATACATTTGTTTGATCTTGCCCCCACAATGTCGCAATTAGTTTAGTTTGGATTCAGTTGGTAATTTTATGTAGGCTAACTGTAGGATTGTGAAGCACTTTGACTTGCCTTGTGAATGAACTGTTCTACACAAATATACATTTGCCAACGGCAAATATACTTATCCGACGGTTAAATGGGTGAATCATTACTTTAGTATTAATAAAAGAGCAAACAGAGACAGTAACACAAATAAACAAATAAAATGATCCCCTAAATGTTTAGTTGCTCCAATTATTTTATTATCAACCATGATTACTAACCACTACCATTTTTATGTATTTATCGTAGGTGCAGCTGCTGAGGAAAGCTCCCAGGAACCAAAGAAATTGTCAAACGGTAATCTGCATCTGCATCTGCTCGACCTTCTCCCATCATCTCCTGATGCTGTTTGCCAGTGGAACTAAACACAAACGTTTTTCGGAATTCTAATAATTTTTCCCACTGTCCATATTTGCCATTTTGTCAACTGTAATTTGCACTTTTGTGTCTAAACCCTTGGATTTTAGATTTTTATGTTATAATTATTACTATTTAAAAAATGTTTTATAGATAACATTTTGCTGCGAAAGGAATAAAGTTATTATTTTCAATTAAAATTTATGACTGAATATTGATTGTAACAACTGATTTACAAACATTTTATACACGCTACAATTACCTGGATTAGCCTTCAGTATGATGGCCCTGTCAATTGTACTTTTATGAAACAAAGCATTGCACAGTGGTAACATCTTGATAGCTACAAATTGAAGGAATTCACTGCACAAAATTAAACATTCTTTACTCAATGTTGTGGAGATAACTGTTTTATACTTTAATCTACCCCAATATATCACCTCATACATAAATAAATATTAAGTAATGAGTGTACCATTTTTTTCTGGTGTTATTTGGTCACAAACTCAATCTCCTGCCTTTCCTCCATGTCTCATGCTCTTCTGCTCCAAATGCTTTTAGTTTGTTTGATTTAATTTACTGCACATTCTTCACGGGGGCACTGGTTATGGGTTATATTATATTTATGGAAGAAAAAGCTGAAAAGGTTTTGGCCTCTGTCTAGTAAATGCAGTATTAGGTTGTAATATCTGTCTTAGGACTGCAGGAGGCACTGTCACGCTAAAGGCACCAAAATAACGATTTAAATGGGGCATGCGCTGTAAAGTTTCGTAATGTACATACTGTGGTAAACTTCGATAAAGTGGTGATTCTGAGTGTTATATGGATGCATAATGTACACAAACAGGAGGAGGTGGATTGTATGCCTCAGATTGATAGTTTGGACAGGTTATGCCTGTGGAAATGACTCAACATGATGGCCGCGGTGAATGCTGTTTAGTGGCTGATTTATGTGGTGACGCGGTAAGTAGCTCCAACAATCAAAATACCGTTTAAAAAAGGTTGAATATAGGTATATTTCTATAGTTTAATCAATGTTGAATCCATGTTTAAAAACATTTGAATTTCGACATCTATTCAACTCCTAATCAATGTTATTTGCATGACATTGATTCCATGTCAGAAAAGCTCAAAAATCAACGTTGTGTTCGACACCTATCATATCGAGCGCTTTCAATCGCAGTTCAACGTCATTTTTCAACATCTATTCAATCACAGGCCATAACACTATTTCAATGTTGAAACAATGTCCTTTTGCTATCTGGGACGGTTGCTCCCCTTTGCGATACTAATGAACTACACCCACATCCTGAATAGCTCGTGCGACCTTGTGATTAACACTGCAGCTGGGAACCGCCAACAGGCTTTATTAAAAATGTGAATTAGTTGAACTTTTGCCTCTAAAGTTTCTCTCAAAGCCAGATTGTAATATTTCACCTTAATATGACTGATGTGTCCAAGGCGTAGGTAACATTTTTGCGGAATTCATAGGAGATGAGTCACCAAGAATTCATTTAGTTTCGCTAAAACTGTTTGAATAATGTCCCAGTGTATTTCAATATTTCTCTTCTCATTTTGTAGAATATTAATAATGCAGACAAGGGAGTAGAGGCTTTTCTGTGCAGTGATTTTCAAACCTGGGGATCAGGACACCAAATGGCGATACTCAAATCTTCCTAAGGGGCGGCGAGAGCTTCTGGAAAAAAACAACAACAACAAAAAACAACGGTCTTCTGTTTAGTGTGATGTCTTGTCCACACTAAACCGAACTTATAGTAGTGATATTTCAACATCACAACCAGGGCTAAAGAAGAATAGGACCAAACCCGGTCTTAACTGGAGAAACCAAAACAAGGACGCGGCAAAAAAAGATGTGATAAATCACTTCTTTGATTGAACAGAGAAGACGAGAGGAGAAACCACCTCCACAGCTGTAATGATGACACGTGTGAGACAGAGAGCTTCACCTGTGTCACTTAAAGAGCACATTTGATTGATGGACAGAGACGATGCAGAGAAGAGAGTTTTCTTATTGAGGCTGTGGAACTTTCTGTGTAAGGATTCTCAACACTCTTTTTTTAATGGGAACAGTTGAATGTTCGTGAAATGTATCCTGTAAATTAGGTCTACCAATTCTTTAATGACACAGGAAATTGGCAGTACAGTAGGCAGTTATATGAAAGATTAAACGTCATGTGTCATCTTCCTCTCCTGGAACCGCCACCTTCACGTGGTGGAAGGATACACGCACGTGAATGATCCAGGTCAGGAGTTATCTTGTCGTGGGCTTCATGTCCCACGTAGGGTCTCTTATGGCAAAGCGGTCTGATAGCTGACGGGTTCACGCGGGTCTGAATGCAGCCGATGGAGAGTCGTAAACAGTGGAGCTCTACACCTCCACAGGAATTAACATCATCTTTTTTCCCCACAACATTTGTTTCAATGAATCTCAAAGGACGCCTTTAGTGAACTTAATCCTTAAGGGTAGGATTATGGTTTAGTTTGGATTAGTTGAGGCTAGCGTTGTCCTATGGAGGTGACATTTTCTCTAGGTTAGGGTTAGGGTTTGGAGCGCCACTGATCAGGTGCCCCTCCATCGGCTGCATCATCGACCCTTCTCAACGGGTCAGATGAAGGGGTGCAAAAGTCCCTTACAATAAGAGACTAATAAGGCCGATAACATGACCCGGAAGCCACGCCTGGTGCTGAGCATGAAGGAGTGTGGACCCTCCACCTGTGGGAGGAGCCGTAATGGACTGGTGCATTGTGATCCAGGCAGCTTGGATTAATGCTCCTGTGACCCGGTGTAACAGGCCAGAGTATACCCCCATCTGGACTATACCCCGGGTATAAAATGGCCTAGGCCATGATATACCCTGGGGTATATCATGGCCTAGGCTATTTCCTACCCCCCCAGGCCAGATTATACCCCAATGATAACAGTTATGTTAAGTGATATAGCAAGAATTATACAGTAGCTTAGGGTGATAGAGTGGTTGTCCTTTAACCGGAAGGTGGCAGTTCGAATCCATGCTCCTGCAGGTACAGGCTGTTGTTGTGTCCTTGGGCAAGACACTTTACCTACCTGTGCATGTATGAATGCAGTGTGTGAGTGAAGGCAAGTGAAGGGCAGTGAAGGCAAGTGAAGGCAAGTCAAGTCAAGTGAAGTCAAGTCAAGTGAAGGCAAGTGAAGTGAACTCAAGTGAAGTGAACTCAAGTCAAGTCAAGTCAAGTCAAGTGAAGGCAAGTCAAGTGAAGTGAAGGCAAGTGGAGTCAAGTGAAGTCAAGTGAAGTCAAGTCAAGTCAAGTGAAGTCAAGTGAAGGCAAGTGAAGTCAAGTCAAGTGAGTCAAGTGAAGGCAAGTCAGTGAAGGCAAGTCAAGTGAAGGGAAGTGAAGTCAAGTCAAGTGAAGTCAAGTGAAGGCAAGTGAAGTCAAGTGAAGGCAAGTCAAGTGAAGGCAAGGCAAGTGAAGTCAAGTGAAGGCAAGTCAAGTGAAGTCAAGTGAAGTCAAGTCAAGTCAGTCAAGTGAAGGCAAGTCAAGTCAAGTCAAGTGGAAGTCAAGTGAAGGCAAGTCAAGTGGAAGGCAAGTCAAGTGAAGGGAAGTGAAGTCAGTCAAGTGAAGTCAAGTGAAGGCAAGTGAAGGCAAGTGAAGGCAAGGCAAGTGAAGTCAAGTGAAGGCAAGTCAAGTGAAGGCAAGTCAAGTGAAGTCAAGTTAAGTGAATCAAGTCAAGTGCAGTCAAGTCAAGTGAAGGCAAGTCAAGTGAAGTGAATCAAGTGAAGTGAAGTCAAGTCAAGTGAAGGCAAGTCAAGTGAAGGGAAGTGAAGTCAAGTCAAGGCAGTGAAGTCAAGTCAAGTCAAGTCAAGTGAAGGCGAGTGAAGTGAACTCAAGTCAAGTGAAGTCAAGTCAAGTGAAGTCAAGTGAAGGCAAGTCAAGTGAAGGCAAGTCAAGTGAAGGCAAGTGAAGGCAAGTCAGTGAAGGCAAGTGAAGGCAAGTCAAGTGAAGGAAGTGAAGGCAAGTAAGTGAAGTCAAGTTAAGTCAAGTGAAGGAAGTGAAGTCAAGTCAAGTGAAGTAAAGTGAAGGCAAGTCAAGTGAAGGCAAGTGAAGTCAAGTGAAGGCAAGTCAAGTGAAGGAAGTGAAGGCAAGTGAAATCAAGTGAAGGCAAGTGAAGTCAAGTGAAGGCAAGTCAAGTGAAGCAAGTGAAGGCAAGGCAAGTGAAGTCAGTGAAGGCAAGTCAAGTGAAGGCAAGTCAAGTGAAGTCAAGTTAAGTGAACTCAAGTCAAGTGAAGGCAAGTGAAGTGAACTCAAGTCAAGTCAGTCAAGTCAAGTCAAGTGAAGGCAAGTCAAGTGAAGTGAAGTCAAGTCAAGTGAAGTGAAGTCAAGTGAAGTCAAGTCAAGTCAAGTGAAGGCGAGTGAAGTGAACTCAAGTCAAGTGAATCAAGTCAAGTGAAGTCAAGTCAAGTGAAGGCAAGTCAAGTGAAGGGAAGTGAAGTGAAGTCAGTCAAGTCAAGTGAAGGCAAGTCAAGTGAAGGCAAGTGAAGCAGTCAAGTGAAGGCAGTCAAGTGAAGGCAAGTGAAGGCAAGTCAAGTGAAGGCAAGTGAAGAGTGAAGTGAAGGAAGTGAAGGCAAGTTAAGTGAAGTCAAGTGAAGGGAAGTGAAGTCAAGTCAAGTGAAGTAAAGTGAAGGCAAGTCAAGTGAAGCAAGTGAAGTTCAAGTGAAGGCAAGTCAAGTGAAGGGAAGTGAAGGCAAAGTGAAGTCAAGTGAAGGCAAGTGAAGTCAAGTGAAGGCAAGTCAAGTGAAGTCAAGTGAAGGCAAGGCAAGTGAAGTCAAGTGAAGGCAAGTCAAGTGAAGGCAAGTCAAGTGAAGTCAAGTTAAGTGAACTCAAGTCAAGTGAAGGCAAGTGAAGTGAACTCAAGTCAAGTGAAGTCAAGTCAAGTGAAGGCAAGTCAAGTGAAGTGAAGTCAAGTGAAGTCAAGTCAAGTCAAGTGAAGGCAAGTTAAGTGAAGGAAGTGAAGTCAAGTCAAGGCAAGTGAAGTCAAGTCAGTCAAGTGAAGGCAGTGAAGTGAACTCAAGTCAAGTGAAGTCAAGTCAAGTGAAGGCAAGTCAAGTGAAGTGGGAAGGTGAAGGAGTGAAGTCAAGTGAAGTCAAGTGAAGTCAAGTCAAGTGAAGGCAAGTGAAGGACTCAGTCAAGTGAAGGCAAGTCAAGTGAAGGCAAGTGAAGGCAAGTAAGTGAAGTCAAGTTGAAGTCAAGTGAAGGCAAGTCAAGTGAAGGCAAGTGAAGTCAAGTCAAGTCAAGTCAAGTGAAGGGAAGTGAAGGAAGTTAAGTCAAGTGAAGTCAAGTCAAGTGAAGGCAAGTCAAGTGAAGGAAGTGAAGTCAAGTCAAGTGAAGTCAAGTGAAGGCAAGTGAAGGCAAGTCAAGTGAAGGCAAGTGAAGGCAAGTCAAGTGAAGGGAAGTGAAGGCAAGTTAAGTGAAGTCAAGTAAGCAAGTGAAGGGAAGTGAAGTCAAGTCAAGTGAAGTCAAGTGAAGGCAAGTCAAGTGAAGGCAAGTGAAGTCAAGTGAAGGCAAGTCAAGTGAAGGGAAGTGAAGGCAAGTAAGTGAAGTCAAGTAAGTCAAGTGAAGGAAGTGAAGTCAAGGAAGTCAGTCAGTGAAGTAAAGTGAAGGCAAGTCAATGAAGCAAGTGAAGTCAATGAGGCAGTCAAGTGAAGGGAAGTGAAGGCAAGTGAAGTCAAGTGAAGGCAAGTGAAGGCAAGTGAAGGCAAGTCAGGAAGGCAGGCAAGTGAAGTCAAGTGAAGGCAAGTCAAGTGAAGTCAAGTTAAGTGAACTCAAGTCATGTGAAGGCAGTGAAGTGAACTCAAGTCAAGTGAAGGCAAGTCAAGTGAAGGGAAGTGAAGGCAAGTTAAGTGAAGGCAAGTAAGTGAAGTCAAGTCAGTGAAGGGAGTGAAGTCAAGTCAAGGCAAGTCAAGTTAAGGCAAGTGAAGTGACTTGACTTCACTCACACACTGCATTCATACATGCACAGGTAGGTAAAGTGTCTTGCCCAAGGACACAACAACAGCCTGCACCTGCAGGAGCATGGATTTGAACTGCAACCTTCCGGTTAAAGGACAACCCACTCTATCACCCTAAGCTACTGTATAATTCTTGCTATATCACTTAACATAACTGTTATCATGGGGGTATAATCTGGCCTGGGGGGTAGGAAATAGCCTAGCCCATAATATACCCCGGAGTATATTATGGAGTATATTATACCCGGGGTATAAAATGGCTTAGGCCCCTTTAACCCGGGTGTAGTCCAGATGGGGGTATACTCTGGCCTGTTACACCGGCAACAGGTAAGTGGAAGAAGATGGATGGCCGTCATATATGAGCACAAAATGATATAATTAGTGTCAGAAATATGTATATATGCACACATGACAATGCAAATGCCTCTTATTCTGATTTACCTGTCAATCTGTTTTGTAGAAGATATTGATATGATATACATGATATATATATAAATTGTATTTCATTTGAATACTGATGAAGTATAAAACAAACAGATGTAGGAGTTTGATGTAGGTGATTGGTGTAGTGATCATGGGCTGTCACTGCAAATGCACATACTTCATCACACTGACATTTAAGTGGACAATTTAACATGAAAATGTGCCATTGAGGAAGTTCATATAAACGTGGCTTGAAATAGACACAACAGAAGATCAGGGGTTATTAACAGGATTAGCTGCTGACTGTAGTGGGGGAAAAACAACTTATTCCACAATCAAAAATATAATCTGTCAATTGTCTAATTAGATTGTGGAGCCCTTGAATAATTATCCTCCACATAATAGACAGACTATCTCTCGGACATTTGGTTCTTGATCTGGCATCAAAACAATTAACTGGGCATCGGTCCAGTGTCCTAAATTGAGACTTGGCTGATTAACATTCGAGCCACAATTTTGCAATCTTCAAGGCAATATAATTTAGATAAAAACAGCCAAATAATGTTCCTATTTTTTGTTTTGTTAAACGCAAACAAAAGGACTGGGTGTCTATTGCTTTCCGTTTCTTGAGGACATTTTTCTTTGGCAGCAGTTCCTGCCAGAAACACAAAAAGTCGGTGCCTGCTTCCTGCATAGGGCACCAAAATGGCCCTGGAAAAAGTTCAATTTTGATGAAGCAACATCTCATATCTAAATTTTAGGGTCATCAGAAGTTGTTGTGATGGCATAGTTCCAATAGGGTTTCAATCAAACAAATCTCCACAGCTTTCCAATAGTCATCACAGTGGCATGTTCCCAGTGTTTTTTTATGAAATAATCCTTGAGGTTCATGATAAACAGGCTCTGCGATTATCTTGTACAATCACACAAGAGTGATAAATTGGCTGATTGGAGCTCCTGCGTCTACAACCTTCCACGTCACCATCGTAGAACCTCGAACCCAGGGCACTCAAAGCATTTTACAACAAGGAACCACCAACCACCAGCATATGTGCTCCCCAGTGCACAGAGACAGTGAAGACAAAGCACAACATTGTCTTGGCTGATTTCTTATAGCTACTGCCTTGTAGCTTTAAACGTTTTGCATGCTCAAATCCAAATGCCAAAACTTCTTTAATTATACAGCACATTTGAAAAGGGGTACAATTAAAAACAAACAAAAATGCTTTATTTAACTCACTAGCTCCATGAAAACAGCTTGTAAAACCAAACTAAAAGTATGTTACGGTATCACCACTGAAGTAGTAACCATCTTGATGAAGGTCTATTTGTACTGTATACAGCACAGTCCATCTGAAGAGACATGACAGGAAACAGTGTCCAAATGTCTACTACCCACTATATTGTCCAATCGACATCCATTGATTAAAAGGTCGTACCTGTCATGGTTTCTTCCCGGTGTAAAAGGTTATGCCTTAACATAGCATTGTCCGTTATGCCTCCATAGATCCTGATCTGATCAGATTGCTATTCTCTGTGTCTCATAATGCCCTTGCTGTACAGTATGTGTCCACGTGTGACATTTAGCCATATGTTACAGGCTGGGTTTCCATTAGCTGACTGTAGTCAAATGAAATGCAAATGACAGGTAGCCTACTGTAATTATAAATTCCTTCAGCCAAAATAACTGGCCAGAAAAAAATCTGAAGAAAATTAAAAGTAAAAGAAACTACATACAGTACTGAACATAAGTTAGTGACTGAGATCTCTGAGGCAGGTCTAAATAATAATACAGTGTATATACTAAAAAGGAAAAAAATGACTTCTCTCTTTGGCCTTTCCAAGAGAACTGTGACCAACAGGAACATTTACTTTTATAAAAGTTTTTAATTAGATTATTCTTTAAACCCCGTGTGTTCATCAGACTGAAATGCTTCCTGCGCAGCGACTCCTTTCGGGAGTGTGGCTACATTTAGAGCCGCCCTGCCCAGCCTGTCTGCGCAACCTGTCCCAGGATTATCCCAGTGGTTGGAGCCTGGCACAGGCTGATTTTTGGTTAATTTAGCACGCACTTTACGTTTTAGCGGTACGATATTTAAGTGCATGGCAGGGCCTCCAGCCCAGCCACACCGCGGACAGAGCTAGAGTAAGAGAGCGATAAGGCACATGTTTGCCGCCTGTCTGAGGTATAGGTTCATTCACGTGACACAGGTCACATGACACATTGTTTAAAATTGAGCTGGAGGGCAGCTATGGTTACTATGGGCTATGGTTACTATGGGCTGTCAAGTCAGAACCTGCCTCCCCAAGACAGACGCCGTGATGATATGGGTGTAGCCCCAAGTTGAAAAGGGACAAACTCCTTCACCCCAAATATAGACTGGACTTCAACATTTAGCAGGACAACTTAGCTGTAGTCAGCCAGGTACAGGTGAAAAACTTTTAAGACAATACAACATACAAGTATAACATTATGCAAAAATGTCCTTTTTTAAAAACTTATTTTAGCATCTATTTACAAACAGTGAGCATGCAAATCTATATACAAATTTGACAGTCTCATTTTTAGTGTTTTTAATTGCACATGGTTTTAACATTTTAATCCCGTTTTAATCTCAACATAATGATTTTAAGATACTATTTAATAATTCCTAAACAGCTTTCGAAGGTACTTTACATTTTTAGTTTATGTAATGAAGATGAATCTCTTAAACTTACCAAGTTATCACAGGTCTAATTAACAACTCTAGGTTTCAACTGGACGTCTTGGTACTCCAATTCACTTCAAATTAACACAAGTTTACCCAACATTTAGCTACATTACTTTACACACACACACACACACACACACACACACACACACACACACACACACACACACACACACACAATAACTTGAACATTAGTTTACCACAGTGCACATTTAAAGTTGCAAATCACAGGTCTCTAACACCAGTTCATATTGTCGTGTTTCTGATGATTAGCTACCTCTTTCGATGTGCTAGTGATTAGCTTCGGCTGATGTGGAGGTGGTATAGACATGCACAGGACAAGACTGATCTTCGTTTACCAAATTTACTTACAGAAGGTTAGTAAGTACAAACAATGTTAACGTGCTGTATGGCCTCTAGCTCGGGCACAGACAGCGTTGAAAGCCATATCCATGCAGTGAGCCGCGAGCGCCATGTCCAACAACGTAATAATCAACTCTCGCGAACACTAGCGTTATTACATTTAGTTGCTTTTACGGTCTCTCAGTTCCCTCGGAAATATAAGCCTCACATAACAATGGGGTAGATAGTCTAACTTTCCCACAATATATACACACTAATCCTTACCAGCTGTCCTTGAGGGGTGGTGGTTCTGGTTCTTCTTCTTCTTCTGTTTTATGGCAGCTGGCATCCACATGGTGCATTTGCCGCCACCTACCGGGCTTGTGAGTGGTCATTAGCTACATATAGCACTTTATAGAAGAGAGCGGTAGAGGGACGGAATGGGGGAGAAAAAAAAATAACCTGCTTAAATCCGTTCCAATAGTCTTGTTTCTTTCAAATACCCAAATAGTTCCGTCTTCACTGTCTTAGACGGGTCTGCGATCAAACTCTCCACGGATAGACTCTTCTTCTCCTTACCCAAGTTACCACCAGTCTCTTTCTCTGCTCATTATAAAACGTACAGTCAATGAGCGCATGACGCACTGTCTCTTCCTGCTCTCAGTGGGGACAAGCACCTGTTGGGTGCTTGCGCACCCTCTTAAGGGTACTGTTGAGGCCTGAGTGCCCTATCCTGAGCCGAGTCATAACGGCTTCCCCTCTTCTTCTTTCAGTTACACCGCTACGGGGTCCAACAGATCTTTTCAAGCGGTACAGATGCCTTCCAGTATTATGCGAATCCCAATGCTCTTGCCGGATTTCCATAATCTTCTTTTTCACAACAGCCTTTCCCTCCATCTTGCACAGAGAAATCTCCAGGTCGACTCGCTCCAGCCTTAACGCCTGCTTTGCCAGAATGTCTGCGCTCCAGAATGAATGCTGTGCTTGGTTATGAAGGCACCAGGTCAGACCAATCCACTACCAATTAGTTCCACATGTTCACCTGTTAAATCTCCGATGGGCGCTGAGCCCAAGCGCCCATCGGAGATGAGAATTATCATTGCGCGTCTCTGGTTGAATTAATGATATGTAGTGACGTTTTTAGAGCACATTAGAGCGCCATTGGTTAGATCACGAGGGTGCAGTTCCTCACCGCCCCAAGCATAAAACTACACATTTATGATGCTGTTGCGGCACATGATGAAGCTGGCAGACAAAATTACACGCTCCTTCCCCTCTGCACCCCCTCCCTCCTGTGTATAAAACACCTGTACAGAAGAAAGTCATGATTTTGCTAAACTTAAAACTTTTAATTTTTAATTTTTTTTATTTGCAAAAATTGATAGGAGGGGCGGCGCCCCACCGCCCATAATGGACCAGCCGCTACTGATTATTATATAAATAAATTTGCAATGTTTGATGGGTAATGCTTACAGAAAAAGTGCAGTGACAACAGATTACAAATCTTAAAACATCCCGGCACCACACACACAAAACACACCACAAAACAGAGGAATTGTAGTAGAGTTTAGAGAAAAAAGCAGGCATTGCCCATGTTCTGGTGTTGTCTGTGCCTCCAAAGGAGACGTGAGCCATTGCTTGATGTCTCTCCAATCGCTCGTATAGGGACAGAAAGGCCAACATCAGCGCATCACATGATGGTCAGTGAGCTCATAGCATGTAGCTTTCACATCGCCTCTCATAATTGCATATGACATGAAGCTGAAGCGCAAATTCAACCTGGAGACGTACCTGCAGCCTTCAACCAATCATGGCCCAGCCAAGCCGCTCCCCTGCATCAGTAATCAGCGCAGCCGCCATCCATCAGCAATCATTGCAGGATCCCCTTCTTAAGCGCTCCGGTCATTCACTCAGCGTCTTTCAGCTGTGCAGCGACATCGTCTCGTTGCATGCTCACGACATGTCTGACTTCGACTCTGATGATCCCACCGGGTCCCGGGTCTCCCTGGCGGGGACGCGGGTCCGGCCCCCCCGCTCCCCGCTCGGAAGAGCGCCCGACTGGCTGCCCGCGTCGACCCCGTCGCCCCGCTTTCGGCGCTCGCCTCCGCGGGGATTCTTCCTCAAACTGGCCTCGATTTCTCCCAGCTGTCCCAGCTCGCCGGGCTGCTGTCCGCTGGGATCTCGCCGCCTCCCACTCCCTCGCCTTCGCTGTCTGCCTCACCGGCGCCTGTCGTTCTCCCGGGCGGGAAACGGTCGAGGAAGTCTGCCGTTCCTGCTGCGCTTCGTCGCAGGGGCCGTCCTCCTCACGCCGTCTCCGCCCCCACCAACTCGCCCGGGCCTTCCCCTTCCACTGCTGCGTACCCAGATGCGCTGGGGCTCCAAGCTGCTGCTGCTTTCCCGGCTCCGCTCGGCTCCCCCGGGGCTGCTGCTTTCTCATCGGCTGGCGCTGCAGTTCTCCGCCAGCGTCCCGTCGAGGATTCTCCGCTGTCTGCTTCCCTGCTGGCTACGATGGATGCTCTTCGACGCTCTGTCTCCGAGTTGTCTTCCCAGCTACGGTGCTCCGACGCTGCCCCTGCCTCTGCCCCGTCTGCCTCGGACGTCCGCGCACCGGATCTCCCGGACTTCTCCCTCGCAAGCGCTCGTCCAGGGCCGCATCTAGGTAGGCCGTACACCCTGTTACATGCGAACATTGCACCTCGTTTGCGAGCTAAGATTCTGCAGGGGTGCTATGTTAATTTGGTTTCGCTCATTCTTCCTTCGCCCGAGGTAGATAGGCAGGTCGCGTCCGTCGGCGAGTTCGCGGCCGTCTTTAAATCTGCTGACCCCCGTTTGTCCAGGGACCTGTCCATCGGGGAGTTTCTGGTCGCGTTCAGCATATTTAGGGAGGTCGTTTGTTCCGCGTACCCCAACCGTAGGGCTGAGCTAGACTCTTACCTGGGGCTCATAGGTGACTTAAACTTGAAGTACGGGCGTTCCATATTTTACCACTATCACAAGGCATTCGCCACCAAGGCCGCGGCGCTCGTCGCGCAGTCTAACGTCTGTCTCGATTGGTCGGTTCTCGATACAGAACTTTTGATCATGCTGACTCAAGCTGTCTCGTGCACACTCTGCGGATCAGTCGGGCATTCCTCCTCGCTCTGCCCCACGCTCCCGTTCAGCGCTGCGCGCCCCACCTCGCAGCCCCCCGCTTCCTCAGGGACGTCTCCCGCCATGGACCGCCGTGGCAGGAAGGTGGAGGTATTCAACGCCTCCCCGATTTGTAATAATTTCAATGAAGCCGTTTGTTCTTATCCTAACTGCGCTTTTCTTCATGTATGCAGCTACTGCAAGGATGCTCACCCCAAGTTCGTGTGTCCCCGCCGCATGCGCCCGGGCGCCAGGGGCCGTCGTGGTTCCAGGTCCTAATTGCTCGGCACTTGTCCACCCCCATCAATATCCCTGCGCTGGCCGCTGAACTCGCTGCCCACCCCGATGCCGGTTTTGTTAATTTTCTGCTCACCGGTCTCTCCCAAGGTTTTCATGTGGGCATCACGCCCTTGCCCCGTCGTCTTATGTATCTAAAAATCTTCAGTCCGCGATGAATGAGCCCGCTATTGTTTCGCAGTTGCTTAGAAGGGAAGTTTTAAAGGGGTACATGATTGGCCCGTTTAAGTCCCCTCCATTTTCGCTGTTCCGTACTAGTCCCCTAGGGGTGGCCACTCGCAAGTATTCGGGGAAGAAGAGGCTGATTCTCGACCACTCCGCCCCTCATTCGGGCCCGGTCCCCAGTCTGAACAGTCTCATTCCCCCTGCTCCATTCTCGCTTTATTACGCCACGGTAGATCATGCCATCGCCCAGATCAAGGTGGCTGGGCGCGGTGCGTGGCTCGCTAAGGCTGACATCACCGATGCCTTCAAGATCGTCCCTATTCATCCCTCCCTGTGGCACCTTTTCGGGGTCCGCTGGAGTCCTCGTTTTATTTCGCGGTTCGTCTGACCTTCGGGTGTCGAAGCAGCCCCTGCCTGTTCAACATGGTGTCCGAGGCGTTGTGCTGGATTCTCCTGAACAACGCCGGGGTACCGTCCGTGCTCCATCTGCTGGATGATTTTTTCCTGGTCGATCCCCCTGCTTCCGCGCCCGGCCCGTCTCTGCCGAAGCTCAAACTGCTTTTCCGCCGACTGGGGGTGCCCCTGTCTGACGAGAAAACCGTGGGTCCCGCTACGGCGCTGGAGTTTCTGGGCATCAAGCTGGACTCGGTCGCGATGGTCGCGTCACTCCCTCTCGACAAACTGTCCCGCATTCGCGACGTGGCGCGGTCGGTCGTCTCCTCTCGCACGCTCACCAAGCGCCAGCTCCTGTCGCTTCTCGGCCATCTTAACTTCGCCATGCGTATCGTTCCCCAAGGGCGCTCCTTCATATCGAGGCTGCTAGAGCTGGCCCACTCCGTTCCCTCCCTGTCGGACGTTGTCTCCTTGGACGACGGGTGTCGCTCCGATCTGCGTTTCTGGTCCCGTTTGCTCTGCGACTGGAACGGGGTCTCTTTCTTTTATGATGACGTGGTACATTCTGCGGACGCCCTGCGGTTCTTCACTGACGCAGCTCCGTCCTCCGGTTTTGGGGGATTCTATCAGGGTAAATGGTTCGCGGGAAGGTGGCCTGCCTCCTTTCCTAACACTGAATCATCCGCGCTCCACGAAATATATCCCATAGCTGTAGCTTGCTGTCTGTGGGGCACCTCTGGAAGAGGAAACGAATCGCTGCGCTATGCGATAACATCGCGGTAGTCGAGGTCTTAAACAAAGGTCGCGCCTCCGCTAAGGCGCTAATGCCTTTCATGCGCCGGATTACATGGCTAGCGGTACAAAATAACTTTATCATAACAGCGCGTCACATTCCCGGTCACACTAACACCATCGCCGATGCTCTGTCTCGTTTTAAGTTTCAGACCTTCCGTCGCCTATGCCCTTCAGCCGACACCCTTCCTACTCCAGTTCCCTCTACGATCGAGCTAACCCTGGACTAATTCACCCTTCGCTACAAACCTACTTGGATGCTGCCGGAACGTACATCACAGCCGGCTGGCTACTTCCACCCGCCGTTCCTATAAATTCGCTTGGTGTTTGTACTGTAAATTCTGCTCCGCTCACCTCACTGCCCCTTATCCCGTGCTCGTCCCAACTGTGCTGGCCTTTATCGTCTATTGCGCTGACCGCTGCCACTACAAATTCTCCTACATCAAAAGCCTAGTGGCCGGCGTTAACTTCCACTCCAAACGCCGTCAGCCTCACGCCCTCAGTCTATTCGCCAATCACGCTATCAAGCTTCTCCTGAGAGGAATTTCCAAACAAATTCCTACCCTTCCTGACGGTAGGCGTCCCATTACACTGCCATTCTTCACCAGCTTATCACGGCAATTCGTAAATCCTCATTCTGCCCCTATCTAGTTTCACTCCTCTCGAGCGCTTTTCTCCTGGCATTTTACGGTTTTCTTCGAGTAGGTGAGTTCACTGCCTCCTCTCCGACGGACCCCTCCGGAGGCCCGGGCTTCTCCGACCTAAGTTTTCACCCCGATTTTTATAACGTGTTTCTAAGGCACTCTAAAGGCAAAGGCGCCTGTAATATAGTAATTGCTCGCACAGACGTTTTTTTTTGCCCCTTCCGAGCCATGATGGGATTTGTTCAACAACGTTTCAAGCGCTGCTCGCCATGTTCTGCCTTGTTTCTGACCCCGGAAGGTCTGCCCATGACTGCATCCTGGTTCCAGAAATACCTCAAAGCGTCGCTCCTTCTCTGTAATCTATCGCCTCAACATCATTCCGCTCACTCATTCAGAATAGGGCCGCTACCACAGCAGCCGCCCTAGGACTCCCCTCAGCTACTCTTCAACAGCTGGGGCGGTGGTCCTCCTCCGCCTACGCGTCCTACATCCGACCCGATCTGCATTCCGTCCTTTCTGCTCAACGCTCCTTTCATGCATAAGTAAGTCTCACACAAATAACTGGTGGTGGTTAATCTGTTATCTCACAAGCTGTCTCATCTCAGCGCTTCAGAGAGGGCCCTTCGGCCCCGTCACTGCTACCCTCGCGGAGGGCTTTGCTGCTTCTGTCTCTGCCGCCCTCGTCGGGGCCTGCTGCTTCTGTCTCTGCCGCCCTCGTCGGAGGGCCTGCTGCTTCTGTCTCTGCCGCCCTCGTCGGAGGGCCTGCTGTCACTGTCTCTGCCGCCCTCGTCGGAGGGCCTGCTGTCACTGTCTCTGCCGCCCTCGTCAGAGGGCCTGCTGTCACTGTCTCTGCCGCCCTCGTCAGAGGGCCTGCTGTCACTGTCTCTGCCGCCCTCTTGTAGGGCTCGCTGTCCCTGTCTCTACCCTCGCCTGGCTTCTCGCCAGAAGGACTCTCCGTCTCTACCCTCGCCTGGCTCCCTCGCCGGAGGGACTTTTCAGCTCCTCGCCGGAGACTTTCAGCTCCCTCGCCGAGGGACTTTCAGCTCCCTCGCGGAGGGACTTTTCAGCTCCCTCGCCGGAGGGACTTTTCAGCTCCCTCGCCGGAGGGACTTTTCAGCTCCCTCGCCGGAGGGACTTTTCAGCTCCCTTTTCAGCTCCCTCGCCGGCGGGACTTTTCAGCCCCCGTCGGAGGTCTTTCTGCCCCTCGTGGAGGACTTTTCGGCCGAGCATTTTCAGCTCTGTTTGGTTATCTCGAGTGTTTTCAGCTCGTGTTTTGTTTTCATCACGAGCGTTTTCAGCTCGAGTATGTTTTTATCGCGAGTGTTTTCAGCTCGTGTTTGTTTTATCTGTTAAACGGAACTTATTCTGCTCATAATCACAATCTTCTATCTCGCTTCTCACTCCCTCTTTCAGGTGGGTTCACTAAACTAACTCATCACGGCTGCCCCTTCTATCTCTGCTCGGCTCCTCCGAATCTCCCACTTCAACGTCTCGGCGATTTCTGCCCAGGCGGCAGGGATCATCTCGCGCCCGGGTAAGCGAAGTTCCCGTTCGGCGGTCACTCTATCTTGCATACAGTTCCGCTCAGACCCCGGCTACCTCTTTTGGGGGAAGATCTGGCATCAACATTACCATGCATTGCCTATCGTTCGGCAATCTTCCGCCAGGGTCTGAGCCCCAATCATGTTTCAATATCAATAAAACCCTCTAACGCATTCTGTCTCTGAGTCTTTGCAGGTTGAAATGAAGCTGAAGCGCAAATTCAACCTGGAGACGTACTGCAGCCTTCAACCAATCATGGCCCAGCCAAGCCGCTCCCCTGCATCAGTAATCAGCGCAGCCGCCATCCATCAGCAATCATTGCAGGATCCCCTTCTTAAGCGCTCCGGTCATTCACTCAGCGTCTTTCAGCTGTGCAGCGACCATCCTCCGCCCCACCACCTCCGGGCTCTTCTCAGGCTCCGGCCGTCGCATGGATGCGCGGCAGGTCTCGTTCTGCCACCACCAGTGTCCAGGCTCCGGGGAAGATCTGGCATCAACATTACCATGCATTGCCTATCGTTCGGCAATCTTCCGCCGGGGTCTGAGCCCCAATCATGTTTCAATATCAATAAAACCCTCTAACGCATTCTGTCTCTGAGTCTTTGCAGGTTGAAATGTACTGATGCAAGCCCAACTGAGGTGCAGCACTCATCTAATTATTCAGAAATGCCTCTGCATCTCTCATGGCTTATGGTGAGGATTTTACACCCACAATAGCATCTGTTCAGCTATGGAAAATTAAAATGTCTGTGCTGTACTCAAATTGACCTTTAAAAGACTAAGCTACATTAGCTGCACTGCATCTGTATTGTATCTGTTCTGTTTAACCATAATACCACAAAATAAATCTTTTGTTCTAGTTCTGTACTCTTACACATTTCCTCTTCTGGACAGTACAAGACCCTACCAGGAATAGGCTGTGCAAAGAGCCCCCGAGGCAATCCAGCAAATAACTGCAGGGTAAGAGGGAGAGCACATGGAACGTCATAACTAAGTGGCACAGTGTACATGGCATTGTTTTATTTCTATTTATTTGTTTGACATATTTGCAATTATTTTTATTTCAACCTTGTCAGCTTTAGATTTACTTTACACTTTAGTTTTATTTCTAGGTTTTGTATTTAGGGTTATTTTAACCTGTATCCAGATCCAATATTCAAAACCTGTTTGAAAATGACCATCGCCCACTGCCTGTAACATCATCCCAGCACCTATTTAGGGCTAGTGATCTAGTTTACGCTCAGATACTGAACTTTGGGGTTCTTGGCTTTCAAATGAGGAATGTCATGTTCACATAAGCCACTGTTCCATATCGTTCCATGCCACTCTCTACGTGCACGTATCGACTCAACCCAGTAAAAGCTTGCTTTTCCACAAAACAAAACAAGCACAGTTGTTGTGGGCAGAGCCACCACAGAGGAGCACGTTGTACCGATCATCATTAAAGTTTTGTAAGCCACGATGAGAACAAATGTGGACAAATGCTACCTTCTCATGGGAGTTATGGAATCATTCAGCGGTGCAAAGGCAAATAAAACAGAAAAGAAAGAGCTAAATTACAAAATATGAAGGTAAGCAGCATGCAAATGTTATGCTAACACCAGCTAAAGTTGCGCTAACAGTGGCTAAATGCTAATATCGGAAAAATCCCCTTTTAGAACAGCAGTATGATGTTGGGGAATATTAATCCTATGACCTGCCTGTTTTAGTGAGGGCTGTCCACTCTCTCGTTTGCCTATCAGAGGCCAGCAGTCTGCGCTTTGGCCACAGCCAGAGGTCGGTCCCAAAACGTATACCTGGTCAGACCGGTTTGGCACTGGCCTTCGCTGTGGAAAAGCTCGCAAAACTGGATTGACCAGGCATTGGGCTGAGTCGTTCCTGCCTGTGGAAAAGCGACTATAGTGTGTGTGTGCTTGTGTCATATGAGGCAACCCTGGTTGTGTTCTAGCTTTGGTGCCTTTTTTAACTAGTGCATCGAAATTATGGCCATACCGCCTTTGCTATGCCAGATCCCGTCAGACCTCGGAAGCTGGCTGGTCCTTGGATGGGAGACTGTTTGGGTACACCAGGAAGCTTGGGCGAATGTAGTGTGTGTGTGTGAGTGAGTGGTTGGTGGTGGTCGCTGATGGCGCAGACTGGTTGCCTCGCTTTCATCACCGAGTATGGAGTAAACAAATAATGCACGAAATTATAAAGCGACTTTGAGCGTCTGGAAAAGCACCATATAAGGCATTATCATCATTATATTATTATTATCTAAACTTTTCAAATTAACCACAATAATCAGTGAAACATGTTTGGAATTAGATGAAAACCATTTGAAAGCATAGCTGCAGTGAATATGTTGGAGGATAACGTTCAACTGAGATACACTTGTCAGACTAAATTTGTCTGAATGTCCTCTAAAGATAAGAAAATGTTAACACAAATAAATGTTGTATTGTTTTGTCCTTTGTAAGTACTATCTTATAGGTCTGGAGTTGCGATAGTGTCTTTGAAAAGTGTTGAACATAATGAAACGCGACGGACTGTTTGGCTGATGAATGACACCCACTATGATTTCAAATGGGCAAAAACATTGGATAAAATTTGATCAATCGCACACAACCACAGCGGGACCTGATACTGGCTCCTGCTGTGCCTACAAACAACAACTGCAAAACATTTCAGGAAATATTGTATGAGTATTAAGTAATTGAGTGTCTTGCTTCTTGGATAGTGTCGGGCTATGATTTGTTGATTTCCTGCGGTTTGTTAGCGACAACATTAGCATGTAAACTAAGTGCTTTTAGCCAAACCCCAAAATAGGATATTTTTCATTTCATATTGTTAATCAAAGTCAGTGGTAGCAGACACCGTGAGTCAGCAATCTCACGATAAAAAAGTATCATGGAGGAATAAAAATACAAACGGCTGATGCTTGGGAACATGAGGTCGGACACCTTCTTTCTCAACTCACTGGCGTTAAGATTAAATCTGATGATAACAATACATAATAGTGGTATGTCAACAGATAAAGCAGCACTATAAAACGTCACTGAATGTGGGCCCCAGGTGTAGATACAAGAGATGGATATCAAAATGGACAAGGTTCAGTTATAACAACGTTGGGGCGACTGGGGTTGGTTGTCTCACAAAACGTCCCACATTAAATTAAAGCTTAACTGCTTGACTTGAAGTAGGCATCTTTTTTATATAACTATATATATATACAGTATACACAAACACTTATGTTAAAATCAATAATGGTCATACAAAGAGAGACAACAAATAATCATGACCATTACTACAATCAACCCCCGACTCTATAGCTTTTTGTAAGATATTAGATTGTTCAGAAAGTAAACCCCTCCAGGCTTTTGAAACAAAAACATAAGACACTTGTAAAATTGGTTAAACCCCCAGAAGACAAATAATCTCCTTTCAATGTTTTTTGAGAGAATGAAAATATATTACAGCAGGAGAATGAGGATGCTAAACCTGATGTTCAGTAACGTTATCAAGTTACAGCGACCCCTACTGTGGCTATAAAAAGCAATGTGACGAACAACCTACTCATTGTAAAGAGTCCCAACCCCCTCTTTTGGAACCACTGTGTAGCAAGACGAGGGTTAACTGAGGGACTTAAGCTGGTAGAATTAACATATTGACAATGCCACCTTGTTCTACTTTCCCCACACAGAAAGTCACACAGGTTTTGAGGCTGGGAGCACAGAGACCAGTACATACACAGCTTTTAGTTATCAAATGTATTACGTTGTTTTCTCCTTCTTTTAGTAAATAAAGTTAAGCTTTTAAGAGTCCTTTCTTTGACCGTTAATAAATACAAACACACCCCAGGTAAAATGTCCATCGTGCCGTCTTCCCGCAGCTGAATGAATGTCCAAGTAGTAGCACTTGTCAGTTCATAATCACTTTACCAATGAGCAGCAGCATCCTACTGCACACTTGACTAACAAATCCTGAAGTCAAAACAAATTCCCTGAAGTCCACAGTGCTTTAATGAACAATATTTACCTGGAATCAGCTGACAGTGAGCACAAGCAGAGTATAAAATAAATACACATTTAATAACATTCAGGCTACATAAAAACACTAACGAGAAAAGGCATAAAGGACATATCAGAGCACGCCATTTCTGGCATTTAACGGTTTCCGCATCTGCCAATAACTCGATAACATCGCACCGGGTCGCAGGGAAGCTACACGCATTAGCTACATTAGTACTTGTACTCGGCACTAACAGGAATGCAGAAATGTAGGCGGTCACCGGGGCTTGACGCCTGTGAACTATGACTAGACTGACGTTTTTAGCTTAACTCATGCTTCTTATACCGGACGCCGCCATTGCTCTGCTCCTGTCGCATGTGACGTCAGTAGGGTGACCATACGTCCCGAAAAATTCGGGACAGTCCCGAAATCCAGGCTCTCGTCCCGAATCCTGAATCCGACCCAAATTGTCCCGAAAAATATTTTTAGAATGTCTAAAGTGCTGTCTGCGCTCTTAATATGGAAGAGGGGCTTGATTTGGACGAGCTCTACAACAAAAACTGCGCTCTGAAGAATGTTCTAAAGTAGGAGTCCCCAACCTTCTTCCTCTTCGGGACCGGGGGGAGCGCGCTTAGAAACGTGCGTAAATGGCTCATGTTTTAAAGCATGGAGCGCAGCCCTTTGATCGCGCTACAACGGACCGCGGCACATTCACTCCTCTCTTTTTCTCTCTACTGTTCACTTAACAGCGGGACAAATGCAACTCTCTGTCCTGCGAAAGAGTTAAAGGTTGTGAGGAAAAGTTGTGATGAGCTGAGAGGGAAGGCAAAAGGGAGAGAGATGCTCTGTGGCGCAGGTGACAGATAGAGCTGCGCGCAACACACTGAGCAGCACGAGGCTGCACTGATTCTGTCCGTAATAAAACCAGATAAACTCGACTCCAAAGGATTTCTAGGGCTACTTTCAATCAGAAGTTCCATTATATATCTATTGATGAGCTTATTGGTGTGTGGACAAGCCAAAATAGGACAATGCGGTCGTTTATAAATAATTTCCCAGTTACATTTGCAGTTGTGCATAATGTGCGTAATTGTGAATGTGGCATATGATAAAACAATTAAAAAAACATGAAACCCCCCGTCCCGAATTTCTGGTCACCCTAGACGTCAGAGGGGAAAGATTCTGTTTCAAATTGGACAACTTTGGATAAGTGTGTAAGTTAATTAATGATGCAAAATCTTACATAGATGGACAGGAGGATGTCTCGATTGATAGGTGGCTGTTCAAAGTAGTTTTTGAATTAGGAATCAATGAATTTTTGTAAAAGTAATTCACTTGTATTATATATTGTTTTCTCCAAAACAAGTGCCTTTTTAAAATTTGTATAACTGTGCCAGAAGTGATTAAGGTTCCCTACACGCATAATATTATTCTATAGTGGAGAAACAACAGCATATTACACATCTGGCTTAATTGGATCAACTAAGATTTTACAAAGCACAATGGTGTCCTGCACTCTTTTGAATTTGCAAAAAAGACTGCCATGGCTTTACACTGAATGTGTGCAGAACTCCGTGAACTTCATCTGTCAGAAAACACACGACTAAGTACATCAGAGGTCTTCAACTTTTCTTTCACTGGAAGAATGGTTGAAGAACTTAGCCAAGGCTTTTCATGCACCTTCTCTCACTGGAACAAAGGTATTGGAGATAATGCATCTATTTAAATCTTTATACCTATGCGTTTGTGGCGGGCTGAGTGGTTGGCCCATTACTAAAATGCTAAAATAAAGACCAAAATAAGTGAAAATTAACAACACCACCGGAGACAAAGATCTGGACCTCTATGATAAGGCAAGCAGGTTTTCTTTTTGATTCACGGGCAGACAAGTATTAAGAATTGAATTGATATACTTTACATTATGTTTTAAGTTTGGTTTGTCACAGTTCACATTTCATGTTTTGGGTAAAATTCCAGAACAACTTGTCCCAACATAGTGCACCAAAGATAAAGCATTGGCGGACAGCACTGTCAATGCTTCAGCGCGGGCCTAGCTTGGCCTTAGGCATCCGTAAACTCCAGACCCTTGAGGGTATAGTAAAAACCAGGCTAGCGCAGGCTAGAAAGCACCGGTAAAACAGATACCCCTATAAAATAGACACTGTGTCACCATCTAACCCAAAACAAGTAGGATTATGTCTAAAAGCCTCCGCCCCAAACTTACCGTCTAGGTCTTTATTGGGGATCTTCATCATAGAGCAGTTATACCACAACCTGGAGCTAAAAAGCAAAAAAACAGATTGGTTAGGGACAGTAATGTTTCTGGTAAGTATATATAGTATGGGAGAACTGCTAAAACAAACACTACCTGTACAACACTGGAGGAGAGGATGATGTCAGAGAACGAAAGAGTGAATGAACTACGCTTTTATACCCGTGGCACAGCTGGAAGGAGATTGAACAGGCGCCATATCACAAGTTGTGCAGCCAACAAAGATAACAAAGATAACTCAGAAGCTTACAGTATGTAGAAATGTGAGAAACCCTCCGCAATCTACTTGGAAAGGCACGGAGAGTAGTGGTTCCTGAGCTATAGGGTTTGAGACCCCTGAAGGGAGGTGGTCTAATCATTACAGTGACTTAAAGGAGAATTAAGTAATTTGTTTACCTTAATAAATCCTTTTCGTAGTCCCTCTGGGGTTAATACGAGTGTTCATGGGATGATTGGGGGGTCTTTCATCTCCCTCTGGTGTCTCTGGCCAGAAAACCACAATTGCAACTTCGCTGTCTACGGGTCGGAGGCCCCAGTACACACTAATGGAATCACGAAGAAGGAGCTAACAGGCTAACGGGCAAAGCTAACTGCGGGCTAGTGCCACTTAAACAGTATTTACAGCCAAGTTGAGTGAAAAAAAAACATACTGTAATTAGAAATACAATATCCCTCTCTCCCTTTGTCTTTTCTATCAGCGTAGTAATTACTTCCACAGACAATTAATGAGTAAAGAAACGCAACATGCTACGACAGCTGAAGTGGTGCTTATGGCCTCTAGGGCATGAGTTACTTAGTACTGCTTTAAAATCAACAGTCAATCTATTGTTTGTATAGCCCAACAGCACAACAGGAGTGGCCTCACAGGGCAGCACCAAAGATGAAAACAATGAAACAAAACAAACAATGCAATGTCCGTGCAAACGTCCAGGCAAACATAAGGTCCAAACAGAGGCAATGATGTCCAAACAACAAGTAACAAGCTTTCGCAGTTTGAGCAGTATACAATAATTGGCAGATGAACTAAAGAGACATTGTCTAAAAGAAATAACAAAGTAAACACGCATGGAACAGAACATAAAAATCTATCCTTCTATGACTGGTGTGATTGCTGTATTTCACAGAGGCCAGCGTAGGAGGCAGCGAGCCAGCTCCTCTATTTGCTAAAAGGGAATAATAGTGATGCAATTAATGGACTTCAATCACTTTGGTTTTTCAATACACTGTGCAATTTAGCCTCACAATAGCCTTCATATGGGCCTTCAGTAGAAGCTGTTAATACTGACCTTTGAAGCTTTTGGACTCACAAAGAGAAATGTATCATCAGGCCATAAGTTCAGCCATGAATTTTAATATGTTATGAAATTGTTTTGGTAAATACTCAGTAAGACTTTAAAAGAGTAAATGAAGATTAAGAGTTTGTTCCTCCAGCCCACAGCCTGTCACTACTCATTTCATTAAAGCGGATTTAACTAATATATTCTCATGTAGCGGATACAACTTCTTTTTCTTATTGTAAAGCCGCTGTATGTGGGAAATACCTCCAACTTTCTCGGCCTGAAAATGGAAGGAAATGGGTAGTGAGGCTTGAATATACAGTAATTCATGTCACAACAAAGCACAATTAAGATTTTATTCACAAGGTTGTGGTGTGGAGTGAAACTCGTTTTTTTTTTTTTTTTTTTTTTGCAGTTTATTTATAAAACAATGCATTAGACCCAGAAGCTCATCATCATGCTCACCAATCTGAAGGTGTGTGGTTTGATATGTCTGGTCAATGCATACGGTCTTTGTATCCTGAGGCACTTGCACATTGCTTGTGTTTGTATGCACAGTTGTATGAATGACCATGTACATGTACAACAGAAATTATTACATGGCTATAAACCTGTATGTTTATGTATGTCTTTGTCATTGAAATATTAAGGCGCAAAACCAACAATAGCAATAACAAGATATTCCAAAATGCTTAAATTTTACAGCAATATTACATTAACAATAATTGGTTAATGTACAGTATAAAATATTCGGATGCATTTAAACTTGTAACAGTGAAACAGTGGGCTTTCTCTCCCCGACATATTGCGTACAGAGGTGTACATGTGCAGACAGCCCGGTGGCGGAGGTTTGTGCAGCGTGTCATGGTGGATAACATCTGCTTCAGATCTGGACGTGGGGCTCCTCTGTACAAGTGTTATTTCTGGAGAGAGAAAAATCCATATAAACAGGCGATGCATGAAGCGTACTTCTGCCTGCATTCATTTCCACTGCCACTCATCCAGGCTTTCTATTTACAGCCTGGAGCCCACAGATACAGCTGGACCAGGCTTAGCAGCGAGACAGGTCTGGACAAATTTGAAGCTGCCGTGTGCACATCCATGAACTTATACTCTCAGTATAGACCAGTGGTTCTCAATCTGTGGCACCACTGGTACTTGGGCTCCTTCAGGTGCTACTCAGGGTCATCTGCAATTTCAGACTTTATTTATTTTAATCAGATTTAATTTCTTTAGTGCTTTAGTAATGCGTTTAAATGAGATGTTTTTGCTCCTTGTTCACACCCACTTCTCCACATTTTGTTATGTTATAGCCTTATTAGACTTGTACTGAAGGAGTGGCTTCAGTACAAGTCTGAGAATGTTCTTGAGTCACTCTATTTTGGCTCTGCTTCGTGTCGTTGTCCTGTTGGAAGGTGAACTGTCGCCCTAGTCTGAGGTCCTCAGCGCTCTGGAGCAGGTTTTCATTCATGATGTCTTTGTGCTTTGCTGCATTCATCTTTATCTCAATCCTGACTAGTCTCCCAGTTCCTGCCACTGAAAAACATCCCCACAGCATGATCCCTTCTTTCTGGCCACTTTACCATAAAGGCCTAATTGGTGGTCTACAGAGGTCTACAGACAGTTCCTTTGACTCCAAATCAAAGGAACTGTGGAACATTAACTGTCGTTTTGGAATAAGGCTGCATATAACATAATTGGGAAATAGTGAAGGGGTGTGAATACTTTATGGATGCACTGTAAACAATTTTCAACATAGGCCTCGTTTTGTACTGATTTGATCTTGATCTAGGCCTGGTGGTCCTTGGAAGGTAAAATATTTTCTGTAATTTGGTGTGAAAAGTTTGGAAACCACAGACATTTAAAATATAATGATGAAGATGACCATATGTTACATCTGAGTATTGCCTAAATGCATCTGGAAAAGCAGTGTCTTCCATTGATGTTAAGTAAATGTGCAAATATGGCAACTACCACTTACGTATACGCTGCTGTATTTATTATATATATTATCAGCTTCTTGAGATGATACTTTTGTACAATTATCAAATTATCTTATTATTATTATGCAATTGTCTGTTATTAGATACTACTTGCACGAAGCTTACAGTAAACAAGTTAGAATCTGCAAATGTATTTATATTAGTGCTAGCTCTTTACAGACAAACTCCGATACTATATTATTGTAAAACATCAAATTTTATTTATTTATTTTTTGGGTCGGGACAGTGCATGTTAATGAATGAATGGTCTCATGCATGTAAACACGCCACACCGGATTGTAGCCTTAGGCTAATTTCCATCCGTCGTCCCCATTCGCACTCTCAAACACACTCTCATTCATCCTGGCCTATTGTACATGTTTTTAGTGGTAGGGGAAACCGGAGTACCCGGAGGAAACCTACGCAGACACGGGGAGAACATGCAAACTCCACACAGAAAGGCCCCGTCCAGGTGGGAATCGAACCAGGGACACGAGCACACGCCCACACTGTCTCTCTGTGCAGTAATGAAATCAAAAACAATATGTGTCTTTCTAAAAATAAGGCGGACAGTTCAAGCAAATGCAGTAAAGTTGGTGAGGCTGCATTTCAGTTCCACGCAGCAAAAGTCTGGAACAGCCTCCGTGAAGATGTGAGACAGGCCTCGACCCTAACTATGTTTAAGTCCAGGCTGAAAGGATACCTTTTTACTGATGCCTATGGCAATTCATTGTAATTTAATGAATTTTAATATATATATATATACACATACATATTTTAATGTCATTTTTAATTTAATTGTTTTTAATGTAATTTTATTGTGTTTTAATTGCATTTTTATTGTGTTTGGGTGTCTGGTGTTGCGGTGTGGCACATTGAGTTGTACATGTACATGAAATGTGCCATACAAATAAACTTGCCTTGCCTTGCCTAAAGTTGCCACTGTGTGCTTTGTAATGCTAATGTAAAACTTTATCTGGATCATTTAAGGTGCTATGTCATAATCAATGTAAATTCGAGCTGAAACAGTTGCTACTTCACTAAATGAAGATGAAAGATCATCATTTACAATTTGACTTTTGGACGACCACATAATAATGGCCTTTGTGGAGTTTATCATTTGTTCAAAAGTGCACTTTACTGCTTCATATTGCCACACTGTTCCAAACAGAACCACTTAAACTTAAACAGCACCACCCACTCTTAAGTTTTGGGCACAAAAAATAACTTTAACAAGCTACGCATTATTTGAATGAACCTCAATGGAGTTACATTATTATACATATTTGTTTAGATGACATGCATGAGTTTAGCTTGAAGGGATAAAGACCAGCATTCTTAATCCCTTTATTTTAATTAACTTAATTTAATTGGACTGCTCTGTATGGTAAAGGTCAAAAAGGGAATCATGTATAGGCAGTAGTTATACCAAACAAAAGCAAATAAGCATGTGTTCTTGGAAATAAACTCTATTAGCGTTAAATAAAATGTCAATTGTTTATTGTTAATGGCTTGGATTATATTGGTTACTTGCAATTACACACTGGACAAGCTTCTCCGAGTGTTACAGTCTTTCCGTATTCATTGCCCCCATGGCCTTTCATGGACTTATTAAAGCGAGACACTGCAGGCAGAACTCAATTTGTTCAATGTTCAGATTTTGGTCACTAAACATGTACGCTTTCCACTCTCACCGAGCCAAATGAAACAGTAATCTCCCCCAAAACTGTCTAGTAAAACAGCATACTTTGTCCAAAATTATAATGTGAAGCATCATTGGAAACAGAAAAACAGCTCTAGTATAAAAAAGCTCTAGTATAAATTTAGGAGGACAATGCAAGGAGACCATGTTCTATAAAAAAAAATATATCATTTGTATTTTATGACATCATAAATTACAAATGAATTAACATGGTGCTCCTGAAGATATACTTTACAGCGAACACCCCAAATTCACTACACTTATTCCTTACCAGAACACACCATTTGTGTGAAATTTTGACAAGCACTTTGGAGGTTCATGCACAATAGAAATAAAATTATATTTTATTTCTATGGTGCATGAACCACAATTAACAAATGCCATAAAAACGGGCACATCCTCAGAAGTGACCAATCACTAGCACCCATTATCTCTGAGCCTCCATTATTTGCTGTTTGAAGAGCACCATCTCAAATTGAGACTCATTTTGTCTACCCGACCCAACCTGAACCCGTTCACATTCAAAAGATGCCACATTTTGTTTTGTTACAGAGCAGCTGAGGACACCTTTGACATCGCTTATGGACTTTATCAGGAAATGAGTAGCGGAAATTGTCACAAGGCTTTACTTTTACCAAATCATAAAGGTAAAGGGGCTTTATTGGGCATGGATAACTCTTTCTGTTAAACTAAATAAGAGTTTGGAACCAAAATGGGCCAGGACAGAAGCTTTGTTATTTTAGCAGTGTCTTGCTTTTTGCTGCTACATTGCCTGTCGCGCATGTGCTTGGGCACTGCCGTTGTGCACACATTTGGAGTGGTGATTAAAGTCATACAAGAGCTACAGGCTACATCGAAACTCAGCACTATGAGAAAAAAAAACATGCTATTGATATACGTTTACCTCATAAAACTGGATATTCAACAAAACATAGTCTAGTTTGAGTGGCATTTGTGGACTGCACAAATGCCACTTAATGTTGTGAGCCAACGATGTAAAGAAAAAAATATGTGCGCTTTCTAAGTGCAGGCTCACGGACTGCTTTTCAGAACACAAAATATGCCATTCACATTAAGAGTCTACATTACCCAATGGCTCAACATTTTCACCAATGTCAATGCAAAATCAGCCTTTTGAGAGGTACAGTATGTTTATTGTTGTAATGCCACCTAACCTCAGACATCATGACAGACTCCGTATGCTCTCTCCCTATATCTCTAAAAGGCCAGGCCTAAACGGTGACTTGGACTTTTCTGTGTTTCTTTGACCATGTCATTTCACTGTATTTAAAAACACTGACATTTTGACATTTTTATTTGGTCATTTCAGTAATGTTTTATGTGTTAAGGTACCTGTTAAGGTAACAGTTCGTTGATGATCCAATGTTATGTTCGTGCGACGGTGGCGCAGGTGGTAGAACGGGGCGTCTTGTGATCGGAAGGTCGTGGGTTCGAATCCCAGCTCCCGCAAATGCACACTGTTGTTGTGTTCTTGGGCAAGACACTTCACCCTCCTTGCCTCCAGTGTCTGCGTACATTGGTATATGAATGAGAGTGTGAATGGGTGACTGGTTCCTTACTGTAAAGTGCTTTGGGCCTGATAGAGGTAGAAAAGTTGAGTCCATTTACCATTTTGTGCGTATGTGATGGATATGCCTATTGCTTTGCATTGTGGTCATGTTACACATTTCATACATATATTCTACTCTCTTCAAGTTGTTATGTCATCTAATGGGGTAATTCTAACTGTACGTTTTCTGCTTTCATGTGATTTTCTTATATGCAATGTATTTTGCTCCCACTTTTTCAATATTGTTGCCCTGACCAAGACCAGTTTGGTCGAAAAGCGCTGTCTGTAATAAAGGACTTTTAATTATCTCAGAGTTTCATTTCATTTTATTTATTTATTGATCCATGTTCATATTGTTCTTGGCAGGGTCTTACATTAATATGAACATTACATGAGTGAAAAGGAGCATGATGAAGACATTATCTTAAGGTCCATGCCCCTTTGCAATAATTACTGGAAAAAACACTATCGATGAAGGTGATCCATTCAACAATTTGTAACACACTTTTTGGTATTACAAAATCAATTTTGCAATTTTTGAAGAGTGGCTCGGATCCGTAACTTTGCCCAGGTTACAATGAGTTAAGGCTGCTGACTGTTTTATGTATGGTGATTTATGTATGAAGAGCACCTGAGCAGTAGTTATTCAGATGTGCTCCCACTGGTTTTCTTACTTTTTTCATGTTTAAGTTCCATTTCTTGTTGCTTCGTCCCTTCAGCAACATGGTATAATCTGGTGGTGAGTATAGGAACAGAAGGGAATATTATAGGACTTTTCACTAATGTAAAAGGAAAGTGATACAGCACATCCACATTACCATCCAAATGAAGTGAGTTGCTTAATCTTCAAGCTCATTTTTGACAAACACATCAGAAGTGCAAGAAATAACCAGATTTCATAAATAAGGTCTTTAACTCATTCAGACTGGCAGCCCTTGATGACACAACCACACAGCAGCTGCTCTTCCATCCATAATAACTCAATTGTCCTTTATCCCAAAGTATATGTGAGCCATCCCTCTCCCTCATGTCCTCCGGTGACTGAACGTGGCCCATCTGTTATCTCTGAGTGGACCGAGCGAGCCGTCAAAGATTTTTTACAAAAACACTTGCCCCGCGGCGTCATCGTGAATGTTTGGAATAAGCCTCGGTTTGACCTTCAGCCCAGAATATAAGAGGTGTTAGCCCATAATCCTGTGACGGTCCCGACACAGTGACCAGGCGCCTCTCCACCACCTGTGTCCCGCGACGAGAGCGGTGCAGCAGATGCCCAGTCGACAGAGGCTAATCAAACAACACTTGAGATGGATTTTTATAACAGAATCAAATAATAATACAGGATCTAGTAATGAAATCGAGATCTTTATGTTAGTTGAGTTGAATGAGATGAGTCTAAGCCTAAACCTTTCAATTGAAGTCTCTGTTTCCTTCTATAGTTATGAGATTTGGGTCTGGGATAGATTTAATTGAATTTGTTGATGCAACTTTTATAGCATAATTGATTCATACTAGCATAACGTTCCCCAACAATTACAAAAGCCATGCTGCGACTTAGGGGATATACACAACAAGTTCATATCCAAGTTCAGGTCTGGTTAATGGTTCAGGTCTGATCCGGACTAGCCTGGTTTTACCATACCCTCGTACTCATTTCGTTTCGTACAGAGGGTCTGGATCTTCACAATTGAGCTCCGTTAACAGGTGGGAGGGGTGAACTCCTTTGAAACGATTGGATCTGATTTTCCCTAGAGTTTGGTCGTGACGTATGTAATAGGCCCGTGTTGAGTGAAGCAGCTAGCATAACTCTTGGGAGCATTCCTTGCGCATTCGAAGGCTTCAGTTATAATTTCTGGATATTTGGGAGCCGAGCCAGAACGGATTGAAGAGCTTCCTTTACTTTCGTATCCGCCGCCATTGCCGAACTACAGCCAGCAAATGCGGTGCAAACGCTTGACGTCACCGAAAACACCCGCCTCCCCCGCTCGCTGAATGGTAGGTTGAAATTCAACCGATGAAGCGCAGCCACTGAGATCAGACCCAGACGTACATGTAGGGAAATATAATTGACCGGAGTTTACGGATGGCTAAGGCCAGGCTAGATCCGGACAGGAGTCTGCTCGTGTGTGACCTGTTCTAAATTATACAAACAGTAAATCTCTTTGGGTGTTCCCTTAGAGCGGATCTGGGCATGATTCAATCCGGCCCACGACTTGTAGGAGTATGTAAAAAAACAGGTAAAAAAAGTAAGTTTCTATCCCACTCCTGTGTGCAGTTATGATTTTTAAAATAAATTACCAGAGATATAAACAACACAGTGAGTGCGTTTACAAGGGCTCGAAATCCCCGGTTATTCGCTATATTCCGGTTATGGCAGTTTTCGGGATATGGTGTTTATATGACAATGAGAAATCGGGAAACTCACATCCCTTGTTTACATGATCAAATAAGGAAACCCGGCTTTTCGAATTTAAGGTCTGTCCGCACAGGCGCATACATGAACATTTTGAGCACAATACGGTGAAAATATTAAAAGCATAAATGTATGGCTTGTTCTTTTGAATGCCCACTTTGGGCTCAATGTTTTGCTCGTCCTCGACATCCTGAGCTACTGCAGTGACGGCAGATTGTGGATAATTCCTGACCTTTACCCATCCTGGTGCTGTCTTTATCACAGATGCGGACCAGGGAGCGCTGGGAGAAGGTTTGAAGCCGGGGGCCGGTGTGAGAGAGTGGAGCTGATGGAGTTCACCGATAATTAGTGGAGGAAAAACGTAATCCGGCTCTGTGTTGTGGTCGACTCCTCTCTGTGTCCGGAGGAAAACCAGCCGCCTTGAAACGGTCGCCGACAGTTTCACGTAAATCCACATTACGATGCTTCTTTCCATCTTAAATATTCACTACTTTTAGTTCTTTCACGGTTAAAATATAAAACTCTCCTGTTGACTCCAGAAACAGGAGCTCTTTGGACTTGCCGCTGCCATGTTTGTTTACGATTAACTGCGCATGTATAAGAAATGGGAACTTTCTTAAAACTGGAAAATAGCGTATCCATGAAGTTATATCCCGGTTACTAATGGAAAATCCCAGCCAGAAAATGTGTGTTTCTCAAAATCGGGAAACTGCTATTTTCTGGTTTTTATAATTGGGAAACTGCGTTTATATGATCAAAAACAAAACCGGAATATTAAAAACTCCCGATAATAACACATCGCTTCATTTCCAAACTTCATTTGAAGAAAGCGCAGAGGTGCTTTCAGTGCGATGGTATAAGTTAATGAGGATAAGAAGTTGAATAACCTATAACTATGCACGTCCTTGGCTTGAAATGGCTAAATATTTACAGAAAATAATAGTCCTACTAAATAACAGTAGGGATCAGTTATTCAAAATACACAATTTAGTTTAATGTACAATAGGATAAAGTTGAGCAGAATAAGTTTGAGTTATTGTTGGTGCGGCCCTCAGACTCAGTTCAGGCTTCTCATTTGGCCCTTATGAGATTTAATTACCCACCCCTACCGTAGAGATAGGGTAAGGAGCTAAGTGTAGAGCCATGACTCCTCACATTGAGAGGAGGCTGAACTGACTTGGTCTTCTTTTTGGATGCCTTCTGCAGATTGGAAGACTGGGAGTCTTCATTTACACCGCTGACCCTGAGTCCTGACTTCGGGGGGAAAAAGAAGATAGAATTATGTCTGTAAAGGTAAACTAAGAATGAAGAATGGTCTGCATTCCTGCCTGACTAAAAGCAGGCTGCAGATTGGATTTCGTCCAGGTACTCAATGTACCGTCACAGCAAAGTAATTATAGAAATCCACACGAGACCATATTTCCAAAATGGCCTAAGCACAGAAAGCGACCTGCAAACTCTCCTGAACAATTGTCCTGATGTGAGCGTGACTGTGGGGCTGCAGCAGCATGTGTCACAGTAATAACACATTACATAAGACACTGTCCACTTCCAGTCATCAGCTATTCTGCAACTCACAGCACTGCACCCAGCTGCAAACCAGGGAGCAGGCAAATCAAAAGTATTTATGTAAGAAACTGCCTGAGATGCTTATGCAGCACTATACATGTTTTTATTGCTTTATCTAAGCCTAGAGAGTTCCTTTATATTAATGTTCAAACTGGTTAGGATCTGTGAACCTGAAGTATAGGGCTTGATCTGCTTTCTGATTAAATCATCTTGAGAACCAAAGCACAAAATGTAAACATAAACAACTTTTACATGTAAAATGTTTTGTATTATGAATACATCTGAGTGTTTACAAAAAGTTACATTGCTCACGGAACTCTGCTTGTATCCTAAAAGTAGAAAAGGAATAAATCACGATTCTGAGTGTTATATTCAGCGACCGCAGAAGTTACGTGCTTTAGGGTCAACCTTGTAAACCAAACTCCTTGTACATATTATGGCTATTATTATGGCACTTTCAGCAGTTATGAATCTGCTGAAAGTGCAAAGTTATGGCAAAGTTTTGCCAATCAGGGTTTTATAAATAAACAAAGAGTGCCAGTCTGTGGGAGTGCAGTGTTTGTCCATCCGGACTCATTATTATTCTCGGTTGGCTATTCTGAAAAAGTATGTATCAATTTGTATAAAATATATATAAAAATAAAACAATATAATCAAACATAATATTGCAACTTTTTACTACATTTTTCACTCAATAATATACAATTATATGGTCATCATATGGTAATTCTTCATAATAATGATGAATTGAGAAACCAGCATGACCATGTTTGTGGACAGTCCATGAAAATATAATGCTGTGTGGTCACTGCGCTTCTATAAAGGGCTCGATGTGAACGTGTCAAAGGCATGAATCATTCATGTGAGCAGAGCAAACAGTGAATATTACATATCGGAGAGGGGACTGTGCTTGGTCGTATGTCACTCAGATTAAAGCGTAAAGATTGTGTCACAGTCTTATGTACGGCCCATTCGCTGCCCCCGACACAAAGCTGTGTTTTCATTTTAGATTAGCGCCGTTTCCCTTTTTCTCCTTGACGTGTGCCTGTGCATAAATTCTTTATGTGTTAAATGGAGATTAAAGGCCAGAAAAATGGCAGCGCTGTGTGGGCGTACTGCTGTGTGTAGGTGTCAGAATGGGGCGAAAACTAGAAAACGTATATAGTATAGCATTCAATTATATTTTAGGATTTGTTTTCTGTCAGATCAAAGCAGTGCCACGGATAGAAAAGTAATCGTACAACTTAAACAGCTTGTCTTTTAGATGATGTCCCTGCTCCACCTCTGACTGAGACTCTCCCTGTGTGAACAGCGACACCCAGATTTAACATGTGCTGACACATAATCAATACCAGAGAGTGTGATTTTTAGCCTTTAGGGAGGGCTGTGTATAATACTCTTCAAATTCAATCAGACATTTTCTCACAAGTTACTTCTCCAAACCTCCACAACACCAGTTCTGAAAAAAGTTGGGACCATGTAAAATGCAAATTGAAAGATATTGTAGATATTGCAGCGTGAAAGAAGAGAAAGAATATTGATTTTTTTTTCTTTTTTCTTTTTATGGAGACTCTTTTACATGGTTGATTACTGCTTCAGCGAAATTATCCGGTTTCGGAATTCATTTTCTGCCTCGACTCGTACACTGAGTATATTGTGTGTCCCGTCCTTATAATGTGCATGAATAAGTAATGTGCATGTATGAATAGCTGCCACAATTCTGTACATTTGTACGCTTGTCCATGAATGTACGACACAAGGCAGCAAATAGAATTCAAAACCTTTCATAAAAACTATGTATCGGTCACATATGGACTGGAGAAATCAAGACTTCACCCCCGTTTGGCCCCATAGAGGAGAGGAGGAGCGGCTAAATGCTAACAACATCTTTGGTCTTTTTGCGTGACTGAGCGCACGCGTAAAGACCAGACAGGTACGCATCAACTCATCTAAGCTCAGGTAAGAACATATCTCAGTATGTAAAACGGTAGGCTATTCCTTTATCGAGCACATGGCATTCACTGCTGCATTTTTCTTTTTCTATTTATTTTATTTTATTTAGAGCGTGACAGCTTCGTTTTCCATTTTGTTGGGCACATTTTGTTATAATGCAGCTTTGAGAAATTAGAAAGCATTGCCTTTTTTATTCCGAGACTATAAATACTGCCTAATAATGAACATTTAGATCAAAACCACCTTATTATTTTTTATATTGCACTTGAACCGTGATGCACCGAACCGTGAGATCGCTGAACCGTTACACCCCTAGTCTCCATACATTAGAGTCAGGTGCCACCACTATTTATGTTTAGTATTTTGTATTCAGGTAGAGTAAAGTGAGAATACCCACGTTTGTGTACCTTAATCGCGTGTGGATTTCTTCACATTGCATTTCAAATAGCTGCTTTTAAAAGAGTCACAATTATCCCTCTAATATAGCCCTCAGCAAATAATATGTTATTGTGACATCTCTTTTGTTAGGCGCTCCCACAACGGTACGGCTACTCCCTAGTTGCTATGCTACTTTGCATGTTGCACAGATATCTTCCCTGAACAGATCTAAAAATAGCAGACATATCTATTTGCTAATTAAAAGTCCATTTGGAGTTACCGCTGTTTCTGAAGAGCTCTAATTACCCAACCTGAGATATATATTTGCTACATAAGGGCGCCCCGAGAGTTGTTTTAAGCAGAGACAAAGCTAATTAAAATAAATGAAGAAAGCAAACTTTTATTAAGAGCTTTGAATAATTCCATTCGCGTCCGATTCTCTGTAGTTCTCTGTTTGACAGCCTTTCATTTTATGTTTATCCGAGTTCATCTCTTGTGGCATCGCTGTCTGTGTTCCCTGCTCTCACTTGTGTTTAAGGTGACTGGATTAGTACACAGAGTGGGTGGACGTCACGATTGGAGGCAGTGACAGTCCGGGATCATGTTTCGATGAGGGAGACAATGTGAGGACATCCATGGCGCCTCGTCACAGCATTCTTCTTGATTTAGACTGCAACATGTTATATCACTCTACAGGTCTTTCCTCGTACACTATACTTAAGTGTCCTCTCGCTCCACTGACCAAAACAACCGAGCCGTGCAATGGATCGTCTGAGCTTTTCCAGTCTCTGGAGAATTACTACAATTGTCTTTGTGTCACATGAAGATGATAATGTGGTTGGCAGTATTTAATTATGGTTATTCATTGTGATTTCACTTTGTTGTTTGTTTTTCCAGTCAACCAAAATGTGGAATTGTCTGCCCGAAGAGATGTGAGACAGGCTTCAACTCTAGCAATGTTCAAATCCAAGCTAAAACCCACCCAAAACCTTGGGTTCCCAACATTTCAGGTCTTCACCCCCCATACTTTGATGCGTAAAAGACCGGAGTCGTCCTCAGATGCGTAAAAGACCCCCACAGTAATGGGGTTGACACAGGCGACGAACGACAGCGACTGGCGAAACCCATCGCCTCTGAGGTGAAAACAAACACACGAGACGTGACAAAACTGCGCGGCGGACGCTAACGGAAGCGGCTAACGGAAGCGGCTAACGGAAGCGGCTAACGGAAGCGGCTAACGGAAGCGGCTAACGGAAGCGGCTAACGGAAGCGCTAACATCGCGCTGTGTTCCAGCATCGATCACACGTTTATACAGATTTGTTGAGCTATGAACGTTGACGGTATTTTAGCTACATGGTGTGGAGATGATGGAACATATAATCAATGATGATTGTTTTAAACATTGTATTTGAAGACGTTTTAGTAACAGACTGACAAATGCTGGTTGCTTGTGCAAATGCTTGTAAAAGTCTTACCCTCTTAGAACATTAATTAAACCCTCGCTGAATGGTTGTAGTGCTAGGCAACAGCGACAAAAGTTGAGCATTTCTCAACTTTTTTGTATCGCGTCACAAGCCCGTGTGTGCATGTCTACATGGATGAGCGCAAAATTTCACATGCAAGAAAATGGCCTGTCGCATGGAGGAGGGAGGACGATTTTCGCCTTGTCGCGCTCGCTCCATTGGAAATTAATTGAAGAGGAGCGACATGTGTCCCGTGTGTCGAGCTCATAACTAGCCCTTGTGCTCTCTTCAACAGTTAACCCATCTTAAATGCTGTTGTGGCCTCCTGCCCCTAAAGGTTTATGATTCTTTTTTTTAATAAACTATATCAAAAAATATATATATCTACTTAACACACAGTAAAAAAACAAGAGAAAAACATACAAACAAACCAAAATTTAATTAAAAAAATTATTATTACGCCAACTAAATGAATTATTACGTCTTCATTTAGTTGGTTAGCAGTGTCAATTTTGTACTTCATGTATACACAGGTATCACATATATATGATTTGATTCTTATTGGCTGCATGTGTTGCTCTATACTGTGTTCTTTAGCTTACTGACCTCACTTCTGCCTCCCCGGTCCCCTTGCCATCCGGCTCGAGCACTCTGTCATGGCTGCGCCGCATGTCGGTGCAGTTCGTACCTGGTGTGCTGATGATATCATCCTTCGGGCTTAAAGTGAAAGTCTGTAAGTTTAAATGTTTTACAGATATAATAGATTGCACCTGGGCAACCTGGAATTTGACATTAGCATTAGTAATATTAAATAATGACCCTTTGTTGATCTCAGACACTGATCAGAATTCCCTGTCCATCACTTGGACCAATGAGATGAGCTTTCCAGTGAACCGGCCTTTGATGTCCTCGCTGCTCCGGAGGTCAGACATCTGCTGTCCTGTGTTGGTGTCTTCTCGAGCGACCAATCCTGGATACTGTAAATATTCTGACAACTAACCGATTGTGCTAACTGAAACAAATTTGAGATAAATGCATATTGATGAATTAAGTTAACTTAAAAAAAAACAAATACTTGCTGATGAGCTGTTTTCATATGGAACATTGCCTGACGTCATATATATCAAAACAAACCTATGTGCTTGTATTTGATGGGTTTACTCTCCATGTGAAATTCCTGGGAAGATGACGTGATCCCTAGTTCACCAGTTCCTCACGCCTCTGGCCACGCCACTCAACACCAAGATGCTGGTCGCTAACAACATTATTTCTGGTGATTGTGTCTATTGAGCAATATGTATTTTAGCACCATCCATTGGAAGCACTTGCACATACCATAAATACCACCAACATAGGAATGGAGAAGGCTGCAGTGGACAATCTCTCTCTAAGGAACTACACATTTATAGAGTTGAAGCACTGCATTATTTATCACACATCTCTTTTCTCACCTGTAGTTAGTTGCCCTCACTCCCCTGACCGAGGCTTCAACCCCTTCATAAATCTTACATGTGCTGACAGTGACACTGATGAGCGGAGGCGCCCGTTTGCCAGCAAATCACTGGGCCATTCAAGGAGGAAGTTGAGTGTGGGATCGATAAACCAATCCACTAAATTTGTTACAGCAAATGGTATTTCACTCTCCGGTCCCCCAGTCTGCAAACTACAGCTGCACAGTTTGAGTTGCTGGGTTAATTTTTCCAATTTACAAATACAATTTCTAATACAATCAACTACAATGGGAAATAATTTGCATCGCATCAAAGCCCGAAGCCACTCGGAAGTGACAGGCTATTTTGTCCCATCAATCCGTCAATGCAACCTGCCACTGAAGCTGCCAGAAAATGTCAAAGTCACAATGGAATCATAAATTAGTTTACGCACTGTGTGGTATTAATTAAAGCCTCTCCAATAATGTCTGATTAAGGTAAACCAATGTTCAGTACAGACAGGAAGACATCAAATGAAAGGTTATTAAAGGGGGTATTATGTAAAATCGACTTTTTCAAGCTTTATATCATGTTATTATGTCATTCCCTCATTAAACACATGCCTGGAGTGTTGCCTTGGCTCATTCACATATCTTTGAGTAATCAGTAAAACTTAGACGGCAGCCATTTTAGGTGTAGCTATGCCTCAGTCCTCCTAGGAACGCCCCCACCTCTGGAGACCCTCTGGACCTTTCGTCACCAGCCAACCACCAACCACTGCTCCTCAGCTCAGCAGAGCCCCCTCCCGCACAGTGTGTTGTTTAGATGCCACAGCAGTGTGCTGAAGGGGGCGTGTCGGAAAGCTTCTTAAAGAGACAGAGGCCTATTTCAAGACGTTCAGTACAGCCATTTTGAGAGAGCAATTTTATTCAAGGCAGTTATTTTAATTTACTGCATATACAGACCAACAGAAGGTTACGTCATCATTGTAGTATGCTATAGACTGGTGCTATGTGATTGAAAAAGCATAATACCCCTCTTTAAATGTACAATGGGAGAACTGTTAATGCTAATTTGCCATGTTTTATTTGAGGCACAAAAATGTATCTTTACGGAGTTCTGTCTCAGTAATGATTGCTTTGCAAACCAATTTATATGTTATTAAATGTTATTTCTGGCATCAACAGTATCTAAGCTACAGTTTTATATGCCCACAGAAGTTACCCAGGACAGGAATATTATTGAAATTGACATAGCTGAGTACGATGATGAATGCACTCATTTCGCAGCTAGCATCATTGTTTATTTTCCCTTTAAGGTCAAGGCATTATAGTGAGTGTGAGAAGCTTTCGATCATGCGTAAGTGACTGAGCCAATTGTTGTCCTTAAACAAACTGGCCAAAGGATATGCTGATCATTGGACTAACACTATACAAATGAATTGAAATAGAATGATATAATCCTCCATGTCATTTTCCAGATGCTTCACACTCACGTGCAAATCGACCCGTTACTGTCATATCCTGGCTGTCCTCCTCTCCCCTCCCCTTCAGTGTGTGTGTGTGTTTGGGTGGAGTTACCTGGGCGGAGTCCTTCTCTCCCAGCTGCTGGCTGATCACCTCTCACCTGCAAGCCGTCTACAATCCAACAGTCTTTATACTCCGGTTCTACTTCCACTCCTCGCCAGTTTGTCATACTACGGCTCCAGAGACTATTTGCAGTCAGTCCCATTGCCTGTTTTTGATAGTCTTCGTCGTTTTTCAGAGGTTTTCAGCCAAGAGCCCAGCCAGACACCTCTGCTCCACTGGCCCCTAACCCTTACTAACCTGCTCCCCCTGGACCTCCGGCCAGATACCTACCTGCTTCCCTTCTTGCTGTTTAAAATAAATATTCCTAAACCTTTGGCTTGCTTCTGCTCTTGAGTTTTACCCGGGTTTCGTAACAGTTGCACTCTAACGGTCCTGAACTGATGAAGACAGCAGGAAAAAAAAAAAGAATCCTGTACAAATCATACCAGTCCCCTTTCGACCGACTGCTGTGCTTTAATATCCCATAAAGTTCATAAGGATATAATGGACAGAACACTGACAATGAGCTCCTGGTTCGAACACACAGCCTCAGGTGGAGGTGGATCTCGGGGTCCTGATTACAAATCAGTGAAGGATAGATGGATCAGCACCAGGTCTATGCAATTAGGTGAAGGCATTAGCTTGTTGTGGTAAAGAATGAGCTGAGCCCAAGGGCAAAGCTCTTGATTTACTGGTCAGTCAATGTTCTTATACTCTCACCTATAGCACCTGAGCAGCTGAAGTGGCTTTCCTTCTGAGCCTGGGAAGCTATAAACCAATGTGTTATTTTTTTTGACAGATCTCATGAAAGAAGTATTAGCACTATGGGGGTCATTTATCAAGACCGGTGCTGCAAGCTTAAACATAAATATGCTATTTTGTGGGCATGTTTCAAAAATGTTATTAGGGTCTCAATCTAATATGTAAATGAGAGAATGCCGCGTGATTGAAACATTACACAAATGACTCGGCTCCTGATCCACCTTTTGTAGTTACTACGTGTTTTGCACATGAGCAAACGCTTGGTAAATGACCCTCCAAGTTGCCGGTTTCCCATAGCTCTAACCTTAAACAACTCTTTCTTTCTAACACTTGGAGTCAGAATCACATCTTTACATCTTTCCCTGGCCGTCTTTGAACTCTGGAAGGGCCGAGAACGAGCAGACTGCGTGAACCACACGGTATGAAGATCAACTGCAGATGAAAGACCAGCTTAATGATGAGAGGAGCCCACTGCTTCCCACCACTTACAAACTTAGCCTGAGCCATCTCCTGTGGACTCGAGCTGATGGGATTGTCCAATGTATTTTCTCCCCGGCCGCGAAATGAGAAGTACAGGTGTTTCTCTTTAGTTTGCAGAGAACGGTGTTTTCAAACTACGCTGCTTATTGACTTTACAGTTGTTGTGATTCGCCATCTTCTCATTAAAGTTTAAGAGACGAGGTTTTCTTTTCTTTCTTGTCAAAGCATGAATTTATAGGGCTTTAAAGTTAGTCCTGTTACTGTTTTTTCAAGAGGCCGCTCAAACATTACGGTGGATGTGAGAGTCTAAACACGCACAACACATTGTTTTTAGAGTTGCCGTGTTTTCTGCGATAAATCTGACTTTGTATTAAATAATTTCACGTTGTTACATGGGCGCTGTTATTTTTTGAAGAGCCATTGATTTATCTTGAGCACACATTTCTCTCCAACAGACCAGCTGTCCGGTAGTGTCGGCTTGATGCCTGCACCACAGCAGTCAGCCCCTTAAATTAGGTCAGTCCTCACAAGCTAACATGCTACACCACTGAAGCGCTCGCCCCTGAAGTTGACTCTGTGTGACAGGCTCTCTTACATAAGCGGTCCACACAGCCAGCGAGCAATCTCCACAACATTTGTTTGTTTTCTGTACGTCCGTATTTGGATGCAAACTGGAGCCTTTTCACCAGTATGAGGTCACGAGAGGCCGTAGACAAAAATATCAACACGAGCATGAGATAGATGAAGCCCAAATAGAAATGGTTCTTGATGCATGAACGGGCAACATCAACAGAAGAGAGACTGTTGAGGTGAGTCATCCTGGGTTAGCGATGTGCATGCGCTTTTCTTGGAGAGGCACTAATCCCAAAATATGTGAGGCGCATGGAAGCACTCACAGTAATCATAGTATCACTGATATATCCGAGTAGCAATAATAGTAATTTTAAGAGTACTATAATAATGTAACAGAAGACATATGGACTGGGCAGGGATGGCCCTAGCCAATTTGGCACCCTAGGCAAGAAAAAAAGAAAGCTCATCAATAATATTAATCTATTAATACTATTATATTTCTGTGTATTTCTCCAGTGCACATCCACAAAGTCTTTTTTGAATTTTCTTGGGTCTCCTCTAGTGTCTGCATTTGATGTTCTGAGCTGATGAGGTATTACAAAAAAATGTCCTCCTATATAGACCCGGACTATAATACAGTAGACCAGTGGTTCCCAACCTTTTTCCTTGAAGCCTCCCCTGCACATGCTAGTCGGGCCACAATCACCACAAATGTACCAAAACTTGACAATAAATGCTAATAATGACTAATTTCAAACAAGTACACTGACATTTGAGTGTTGTATGCACCTGTAGTCCTTTCGCCATCAGTTTTGATGATGTCAAATAATAAATATCACTTATGACCTGACCCTCTGACCAGGCAAAGCTCTGGGCCCTCTACAATCCCAGGCACCCCGCAGGTTAGGAACCACTGTATATAGTCAAGTGCAATGTTGTATTCACTCTGCTACTGTGGCGATCCAGTGAGCACTCTGCCTCTTCTCCTTTAGTTATGTAGGAACCTCTACTTCTGAAGTAAATTCATGAATTTTCACCTCGATGTTACATGGCTCCCCGGAGGCGTAAGTATGACCATGGAAGGGTCATTTGAAAGTTTGAAATTTCTAGTTTCCAACAAAAGACCTTACTTTCTGTTCCAAAGTTATGAAAATGTCAGAAAATCGGCGATGTTGTAGATGGCCGGGAGCATGGACCTCATGGGGTTCCAAATATTAAAGCGTAATTCGGCACCGCCTCCAGCAGATGGCCTAGACGGCTGCCTGGGTCGCCTGTGCCCTGGGACTGGGTAAACGTGAATTTGGTAAAACATCAATAATGGCACAGAGGATTTGATGATCTTTAGGATTGACGGGGAGGATAGAAAGAAGTCCAGCACAAGCCTGAATTGAAATATAAAGATTCATAGAAAATGCATATCTGAATCACAAAATGGGCCAATGAATGAAACTGATAGAAACAAAATCATAATATTAATTTGTCATTCAGAGTTTCTTTTAAGCCAATTTCACAGTATGGTGGAGTGACACACCATTCAGTCAGTCTATGAACCGGGACGACGGAGCGTACACCTCATCCCACATCTCCAATTAATCCAAAACAATTAGCTTAAACTTAAACCAACCTCAAACCAACCTCGGGATGTGGGTCTTCAGCTGCCGAAGTGTTCCTCCTGACAAGATTCACCTGCAGGCATTGAAGGCTGGGTCAAATGCAGATGACACATTTCTTCACTTTACTCTCAATACAGAAATAGCACAGTCACTCTCAGCAAAGCTCAAGCAGGAAATGTTCCGTGCAAAAGACTGATTCTCACAATGACTGTCATCACTCAGCATGGGGTTGAATGCCTCTGCTGTTATCCACACCTGTCTCGTTGATCATGGAGCAATGCAAGAAAAACAAGTGCCAATCAAGACAGGGAGGCGGAAATGAATGGAATCAGACAAACCTTACAAATAAGGCCCTTTACACCATGTTTAGAAGTTACAGTAGTTATAGGCAGAGTAATATTCCTACAGTATTTTGCCCATTGCGGGTATTGCCTATGCCAGTGGTTCCCAAACTTTTTTGTCTCACGTACCCTTGAGTCATTCATTTATACTCCTAGTTCCCCCTGCCTCGAGGATCTTGCCAATATCATACATTATAAAGTGACCAACTAAACTAAGATTATTCAGTATTTAATAATGTGTTGTGCTCAAAATCGAACCCTTTCCTGTAAACACAATTAAAACAAAACAACTTTAAACCCTCAGGTGTGAATTCAAGGTTACAGTTTGTTGAAAAAAATTGGTTTGGAACTTGGTATGAGAACTCGACCTGCAGTTGCCTCTCTCGTTGTATATCCATATGACTCTTGATTTTGTTTAAACTGCTCATAGATACATTTGGGGTTCTTATGCTGTAATATTTTCCATGTTGCAGTAAGTAGAGCAGCTTTCACTCTGTCTTCCACCTTTAACCAGTTGAGTTGGGCATGCATAATCTCCACACTAGTTCTGTATGGGCAGTGCAGAGCTAATCGTGCGGCTTTGTTCTGCATAAGTTGTAATTTGTTGAAATGTTTCCTTTTGGCAGTAGCTCAAATCAACTGGCAGTAGTCCAATTGTGAAAGACTTTAACTATTTCTAATTTAGTTAAAGCAGAACTAAGTAACTCGTGCCCCGAGAGGCCATAAGCGCCACTGCAGGTGTCGTAGCATGTTGCGTTTTTTTAACTTATTATTGTCCGTGAGAGTAAATAGTACGCTGACAGAAAAGACAAAGGGAGAGAGGGATATTCATCCAATTACACAATGGAGATAATTTTTTTGCTACTCCAGCAGTTCGCGAACTTGCTCCAAAGTTATGTATTGTGCATCCTTGTCTTTTTCCTTTTTGCTGGCCATCCTTGTTTTATGAGGAATTGTTGATGTTAGCATTAGCTACCCGGCGTAAGCCGAGTGCTATCCAGGCTAACCAATTCACAGTTTGTGCAACTTCTCCAAACTCTCACAGCTTACAATCTGCTTAACAGCACAGAAGCCCGATTTGTTAAAGTCCAAATCACGCATTCACGCATTGTAGTTTACACAGTGTCTGTACGTCTTTAATCTGTCATGTAATAATGTTGCCTTTTAATCACATGTAAATCAGTAATGAAAGCAGCAAAGTTCAATGCCCGCAGAAAGAAGCAGCAGTAGCCGTCAAGTGCCAGTAACCAATGCCCCTACTCTCCAGGCAAGTGATGTGATGCAAATACAGTACTTAATTTTTCAATGAAAAAATGAACTCAAATTAAGTCCATGTGATTTATGGCTTAAATGGTAGTTTCAGATAATAATGACACGACTTAATTAGAGTGATTTGAGTTGTTAGGTGTTATGCATCATGATGTGATTGTGAGTGACACTATGGAGCAGAAAGAGAGCAGAGAGAGGAGGAAAAAGTGAATGGTCCTAAATTTAGCTGCAGTGACTGTGATGGTGGCGCAGCCTGCGGCCTCTCCGCCTCCCTGGACACGAGCAGAGCCCGAATGTACTGCCACCACTCACGTACTCGACAGCAGACAAACACTCCACAGCGCTTTATAGACAAATGTAATAATTATTCCCCCTTGTCGAACATGATCAATATCTGTTTCACACGTTTCGCTTTCCGTTATCATTGCATTTATTCCGTGCACTACACTCCTTCTCCAGGCATACTCTGCTGACAACTACTACACTTTCAAGTGACACATTTCTCCATCTAAAATGACTGGGAGTGTAGCTGAGGTTTCCCCATATGCACCCTCGAGTTACAGGAAATCAATACATGGAAACACGAACAGCGTGTGTTCAAAAGCAGAGCCTGTGTTTGAAGACTGTGTGACGTGTACTGTGAGTCGGACTAGAATCGTTTTATAAAAGCAAATAAACAAAAGAGGCTGTGTTGCATGCTTTTTGCGCATGTCACAGACCAACCAAAGCACTACGAGTGGATGTCGAATAAAACCATCCAATACAGTAGCGCCTTCATAATGACATCTGTGGTCCTGGACTTTGGATCGATACTACTTCAGCAGTGGTGAGTGTGAATGGCGGCCTGTATCCTCCCAGGGTCAGGTGTTTCGCAGCGTGCACTGCAGTAAAGATGCCGGAAGTGCCACGGTCTGCCAAGCTCAAGTGTTGAAATCAATACCACCCCGTGCAGTTGGACAAGTGCTCGAGCTCTCCCCGACAGCTGTGGACATAATGGACACATCCCATTCATTATTCAATTATATCTGCATGGCTAATTCGGCTATAAATACTCAGTGGTTGACTAAACGCATTGGCCTGTGGGAGAAAGATTAGACAAGTCCAGGTAATAACTTGTTCTGGGTTCAGTTGGATTTGTGAGGCCTTTACAGGAAGCATCGATTTTGTCCATAACTAACCTTCCTGATGTTAATCAGCTGAAGTTGATATTGATGGAAGCTTCCCCAAGTGTATTACTGTCGACAGCGCTGCATAAATATGTCAACTTTTATTACATTAGTTTGAGGGTGGGGGATAGTCCAACCTGCCTAAAGCTATATCTTGAATAAATTGAACAAAGGCAATTGGTTTATGGGCTGGAGATGTGAACCGTATTGGGTAAGTACAGTGCTGCTTCCTGGGATCCATCTTCAGATCTTCTTCCGGGATCTTGGTCAGGGAGTATAGAGGATATCTACTGTGCATGTTTTAAGTTGATGGGGAAAAACGGGTGAGAACATTAAAGGGGGGTATTATGTAAAATCGACTTTTTCAAGCTTTATATCATGTTATTATGTCATTCCCTCATTAAACACATGCCTGGAGTGTTGCCTTGGCTCATTCACATATTTTTGAGTAATCAGTAAAAACTTAGACGGCAGCCATTTTAGGTGTAGCTATGCCTCAGTCCTCCTAGGAACGCCCCCACCTCCTGGAGACGCCTCTGGACCTTTCATCACCAGCCAAGCCACCAACCACTGCTCCTCAGCTCAGCAGAGCCCCCTCCCCGCACAGTAGTGTTGTTTAAATGCCACAGCAGTGTGCTGAAGGGGGCGTGTCGGAAAGCTTCTTAAGAGTTACTAACCCCCCTTTCCAGAGCCTCAGCCTCAGAGCCTCAGATTTGAAAATCTCAACAGAAAAGGGGCGTTGCCTGGAGGACTAAGGGGCGCGCGAGGGGTGGGAGGGGTCTTGGTCTGGGTGATTGACAGGCCTGAGTCATCTGACTTCAACGCTGTAGCGCTACTCGTGAAAAAAGTCCGAGCATGGAGTTCCAGTGAGCTAACTTGCTTAGCAACATGTTCCACTGGGACAACTCAACAGCTCTCTCTACACAGGAGAAGCATCGTGACAGACAGAGGCCTTGTACCTGAGACTGCTCTGAGGCGCTGGCTTATTTTATTAGTGATTCCTCTGTAATTTACAAGGCTAGCTGCTTAGCATTGAGCAACATCGATGTTAGCAGCTAACTGTCCTGGCTGGCTACTTTCATAATTTACCGATCTATTTTAATGTAGACTTTTTGCTGTAGTCTACATAAGCATGGGAGATATATCTGTGTCCTCAGCAGAGCATGTGTGAGGTATAGAGATATGACTATATGTATTACAAAGCTTTATTTTATTTTTCTTACAGCAAAGTGCACAAAACATGTCGCATAAACAAAAAATAAATATATAATATTTTGCAGGAACACAGTCCTTTTGAAATTGTTTTCGGTTTGTCATTGAAGATAAAACAGAATCAGAATGACTAACTGTCTGTAACATTGTGGACTCGAGCCAAAAGTAATTTCTATTGCTAAATTTAGTGAATTAAGGTTTAACCAATGTAACACATGCACTAAACTACCACTAAATGACTCTGTAAAGACTATATTAAAGTCTTTATCTTTAAATGTATGCTTATTTAGTTGAATGATGAAATAATGAAAATTATGGTGCCAGTTTTATTACTTGATTTTATTACTGTTCTGTAACTAATGACTAAAACTACAATATTCAACAACAACGCTATTAACACTACACAATTATCTATAATACAAAAAGCTATTCTAAAAAAAATCTACCTAAATGCTATAACTAATCGCAAACCTGACAATTGATGAAATACTCTCTCGCTATTCCTTCTCCAACTCGCTACGGGGGCGTGAGCGAGACTGGGCCACTTTTATAGCCCAGAGCGGCAGGGCAACTGACGTCAGGCTTCACTGCTGACGTCAGCTATCACTCCTGGGCCAATAGGAGCACCAAATTCAAAAATCAAATGCAGTAAAGACAGATCGCCTGTAGATGGCGCCTCACTGACGGTTTTAGGCATAAAGTTGATCTTTCAACTAATTTGCACTAAAGTGCCAAAATTATGACCAGGATATGTAGACAACACTACTGGACACTCATTTATACAGTTTATCAGGGGAAAAAAGTGGATTTGAGGGTGAGTTTTCCTTTAAAGAGACAGAGGCCTATTTCAAGACGTTCAGTACAGCCATTTTGAGAGAGCAATTTTATTCAAGGCAGTTATTTTAATTTACTGCATATACAGACCAACAGAAGGTTACGTCATCATTGTAGTATGCTATAGACTGGTGCTATGTGATTGAAAAAAGCACAATACCCCTTTAAGGACTGGGAGACTATTACAACTCCAAACAGAAACACCATGCCTGGTCTGAGTCTAGTAACAATTCCCTGTTAAAGTAACTTTGAGCGGGTTCAGATGGACATCCTCATGTGCCAGCATTAAACCCATGTGAAAAATAGTATTTTATAGCACCAAAGGTTTGAGCGTAACGTAATTTCTATTCACTTCATGACAGTAACGCTAACCGAGCTGAAAAAACCCACGCTCCTAAATGCTGTTTTTCAATTGTAAATGTGCTTGTTTAATTGTGTAACACCCGGCAAAGTTTCTGTTTTTATTGTGCCACCCACCAACCTTGCCTTAAGCGCCGCAAGGTCGGAAGATTTTACAAATGAAAATCCTATCAGTGGGAAGGAGATGGTAAACAATTGTAAAAAGTGCTCTCCGTGGGATTTTTCAGTGGCTCAATTACACCTTCATTTTTGCGAGGTGGATTTTGTATCGACTGTTACTTTGAGTGGCAGTGTGTCTACTCTTTAATTTATGGTGAAACAAGTTGAAAGTATGGGTTGGTATTAATCCAGCCTGAAGAATATTAGGGACAATTTTGAAATCTGTAAGCAATGGTTGAGTCTAAAAGTGCACATAACATTCCAGTAGCAAACTGTCCGAACGCCCTGCGGGGAAAATAATGGTTTGAATTAAGTATCTTAGGCAATGACAGGTCAATGTAGAAGCTAATTAAATCTATTCAGGTCTTTTTAACTCTAATAAATAGTAAATCCTTTTCAAAGATAAATCATTGCACATCTGCGACTAATGGTGTCACCTTTTCTATTTATGGTTTCTTTGGAAATGGAAACATTCATTAACAACAACAAAAAGATTAAATATCTGAGCAAATAAAAATGTAGACCTTCAGGAAGTGCGATGGCACAGCGAGCCTTTAGACTAAATCCTAATGTGGCGGTGCAATCATTACCTGCCACCTCCACGCGGTGCTGCGGGTGAAACTGATAGATGATGACATGATGATGACTATTTACAGTCAGAGGTGACCATTAGGCTCGGTATTGTTCAATCACAAAACTTTTAAGTGCTTCCGATTTTTAGGCACTCGAGGTTTTGGAGTTTGGATTATCTGATTTTTTTAAGTGACTGTACAGTAAACATCTGATCAGATTATTAGGTTGTCTGATTACTCCTGTTTATTTCTCTTGCCGTAACCATAGCCAATTGGAAACATGTCCACAGACCACCGTGAATCAGTAGACCACCATGAATCCAGTGCAGCCATATTGAAACCATGTTATTTTTCCATATCCGGTTGTCTCTGTGCTAAGGTATGAAATGTCCAAAATGCGGTGTAAGCTAGCAGTTCAAAATTTATGTGAAGAAGTTCATCTGGAGATATTACCAAGCTAATAAAAGTTCAAATAAGCCATCACAGCCATAAATAGATCTCAGTCGACCCACAAGGTCGAGCAATAAAGACAAAAGGCCAGAGTTCAAAAGGCCAGCAGCTCGGCTGTGATAATCAGGGTATTGTGTGCAGTGACAACCAGGACTGTTGTTTGTCTCTGTGTCTCTATCTTTCTATCACAGGGAGTCTCTACTCTCTCTCTCTCTTTGCTGTGTGTGATTCAGTGAGTGATTTTCAAAGTCAAAGATAACTGCAGCAGCCGAACCATGCTCTCGTGTTAATGTGTGGCAGAAAAGACGGAATGAAAGCACACCAGACCTGACTTCGGGATTAGTGGATCAGATGGAATTTGTGCTTTTGTTTTGCTAAGGTACATCCGATATTATTATAATTGAATGTGTGTCATGAACTATGCTAACAAGCGGTGTTGATCCATTGGAGCTCTTTATCAATATGCACAGAACATGCTTGCGTTGTTAACACAGGAAATATTACACAGAAAGAAAACATGATTGCATTCCAAATATCAATATTTTAGTTTGAGAATCAATACTTCAAATTGAGCCGCCTGGATCAAAATATCGATCATTTGAATTCAAAAGTAATACCAGCAGCAGAATCTGTGTGCCTCGGATTTCATTCAGTTACTCTGCATTGTAATTCTCCACTCGGGAAGAGCACCAGATCGCTCATACTGAGCTTGGATCCAGCGATCGCTCCTACCAGTTGTTTGTACCAATATTTAATAAAAGGCAGGGTTTGTTTTACCACCAGTTATTCATTCATTTATGCAAAACAGTTAAAGCAAGCCTAATGTTGATTTTATTATTAGGCCCAAGCCTAGACATAGTTCTGGCAAGAGACTATTTTTCTCTCTCGGTTTCCTGTTATTTTTTTGTATGCTTTTAATTCATTAAAAGCATCCCCTACCTTTTTGCTTCTTCAGGTAAATCATGCTGTCAGAAAGACTTGTTTATAATCAATGTATTGTTCTATTTTACAGATACGCGTCATTTACACCGAGTACGCTTTGTCTACGGCCCGTTTTACGTACGTCGAATCACGCACTCTAGTTTACACAGTGTCCGTACGTCTTTAATCCGTCATGTAATAATGTTGCCTTTTAATCACATGTAAATCAGTAATGACAGCTTACTTTCTGACTTTAAAATGCAATATAAGAGCTTACATTCATTTCCTACATTTTAACTTCATTTAATAGGGAATGTTTAGTGTTTATGCGTTGACCTGCACCTCAAGAAACATTGCATGGAGCCACCGTTGGTCGGTGTCCTCTCCTCCTCCTCTCTCATCATCCGCTCGTCTGTCCTTCTCTTTCACCCCTCGGTTTTCTGCTTGTCTGTTGTCCTCTGGTCCTCCTCTCCTGGCCTCTGCACCATCATTGCATCCAACGTCTGAAGCAAACGTGCTCTAGGTCCCCGGAGTTTCAGATCATAGTCCGTGTGTGAGAGGAAAAAGAAAGGCTGGTCATGCGATGGGTCTCGGTGCAGTCACGGTGCAGAGACCCGGCTTTAGCTCGCTCATTTCGGTTGAATATCTTCAGAAGAGACGAGATGCGAGTCACGGAGAAAACGTTTTCCATGAGATGTTGTTATGTTGGGGGTCAGCCCTATGTTCCCCGGTACCTATGTTCCCCAGTACCTATGTTCCCCACTTCTATTGATTAAGATTAGGCACCAGTCCACTATCCTTAAGGTTAGTGGCTAGGGCAGGGTCAGGGTTAAGCTGATTGATATATGTATGACATTTTACTCTCATGACTTGTGATTGGTTGAAGTACCAACTCATCTACGGAAAAGAAAAATCACACCCGGGGAACATAGGACCCGGGGAACATAGGTATGCACCCGTTATGTTGTTAAGTGGAGTTACTCTGTTTATTGTCCCACCGAAACACGGAGAAGCAGTTCCACCTTGATGTTAATTTTATAACTAGGCCATTATCTGGTGTTTTTACCTTTTGTCGAGCACATGGCTCATTATGCAGCATAACAAAACTACATTGATGACACTCCCGCGTCCGTCAACAATAGAATCGATCGCAGAGCCGTAGACGTAACGGACACCTCACGGACAGATGTAAACCGCCTGATTCATTTGATTTCATTTCTATTGTTATGGCAGACGTACGTAAACGGGCCGTGGACGTAACGTACTCGGTGTAAATGAGGCGTTACACTTTGTTTACCATTACCTAGCAACCATCAGTCACTCCACATAGAAACCACTTCACTGCTGAATCTTACTGCTGAATCTTCCTCCTTTCCCTGGTGTGCGTTATCTTTTATAAAAACATACACACACATCCACACACTTACAAACCTGTATGCAATCTTCCTACGCAATCTACCAATTATCTGTCAAATACATGCTGTATTATCTATCAATCATCTGCTGTTCATAATTAAATGTTGAAGAAGCAAGCGGCAAGATCCAGTGTCCTGATTCCCTAACCAGAATCAACTGTCCATATTGCCCGCTCCAGCCAAGCGTGTTATTTTATATATTTGATGTGGAGTTCGTCACACATGCACTTTTTCGTGTTGTTTTGTTTAGAAAGTAGATCACGTTGTGGGATTTTTTTAGAGTGTGGCTGCGGATGGCGAGGCCTCTCGTGTGCCATAATTGCCACGGGGGAAGGAGGCGACACGTCCCGGTCTGAGCCGATGGGAGGGCAGATTCAGGTTTCTTTTCACAATTACACAGGGTCTCTGCTCGAGGCACAGATATCGAACTGCGCTAAGCCCTTACAATGCAGGTCCAGCATCTCGGTAAGACGTCCCTCTGAACCAGGAAATGGAGGGCACAGGACAGAGAGGCGGCTGATGAGGAGACGGTTCCACCTGAGTAACACTGAAACAGCGTTACAGTGTAAAATGGCATTGCTGATACTGCCTTATCAGGTGATCCTCGCAAAGCCATCCCTTACGGATAGAGGTCGTAGGTGGTTCAGTGCAAGAGCCAGTAGCAATGAGCTTTTTTGTTTCTTTTTTTTTTTTTTACAGATAACAACCATCACAATCAATCTTTGGGGAAGACTCAAAGTCACAAAGTCTACAGTGAGGGGGGAAAAACACATAAAAGAAACACGTGAGATCTGTAGAGATACAATATCTACTGTTGATTTGAATTTGTGGTCTAATCCCTGTGACCATTCAATTTAGAGCGATCCTCATATTGTGATTCAGCTCCAGGCTCATCCTCCAAGAGAGTGGCATGCTTATTTATCAAAATTACCAACTTCCAGTTTGCTTTAGTTAAAACATGAATTAGTAGAGTGAGTTATTTAGTGAATAATGTGATTAAGGTCAGGCCAAAAAGGTTTGTATACAGCCAATGCTCACTGCCTCTGCACGGACAGTAAATGTATGATGTCTAAAAATAAATCCCCAAAAGCATGTCTTTATTCATTACATGACTTTTCTAAACGTTCACCTTTGCTTTTAAAACTTGTTCCTGCTTTTTTCCTGCTATCTCCACCCACTGGGCTTTCACTGGGCACTGAGGCATAAGTAAATAATGTATTCTCAATCTTATCCATTGTTTGTTGTGTTTGTGTCAACTTCGAATGCTGGAAGTTATCAGATTCGTACAGTATGGAGTACTTGAACCAGCTAGTAGTATAATTTGGCATTTATTTATTTATCCATCCAAAGACCTTTATCAATATTATTAATTCACCACAGACACACACACAGTCACAGTAGACACCGGAAAACGTTACAAGACATTTAACAAAATCTTTTCCAACATTACATATTTCCTGAAACATACACAAATCAAACTTAGGGTTATGATTATCTTGCACATATTTTTAGAAGCTAGAAGGTCTTGGCTTTCAACTGAGGTATCACACTGGCATGTAGGCTGTAAGCTCTCCAATAGAATAGAATAGAATTTTATTGTCTACCGAGGTAGAAATTCATCTTTGGCTCACCGACTCATAAAAACACAAGACTAGAGACAATACAAACATGCCCAGTAGAAAAAAAAATGCATAAGAAAAAGAAAAAATAAAGAAAATAAACAGAAAAATATTACAGAACAGCTCAGTCCATTTCTGTGGCGATTGTGTTTAGGTTGCTGCTTTATTCAGAATTCCCACAGCAAATTTAAACACAGCCTTTTTAGCCAGTGGAACTCTGTATCGCCTCTTAGAGGTGAGAAGCTCAAACAATCAATACACTTCGGGATTTGGATATGCTTAATTGCAGAAAAAACTTTAAGATGGCAGATAACAGGTTAGCATAGAGTTGGTGTTGCCCCGCTTTTCATCCAACAAGGGACAATACATCCTATTGGCAGCTTTACATGAGAAGTTTTCTTATCATAGTAATTGAAATTAAACAATAGCAGCTTACTTACATAAGACTCTGTTGACTGGATCGCAGAGGCACACTTCTCTCTTGCACCTGGGCACTCTGTTGTGTTCAAAGCCACTCTTCCCTTGGCACTGAATGCGCGTCACCATCAGTGTCAGGCCATAAGCTGTGGAGCTGTCTGACAGCATGAATCCCTGTTATAGATCCTGAACATATTACCATGACACATCATTTTAGGCGTGGGGGGCGCTGTGCCGGCCAACCCTGGCAGCTGCGGTGTGCTGTGGTGACCTTGGTGTATCCCTAGGCTCAGTGCTCAGGATGTGACTCCACAATAAATAGTGCCAGACATTGATTACCACTAGCACACCAAGCAGAGTAGAGCAGAGGGAGGACAGGGGCGCAGGGCTATTGGCTGTGCAGTTATAATGCTTCGCCTGCAATTTGGGACTCTGATCAGCGTCCGTCTATTCTTTTCCATCGCTCCTAGCCAGCTCTCACTCACTCGTGATTAGCAAGCTTTGACATTATAGCTAAATGCTGTCAGCCACTGTGTGTTATAACCATAAAGGTCACTTCATGAGCATAAGGAGAACATTTTTGAGAGTTGAAAAATACTGCAATGGTCATTTAATTTAAAGGTACATTATGCAAAAAAGTTGATATTGGTGCGTTTTGACCTTGTAGTGACCTAGCGGCTGTATGAGTGGTCAGCATGGCGCCTTTACTTTCCATCACAGTGGTCTCTTGGACGCTCATGGATCAATTATTTGGTAAGTTTTCACTGCTAACGGACCCCTCACTAGAAAACGTACAAAACAATAGATCCTGGAGTGTTGCAGAGACCACCGTGATCGAAAGTATAGGGAGAGACCGGAGCACTGGACTAATATGGTTGTATTTCCTGGTTCTTGTCAGGACTCGAGCAGCAGCGTTCTGGATGTACTGCAGCTCTAACAGCTCGTTTAGAAAGGCCAGTGAGCAGGCCGTTACAGTAGTCTAACCTGCTGGAGAGAAATGCATGGATGAGTCTCTCTAAGTCTGGTTTTGACACTATTCCTCTGATCTTAGCAATGTTTTTCAGATGGTAAAAAGCTGATGATGTTATTGCTTTGATGTGGCTGTTTAAGTTCAGGTCTGAGTCCATGATTACTCCTAGATTTCTAACCTGATTTTTTGGTTTTAGAGAGAGAGACTCAAGGTGACTGATAACACTTTGTCTTTGTGTCTGTCGGCCAAAAACAATGATCTCAGTTTTGTCTGAGTTTAGTTGGAGAAAGTTGTTTTGCATCCACAAACTGATCTGTTCGATGTAGTGACAGAGTGTATCTACAGGCCCATGTTCACCTGCCGTCAGTGACACGTAGATCTGAGTGTCATCTGCGTAGTTGTGGTACGACACATTGTTGCTGTTTATTAGCTGACCCAATGGAAGCATGTACAAGTTGAATAAGAGGGGTCCCAAGATTGACCCCTGGGGGACTCCATGGAAATTTTAATGCACCTTTTAAATGATATATATCGATTAAAACAATTATTGGTTAGTATTTCACGACTGACCACTTTGTAAAGTGTTAAAACTACTCTTTCCAACCACATAGAAATTAATATATTACTGCATGTTGCCTGCTCATGGCTCACAATAAAATAGTAAGTCATTTTTGGGTATTGTTACATGAACTGTAACTGTATTCCCTTGGCCAATAAAATAAAAAGAAGTCTTTGTTACTACTTTTGATATTGTCCTTACATGTATGGTTAGGCAATATGGGTTTTGTGCACGGTGCCTGATGGCCTCACACTTGCGCTCGAACAGAAGGGATTAGTTAAGTCTGGTGGGAGTTGTATGTTCACATTGGCTGATTTTATGTTCAAAGTTTTGAGTCTATGTTCAAACAGTATTTCTAACTTTTCTCTGTTTAACAGATCTCCAGTTCCATCTGCCATTCTCACAAACACATTCACATTCATACACCAGAGCGCACCATGGAGGCGTCTTGATCAAGAGTGTTCAACAAAGTAGTGGATTGACCGCCCACGGAATCGCCCTGCCAACCTTTGAATCAGAGAGTGAACACATTACCAATGCATTGCTTTTAGTCATTCTGACACTTTTCAAGAATGTGAATTTCTCCCTAACCTATAAATTTCCTTTCGCGTAAGGCCAACGCAAAAAGGGCAGGCAGCACATGAAAAATGTAACACAAGATATTTCATGGCTTTCACAGTGAATGAGACGCCTTACATTCAAAGTTCAAATGTTACTTTATTGTCAAATGTGTAAAGCGCATACAGATAACTGATCCATTTTGTTACTCTCAAACTTTTTGACGACAACTCTAATTTAACTTTGATATCGAATACATTTAGGGAGAAAATAGGAGCACAAGTGAGGACAGAGGTCATTGTCCTTGAAGACGGGACACGAATCTGTGAATGCATCTGTAACAGACATTTGGGGTGGCTCATGGCTGAACAGAAAGCCCCACTGTATCATCTCAGCCTGACTTACCTCTCGCCTGGAGCGGTGAATCCCCCGCCTTATACTTAAGCCTGCACCGGTGGACGTTCCGAGCTCCTTCGCGATGTTTACAGAAGGCATTCTCCCTTATTTTAGGAAGGCCTGGTTTAGCACTAATGGAAACTGACACTATCTAGCCAGCACTCTTCCTCACCGGAGGGCGTTTCAAAGCTTTAGTCGGAGCTCTGGTGTTAGCTGCACTCATGAAAAGTCCACTAACCAAAAGTGCCCAATTATTTTTCACCCGCAAAGAAGAGGGCGCGATGGTCAGTGTACTGCAGGGACTTTTCTTCTTTTTTTTTTCGTTGAGCAGTAGCAGGAGCTATTTTTGCTGAAGGCTTTGTTTGCACTTAAGGCAGGATGGTCACACATGTTAACACAGGGATTGCAAGGCCACCACTCTCCAGTAAAGTCTAAAGGGATTTTTACATGTCGATAACAGACAAAGCATTGAGTTATGTTCAGACATGGCTTTAGCGTTCGCAGTTTATGTACAAACAGGCAAGATGGATTTGACATGCTCCGTGGGGACAGAGAGGCTTTACAGTGGGTTAACGGCATGGATTGATAAACATTATGACCACTGTCAGGTGAAGGTTTGCTTCAATTGCGGCATTCATTTGTTGGCTATAGGCTGAATATAAGGACTGTTAGGTTTGGGGTACTGCTTGTGGTTGCATTTCTTTTTCCTTTGCTTCTTTGTTGATTTTCCTTTATTGTTCAATATCCTTTTTAAATGTATTAAATGAATAATAATTAAAAAACCACTGCTAGTTTTGGAGCATATTTCAAAAAGGTCAAAGCATCTCCTCATATGGTCGTCGTAAGTTAATAGTGGAGATCTAATGGTGCGTTTCAAACTGAGATCATTGTTTTGGCCCACAGACACAAAGACAAAGTGTTATCAGTCACCTTGAGTCTCTCTCTCTAAAACCAAAAATTAGGTTAGAAATCTAGGAGTAATCATGGACTCAGACCTGAACTTAAACAGCCACATCAAAGCAATAACATCATCAGCTTTTTACCATCTGAAGAACATTGCTAAGATCAGAGGAATAGTGTCAAAACCAGACTTAGAGAGACTCATCCATGCATTTGTCTCCAGCAGGTTAGACTACTGTAACGGCCTGCTCACTGTTAGAGCTGCAGTACATCCAGAACGCTGCTGCTCGAGTCCTGACAAGAACCAGGAAATACGACCACATTAGTCCAGTGCTCCGGTCTCTGCACTGGCTTCCTGTCACTCAGAGAATAGAATTTAAAACAGCTCTGCTTGTTACAAGTCTTTTCATGGTTTAGCACCAAAGTACATCTCTGACATGTTGGAGCCGTATGAACCATCTCGGGCCCTGAGAACTTCAGGGAGGAGTCTCCTGGTGGTTCCCAGAGTCAATAATAAACACGGTGAGGCTGCGTTTCAGTTTCATGCAGCTAAAATCTGGAACAGTCTTCATGAGGATGTGAGACAGGCCTCAACTCTGACAATGTTCAAATCCAGGCTGAAAACAGCTCTTTTTACCCGTGCATATGAAAACTGAAAGTATTTTATCTGCACTCTTGCCTTTTACTGTCATTGATTAACTTTATGTTGATGTTTTATTGATTTTTATCTGTTCTCTTGTAATTTTCTGCAACTGTGAAGCACTTTGAATTGCCGTGTGTATGAATTGTGCTCTACAAATAAACTTGCCTTGCCTTGCCTATAATACCTCATTTTCGAAATATGTGTAAGGTCACTTTACGCATTCGCCGCTTGCTTCAAACAAATGAGAACGGCCAGAAGTTGGGACAAACGTCAGTCAAACATCATTGTAAAGGAGCCGGAAGTGTAGAAATATTTGCGCAAAAGCATTTTAATTTGTAATATTGGGCCATGCTGTGAGGCCATACCAGAGAGTTGAATCAGAATCAAGTTCAACTGCTGTAACCGGGAGCGCTGAAGTAAGTTTGCATATTAAGTAACCATGTGAGCTCAGGGTGCGTCTCCACCTTTCAAATCAATACAATCGAACTGGGAAGGCCTTTATAAGTCGCCAATAGGACTTAGATAGACATGTGTCTGTCACTGTAAGGATTATAACACTGCATTTGCTGCCACTGCTGTGGTGTTTAAAATGCTGGCAGGTACATGTTTATGTTCCAGTAGCTGTCTCTAACTCTTGTTTGCGCATGCGAAAACTGACTCAACATTGACCAAGCACGTATTTCAGAAGGGAGGAATTAAGTGACCAGAATGGGTCTGCACCAGGTCTGAAAGCATAACTGCAGTGACTTGTAAATGCCCTCTTTGTTGCTGTTTACTGCATATTGACAGATCTCTGTGCGACAACTTAGAAGTGTTATTTTTGTATTTTCGGCTGAACTGTGGCTGCTGTCGACGGCTGTTTTACAAACTACATGTTAAAAAAGCCTGGTACTTTAAAGGGGGGGTATTATGTAAAATCGACTTTTTCAAGCGTTATATCATGTTATTATGTCATTCCCTCATTAAACACATGCCTGGAGTGTTGCCTTGGCTCATTCACATATTTTTGAGTAATCAGTAAAAACTTAGACGGCAGCCATTTTAGGTGTAGCTATGCCTCAGTCCTCTTAGGAACGCCCCCACCTCCTGGAGACTCCTCTGGACCTTTTGTCACCAGCCAAGCCACCAACCACTGCTCCTCAGCTCAGCAGAGCCCCCTCCCCGCACAGTAGTGTTGTTTAGATGCCACAGCAGTGTGCTGAAGGGGGCGTGTCGGAAAGCTTCTTAAAGAGACAGAGGCCTATTTCAAGACGTTCAGTACAGCCATTTTGAGAGAGCAATTTTATTCAAGGCAGTTATTTTAATTTACTGCATATACAGACCAACAGAAGGTTACGTCATCATTGTAGTATGCTATAGACTGGTGCTATGTGATTGAAAAAAGCATAATACCCCCTCTTTAATATTTTGCGCATGAACAGACGCGCTCGCTACAGGGAGTTAGAGACGCGGCGATGGCGATTTCATTTGATCTGGTTTTGATCGTACCATATCTATTGAAGAGAGAACAACTACCAAAGAGGTATTTTAATAATGATATGCAAACCAAGCTATGGTTCAATGTATTTTGAACTGCATTGGCTTGAGTTTAAAAGCAATGACACAGCGATACTCAAGCAGCCTCACCATTAAAACAGCCACATGTAGTGCACCTTGTAAGAGCAATTTACATAATTAGACTTTCAAGGCTTGTACAGTTCTGCCCAACTGAATAATTGCAGCCTACGTCAACCACAATTGCTCACCTTTCCGCACTGTTTATAGCTCTGCACCTCAAGCAATCAATTCAATTATGCACGCTTCCCCATGGGTCAGTAACTAGAAAAGCTGACCTGTGTTTTATCAGAGCAATCAAACTCAAATTCCTAATTCAACCCAGCGCTTACAAAGATGAGTCATCCGCCCGAGCTCTGCAGTGGCACGCAGCCATTGCCCCAACACCGGCTTAATTACATCTTCATACATTCTGTTTGGGCTAAGTTAATTAAACACATATTTGCCCGGGAGTCGGTTGCTGTCAGGGAAAAAAATGCACCCTATGCCGTCTGCACAATGGCCCGGCATAGCACCACACAAGCCTCAAAGAAGATCCAAAAAGTTAACTGCTGAGGGGGGCAAATTATGACCAGGGGAATAACATCACACCCAACATGACACGGTGTATGACAAGGACCAAACATGATGGTGGCGAAACAAATACAGACTCATACTCACTACTTATTTGTGCATAAGCAGATTAGTGTGTTTCAGGAGTAGTCAGTGCATTTAAGCTAAAAAAAAAAACTGGCACTGTGATGACAGTCAGTCTTATATTCAGATGGCTGGCCGTTTCGAACCAGTTTACACTGTTGTTGTGTCCTTGTGCAAGACACTTCACCCACCCACACAGGGGGACATGTGGTCGGAGTGGCCATTGGCACAGAGGGACAGTCACTTTTATGTCATTCATTCATTCATTCATTCATTATTCTGTCTACCGAGGGAGAAATTTGACTTGGAGGAGAGTCCAACTGTCTATCATTCCCAGTGCAGGCTTCAATAGCATTGCCACTGGCGTGCAGAGCGAATAAATATTACAATCCAAAGCACTCTGGGTATTGAAATATCATGCGCACTGAGATGCTTTGACGCTTTTGACAAAAGAGCCACCTCCTTTATTTTCTATAGGAGTGTATACAAAGGGTATGTATGGCTGCACAGCAACACTCAGCCCTGCACCAGGATTCGGATCAGCTGAATCAGGGCATGGCGCTGTGGTGGAAACCACCTGCTTTTTGCACTTCTAAACTAAACTCAGACAGGTCTGTGACAGGACCACTGTTAACTTTGTGGGGAGAGACAGAGATGAGTGTGGCTGCAGGGGGCTCTTTAGGGTGAGAAGATAAACTCCTTTTTGTGTAAAACTCGCTATTAACATGCAAAAAAGAGCCACGCTTGCTCTTTGCACAGCATTAACCTACGTGTCCTATTTTGTCAAAGCTAAGTAGATAAAACACTTGTTTACAGCGCCTCACAGTCTGAGAAAAGTGCTTTTAAGAGCCGCAATGTGCTGCGCTCCAGTGTTTGTTGACGCGCCTCATGAATGCATGTGACCTTAAGGCATTATGACGATTGTTGCATAAGGTTCAGCTACACCTTGCCCAGTGGGAATTGTGTTCTCCGCGTTTAACCAGTCCTTCAATGCCACTTCTGAGGTGCTCCTGACAACTGCAGAGCAATGCTGTGAAAGGAATAAAGAAGCTGTGGCAATGGTGATGTCTTTGGGGAGTGAAAACTGAAAACACATCCAACACCAAAGCTTCCATTGAATCGTTAATATAGGCTCTGATATAATGAAAGGTTCAAATGTTCAAAATTAAAGGCTATTTATAACAAATTACCCTTTTGGTTAGCAACACTATGCTACTACTGTAACGTTTCAGACAATTCCACACTCTTCATCACTTGCTTACGTTGCTGTGTTATGTGCTGAAGTATATCGTGGAAGTAAACCTTATTGTGCCATCTGACAGTAAGGCGTGGGAAAGGTAGCAGAGCAGAGCTTATGATTGAATTGTTTACATTAACTACAACATCCAATTTGGCGGTGGGAGGCATTTTTTTTGACTGAGGCTACATGTTAGGTGGCCATAATGGTAAATCTGGTGTACATCATTTTGGAATGAAACATTTTCACATACTTTGCTGAAGTCAATTAAGCACATATTTGCTCGAGAAACGATTACTTGCAAAGAAGATTGCACCCCATTGTAACGCCCTGTCCTAAAACATGGCACCATCTTGCTCCGGAGTGGATTCGAAAAGCAATCAGAGACAGGTGGGAGACGGGACCGTTTCGATCAATGGACCGAGTAGAAGGGGAACGGAAAATAGGAGCCAGATAATTTGAGTGTTGTTGAGACTGATCAAAAAGTCACTTCCAAACATCAGAGAGAGATGGAAAGAGACTGTACGGCGTGCGCAGTCAAACTCAATCTACAACATTTCCTAAAGAAAGAAAACCTTTGTGTGTGTGTGTGTGTGTGTGTGTGTGTGTGTGTGTGTGTGTGTGTGTGTGTGTGTCATTAGGATGTGACTCTCAGTGACGGTAAAAGACAAGAGACAGATTGGCCCAGTGCAGAGCATGCTGGGAGAGGGCCTGCAGGAGGGGGAACCACACACATAAAAAGGACTTTAAATGGTGTCACTTTGAAGCCAACAGTGCTCAATTTAGGAGCAAATAACAAACCTTTTTACAGACTGCTCAGCAGCTAAAGAGGTAACATCACTCCGAAAAAGGTTTACGCTTTGAGAGAATAAATCAAATAACTGAACTGTGGTCTGTGTACTTCATATTAGCTTCACTATTGGAATATGGAATAATGTGCAAACTTACAAACTGAATAACCTTGGTTTTAATGCCCACTTGAACCGACCACATTCTATCCATTTTGTCATTACCCAAATTGAAAAGCTTCTTGAAAAAAAGCATAAAAGTGATAAAAACCAGAGGAAAATTAGGATGAAAAATGCAACAATAAAAGGGACCAAAACGTGATGGAAAAAGTGATGAAAACGCAACAATAAAGTGACCAAAAAGCAACAATAAAGTGACAAAAGAGAAAACACAACAAAACGCTTTCAAATGAGGTGTTACTCTGGCCTATAGGCTGTAAAATTTCCAGTTGAGAAGTTTTTAGATTTGGGTAAAGCTGAACTGAAGAAAATGCGCTCGGTGAAGGCGGAGGGTAAGAGGTTAGTATTGCCATTTGCTGATCTGTGCTAATACTGTAGCTGCTTTTCTACCTTCATTCGGCCCAGAGCGCTTTACAGGAAAGGAACCACTCACCCATTCACACTCATTCATACACCGTTGTGTGTGTCTTGCCCAAGGACACAACAGCAGTGTGCTGGGATTTGAACCCCCGACCTTCCAATCATGAGATGGATAGAGGGTTTTGCCCAAGGACACTGATTGGAGCAGCAATTCCACTGCCAGCCTTTCATTATGTAAGAAGGTATGAGTCACTTGTCCTTTACACCTTACATTTATTTAAATCTATATTAGCTTTAGCCGAATACTGAAATCTATTCAACGTCCAGTGACATTTTTGGCTTGCAACTAATTGAATTCATGTTCGAGAGGGACATTAAAAATGGTTTTGCTTTTTAATTAACGTAATTCATCACACATATAATATCTCCGACTACACCACCTCATTGGATTCTACTGTCTGCGTGTTTATTTATTAAGAAAAAAAAAACATGCATGAGGTGTACGCACCGGGGCCTCAGGGGTTGCAGAGCGACTATCCAGTCATGCTTCAAGCATGTCTGGAGTGTGTGATATGAAGCCTTTATACCCAGCGATGATGCCCCCGAAACAAACACAGGCGCGCCTGAAGCCCCACGGCGGTCCGGCACGACACATAATTGAGATGTCACACAATGGTGAGTGTTCCTCGCCGACGGGCACAACAGGCTAAACCAAACAAACTCACCTTGGCTGAGGCAAACAAGATATATCATTAGAATCTTTATTATAGGAGATATTTACGTGGTCAAGATGGTAAGCCTATTGATAAACCGAGGTAATGTTGTAATGCCTCACGTATGCCATGTTCATATTTACAGGCTGATTAATATCGTGTTTACTCTGAACAGCAAACAAAAGATATGTTTTGAGACTTACTGCGCACACCAAAAAGCCTAGTCATCACCTGCTGTTGTAAATGTGCTCATACACCAACTGTAGTTTATTAGGTACTGCTTTCACTGTTCCCACTAACGCTGCAGCAACATGATACAGGCTGTAGGATCTTCATTGGAAAGCTCAGATCATGCACTATCCCATCAATACAACATTAGGAAATACCTGTTTGAAATGTTAAGATATTTATATGGCAGATAGTGTAATTTTTGATCTGCCAACAGCCAAGATTTGTAAAAGAGCATGAGACACTCTGGGATATTTTAATACTGTAGCACAAATTGTATCTTGTAAACTACTACTCCGCCAAATGGATTGTACAGACTGCATGCACATATTGTTGGTGATCCTCTTCCATCTTTGACTGAAATGCGCAGCACGGACAGAGCCATCTCTATCATAATAAAAGACTCTCTCATAGACTCATAGTCTCTCATACATTAGCATCAGCGCCAGCAGGATGTTGAAATGATTTTTGTGCAGGCTGTGGAACTCATAAACAAGCTATGTCTTCCACTTCCTATATCAGTTAGCCTCTTGTGGCACAGACAGCGGTCCGGCCTGTGCTGTGTATAACCTTGTCACACCTCTTTCAAAAACGTATAATATTAATAATGATGGATTACACTTGATGTTGCGCTTTACAAGCCTGTATTACCAAGTTTCTCAAAGTGCTGCCCTGTACTCATTATTCATTAACGCCATAGATACAGATGGCATCTCGGGAATCGCCCATATATCGTTATGTTTGAAGCAGTTCAGGGGGAAAACAAAGAGGGAAAAAAACATGTTCTAATTCAAAAACTACTATGATGTCGGGGGTGGGTGCTTATAAGCTTTTGCTTCAGCCCACTCCTTTTGAGCAGAATTTTTAACTGCTCAAATAAACTAATAAACTAAACTAAACTACTTATAAAGATACAAAGACATGGGAGGAGCAAAGTAGGTCAACAGTCCATAAATGCATAAATAACGGAGAATGCTAACAGGATTCTTCAGTTTAGTTTTTTGTTTATTTGTTTATTTGAGCAGAAAACACTCTGCTCAAAAGGCGTGGGCCGAAGCAAGAGCTTATAAGCGCCCACCCCCAAAATCAATACAATTAAATTAATTGTCAGCATCATGCTACATGCTAACACTGGCTCTGACTGTTGTTTTGTCGCTTCTACTGAACAATCTGCTGTGAAAATCATCCATGGCCCAGATTTAGATTTGACTTTATTTGTGTGTTATAAATACTAAAACAGTAAAAAATACTTCCTTCCCCTTCAGCAAGGCCACGCCCCCTGCTATCTGTATCTATACTCAGTGGTGGTAAGCTATTATAGCTACAGCTGCCCTGAGGTAGACTGACGGAAGCGAGGCAACCAGTCTGTGCCATCGGCCACTTCGACCACCACAACTCACATTTACACTATTCATTCTGGCCTATTGTACATGTTTTTAGTGGTAGGGGAAACCGGTGTACCCAGAAGAAACGTACGTAAACACATGAGAACATGCAAACGAACCCGGAACCTTCTAGCTGTGAAGCACGAGCTCTAACCACTGTGCCACTGTACCGCCTTTACTGATATTAGTTAGGTCCGTTAATTACCTAACTTTTTAAAAGCTGCATGGACTTCACAAGTTTTACTGTGAAGCACAAGTCACGACTTGGGGGATATGAGCAACATAAGAGGCAAGATATTGGACCAGGTAAGTAGCTCATTGGTCAAAACAGGGACATGCCATTACAGTATTTTCCCCGGAGGTTAATTCATACACACGCAGGGCAATATTAATTATCTTATATGTCTGGCAATACATATTCCGAACGCCTTGGCGAGGTAATAGCATCATAACGCATTTGGGTTGTAAATTAAAATGCTCAACAAGAAAAAGCGGTCTGGAAAACCCCTCCGGCTCTCCGCGGCTATTTTAAACTCCCACTCCCAGTGGGGCGGGATAGGAATGGAGGAATAGGGCCGTGCTACATAAAGTATAATAGATGATGAAAAGGGGCACGTCTGGGTTTCTGTGATCTATGAATGAGGAGCAGAGTTGAGGAAACAGCTTGGAACTTGGTCAGTGTGATACAGTTGTGTGAAGGAAATTAAGGATTAAGAAGCTACAAGTGATTAGTAAAGAAGGTATGCCGGTGCAGGAAGCGTTAGAGTAGGCAGACAACAGATGAATGATGGTGCAGTGAATGAGAGATCTCTGGTGCGTTCAAGGATAAAATGAGGTGTGAAATTCATCATTTAGCTCACGGGAGGCACTTATCATGATGTATTTATTACAAGAGTCTTCTGTGTGTACAGTAAATAAGGCTTTACTTAAAAGTGGCATTGGTTAGCATGTGATTAGCGATGTGAATGTCAGCAAGTGTAAATTCATGGAATACCACACATGCACTGAATATTAAAACAAGGTTTCGGCACTATAATGAAAGGAACTTTCTTCTTCTTCGTCTTTGCAAGATTTGGACAATACACATTTTAAGGTATAGTGTATTTAAAAAAAAATGACTGCTGATGTGTAGGATGATCTCTTGTTATAGAGATATATGGTTGGCCTCCTTTTGTATGGTGCTTCCCTGTAGGTGCTCCGGTTTCCCGATCAGTCTGAAACACGGACCGACCTGTGTAACAAACACTCCTGAGTCCTGACCAAGATGCCGGCTCAGATCCCGGGAATGGTCCCATTGTCACTGCAGATGCCAACTTGACAAGTTGCCCCAGAAAGTTGGTGTTCAACCTGCAAATAGCCCTCCTGTCAAATGGCTGTTTCACTCATTGTGTGATTATATTTCTTTCTTTCATATAAACAATGAACAGGTAAAATTGATAAAAAAAGAAGAAAAAAATCAAACCTGTGTACTGGACTCAGAGATTCTGCTGTTCTGCCCAGATACTGTAATTTTTTCAGATTTTTTTCCGACTTGAATTTCCATTGTTCATTACAGCCACATTCAAACGGATCAGCCATTTCCTGTTAAACTTCAGACTGTCAAAATGCTCTTAGGACATTTTGATGGTTTATTCCATAATAACATATTGCCAATGCCCAGACTGAATTTCAGGATGTGGTCAGTGCTAATTTTCACGTCAGAAATAACAATAGGGCAGCCCAGTGGTGCTGCCCTATTCTTCATATCCACTTAGCACAGTAGAAAAGTAGGGTTACTATGTTCGTGTCGCAGTACCAGTGATGTACGAAAGTTCATTGAATGAAAGTTCATGAACGCATTCATATTTTGGGCGAACGTGAACTGAACGCACTGTATTACTGCCTGTTGAACGAAACTATTCTGGGGTCTGTGAACGGCACTCCCCATCTATTTCGTTCAATAGGGTGCCAGATTTCTTTAGTGTTCTAGGCGAAAACCTTAATATTAACAGGAATGAAGAGGCTTGGCCTGGTATATAGGGCTCATGGGTAATTACTGTAGAGGCATGGTAAGGTGAATGCAGGAGTGGTTGTATGCAGAGGGTGATTGGTTGAGGCGTGGTCCTGCTCCTGAAACTAGTCAATGAATATTGACTCCATTTCTATGAGGTCGTCGAGGAAGGGAGTAACGTGACATTTATCTGTAAAAATCCGCACCTCAGTCACGTCAACAGCCAACTTAAAATGACACGTTGAACTCAAACTCAAGGCTAGCCTCGCAAAGTATATGAAAGCACGTACCAAAGCACGAAATCAAAAGACAGTCAAATTCATTTTTTTGTTACTTATTCATCGGGCAAACAAGCCATTGAGGTTTTGAAAATTAAGTTAATACGTATGGCTAATATAATGCACTTTATTGCACTTTCAAGCTCTACCTTATTTCCTACCTCAGCCTGGTTTCATACCTCCTTTTGTGTCAGTAAGTATGTTCTGTTGGCTATGCTGCTGTCCTGTTTTTCTTTATTAATTAAAAAAGACCATCCGACTAGCAAGTTTTCCTCTGTTTTTTTTTTTAGAATATGCTGTAGGGAAAAACTGTAGCTGCTACTAGTGTGGACTGAACGGACAGTGACAATGGGGGATATGCTGTTCCCTAAATGCTAATGTGAACCCTGGTTGGATAAGGATTCAAAATTTGATATGAAGATGAAATCTAACACATAGTTTGATTGTTAAAACTGACTGACTGACTGACATATTGGTCTGTGGATCTATAAGGGCTTTGGCAATGATATAAAAAAAAAATAACTCACAGCAACACACACACAAAAAGAACTAAGAACGAACTAGTTCATTTTGAAATTTGTGAACTGAACTTTGAACTAGTTCATGGAGAAAATGAACTCCACCAACAGTGGCAGTATCTGAATTGTCTATAACATTACACTGGCTGTAGTGAGCGGGCCTAGCAACACAGGAATATTACACAATACTGAATGAACTATGATTCAGTCTTCTGTGGGCTGTGAGGAAAACACTGTGGACTAATACTGCCTTTTCGAGTTTTTGAAATTTTCCTCAAGAGCCCAGTCAATATAGAGGGAAGGCAAGGCAAGTTTATTAACTTAACATTTCATACACAAGGCAACTCCATGCGCCTTGTGTAAGGGAAGAAGCAGCTAAAAGACATACAGTGCAGGTTAGCCACATACTAATGTTATGCTAATATTTATGTGAAATAATATACTGTATCACGTAATGCACGCCTGTCCTCTCTCTCCTCTGGCAAATCAGAGGCCAGCAGTCTATTCACGTCACATTAGTATCAGGATAGCACCCTTTAGCCTGAGGTGGAGAACAGTTCCAAAAATGCGCCCTGTTTGGCCCTTATCTGACACAGTTGCGCCCAGTCGAAATTCAGTTAAACAAGGGTAGAGGATGGGCACTGTACCACACGGGTTATGCCAGTGGAAAAGAGATAATATTTGCCTCACAGCAAGAAGTGGTGAAGAGATTTATGGATGTTTAATGGGAGCCAATTCTTTGAGATTCCTTCATTTATAAAAGAGCAATTCAAAAGACCGGCTCGTTTTATATGGATTTTTTAAGAACCCAGGCAGAAAAGTCATATTGTCCTGAACCTAATTTGCTCAGAGGCACACATTTCAAGAAAATGACTGATTAACCTTCCAAATGTGTGTTATGGAAATAAACCGCTGTGCTATAGCCAAGAAAAAAGATTCTACTTTAATGCATTTCCAAGTCATTTGAGCAAAAAACCTTTCCCTCAGTGTGTCTGTTACATTTTGTCGCATCTATTCAGTTAGAGAAGGTCTCGGGTCAGATTCCTGGGCCAGATAATTTGTCTCCGTGTGGAGTTTGCATGGAAATCACATAAAACATAAACGATGCACTTAAAGGAACAGGCCACCGTTTTTCCATACTGAGATATGTTCTTACCTGAGCTTACAAAAATTGATACATATCTGTCTGGTCTTTGTGCGTGCCCGTGGAAGAGCGTGGTAGCTTCCAACTTCACCTCCGTTTGGAGCTATAGGAATATGCTGGGAGAGGCCAAATGCTAACAACATCTTTGGTCTTTTTGCGTGACTGACACAAAGACCAGACAGGTACGTATCAACTCGTCTAAGCTCAGGTAAGAACATATCTCAGTATGTAAAAACGGTGGCCTGTTAATTTAATGCTATACCATCAAAAACATAAGATTGGATTAATTTAAAGTCATTATCCACGTTATGTCAGCCCATGGTCTGCTTCTTATTAGGTCAGTTTATTTTTGTGGTCAGAGCTGGATGGCAACACCCAGCTGCACATTCTCTTGCTTTTATCATGTCAGCAGGAAGCTACCACACAAGGTACATATCTCTCTCTCTCGCTCTCTCTCTCGCTATATATATATATATATATATACGTATATACATACAGTACACCTCAGCAGTCTGCATCGTGACTGTTCCGGAAATGCCACTCGCTGCGTCTTTTATATCTTTCCCTAATTGGCGATGTGTTTGTGCACCACCTGGAGAGTGTGTCGGACCAGAGGAAATCCATTGCACTTGTTATAGAGATAAATGTGCAACTCCACCTCAATAAAGATATGAGTTATCTATCGGGGTTTGCTTTTGTGCTCTCTAGAATCAAATAGACCCACTCGACTGTCAAAATGTATGGCCCATAAAAAGAATAATGATGATGATTTTTTTTTTACTCCTGTATTATCAAGTGGGTACATCACAGACAATCACAGTTCATTTGTCTTCTGTTTGTTTAGCAGGTTATACTTAAGACAACTGTCATATGTGACCCGGCCCAAATGTAAGGGTTTATCAACAGTGTCTACTCGGTTCTACTTGGCTCTACCAGCTCCATACTTCAGTTCATCCTCACGCTGTAAATTATATTCATCCAGGTCTTTCATAATAGGTTATTAAGCGTTGTATGATTGGGGTAAAAATTATATGTAGGGGACTAAGCGTTGTACCACTCTGTCGTATTATTGTAACAACTTTCCCTTAAGTCATATGACCCTGTTCAAGGTCCACTGTTAATAAAGATACAATTAAAGATAAACGTAAAGCGGGTTTTACATTTTTAGACCTCAGGCTATTTTAAAAAGTGCTGAATGTGGCAAAAGGTTAAGGTTCCATCTGGAATAAGGTGAGTTGAAAAATATTCTTTAAAAATACTGAAACTGCAAGTTTGTAGGATGCTATGCAGTTGCAAGGTGCACAGTGCAGGGGAGGTAATGTTGCTTCTGGTGTGAAATGTGTAAAAATAAAATAAAAAGAATGAATTGTAACTGAAGTGTCGACGGAACAGTGTGTGGAACTCCCAGCTATTCATCGGCCCATTTTCTTCTGCTTTATCTGGGGTCGGTTCGAGCAGGATTTCCCAGTCTTCCCTATCCACGATCTCTTCCTCCAGCTGCTCTTCTGGGTGATCCGAGGCGTTTCCAGGTCAGCCCCTCCAGTATGTTCGAGGTCTTCCCCGGAGCCCCATCGCAATGGGACACCTCCCCGATGACTGACCTGCACACCCTCTCTCTAAGTGTTTGATATTGTCCTTTCGTGCATGACCCAGATTTCAAGACCATAGGAGAGGGTAGGAACGTTTTTTGTGTGACTTGTATCTTATTTCAAAATGAATACATTGTTTACTTTTTCGAAAATTGTTGAATTGTATGTAATTTAAATTAACAGTCAAACTTTAAACATGTATATAACCTAAAGATTTGTTGAAAATAAAAATCTGCTTAAAGGAACAGGCCACCGTTTTTCCATACAGAGATATGTTCTTACCTGAGCTTAGATGAGTTGATACGTACCTGTCTGGTCTTTGTGCGTGCCCGTGGAAGAGCTTGGTCGCTTCTAACTTCACCCTGTTTGGAGCCATAGGAATATGCTGGGAGAGGCTAAATGCTAACAACATCTTGGTCGTTTTGCGTGACTAAGGGCACACACAAAGACCAGACAGGTACACATCAACTCGTCTAAGCTCAGGTAAGAACATATCTCAGAATGTAAAACGATGGCCTGTTCCTTCAAGTAGGGTTATCCACTGGTTGATTTAATAATAATAATAATAATAATAATAATAATACGTTTCATTTGTAGCGCACTTTTCATTCAGAGAATCTCAGAGCGCTGGATTCTGAGGGACCTTATCGCCAGATTTAACAAAATTCACATTTGGCTCACTGATTGCCAATTTTGGAAAGATTCCTATAATGTTCTCTTTTGGGACATGACTGACTGATAAGCAACAAGAGTCAAGAGTTATGATTGCACAAAATCCCTGTGCTATGCCTCAGGGAGAAACCAAGAGCTTGTTTGCTCAACACACACTCCCGCTGTATCTCAGACTGCGCTCAATTTGACTTTTAAATGCTCCTCAAAGGCCCTCAGACAAACAAGCTAGAGTACAAGTACATTCCACACAATCTTTGGTCAATGAAAACACTGTGCCGTGTGTTTGCAGAGGCTCTGTGTCTGTGCGCACTTTGACAGAGAGAAAAGACAACACGATACTGACCACCAGCAGTGAATTTGACATGATGACTCCCACATGAAGGAGCTATTAATCTGACAGACAGGACATCCATCTTACAGCAGCCCCAAGTCACTCCAGCAGTGTTGTATGAGACTGAAATGGTAGGGTCTCATTCCTTTGTCTGAAAACATCAAAATAAGAAAAAGCATGTATTTTCTAGCGCTTTGATGAATATTTTACTATGATCTCAACATCTTTTATGGACAAATAAAGGATTTAAAAAGGCCTCTATACACATTCTATACGCTACCGTTTGAACACAGCGTGTAGTAGTGGACTTCTAGGTTTGGATTCATTTTAAGATGAGTGCATTCTCATGAGCTGGTGATAGAAGAGCAGTCATGCATTTCATAACATGTAAGATGGCATTTTTTATAATTTAAATAATAAAGTAATAAAATAGTTTTTTTTTAAAAAGTCGAATTGCAAAATAAACAATGGAAATCCATGTTAAGCCATTATTTTGCTGTTGTGGTTGTGAATTACTCTGTCGATATTTGTGGGGGTCGCGGCCTAAAAAAAGTTTGTTTAAGGTCTTTTGGAAAGAAACTGTCATGGTGAGGTAAAAACTGGGACAGGAAAACGCTTTGAGGCAGAGGTATCTCGAAAGTGCTTTATATTCCAACACTCTGGTTTACTGCCATTCAGTTTTTTCCCAATCATGTAGACATGCTGGTCTATAGGCTTTGTGGTTAGAGCAGGTTAAAGGTGCATCACCCTGAGAAGCGTACAATGCAGCTCTACGTAAACAAAAACACATGCCACCTTCCGGTTTACAAATTGCGAATGTGCAGACGCAGATCTGTGAAATAAACGAGGGCAATTCAGAAACAAACTAATTGACCAAATGTGAATGCGCTCTCTTAGCACCCACGGCTAAACAGTTTACCCCACCTTTGTTGTGCATTCTAAGCCCTCAACAAACATTTTAGCCTTTCTCCATGTTTCTCTTGGACTCTTTATCTCCCACAGCTTGTGTCGGTGTGGCGCAAGGCTAGCCCAGCTCATTCATCATCCCCGTTACCTGCTCCGCTAATGAATCGAACCCGAGCTAACGCCTCAGGGACAAGAGCTGGGAGTCAAAGGTCTCACCGACAAGATATAGAAAATCCCTCACTATAGCCCCACTCTAACTGCTAACGGGTCTGGCACATGCTTTGGGAGAAAAACATATGTTACAAATGAAGCATCATGGGCCCCTTAAGTGGGGTCTATGGTGTTACTGTGCTGTTTATCTTTGAAGTCCGTGTCATGACGAAATGAACGCTTCCTGTACATTACCAACAACCACAGAAATGTATCATCAAAGACGCCAGAGCCATCCAAGTTTTTTTTATGATCAAAGTAAAATGCTATTAAGGATGCCATGTTTATGTTTATTGATCTCCTGTTCAAAATGGTTAGACAGACCCGCACATCCCAGGTCAGTTGAGTGGCGTGCAAGAGTTCAATAGTACGTGAGATAAAAGGATAAAACTCTGCACCGCTGTTTTACTTCAGTATTTGTACAGTTATTTGCTCATGTACATCACTGCAGTATTATGATTCAACATGGTTCTCTCCCTCAGTGGTGAAAGGTGTTTTCATCCTCTAGATGTTCAGTGTCCCAAAAAATGTTTAGTGTCTCATTTTGTGAAAACAAATGTTCAGTGTCTTATCTTGTGGTATCAATATTGCCTTTGTTGTACCAATACTGATCCTTGTAATATACTGTACATAGTGTTTTTTTCTTTTTATGTACATAGATAGTTTCTGTCATCACTTTTCTGTGGCTATCCATTGCAGATCCTTTTATTGACCTGCCCATGGGTGTTTTGCCCCTATTCGTTTGGTCCTACATATGAGCGCACACATATTAATTATGCAAACTCTCATTCAAAAGGTTATGTGATGTATGTCATGTGTTCACCCATGTGATGTTGTATGTCATGTGATCAGCCCATTATGGACTATATATACCGGTGTGTAACCAACATTTTCACTGTCTGACAAGGGCTAAGTGACGCCCGAAACGTTACCTTATGGTGCCTTAATAAATTCCTTGGGAGCGCAACAGAGGTGCAGAGTTTTTCTCCTTTTATCTCACGTACTATTGAACTCTTGCACGCCACTCAACTGACCTGGGATGTGCGTGTCTGTCTAACCCTTTTGAACTGCTGATTTTCGACACTGCACTCCGTTAAAGACTCCCTCATTTGAACATCCACAGCTGTTTAAGGTTTCTCTACAACATGACCGATAAGACGTGTTCCTCAGCATCGTTTGAACTCACCGATGAGGACTACGCTCGAATCATCCTAAAAGACTCTTTATTCAACAGTACCGGTGAGACTCCGGTCACCTCCTCTATTGACTTGTCTAGAACTTTAGAACGGCTCCAAGTGAGAGAAACTCGTCTCTATTTACATGCCGTCACTCTGAGCGATTATATGCGGGTCAAAAGGATCCCACACAGTCTTAGGATCAACAAAGGACCAATCATTGGTAAAGAAAATTAAACATTTTGTGATCGCTGGAGCGAAATTTTGAATAAATGCTCCTTTGACTTGATGGCGCTGACAATACAAGAAGTCTCAGCGAATCTCACGAAAGTACGCGAAGATATCACGGAAGTGAAACGACAACTAACTAGTGAGTTCACGGACTCTGCTAAATTACAACAACTCCTCACAGAATGTGAACGACACCAAACCGATCTTCACAAAGAAATTGTGACATCTAAGAAAAAGAAATTTGACCGAGACACGGCTGACTACACCAGTGGCCACGCGTAGCCAAACGCGGCTCCACAACCACACGAAGAGCCCGAGGAGGTAATTCGACAGCGACAGCCGCCGCCACAACCACGATAATGACTGACACTGATTCTGAAAGTAGCTCATATTCTCAACCCTCCAGCAGTTCTTTTTTGGACGGACACAGAGAGGAAACCCACCAACGCCAAACGGAGGAAGAAGAAATGCAGGTGGGGGAACGGCACCACATGCAAGAGAACCATACGTAACGAGACAGACCCAGAGGTACAAAATGTAATTAATTTATCCAGTAAAGAACTGTCAGCACCTGCAGCATAGCTCTGAGCAGAGGCTTATCCTTTGTGCCTACCACCTACTGCAGAGACTTTGATGTCAGAGTTGATCTACAAAAGTTCTCAGACTTAAAGAGTTCTTTAATACCAACACATTAAACCCTTTCCTTGTCCTGTCACTCCAGGAGCAGATACACATGAGAACACTGTACCTGCAGATTTACCCAACACCAACCAACAACTCCAGGCTGGCCAAGAACACCCTTCAGAGGTAAAAGTTCTTTTATTCCACCACTCAAGAGAGATGCCTCTATCGACACATACTGCAGACTCGTTGAACTAGATGCCTCCCAGCTACTCAACGGAAGCGACAATATACAGTATACAATCTCACCACTGAACAGAGATTAGCATTGGACCCTCTAAGAAAAGATGACTCCGTTGTCATCAAAAGCGCTAATAAAGGCAGAGCAATTGTGATTCAAGACCGCACAGCGTATGTGAATGAGGTGCATAGACAACTTGACAACCAAACAATTTACAAAAAACTTGACCACAACCCGACCTCCAAATTCAAAAGCATAATAATGCAAAAACTTGAGCGGGCCCTGGCCAACAATGACATCACTAAGCAGGAACATGCATTCATGACTGTGGAGTGTCCAGTCATGCCAGTTCTATACACTCTTCCTAAAAATCAATATACAATAAACAATATACTGATGTCCCCCAGGCCGACCTATTCTACCAGCCATTGGCTCGCTCACCGAAAACATCTCTGCCTTTGTCGATTTCTTCCTCCAACCTCTAGTTGCAACACTCCCCTCATACATCAAAGACTCCATGGAGTTCCTCAAAATGCTTAAACAATTGAGGTCCCAGAACAATGTCTTTTAGTCACCATGGATATTGAGTCCCTATACACAAATGTCCCTTTTGAGGGCGGATTACAAGCAACAGAACACTTTTTAACCAACGAGCTGAGAAAGAACCAAAGACAGAATGTTTAATAGAACTGATAAAAATGGTACTTTTTTTTTATGTTTGAATCTAAATTCTTTCTTCAGATTTTGGGAATGAGCATGGGGTCAAAGATGGCCCCAGCTTTGCGTCTCTTTTCTGCGGCTTCTTCGAACAGGACCTGGTTTTCAACCCAGCCCGCAATCCATATCTACAACACATCGCCAATTGGACGAGATACATAGACGACATCTTCTTCACCTGGAGCGGCACCAGGGAACAGCTGGAACAGTTTCATACATTTTTAAACATAAATGGCGTTCTCAATTTCACCAAAGAGTGCGACGCCCAGAGTATGAACTTTCTAGACATTACTGTTTACCGCGAGTCCAATAAACTATGTTCAACTCTGCACAGAAAGACCACCGATCGAAACTCAATTCTACATGGAAAATCATTCCATCCGGTTCCTTTAAAAAGAAATCTGCCTATCTCTCAATTTAACCGCTTGCGCCGTATATGCAGCTCGGATGCACACTATCAGATCGAAGCGGACGGCATGGAGGCACGTTTTCAACAAAGACAGTACAACAATCGTGGATCACCGGAGCACACAAAAAATTCGATGTCCCAAGCGGAGTTCCTGGCACACACTAAAAACAAACAAACTGCCACTAGAGCCAATTGCATCCTTCAGTACTCGCCCTTGGGCCAAGACTTTGAAAAAATCATAAAAAGCGCTGGCACATAATCGAATCGGATCCTGCCTTCAAATATGTTTTTTCACTTGCACCTAGAGTGGTGTACAAAAGACCGCCCAGTTTGAACACCATGCTAGTCAGGGCCAGCTGCCCACTCGTTCTCAACCCCACTTCTTGACAAAATGTACCACAGGGCAATTTCCGGTGCGGCCACTGCACACAATGCAACTTTACACAAAAACTAAAACATTCACATCACCCCAAGAACTGGTAATCATATTTTATCAAAGGAGTTACCAGTTGTAACACCAGTAATGTAATCTACATGCTTAAATGCCCATGTGGACTGGCCTACGTTGGGAAAACCTCCAGACCACTAAAAACAGAATCTCCGAACACAGAAGCATATCAGAAATCTGGACACAAAAAGCTCAGTCGCTGTCCATTTCACCCAAGCACACCACAATGTAAGCACGCTACGTTATACCGGCATTGAACAAGTCAAACCCTCCAACCGTGGCGGGGACATAAATGCTGCTCTACTCAAAGAGAAGCGTTTTGGATTTATTCTCTTGATACACTTCATCCAAAAGGGCTCAACGAAGACTTTGACCTGAGACCCTTCCTTTGATTTACCGATTGTGTGCATTTTTACTTCAGTGTTTGTACAGTTATTTGCTCATGTAACCTACTTGAAACAATGGGCTACTAGACCAGTCATGTTGTTTAAGCTGCAATGGCACTAGTTGTCCACTAGAGTGTGCCACAGCGCCTCAAATAATTTAAGCCTCACCCATGCGGTCATTGTCACTTCACTTGAAGCATGCTCCTCGTGTGTCTGATCAAACGGAGCCAGTAAGTACTAAAAAAGTTACTAAATATGATTATTGTAATTCTAATTACTTCTACTGTACTGTAAACAGGCTAAAGATACAAGTCTGTGTCCAGAAGTGACTTCCTTGAAAAATCTATGAAGAAAACCCCAGTGAGTGCTCATGTTTAGCTTGAGGCTAATGTGTACTAATGATAAATTGAGAACTCTGAAACCAGATATTTCATTTAAAAAACCAGTCGGGTGTTTTATGATGTAAGCCCAATATTTTACCTGCTTTGGTACACATGTATCATTGCAATTCATCGGAATGTACTAGAAAATGCTAAGCAGCTAATGCTAGCTGTTGTTGCTAATGGCTAACATGGTCATGGTTTTCTTGGCCAGTGTTAGCACTACTTTTTTAAAAGCACATGCTCCTAGCAGAGCGAAATGTTTTATATTTGATATAAATACTGCATATTTGAAATCACGATACATTATTTTGGTTAAAATTGACAAGCATTGTACAATTTTGGTTAAAAAGTAATTTCATTAGTTATGATAAAATCATTTAAAAAATACTAAGTTAAAAAGGTATGATAAATAACCACTACTGATCATTTGAACGTTTTATAAAAAAAAAAAAAAGAAGTTCATGTGTTAAAATGTAATTTCATCATTGTTTTGTATTACTGCTAAAATGTGGTAATTCTTCATTGGCTGACTAAGCCAAAATCCAATGTAAATGTGTTTATTTAATGCAATTGTCCTTAGCAATTAGCCAGGACTAAACCAGGACTTACACCGGTTGTAAAACCCAGAGCTAAACTAAACCAGTTATAAACCAGGACTAAATAAGAAACTTGAGTTTATGGGCAAATTGAGTTTATGGGCAAATTGAAAAGCAAAACAGAGCAGTGACAACAAGAAAGACGTCTTTACCTTTAGCGACAGACCCAGAGGCTGAGTTTATGTGCTGTTGTTTACAACAAGGAGATGCAGCGAGGGGAATATCAAAGACGGTTTGTGGAAAAGTGAGCGCTCACTCAGTATTAGACATTTTTTGTACAGTTTTGGTAAATTATTAGTGGCAGAGTGAGCGCTCACACCATGTAAGGATCTTTGATGTGTGGCGTGCTTTCGCTTCGTCAAAGGGCAGTATGTTTAGCAAATTTGGCTGAAAGAAAACCGTGTCATGATGTGGATCTGGTCTGTCTCTGCAGCTCATGTGGTAATAATGTCCTTTCTCTCTTTTTTTTATTTTTATCGCTGCTTAAGTGGAAATTGTGCTCAAAATACGAAGTTACAGGCGACGCTGCTGCGGCCTGTGTAGCTTCTGTTGTGCTGTTTTAGGACGTTTTCCCGAACGTTATTTCAATTGAATTAAAATAACATAGGTATCGGAAAAAGTACCGTTAAGGCGCCGGCACCGAAAAGCAGGTATCATTAAAGTAGTGGTATCGAAAAAAAACGAACGGTACCCATCCCTACTCAAAAATTAGTACTCCATAGTGATAGAGGTACAATATATCATATAATTGCCTATACTTTACTTTGGAATGGCTAAAATAGCATGATACAAATCCTTTAAGAATAACCAGCATAGTGTGACCAGGGCGTCTTTCCTTTTTGAGGGACAGAGCTGGAAGTGTTATGAATGCACATGGATGAGCATGGCTGGCACTTCTCAGAACCGAATCAGAAACGTGCGTAAAGTTTCCTCATCCTGTTTGTCAATATGTAGCTATTGTAAAACGCGCTGGATTTCACACATGGCTGGGGGCATTAGCGCACAGGATGCGCGGGTTGCGGGTTCCCCTGCGGTCTCCGCAGCCATGCCCGTGGATCGGTCATAACATTCTCCTTTGATGGCGGGTCAAACAATCCCGGCCTGCTGCCGCGTATGCGCGTCCAATGTATGCAGCCACGACTCATTCTACCATCTTTACAGCAGGTGTTTGATGTCAATATGCGGCGGATTTTCATAGAATAAGCAGCGTTGTGTTGCTTGTGATCCAGAGAACGCTTTTGTGGAACCAAATGTCTCCTATTTTCCACAGCATGTCCGTCTGTGCACGAGTTTGCGTTACCTAACATCCAAAGCTTGCAGAGTATGCCCTCAAAGTGCTCATGCCCTTCCCAATACTGTATAACTGTGAAGTTGACATTCTCCTCTTTAGAGCCAGACATTCAGAAACTGATGTGTGATAAGAAGCACCACTCGTCTCAACATTCACGTTGAGTTTTTGATGGAAATCTCAAAATATAAAATCGACAGAACTATTAGTCTTGCAATGTATAGTTTTTGTTTCAAATCCCAGTAGTTTCAGTGATACTTGACATTAAGGGGAACATTTTCCCCCAGCATTTTTTCAGCATGTTATTGCTTCCGTAGTTACAACCATAGACTTCCTACCACTGCCTCACTTTTAAACTATTGACTCTTTAGAATGACATTAGGTGGTGCCTATAGGCTTTTACAGCATGTAACAGCCTATACATGTTTGTTCATATTAAGCTGCACATTCACCTTTACTTTTTCAAATGAAAGGAAATTCATATAAGAATTTAACATAAGAATTGCATTTGTGTTTGAATAATTAGTTTTTGGCTTGAAACATTTGCATGTCAAACATAAATGTAGCTTTTCCTTCCTATGTTGTTTTTTTTGGGGGGGCGTGTTGGAGTGGTATTCTGTTAGGTGGTCCTCAGAAAAAAATTGGAAGATAAAGTGGTCCTTGGGCTGAAAAAGTTTGAGAAACACTGATCTAGAGTTAGTGACTCCCAAAGAAAAAAAGAGATAAAAAGGAGCTACACGAGTGAACATAAACAATTATATGTTTACATAGCCATGCAGCTAATTAACAGGCTTAGGCTGAACAAGCACTTGCAGGCAAAAAAACCCCAAAGATTTACTGAGTTATACAGCTTCTGTTCTCGATGCCCAGAGCAAGACGAGCTTCACACTTCAAAGATGAAAGAGCGTGAGTCTAACTAGTTTTAAATTGTTTGTACGTTAAAAATAAATATTTGAATGTAAATGGAGTGAAGTACATTGCGTTACGTGCGGTGCTTTGCTCCATTTACCACGTCACCAAAGCGTTCCTTGTCTGACTGGGAAGCACTTGCCCCAGAGCAGTAGCTGAAACAGTCCCTTGAAAAGCTGCATGTGTCAGTACCAGCACCCCTTTGACACACCTTTGGACAGAGCTGACCTGGGTTCTGGGCCCCTTTTCACTCAGAACTGTTCTGTCTATTGAAAGTCACTTCTTTACTAATTACCAGTTTGTCATCACTGATGTCACTCTACCGGTTTACCTTGGCGTTCACCTAGCTGCTCTCAGTAGTTCCAACCGTGAGCTCTTGGACAAAACACATCACTCTCATGCTTCCAGAGCTGTAAATATGTATATTTAATGTATGTAACCATTTAGCATATAGGCTGCAGTGGTTCAGTCCAGGTGGCTCTCATACTGCTATGGGCTATATCTTTTTCAGCTGACTCCGTGAAGACTATTTATGAAGTTGACCTTGCTGTAGAGGCTTGGAATGATGCATTCTGGAGCCTTTTGGCCATGACACATTTAATCCAGTGATCCATCAACCCACCTTTTAGGTAGTCCATGGGAGAGGCAACTCTACACTGGCGATGGGTCAGAAGACTTGGGTGTACGAATTTTTCACCAGTTTTTGGCCATTTCTTGTGGAGGACATTCCAGGTGTCCATATTCCTTTTAAATTTAGCCTTACCACCAGCTTTGGTCCCACCAGGTGCTGTGTGGCAAATGTATTTCATTGTCCACTGCAGAGAATTGGACCCAAATCACCACAATTCCTGGCTCTAATTAAAGGCCATTTTTCTGGGTCACCCCCGCTGGGATTCGTCCACGGTATTGAAGATGTCAGATCTCTTTGGCCTTCGTGGTAACGGCATATGCAAATGATGTTCCTTGACTACACGGATCAGGTTAAGAATGAAGCAAAGCCCACAGCAGTAGTCTTTCCCCCCTTGACCTACTTTATTGGTCTGCCTCCCATCTCCCAACTAGAAACCCCAGCAGTTCTAATGAGAAAGGTCATACACCAGGCGGTAGAAGGTGACACATGACAAATTGATCGCATGTACGTTTTTGCTTAAAATAGCCTGAATGGAATAGTAATAAGCTTTGGGGACAGAATCCACCGGGACTCCACGAACCCCTTGTGCTTTCCCCATCTGTTGGCTCAAAACAGGCCGCTGACACGTTCCAGTGCTCGCCAAAAAGCCATGCTGTTTGTTGCATATTAAATGACGCTGAGTGACCGGGCCTTGGCGCACCGCATGGGAGTGAAAAATATCTGCTGCTGGAAACGGTCCCCTCCGATTTGTTTTTGGACGGATAATGACGGGATCAATGGGAGAATGCCATCCTCTGCGATGATTGCAAAGGGATTGGACAAAAGACTATAGGTTGCTTCAAGGGCAAATGTAATGCATCTCTCCTATTACATACAAGCTTCTCTGGTCCACTGCACCTCCGCACATGCTAATATTGCCAAGGTCCTTTCAGAAATGTATTTTGAAAAAGGACTCCCCAAACTCCAGCGTAAAGTTGGAGTGCCCAGGAACAAACGCGTGCTCCAAACAAGGGAACTCTCGGCTGGTTACCAAACGCTGCAACCGCCACACCCAAACCAAGTCGTGTGAGCGCGCACGGCCACTCACTATGATTATAGGCTCTGCTCGGTGTCACCTACTCGTCAGCATCCAGTAAGGTGCGCACCGACATGCCACAAAAAGGTCAAGCTTTTGTAAAAAACTATTTTGATCACACCCAATGGTCAATAGAAACTCTTGTTTTGTCAGTTTGTATTGTAAACATTTAGAAATAAAGATAAAGTGTTGTGCATAATGTCTAAAGGAAACAGCTTGGGGAAGTATCTGTGTTTGTTGATTTTTCAGAATATTTAAGCAATCTTTATAACTTCCAAGGGGAAAAAGTATAGCATGAAAGGCCTGTGTGACTCATAAACCCATCCCTCTAAACACAAGCTTCAGGGAAAATCACCCATGAAAGATTGAAAGGCACTTTTTGCTCAATTTGATATTTCAAAGGCCGACAGACACATCTCAGATAAACCGGGCTTTGCTGGAACCTTGTAGTTCTTCCAAGATTTTGATTTGTGAGCAAACCCAGCGCCCGGGCTGGCAGTACTATAAAACCCAACCATTATCCACCTGGTGCAAAGATGCCACGGTGCAATGATGAATAGGCTTGCATTGACATATCAGGGTTCAGAGCATGTCCGCACAAGATAAGAGGCCCAAACAACATTAATATTTCACTTTTGTCAACGGTTGTTGACAAAAAGTTGGGGACATTTCATTCTGTTAGATTATTTAAAGACTTTTTACAAATGATTCATGACAAAATGAACGGAAGCCTATAAAGAAAGACAGGGGATCAGTTAAATAGTACCTCATCCAGACCCTGCTTCCACGCGGCACTGTCTGATCAGAGAATGAATGACGATGCTTATAATTTTTTATTGAGATCAAAGAGAGCATTGAGGGGCTGTAATTAAATCTGAGTCTTGCTGATGGCCAGAGGAGAGAGGGAAAACATGAAAGATGGAGTCAGAAGCAATGAGTGAACATTTATATTGAAGAACAAGTCACTTTGATGATGGGGTTGGGAAAAGTGAGCGTCTTTAGAACTGAGCAAGGATCTTGGTATATACTGTATATGTATATATATGTATAACACCAAGCTGTTATACATATATATACAGTATAGAGAGAGAATCTGTGCATTAATTCAGATGATAGTAATGGTTTAAAAAAATATATCTTTAGAGAAAAGTTTGAAATATTGTCAGTTCTTAACGTCTTAACCCCCGCCTGAGCGGAACACATCATCTACAGTTTGGCTTTTCCACTAATCTAAAAGCTTCTTGAAAAAAAGTGTCTAAATAGCGACGTAAATGAGACATGTCCGAGGATGAAAGCACCACAAAAGAGCAAACGAAAAAGTGACAAAATGAGACAAAAAAGCCACAAGCGAGTAAAAAATAAAGTGACAAAAATGCCATTAAAAAGTGACAAAAATGTGCCAAAAAGCGTTAAAAAAAAGATCAGTTTAGATCAGTTTTGTAGGTCTTATCTTTCAAATGAGGTGTTACACAGGCCTATAGGCTCCAGTCAGGAAACCTTAAGATTCAGGTAACGCTGAACTGAAGGAAATGCACTCGGCTAAGGCGGTGGTAATTATGTATTTTCCACCCCCTACATGCTCCAGCAATGAGCTCAGACCTATTCACCACAACTGCCGCTAAAATCCTGCACTGTCACTCAAAAAGTTGCTGCTTCGGGCCAAAGTACCAACTAGAGCCATCGTCACGCACGAGCTTAACATAGAGACTGCAGTTACACATAAGACCTGAGGTGGCAGTGGCGAGTATAAAAATGACAACTTCCATTCTAGCCCCTGTAAATGTTAAAATAAAATGTCGTTGGAAAGGAACTTACTCTTGTAGATTAGTAGTTTGAGCCACCATAGGGAGGCTCGTCCCCACTATAGACTTGGTGCAAAAGTGGCCCACCACCTTGCCAGCCAGTGTTATTGAAGCTTTTTATTTTTCACTGAAAGGCAGAAACAAAATATGATGGAAAATACTTCAGAAATTGTCACCCAGAATCAGAATTACTTGAAATAAAACCAAGATTTCCCTAACTGTTATGGTTTTGCATTGGTCAGGTCTTGGTTCAGCATCATTATGTACCAAAGAATGAGATTAGCTGAACATCCTGAATGACCAGGTTATTCCGTTAGTGAATTTCTTCTTCCCTGGATTCAGGTAGCCTGGCTAACGCCAGACTGCTGTGTGCGCTCGAATCCTTTCGAACTTCACAACAGTCTGGGGACCATGGCCGACATTTTTCCATGGATTTGGGCACCAATCACAGAACGAGGAGGGACGGTAAGACGATGACGCGCTATTTGACATACGGAAGCTTGTAGTTTGTTTAGGGATAAAAAAAATAAAAAATATTTGCGGATCCAACATGACTGCAGCAGACGCGATGCCATCTTTCGATCAAGCTTTAGAACGTGTTCTAAATAGTTTAGCTCAAAAGTTTACAGCAGGTATGTCATACGTCATCTGATACCATGATACGATTGGCTATGGCTACGTGCAGACGCATGATAGACATTCGTAGCGCCCAATAAACGGCTATGGACAATCGTAAACCACACCTCTCCTACGAGAAAATGAATTGGTGGTCCCCAGACTAAATATCACTTGTGATTTTAGTCTGGCGTTAGCCAGGCTAGGATTCAGGGGCATTTTCCCAGATGTCAATGCCAGGATCCATCGGGCTCACATTGTGAAAGAGTGGTTCAGGTGGTTCACACATGGATTGGCCGCCACAGAGTCCAGATCTTAACCCCATTGAGAATCTATGGGATGTGCTGGAGAAGGCTTCACGCAGTAATCACACTCTCCCATCATCAATACAAGATCCTGGTGACAAATTAATACAACACTAGATCTTTTGACATCGCAGAAGCCTATTGAAACAATGCCACAGCGAATGCAAGCTGTAATCAAAGCTAAAAACGCACCAAGGAAATATTACAGCGCGTGACCCTTTTTTGTGGAGACTTTTTTTTTGTTCAGGCAATGTAACTTTCAAAACAAAAAGTTAAAGGTTTGTAATAAACGTGGGGGGGAGTCACTATGGACAGAACGCTACAGAAACACATTGAGCGTTGCCCTTTGAACATCCAAGCTGACCGTTAATTTCCCGCGAGGCTTTGCTGGGATCATGTGGTCCCCTAGTATACCAGTGCGCGCTAAAGGCAAGAGAATGAGACCCTGCGGTGACGGGCAGGCTAATTAAGGCTGAAAGCAGAGAATCTACTGACCGCTGAGAGAGACCGAGAGGAGGGTGGGAGAGACCGACAGACAGAGAGAGAAGCAGGGTGCCTTACGGGACTGTTGTTTTGCACTGTACAGACCATTTCCTTACACTCTTGTCCCAGTTTTTATTCCTGGACCATGTGAAGTGTGCTTGTTCTCCCGGTGTCTGAGAGGTTTTCTTTCCAGGTGCTTCGGTTTCCCAAGCTCAGCACAAGAGCTGGCGATACGTAGGTCCCTAAAATAAAAGTGGCTCAAAGGTGGGTTATAAAACTTCAACCACTTCTGTTGTTGTGTTCATGGAGACTTTTCACCTGTGTGGCTACAGAAGTATCGTATCGCTGCTGTATTTTGGGAGTGAATAAATAATGCACGAAACTACAACAAGTGTCTAAGGCCGTTTTCACACATGTTAGAGCGCCTTGTACTGTAGGTCGCCCCGAGACCGCCCTAGTTCCAACTGCATTTACTCCAAGTTAGTTCAGTCTGTGTTCACACGCGCACGCACCAGACATCGAACCATCAGCCATGTAACAACGATCAGCTGTTCGCTGAACTTATTCCCATGACAACAGGCATCAACCTGTCAATGTACGTGCACACTTCACAAGTTACGCGGTGGTCACTCCTCTCCCTCGTGATTAAATACCGAGAGGGCGATATACGCGAAGCGAGGAGAAATGTACTTTAAGCGGCTCATGAAGATGAAGGTTTCACTGCAGCAGGAAGGGAAAGACGGGCAGAAGAGAGACATACCGTGATGATTTAAAGTTGATCCATTTTGCCTCGTCAGAGCAGTAATCCAAACGTCCTCATACAGGGCATATTCATTCTTCACTCAAAAAAGAGGCAACGAAGCAAGAGTCGTTCGGCTCGAGATCGGCCGCATTCACACCACACCCGCTGTTTCGGCCGCACGGTAGTACAGTGGTTAGAGCTCGTGCTTCACAGCTAGAAGGTCCCGGGTTCGATTCCCACCTGGACGGGGCCTTTATGTGTGGAGTTTGCATGTTCTCCCCGTGTCTGCGTAGGTTTCCTCCGGGTACTCCGGTTTCCCCTACTACTCAAAACATGTACAATAGGCCAGGATGAATGAGAGTGTGTTTAAGAGTGCGCATGGGGGACGACGGATGGAAATTAGCCCAAGGCTACAATCCGGTGTGGCTTGTTTACATCCATGAGACCCATGTATGTTCATTAACATGCACTGTCCCGACCAAATAAACCAATAAATAAATAAATAAACCAATAAAATAAACTCCGACCGGCTGTTCAGACTGACATAAAGTGCTGCGCTTGGATTCACACTGACCCCAAAGTGCTGCTCTCGGGTCGAGAACCCCTTAAGGTCGACCAAACTAGAGCCTGTGTGTAAACGCCCTTAGACTATGTGCAAGGTATCAAGAACCAATTGCTGTTCTGCATAGTAATGATTTCCTCAAGCACATATATACCTAAACTGGTATAATTTTGAAATAATTAATAGTTTCACATTTTTTCTTAAGAAGTTGCTTTTCTTGAATGTCAATATGCTAAATAATTGTGTTTGGCCTTGAGACGTTCTTATCACTCAGCTGCACTGCAGGGCATTAGCTTGATCTAATGAACACAAAATTCTGAACTCTGAAGAAAGGGTCTCTCTCTCTTATATGCACCTACTAAGCAGCCCACGAGGAGCTAATCTCAAAGTGTGTACTGGCAATTACTTTTCCACAGCTCCTTAATAAACTGGAGGGACAAGCCGATAGCAGAACACAGAGGGTATAAATTACAGCCCAAAAATAGGTCCACGAGGCTTGGTGTGATCCGTCTTCATTTTGTAAGCATGACCTGCAGGAATAATGAAACACTGGAGCTGGATTTGTCGATGCCTTTGGCAAACAAACAAAACAAACCACAAAAACAGACAAACAAACAACAATCTAAAATAAAATAACAAGAACTACAGTTGATTAATTGTCGAGCTAATCCTGGTATATAGAAGCATTTTGCATACTAAAGGGCCTACAATCTCAAGTCATAAAAGAGCAAAACAGAACTCAACACTTGGCAAAACATGAAACCTGGAACACCCTGGAAGTCATTGATGATCTTTGTATCAATTAAAGACGGTGATGCACTTGGGGAAAAATATTTCAAAGGTAATTTTAGTCGTCCGTTCTTTGAATCTTACTCTTAATACAAATAGCATGAATCTCAAGCATTGGACTCAATTTTTGTCGCTTTCGTAATCCCAATTTCAGGGTTGTTCACAGTGTTGGGCAAGTTTCGTAAAAATGTTTAATATATTTTATGTTAGTGATTACAGCTTTAAAAATGTAATAAGTTTGTATTACATATTACTGTTTCAAAAATGTAGCTGAGTTACATTACTTTGAGTTACTTTTGAGTTACTTTTGGCAAAATGTAAACTGAAAATAGTAATAATGCCACCGAGCAAAATGCAGCAGGACATTTCTTTATCCTTCACTTTCCCCATTCTCTTGTGTTTTGTAAATGCAGATCTAATAGACCAGTGGCCAACTTGACTTGCTGCATTTTTTTTTAGGGTATATTGGCGATTTTTTCCGTTCGTACATACACTTGTAACTCGAGTTACTTGAATTAATGACTAATATATTCCTGTATTTTGTGTAAGTAAAATGTTATATTCCTTAGTTACTGAAAAAAGTTATATATTTGTGTAACTCATTACTTTTGTAATATGTTACCCCCAACACTGGTTGTTCATACATATACAAAGTACCCGACACCACTTGAAATCAGCAAAAGAGTAAGGCAGTCTAATGGATCTTCGACCAAAGTGCCAGCCCGGGGCCTTACAACCCTGGGGCAAAGAACTAAAACTCTGTACATGTTCCGAGTGTTGTGTGAAGCATTGGATACAGGCTGAATATGTCATTTCAGCCTGTAGCCAATGCTGCAGACTTGAGCCAGACTGGCACCTACCCAGAGGTACCACACAAAATACACTCCCCTCAAAAACCTTCTCCTCTTTTAAGCCGCTTCGAGTTGATTTGATGGCTCGTGAATCCCAGAGTTTACTGTAATTAAACTTTTAACAACTCCGAAATCCGCCTTTTATCACTCCCCTCTCTCAGGTCTTCCTTTTGGCCACTGAGTAAATCCAATAACTTTCTGCTTTTGAACGCTACAAGATAACGGAATAGTGTTTAAAGTGCCAATTTATTTTCGATCTAATGTCTAACAAGGTGCGCAACGTCACAACTTTCTATGCTTCTGAAATTACCTTCTCTAAATGCATTCAAGTGTCTGCTGGCCCCTGTTGTTATTTATACATTTCACGCAAATACCGAAAGCTTCAAAGCGAATGGAAACCTGCCACCTCGCTTTCAAATGCGCTGAGCCGTGACGAGTGACAATAAAAGGGCAGAGATAGGGAGACTTTTATTGCTAATAGAAAATAGGTTTTATTTTGCGCTTTTTTTTATTTTGGAGTTTTACAGAGGCCACAGAACAAGATGAAATGTGTTTAAAAGGTTGTCTCTGTCACCTGGAGAAAATAGGATGCAGTTACGAGGCGCTTATACCTCTGCTTCTCACGCACGAATGAATCATCAATAACGCTCGTGGCGCTAACAGAGCCATAATGATGAGCATGTATAGACCTCGGAGCGGTGCGTGGGTATATAGCACCAACAGTCATTGTGTTAAAAAGGGCTAACACAGGAAATGAGATGGACTCCTACGGATGTCCCTAGAGTACACACACCATTCTATGCAGGATTTAGTGATAATATGGTGTGAATGCCGTCTGCGGTAAAGTCTATTCTCCATTAACCATGACACAGAAGTCTCCTCCCGTGAAATACCTCACACCCGACGTAAAAAGGTCAAACACAATCTTGATTATCCATCAGTTGCTTGTTGTCCATCGCAATATTCAGTAAATCGCCTTCACGGGGAAACAATGGGACTGGAAGTGGTCACCCTCGGCTTCTGAGTTCAACAGAGTTTGTCTCATCCTCTGTAAAATGGGTCTGTAAAGTAAAGTCATTAATTATTTCTTTTACTCTTTTTGTACTTAAATATGTGACCCGAAAATTTGTGATTTTTGCTTTTTTTGCAGATTCTTTTAGTTGCGATCATGAAGAAGCCTCCCTATGTTTGAGAAACCAGTTTTGGTATATTTAAAAACGTACAACTTTAGGTAGAAATCTCCTTGTTTTTCCTTCAAATTCGGTAAGCGGCTTTTGTCTCATTCTCTTTGCCCCCGCCCAGGGTCCAGTGTGGCTACTTATTATGCATGCAGCGACAGCGGGACAGAGACACTTTGCTCCCCAGACAGGACAAGACTCTCCCCAAGCCAGCTTCAGCGTTAAAAAAAGCTTCCCACAAAGCCACAAATTGTAAGTTTAGTATATTTTTATTATGGTGGATTTAGCGTTTGAGTTGATCTCTGATGTCTCGCTCTGTCAACAAAACATCCGCCTGTTTCCACGTTAGAATACGCTCGTCTCCACCGTCGTGTGTTTCCTTTTGTTGTTTGGGGAGGGGACACCGCTGCTTTGGTTGTTGACACATCCTTTAGCGAACAAATGCCACGCAAAAAGGCAGTTTTATACATACGCCTATTGTCTATTAGTTTATATGCATTTGAGTGAGTGAAGGCCTGAGGACTGAAACCCCATACACATGACACGACAGGGGGGAGCTTTACAGGGAGGTTTACAATGAGATGTAAATGTAAATGAGCCCTATTGTCACTCGGAGCAGCAGAAAGAGGTGAGAACAGCCCAAACTTTAGAAGCCGTTTACTCACCTTTGAGATATTTTGAGTTCCTACATTCAAGTTGATACATCTCCAAATATTATCAGATTTGCATGTGTTACACATTGTTGGAAACTTTGGAGACTACACTTTCATCATCTATGTCCAACTCAAAATTCCCCAAAACCGAGTTGTGTCCCTCGTTCTCCCCTCCTGGAACCACCTTAACGTGGTGGAGGGGTTTGAGCACCCGAATGATCCTGGGAGCTCTGTTGTCGGGGGCTTCGTGCCCCTGGTAGGGTCTCCCATGGCAAACAGGTCCTAGGTGACGGGTCAGACAAAGAGCGGTTCAGAAGCCCCTTATGAGAGACCAACAGGCCCGGTTAGAACCATGAGGCCGTCCTTCTGTGGACCCACCACCTGCAGGAGGAGCCATGTGATTTGGGCAGCTCGGACGGTTGCCCCCATGACCCGGCAACGGACAAGTGGAAGAAGATGGATGGATGGATGGATGGATGGTCGGTCCCTCGTTCTCGTGATAGGTCACATATGTTCTTCCTGCGGCAACTGACCGCTGCCGACCAAGATGCTGGTGCAGTTCTATACGGCTATCCATCCTCACCTCCATCACCGTGTGGTACCCCGGCGCTACAGAACGGGACAAGCTTCAACTGCAGCGCATTGTGCGTGCTGCTGAAAAGGTGATTGGCTGTGAGCTCCCATCTCTACAGGACCTGTTCACCTCCAGGACCCGGAGGCGTGTGGTCGGATCACAGCTGACCCCCCTCACCCTGGACACGGACTATTCACCCCTCTCCCATCAGGCAGGAGGCTATGGTCCATACAGACTCATACCTCCCGCCACATGAACAGTTTTTTCCCCACCGCCATCAAACTCTTGAATAATAAGTCCCAATAACTCTATATCAGACTCATGAACAATAACAAATCCCAATAACTCTATATGAACATAATAACCTGTTCCAGCCATTTGCACAGTTCTATTGCACTATGTGGTATGTCTACACTTAGATCTGCTGCTATTACTTACTACACTCGCACATCTGTGAACACAATCCCACAATTGTTGTTATATGTATCAATTGCTGTCGTCTTTATCATATTTTACTTTTACTACTATTTATTTATTTTAATCTTCTACATGAATACCCTTATAGCCTTATAGTTTTAAAGTTTTCATAACTTACATTTTTTTAATCTAAATTCTGTGTTATATGTTTTATGTTGCACGATTGTACCGAGAAAAAATCCTAGTTTGTGAACCTGTTCCAAACAATGGCAATATACACTATTCTGATTCTGATATGCTTTTTGTCCTCTATGTTCCATGCATCCCTCTGCAAGTGTTAAAACAGATTTGCAAGTAGCAGTCGGCCTTTCTAAAGCTCTTGAACCAGGATTTTGAGTAGCTTGAAGATGGCAGGTTTTGATGGTTAATGGAGGGAAACGGAGCACTCATGGAGAACATGCTGGGCTTGAGGTCTAGTATAAGCCGAAGCTCCTCCCAGCATGCAAAGATTTCTCGTGGTGAATTGCGCGCATCTGCGGTGACACAGGTGGGCAAATGACAGACACAACTCACATGTGGCGTCACAATGACAAAGGTCTCAACCTGTGTCAGCACCAAAGGCATCTGCCATGACTACACCTGGTGCAACGCCGACACCTAGGAGGCTTATAGTCTTACACCTGTCTCTGCAAACTCACTTTACCAACGCTTCACTTTTTAGACAAGTTTCAGTCCTATCCTATGATTAATACTTATTAAGAACACGGAAGAATAATTCATAACCTCCCTAAAGCAAACATAGTTTTTTTTTTTTATATTGTTAAATATTGTTTTTTCTGAGCTTGTGTTACAGCCTGTCAGTAAGTGTTCTTTATGGAAATATCATGAGGCTGCAGCCTCAATGGGCAAACCCCAGAGAAAAATCATGTTTGTGATCCAACATGGCTCACAAGTCTCAAATGACAAGCTTAAGGACACCACCGGGAGCAGCAGAGTACACAAGAACAGGGAGCAAATGTTTCTCCAAAGCAAGCATGGATTATTGCTGCTGTGCCTGCTAATTATCTCATGTAAAATATATTACATGGAAAAAATGTATCAGAAGAAAAAAAGGCTATCTATTCATTTATATTATGCATAAGCTGTTTTGGGTTCATGGGAGCTTAAAGCAGCAAAAATGGGCCTTGGGTACAGCATAGATAGTGGGAGGTTTGCCACAAGACTGGCAGAGAGAGACACACACAGACTGTTTCATTTAAAATCAATAATTTGCATTTGTATTTGAGCTGAGGGGAGAGGGAAATTCGTATTCGTCTTGGCTTATTGTACATGTCTTACGTGATGGGGGAAAACAAAGCACCCAGAGGAAACGTACACAGGCACGGGGAGAGCAGGTAAACCATCCTGAACATACACAGACAAGTTGGAGGAAGTGTGGATAACATTATTATACCAGAATTGAAAGAATTCCGACAGAAGAATGTAAAACATGTCAATAATACTTTTAGCTAATTTGTACAAATCTTTCGCCCAGAAAATGAAGCAACTTGCTTTGAGAACTATAGACCCATTGAACATCCATCTCATCAGCTCGGGGAATGGGAAATGACTCTTTTGATCAGGAGTAATTGGTTGCGAAGGCACTCGCTGACCCCGCAAAGTGATTCTTTTCAAAGCTGAATCGAAAACTTCCCTTTATACCTACAAAGTTTTCCCTCAAGTAAATGTAATGTCATACGCACTGAGCTGAAACTCTGCCAGATCATTTTGGCCTACTTTTGTCTCCCGGCTAAATTTAACTACAGTCTTAGCTGTGAAGAGGCCACATAAAATGTAATAGACATTTGGCATGCACGCACCATAACAAATTAATGAGCATTGCTTTAATGACCTTTCCCAGGAGTTACATATATAGACTGTCGGAGTAGAAAGAGGGTATGACTCTGAAAACTAGAATATCGTGAAAAAGTTCATTTATTTCTGTAATTGAACTTAAACCCAGAAACTAATAAATGATATAGACTCATGACATGCAAAGTGACATATGTCAAGCCTTTGTTTGTTATAATTTTGATGATTATGACTTAATAATAATAATTATCACAATTATAACAAACAAAGGCTTGACATATCTCACTTAGCATGTCGAGAGTCTATATCATATATTAGTTTCACATTTTAAGTTGTATTACGAAATTCGAATTTTCTGAGTTTCACCTGTATCAAGGGCTCAAACGGGAACAGATAATGTTATGATGTCAGTGCATAATAATCAATGTATAAGCTATAATATACTCACAAAGGCGCCAAACAACTCAAATCAACTAAATCTGTACTAAAACCAAACAAGAATTCATCCACATTGAAAAGCTTAAATCTTCAACAATATATATATTTTTTTGTTCACACAGATAATAGAAATGATATTACTTTCAAACCTCCGGCGCAAAAAATAATACAAACAAAATAAAACATTAAAACATTAACCAGACAGCAATATACAGTATGTACATAATACGGAGTGAGAGAAGGGGAGAGTTCAGCATCCTGACAACCTGGTAGATGAAGCTGTACTTAAATAGCCTTTGAGATGGCCATGGTATCTCCCTCTGAGATAACCTCGTCTGCTCTCAGCTACAGAACAGCCAGTCGAATGGGCCCTGTCCAAATCATTGCTGTTGATCATAAAACACAACAGTCCTACAAAGATCACTGAAAACAGTCAGTGAACTGAAGCTGACATCTTTGGATATCAGAGCATGATGATGTATTATGTTGCCATACAATGTTTATATAGATATCCATTAGGCTACGATTTAGACTTTCTTGACGTTTTTCTTCGGAAAGGACTTTATTTGTATAGACATAGACATAGTCACAAAGCGCTTTACATTCACTCCATACACGGTGATGGTAAGCTTCTTATGTAGCTTTAGTTTGTGCACACATCTTCGCCAACGGTCCCTCTTTATTTTATTTTATTAACCTTTATTTAACCAGGATAGTCCCACTGAGATTAAGAATCTTTTTTTCAGGGGAGTCCTGGCCCCAGAGGGAAACCTATTGTACATGTTTTTAGAGGTAAGGGAAACCGGACTACCCGGAGGAAACCTACGCAGACATGGGGACAACATGCAAACTCCACAGAGAAAGGCCCGTCCAGGTGGGACCGAACCCGGGACCTTCTAGCTGTGAAGCACGAGTGCCATATACCGTATGAGTGTGAATGAATGTTAATGAAACCATAACGACTCCCTTTAATGCTTTGGTTATATGGTACAAGCGTAGTTATATTAATGTGAAAGACACTACACTCTGTGGGGTGCTTGTGCTCAGGTACATTGTTGTAACATAAAAAATGAATGATCAAAAACACTGCATTGGCCTTATTATTAGTACAGACTCCAGGTGTGCTGCTGTTTGTGTTTCTCCACACAAATAAGCTCTGTTACTATTGGAGACACATCAGATGGTAATAATAATGGCGCTAAAAGCTACAACAAATCTCCCAGAAATAAAGATAGATCTGCATTTCCTATAGGGATGCACACTTCACTAGTTTTTTCTTGGAATTGCAAGACAAATGTACGTACGTTACAGGAGCCAATACCCAAGCTGTACAACTGCTGGTTGTTTGGACATAATATCAATCCTTGATGCAGCTCCTGACAACAGCGGCAATTGAGACATAATTAAAGAGTTCAACCAATTCTGAAATTGATACATTTGTAGTTAATTAATTAGTATGATACACATGAGTTTGGGAGTTGTTTTGTGTGGTGAAAGTTTTCTTATATTCATATTTTACTTTATGAATAAAATATTTTGAAAATAATATCCAGGGAAACGCGTCGGCATGTCCATCTAATAAAGGACTTTTAACTAGGAATCGGAGTGCCTCGGATTTTTTGCTCTCTTTTTGCTCATACTTACGTTTTGGATCCTGAAGAGCACCTGACTATTCTACCCACTGAAGCGATCACTTTGTTCCCCTCAAAAAATATCCAGGGATTGTTCCAAAAACGAGACTGCGTTTATAATTTCCGGAAAGGAAGAAATGTTTCAAAAAACATGTGAGAACGAGTGCAAAGCAGCATTGTGTTTCTTTTGTTGGGATTAATGTGTGGAGTGAGTTGGACCAAGAGCTAAAAGACTGTAAAACCTAATTCAATTTAAAATTCTTTTGAAGAAATCAATTATTAAAAAAATACACTGAGAATGGATGCTAAGGATGCAAAATTAAGATGATAGATTTTTTCTTTCTTCATTGTGACGATCTAAAAAAAAAAACATTTATAACTGCTTGCATAAGACATTGGCAGCTTTTACTGTTTATGTTTTGTAAAGATACTGGGATAGGCGCAATAAGCTTTAGCTTTTGCCTATTCCATTTCAGACTTTATGTTTATTTATGTCGTCATCTGTTAAATGTTTAAATGTCTGAATAAAAATAAATCTGAAAAAAATAAATACAAATTAAGACAGTTTGAGGGAGTAAGCAGGAAAGGACCTGAAGCATGATGGAGATGTGGTGATGGTTGTGGCTGGACAGGATTTGGAATGAGCACATCAAAGGAACAGCTCACGTTTGATGTTCGGCAAAAAAAGTCAGATGTTCCATGTTGAGAAGTACAGCTAAAAGGGTACTCAGAGGTATTTCTAAATATATATTTGATATAATGTGAACAGATTTGAAGTAAACATATTCCAGTTGATGTTCCAAGAGGTTGATGTTGCAGTTGTGCACAATTTTGTGGTTTAATGTTGATTTACAATTACATCAAATATGATGTGGAAGACTGTTTGTTTTGATTTTATCCTATTTGTTAAGGTTTTTAGCCATTTATCCGATCTGAAAGTACGCTTAACACTTTGGGTTGCCAGATGATACGGCTAAACTAAATTACTCTCCTCTGGTTAATTTGAACTTCCAAAATGTCTGCACCTGTCTCCTACCAAGTCCACTGGTTAAGGCTCATGAAACTATCACATGGAATTGCTCTTTTTGTTTGTTTCCCCCGGGTACTCCGGTTTCCCTACCAATAAAACATGAACAATAGGTTAATCCTCTAGCCAGGTGTTTCAGACCATCAGCCTGGCTCCACATCTGAAGATGGGTCCCCAGGCGTCGGCCTACACCGGCTGCACACTGCTCCTACAGGTTGGCCCAGGGGTATTGGCGAGTTTCCCTATAGGGATTAATAAAGTATACCTTAACCATAACCTCATTATTCTCAGCACTCGGCACCTTATGTAGCCACAGCACAGATGCAGGACATAGCTGATGTTATGTCTATTTACTGTAATTAGAAAATGTTGTGAGTGTTCACGGGTAGATGTAATTAAGTTATTCTCCCCACATTATTGCTTTCACTGATATATAGTAAATCTAATGATCAAAAGTGCATGCCAGGCAGACTCTGTATGAAAGTCTGTCTTTGGTGTTGTACATTTCAGGTGTCATTTTAGATATGACTTCAATTACGTGTTAATGCTTGTCTTCCCAGCTGCAGTAATAGAAAGCTCAGAGGGAGGTGATGAGCTCTAATATTGTGGGCAGAAGAGGAAAATGAAGGAGCGTGTCTCTGCCGGGCAGGGGGTAGTCTGGAGCCCCTGGTCAAACTGTGTGGCCAGATGTTCTGCGACACTGGAAAATGACTTCTGATGGAGCAAAGGCTCATGGGAAGTCTGATGTTTACTTATAGTAATGTTAAAAGGTGTGCTATGCGAAGTTTGATTATAGAGCTACACAAGAATGGTGAGATAATGACGTCACAGACTCAAAACAAAGTTGGATATTTGATGTCATTTTGATTTGCAATGATGGACTGAATTACATTTCTGTAGTATAACGGATCAGGGGTATGGTCTGTGTTGTCAGCGCAACAATGTTTCTGTTTTCATCATTTCTCCACTCATCTCTATGTAAATAAAGTTATTCGAAATGCGTTCCCGGTGGTGGGAACGCATTTCGCTCATGGTCTACTCTCGCTATCCAATCCCTAGGAAATAACAACACATATTTCCACGTGGTCTTAAAATTGATAACCCTGTAGAAAGAAAAGAAACATTTAGCATCCAAAAACACTGGCAACCAAGCCCGCTCTCAGTAAAGCAACAAATTGCACATTTATTTTACTATTTTTGTGGTAATGTTTTTACTTACCGCTGGAACTGTGTTTCGCGTGATGCCTTACAAAACACCAAACCGTCTTAAATCTAAAAATATAATATGAAGAAAATGCAAACTCCTTTAATTTAATAGCTTGTTGAAAGTAATGAGAAGATGGAGGAAATGGGACTTTTGGCCTTGGCAGAAGTCTTTGCTCTTTCGATGACCTATGTAATTATAGCGGCATAAAATGGCTAAAAAAATGAAGAAGCTACAGTTCATTACCCAGCAGGAAGTCCTGAATTGATAAGTGTGTCTCTTATAGGCCTCAAAATATAGCAGCTTCATTTACATGAAGTTGATAGTGTGGGTTGACAGTAAATATATTAGAAAATGGAAAGCAGCAGCAATAAAAGAATAGTGTATGAGCAGATTCAGTGATAACATTCTGTGACATTGTCTGCAATGAAGTCTTTTATTGCTTTTGCTGGAGCCTTTTCTCAGCTGTGAAGGAGACTTAACACAAAGGATGATTCATTCAGAGGTTCAAAGGCCCCACAGATAATAAATAACGGACAATCTCATTGGCCACACGTTCTAAAATGTTTAATGTGTGACCCCATTATTTAGAGCAGAAAAAAACATGATTCAGAATCAAAATCATGTCGCTCTAAAAAGAATGTTAAAAAGGTGTGCTATGCAAAGTTTGATTATACATGCTTTTCAGTCATGTGACTTTTGTTGTTATGGCGGCCATTTTGAATACCGAAGTAGAATTATGCAGTACCACAACATGTAACAATATCTCAACTCAGGATGAAAATGAAAGACGACTGATTGACAGTGGCATTTTTATGTCCTCGTAATCATTACTCAAGAAGATAACAGTAAAAACACGGCCCCAGAGACGCACATTCATGTGAAGAAACCAGTAAGTCAGTGTTTAAGCTGCCCAAGATGAAAGCATGCTACCAGTTAGCATTTAGCGTTAACAGCTCCGCTCTGACCTCTCTAAGAGCCCTGAACCACAGACATCTAGCCTTGGATACAACATGTGACAGAGGTCAGAGCTGAGCTGTTACTGTAGTATTTCCTCAGCGTTCATAGATGTGAGCCACATATGTGTTTATCGTGTTGAAGCCATCAGTGGTAACAGTGCCGAGTCTAACAGGTTAAACACTCACTCAGCCTGAGACTCTGTTGACATGACAAACTGTAAAAATCACAGAGAAAGGTTTTCTGTTTTCTCTTTGATGTGTTCATTTAGTCTGAGGAGTGAAGCCGATCTTTAGTAATTCCTGCTGTAGCTCGACAGACAGAGCTGCTACATCTGTGCTGGTTATATCACATAAACGTGTGCTCTCTGGTTCCGTGTTTTAACTGTTATCTTCTTGAGCAATGATTACGAGTACATAAAAATGCCACTATCAATCAGTTGTCTTTCATTTTCATCCTGAGTTGAGATATTGTTATATGTTGTAGTACTGCATAATTCTACTTTGGTGCTCAAAATGGCCGCCGGAACTATGCGTGATGTCATTGGAAATGCATGTATAGAGTTACATGAGAATGGTGAGATGAGTGACAGTTTAACTCATTTATCCATCAGTTATTCTTGTCTTTCCTGTTGGAGTGTTCGGTGCGAATAATGGTGTTGCACATTACACATTGCTTGAGGATAAGTAGACTTCACAAACAAGAGTTCAAATCAACACTTATTCTGTGTGAAGATCCGATCATCTGTGTGAACCTGGAGCAACACAACCTCACCTCTCCTAGATCATTAAGAAACAAGTCAAACAGAAACACAGTCTGAAAGGAGGAAACAATCTTGACAGGGCAGTGCAGCCTGTGGTTGTATGAAATCCCTTGCAGAGCACAGGCATTCTGATCAGAGGAATTACATGAATATTCAATAAACGTATGGACTCAAAAGACACCAATAAAGAACGCACTGGATTACCGACATGTTTTAAACGGGATTTGTGACGCAACACTTTGTTTGCTTTCCTGCACATCTGCATTTGCGGACAGTGGCCCCGGTGGGCGCAGCTGTGCAGTGTTCAAAACACTTTCAAGCCATCTGCGTGACGGAAGGTTTAGAGGTTAGCGAAGACGGACTGTGTGAGCAAAACACATTTTATGGTTTGACATGTTCACTCCACAACTCTCATTTCTCATGCCGAAACATCCTGCCTTCATTCATATTGGCAAAAATCCCAGCCGGGAGCTTCTCCTGCAATATAGTTTTATTTATTTGCAATAAGAAAATATGCCATTGAGCGGGTGTCAACCTATAAGTCATGAAATCCAGAAGCTGTTGACTGTCAAGAGAAGCTAAATCATCAATTGAAATAATATAATCTAACGGCAAAATGAAATCTGAGGCACACAAAATCTATGTACAGTATAATCTAATATTATATTGATTTTTCTTGTATTTTACATCCATGCTGCCATCGTAAGTGTTTTGCAGTAGTGTGAGCCCTGTCCTCTCTCCATAAAGTCAGGTCTCTCTGTATGAACAGGCTCTGGTCTAAACCAAACCACCGACATTGCATGGTGTAGTATCAACCATAGCTTTGATTTCTTAAAAGCAGTGCGGAAAATCAATACCATTGAGGCTCAGGAGAAAGGGGCCCGATTGTCAATATAATGCCGATGCTTTAAGTCCGTCTTATTATCAAAGAAAAAAAGACTCAACGACTACTGATGCGATGATTACCTTTAAATATAACGCAAACGTATTGTGCATTCGTGTCATAACAAATACCAATTGGCTGTTTACTGGCCAAACCACTTACCTAAATAAAAATGAACAAATAAGGAAGGAAGAAAGGAAGGAGGGATGGAAGGAAGGAAGGAAGGAAGGAAGGAAGGAGGGAAGGAAGAAAGGAGGGAAGGAAGGAAGGAAGGAAGAAATGAAGGAAGGGAGAAAAGAAAGAAAGAAAGAAAGAAAGAAAGAAAGAAAGAGAAAGAAAGAAAGCTTTAGCATCAATAGTAGAGTAAGGATTATGTCGCCCCTGTGTTAATGGTTCACATTAGGTTAAGAGCTCCACAGCCTCACACATCGCTTTAGCATCAATGGATCTGGGTACGTGTCTGAACACATGATGAAGCCATAGGCGGCCTGTCGACGGCACGACACAAAAGAGGAGAGAAAAGTAATTTGAACCTTTCAAATAGTTGTAGAAAAGCTTAACTTGAAGAAAATTGTTTCTTTTGAAGAAAACTCACACAACTTAGAACTTAATTAACTGTCAACGTTTCTGTGATGACTTAAATGTCGTGGTTGTTGTTGCAGTAGTTCAAGCATTTATTGGTTATGTAGGAATATATTGTATATGGAGGGTTTCATAATGATTACACATTCATTTTTTCAAACCGCAAACTGTGAAAATGTGTTGGCCCAGGGGGCACCATAAGTGTCGCCATATACAGTTTATACAAACACCTGACACATGACATAACACTGACTCATGTAAGGGGGTGAAAAAGCAATCAAACCAATACCGCACTTCTAGCATTTGCAGAGCGATAAAAACCTTTGCTTCCAAATTTTGTTCATAAACCAATTTCCATGAGGCAAACATATTAACAGGACAGACAGAAAGTTTCTGGCGTCGGCCTCACAGTATTTTGAAGGGAGAACAAAAAAGTGAATCTTCATTAGGTTTTAAAGGCACTGTACCCAGGGACGTGCACAGACAGAGCCCAGGTGGTGCTCAAGCATCTGCCCCTTTGCCCTATGCCCTTTAAGTGCCCTTCTCGCGACCACCATTTTTTTTTCTCCCAAAAATAAGTATTATTTATTTTATTGTTTTTAGATATTTGCCCTACTAAACCAATGTGTACTGAAAATACAGTTTTAATGCTCAACAACTTCACTCCTCTGCCTCTCGAGCTGCGGCGCTAGTTTGTGGCTTGATCAATGAAGGGCAGGTGCACTGTCCCCACGTTTCCCCCGTGTGAGAAGATGGTACAGCCCATCTCTGTAAGACGCGGGAGTAAACTGAGTAAATTCGATAACTTTCATGTACGCACCAGCGCGACATGACCGGATTATTAAGAGGAATGGAAACGAAAGGGCCGATCAGGTGAGGACCTCAGCGCCGCGTTCGAGACCATCCGGACAAAGTCAGCGGTAAGAAGTCAGTCTGAGTAATAGAGCCCATTTTAAGACCATTTTATAGCGCAACAAACAGAACCGTTAAAGGTACTAAGTCAGAGCTGGGCGTAGACCAGGGCCAGAGTAGTGTGAGCTGAGGAGAGGGAAAGGTGAGGAGGAGAGTTGCCTGGGCTCTGGACAATGTGCCTCTAATGAGTTGCCCTTTTGTCTTGTCTTTGTTTTGAGCACCTGCCCCTCAAAATGTCACGTGTCTCATTCTCGAAGACGGCATGTACGTCACAGTCACTGATTACTATGACAACGGACAGCGCCATTTTAGCGTGGTGTCCCGTTGCCTGACATAGCAATGGATAAATCAAGAATTACCCTACATTTGGCATGGAAAACAACATGACAAATGGCCGAAATCAGGTATGACATTGTGCAGTCTGACATAGCAACACGTAGCAACCATAAGCACAACAGAAAGCAACAGGCCGCAGCAGCGTCGCTTGTAACTTCATGTTTTTAGAGGAATTTCCATTTAAGCAGCGATAAAAACGAGAGAAATTACCGTATTACCTCCTGAGCGGCAGGGACAGATCAGATAAACATCATGACACTGTTTTCCTTCAGCCACAAGCTAAACTTTTCTAAACACACTGTGCACCCGTTTTCTTTATTTACAAACATTAAAAGAAAGTCTTTCCTTAACTTTAAACAGATTTCATGAAAGCCGCAAATCACCTTCTCATGGAATACTTTTTGTTGTATATTTTGGGACATTAACACACAACGTAAATATATGTTTATCTAACAAAAAAGAAGCAAAAAGAGTAAAAACTGTATTTCAAATGGTGCATTTGGTGCAACATTTCCATCTTGCACTCACTTTTAGCCTCTGTCTTGATAAATGACTCCCTATGTCTTGTCCAAAAGCATTTGAAAGCTAATATTATACATTGTGCATTCAAGTAGTTTTAGCTTCAAAGTGACAGAAAACGTAAGTCTACAAAAAGTGTATTCAAAACAGCCAGACTGTTTCCACAGTTTGATTGAAGAAACAAGTAGAATCCCTGGTCCTCTTTCCACATGGATAAATGATGTCTCCTGGATCGGAGCCGGAGACGCAGCAGCCGGTTTGTATCTTGTCGACTTTACAAATGTTTTCACAGAGTTATTTCTCACTCTGCGCAAGAAGAATGCATTCATATGAGTGTCAATTAAAAGTCTTCTATCTCGATGAGCTCCAGGGGGAATATGTGAGAGCTTCAGCGTTTTGACAGCGAGATGGATGCGGTAGAGAACAGACCGCGGGACAGCCCTACAGGCCCGGCACGGCATCAATACGAAGCAAGGTTTAGACTAAATGATGTTTTGTCATTTCCCGGACCCTCTTCCATCATCTCCAAGCTGTCGCCCAACGGACTTCACCAAGAGTTTGTCCGCTCTGCTACGTCCTCTTATTGGCAGCTGTCATTGGACCAGGATGAGAAGGGATGGCTTTGAAAATATAAAATAACGTTCAGAGTCCTTTATATATATATATATATATATATATTTGGGAAGTGCATGGATGAAAAAGTGACTGATTCGGTAACACAGTAAAAGGAAAATCTTTTAATGAACAAAATCGGCCGGTCAAAATGTTTGCAGTCTCTTTGAAGATCACATACTACCATCAACATCAACGTCACCTCAACAAAGATGCAGATTGATCGACAGCTGGAGAAAACAAAGGACACGCTGGGTATCCACACCAAACAGACTGTGAAGAGTATTTGGTTGCCAATTTTTGGTGGCTGAACCCCAAGGGAGGGACCAGATATCGGAGGTTGTCCCAAGAGCCTTTGCCTGTGGGACGCTCTGCCTCCACACGGAGTGCTTTAAGTCTCATATTAAGATCCACTCGTGTTGTGTGGTCCACTGTGTCTTTCATTTTAATCTTATTTAGTTATTAGTGGTTTTATTTAATTTGATTGTTTTAATGTTTGATTGTTTCTTTAGTTTTTTTAGTTTTGTTGGCTCTTGACCTCTTAACCCACACCTGAACCGAGCACATCTTCTCCAGTTTGGCATTACCCAAATGAAAAAAATAGCAGCAAAAACGAGAAGAAAACGAGGATAAAAACGCTGCAAAAACGAAACTAGGACAAAAAAGACACAAAAGAGCAACAAAGAAAGCCACAGAAATGTGACACAAAAGTGATGAAAGTGGAACAAAAAAGTGACCAAAAGGCCACAAAAGATCGGCAAAAACGCACGGCAGCAACAAAAGGAAAAAGATCTGTTTAGATCAGTTATGTAGGCCTTAGCTTTCAGATGAGGCGTTACACTGGCCTCTCGGCTGTAGGCTCCAGTCCAGATTTGCTTTTAGAGTTTGTTAAAGGCAAACTGGAGAAAATGTACTCTGTTAAGTGAGGTGCAGGTGGCCACCCTCAGCTATTCCATTCCCATATTGCATCGATGCACCACCTTCAAAACAGCCAGTTAACTTTGTCCCGCAGAGGCAGAGACGAGCTCCGCACCTCCCCCGCCAAGTAGAGAAAAGAGACCTGATACAACTCTAATGTCTGGATGCTTTTACGTGAACGATAATTCTTCACTCTTTACCTTACGGCGCCAGGAGTGCTGCAATCTTAGCACTTGTCACATTACCTTGAACTCCATATAGTAACAAAAACACTTACGTATTTTTTATTTATTTATCTAAGATGAAAGCTTGTTGGAAACAGTTTTGATACCTTTGTCTGTATGAGCCCAACGTAATACCCTCTCCCATATCTGTGAGACAAAAACAAAATTCATCGTATAACCCCAAAGAACGCAACATATTTTAATTATATGAAAGTCATATAGCGAGTCGCTTTCTCTCCTTTTATTCAGAACACTTGTAGTACAGTACATTAGTTCTATGTAAATGAGAAGGGGCCTTGGCATACTTTATCTTAATCGTCGTCATTTTTCTTCTGACGGTGCTCCTTGGGCAACTTTGAAAAATCCAAACTTTTTCATTTGGTTTAATGCAAATATTATCCTCTACCTAGATTTACGTAGAGTCGTTGTTAAGAGGAGTGCTTTGAATATCAACCCTTCAGCTAAAATGACAAGTTCAAAATGTGGACAAATAGGGACATTTCATGAGACTAAGTTTTGGGCATGAAACTGAATGCCTTGTCCTTGGCGATTGCCCTTCCATCTGCCAAACCATAAAATATATTGTAACCATGAGAAACCAGAGGCATATTACAGTAGATGGCTTAGTTTGGCATTGGGACAAAAATGAGGAGGAGGCGCTCGCTGCGTACTTTGCATGACTGTTATTTCTCTAGAGCGATCATAATCTTTAGGTAGGTAAGAATCTGAGGCAGCACGTTTAGTTAATTATAATTATGTTTAAAATTGCACATCATTGATTGGTGCTAAACTCAACTGACCCCAGATTTGCACTTGCTAAGCTGTAAAGTACTCAAAATCAATATTACATTACTGTTGTTTCTCAGGCTCGTCTTTATATAGAACAGGAAAAGACAATACTCTGGTTGGCCAGACAAATCTTGAGAATAACATCGTTGCAGCAAAACAGGTAAACAGAGTAAGGAAAAAACTATTCTGACGTCACCGTCTGAAGCCATGATAGGCATAAATATAAAAAAACCAAACCAAAAACAAGGTAACATTGTGTGTTGTGCCATTCATGCATATGAGAAATGTGTCTGTCTTCTCCTCAAGAGCCACAGTCACACCCAAGCAGTTTCTCTGGACAGTCTTACCATGTCAGTGTAAGACTTGGCTCTATCTTCAAACCATTCACCTTAGGAAGCTATTGTCTAGTGTTTTGTTGAAACGTCGTCACTTTCCTTTATGCCATGAGGCGTTTCATGTCTCAGGAAATAAAACAGTTGTATTACTTTGGTCTGTTTTAAGATAAAATACAAAAAATACCAATGCTACGGCGTTCAAACATATTTCAAAAATACATGGCAAAGCATGACTCTTTTTTTTTTTCAGTTTGCAACACTATTTACAAAACAAAATGAATCAATTTCATGACTCGAATAGTTTTGGATTGCTGGATATTGCTTCTCACCCACTTCTACCCCCTTCTTGCATTTCTGATTCTGCGTCAGTGCCTGCGCTGCCTTCAGCTCCATACCAGGTTTAATTGACTTGGATTCTATTCGTCACCTCTCCCTCTAACCCGCAGTGGCCGTCGGAGTGACCCACATCTCAGTATTGAGCGCGCCACTTGCCTCACCGCGCCTGCATGTTTGATTTGCCCATTTTACTCAAATACATGCACAGGAGAGCACTCATTGTTTATTGTCCAAAGGTACAGCAAGTATAGACTGCTTTTTCATTTATGCATATTCAGCTTGTCTACTGATGTCCACTCGGCTCAAAACACCTGATGATGTCATGACGTGATGTGCGTATGTTTATACTGATCATTTCAAAACTCAATTAACGTCTGAATTTAAGCGTGTTCTATGAAGTGGTGGCAGCATTTCCATGCAAGTTCACCGCATCACTCCCGTCTCTCATATTGAAGAGGTTGAGTTCTGTCGTACTAGTTTATACTCATTTGGTCATAAAAAATGCAATAACCAAGGCCAAAGTAATTCAGTCCAAATAATGCACAAGGCTGAGCAAACAATCTTTCAGTTGTCATCTTCAGTTCCCTTTGAGTTGTTGCTCAGATTAGTGTTCTCAACTTGTCCATTGTCGTATGACTTTCGGACACGGATATGGGCATTTGGTGAAGTTTATTTAATCTTCACACAGGGAGATAGGAGCAGGAGAATGTGTCCTAGCTTGGTTCCAGTACATTTTGTTTCGTCTGCCATCCGTCCTCACTGGCAGCGTTCCCGACACTAAATCACACCTTTTCAGGCGGTTGTCAAGACATGCAGCAGCGCAAACATGATCGAAAGTCATTTTGAAGGCTGAATGTAAACATGCAGCTTTAGCCTCCTGCACGTAATTCTGACTAAGATCCTGGCTCAGGGCGTTGAACTGCAGTCGCTGCCTAGAGGCGCTCTGGTAAAAGATATCTGCTTTGAGGCCAAAATCTTAAATTGCTGTAATTATATTGTGATGGTGAGGTGATGTAAATTTTTTGGTTGAAAATCTGATTGGGGTGATTGTCCAGATACCAAATCACACCTTTAATGTTTCAATGTTTTCTTGCTTTTCATACTACAGTATTCATTCATCTTTGTAACCACGTGATACAGGCCCAAAAAAAACAATGTATATAGTTACTTTTGATTCTTTCATTGGACCACTATTGAGAGATACTGCCAGCTTCTTTCATATGAACATTATGATGCATGTGGAGCAACCACACAGACAGAGATAATCACCCAAGGTTGCTAGTTAAATTCCCTCAACTGGCAAAACACATGGCCTTAGTGCAGGGGTTCTAAAACTTGGTGGCCAGGGATCCCTTACCGAACAGATAAAGCCCAAAGACCCCCAACCGTCCACTTCCATGTGACTTTTAAATTAATGTATGAGTTTAAGTAAGTAAGTGCATTGTTTGGCATTGTACAATTGTGCAACGAAATTGCGTTCAGGTGGGCCAACCTGACCAGCATGTTTTTGGAGGTAGGGGAAACCGTAGCACCCGGAGGAACTGGGTCAGCTCCCCCGCTTCCTCCTTCCTCTCTCTCTGCTCCACAACAGTCTTTTTCCCATCTTCTCCTTTGTCCCTTCCTTGTTTCCTGTAGCGCTTCTTTCGACGTCTCCACTGTGTTGCAGACGTGGGGGCTCTTGGTGCCTCTTCAGGGTTTCAGACTGACATATTTGTAGGTCTCGAATGTCTTTAGCTCATACGTTAGCTTGCTGCTATGGACTCTCTGCAGTAAAAAGCGCACTGAACCTCACAAAAACACAGCAATGGTGCACAAGAGTATCCAGTGAAACAATGTGGAACACAGAAAATTACAAATGCAGTTCGCAGAAAAAAAAGGCAAAAACCGCAGCTGTACCATGAGAGAGGGAAGTTGCTAATTGTTTACACGTCGCCAAACCATGCGTTAAAAACAAATGTAAGTGAAGGAAAGAAGATAATATAATTTCACAGATAATGAATATGTATCATTTGAAGAATAGTTCAATACGTTTGTTAAGTGTGACGTCACGACTTCCGCTTCCGGGTCCTATCAGACGGGCAAATATGCGAGAAAAAACATAAACAACTCTTAAAAACAACCCTCAATATTTCTGAAACTCAACGGAGAGTTACTGAAGCTACTTATTTCTCAGACTCATTGGCCACAAATTCCGCACCTACTGATAAAAAAGTAATATTTACAAAAGTCGGTAATTCCGGGGTTAGCGTAGCTGTTGCGCCATTAGCATTTTCCCGCTAACCCAGAAGTACTGATTTTGGTAAATATTACTTTTATAGCAGTAGGTACAGCATTTTTGGCTAATGGGCCTGATAAATAAGTATGTTCAGTAACTCTCTGTTGAGTTTCAGAAATATTGATTGTGATATTAAAGAGTTTTTTGTAGTTTCTCGCACATCTGTCGGACCCGGAAGTAGAGCTGTGACGTCACCACTTAACAAACGTATATTTAGTGGATTTTATGTTATACTTACTTTCTTGAGCAGGAAATCACCCAGAGTTTTATGGTCCCCACCTGAAATGTTGACCTCATTTTCTAGAATGCCATGTACTGTATGCAGTGCAGTGTTATTGGTCATATTGATATGGCCGATCGTTGTACACGGTTTGTTGGGATATTGATGTAGACAATAAGCTCCTCATTCACTGGGACATCTGTCTCAGCTGTTGTCTATAATGTCACCACCTATCCCCAATGTGTTACAATGATCGCCAGCCTTTGTTTGTGCCTTCCACCTAGCTTAGCCTCAGCCGCAAACGTAAATGTCACAGGAGCCAGCCAGGTAGCAAATTCATCCAGCACATGTCAATTGCACTCAGCTGAAGAGGTTGAGCCGCTGAACGTGCCGGTAATGTCCAATGATATCAAATGTCACTCAAATGGTCAACGACTGTTTTTGTGTTCGGACTGAAATTAATTAGTGTTTCGAGCAGTGGAGATGAGAAACACGATGCTACATGGCACATCCTTTGCAGAAGCACAAACAACACATCCACTGAGCAGGGCGCTGACAGATTTAGAAAGCAAATGGACTTTCTGAATCAAACACTGCTGAAAGATCCACGTCCCATGCAATCCCTGGTGCTTTGAGAGTAAATCCTTGTGACTTCTGAGTTTGTCAAATTAGAAAAGAAGTTGAAGTGCATCATATATGGCAGAATGGGAAAATGGATATACTTGTTTTTACTCTGCCGCTGCTCGTAAGTGCGTTGTGACTTAATTAGCGCGTAACAACAGATGTGTACATAGACTATGATATTAACAAGATAATGAAGCTTGGTTGTGATGAAGTATAAGAATGTACAAAGAAGAAAGTTGCTTGACAGAAGTGTTCATCATTGTGAAGATGAGATAATGATCGCACTGACTTTAATCTTTCTAATGGATAACTATTAAAAGTAAATGAAATCTGTGGGAAGACTGCTTCAGAGCCATTTTCATTTGTTTAGGGGAAGGGTTTTCCTGATTCGCACAACTACATTATTCACCTAAAATTGTGTTTCTAGCCACCCTTTTCTTGCCTAATGTGATTGTTTAGTCAAAAAAGGACACCATATTTCTTACTGTGTACACCTCCACCACCTTCCTCATTTCGATGGTCCCCCAACAGCTGATTCAGCAGCACTTAAGAGGAAACCCTCACACTTTACTCCAAATGCCACCGTGTTAACACCTACGCAAACTGGCAGCATCTACACGCTTCATTAAATATGCAAGCCTTTATTGTTTTGACATGTGCGGCCTTTTTTCTTTTCTTTTTTTTGGAAAGAGCCACAAGATCACCACACACTGAGTTATTTTACTTTATGTAGACTTTAGACATAGTGAATGTGTCCTCTCTTCTAGACCCATGCTTCAGTCAGTGCGCCAGAGCAACATGTGCGACTGGATCCATTCTCTGTATCTTTTTTGGATCTTTGTCAAGATAACCTGGCTGGAGGATTTGCTTTTTCTGCATATTCTGGGCTGCGGAGGGGAAAAGTGGAGCACCTGGACGGAGAAAAACACATCAAATCCTCCCTGCTGTGAAGCAAGAGTGAAAACTACTCAACAACATGCACCAAAGAAAGCCTTGGCAGGTTTGGTCAGACCAATAATGAAAACACACGCTGTCAGTAATTGATCGCATAAAAACCCACCTTGCACCTGATGGGAACAAAGATGTTTAGAAATGGGTTGAAATTATTACACATTTATTTTGTTTCTGGCTAAACACATTTCCTCCAACTATCACTCCTCTTTTCTATTTCTTTTGAAATTTTTTCTTTTTATTTTATTTTAAGGGGAGACACGGTAGGTGAAAATAATAGGTGTGTAAAACGTCAATTTTTCATGCACTGGTCGATTTTGAGATTTCTGAGGCAAGTTTCTCTTCCATCCATCCATCCATTTTCTTCCACTTTATCCGGGGCCGGGTCGCGGAGGCAGCAGTCTGAGCAGAGACGTCCAGACTTCCCGATCCACGCACACCTCCTCCAGCTGTTCTGGGGGGACCCCGAGGCGACACCAGGCCAGCTCGGAGACATAGTCCCACCAGCGTGTCCTGGGCCTTCCACGAGGCCTCCTCCCAATAGGACATGCCTGGAGCACCTCCCGAGGGAGGCGACCAGGAGGCATCCGGAACAGATGCCCTAGCCACCTCAGCCTGCTCCTTTCGACGTGAAGGAGCAGCGACTCTACTCCGAGCTCCTCCCGGGTAACTGAGCTCATCACCCGATCTCGGAGGGTGCGCCAAGCCACCCTGCGAAGGAAACTCATTTCGGCCGCTTGTATTTGCGATCTTGTCCTTTCGGTCATTACCCAGATCTCATGACCATAGGTGAGGGTGGGAACGTAGATCGATCGGTAAATCGAGAGCTTTGCCCCCTGACTCAGCTCCCTCTTCACCACAACAGTCCGATACAGCGACCGCATCACTGCTGATGCCGCACCGATCCGTCTATCGATCTCACGCTCTATCCGTCCCTCACTCGTGAACAAGACCCCGAGATACTTGAACTCCTCCACTTGAGGTAAGGACTCCCCACCGACCTGAAGCAGGGAAACCACCTTTTTCCGGTGGAGAACCATGGCCTCAGATTTGGAGGTGCTGATCCTCATCCCGGCCGCTTCACACTCGGCTGCAAACCGCCCCAGTGCGCGCTGAAGGTCCTGATTTGATGAAGCCAACAGAACAACATCATCTGCAAACAGCAGAGATGAGATCCTGAGGTTCCCAAACCGGACACCCTCTGGCCCCTGGCTGCGCAAGTTTCTCTTCTCCCTTAAAATCTTAGCTTTAATGTCAAAGTAAAAAAAAAGACCAATGGATTTTATTTGTCTGCTTGTGCCCTTCAGCTTTCTGTGTATTCTGCTGCCTCCCGTAATGTCTCCATGACACATGAAAGGAAATACTGAAGTATCGTGAGAGGGATCTAAAGGAAAAGGAATAATTTTCAAGTAAATTAAGCTTCCAGTCTCCATTCATTGTAACTGCTCACTGTTGTTTATGGACCCAAATGTAAGAGCCAAGTCCATAAACACTCACAAGCAATTGACTTAAGCAGGTTTATTTCATTTATTCGGTGCATTTAAGCCAATAACGCTGAATTAGGTTTAACTCTGTGAGCAAATTGGGTAAACACGATGGGTACGATTTGGCCCTGATGCTTGTAATAGCTGCTGCTCACAATATGGGCAATCAATGGGACCTCTGTTGTAGGACACAGAGCCAACAACAACAGCTCACTCGACATAAAACTCAATGGGGAAAGCAAAAGGAATGCATTTGTATCCCCGTAATAAGGACAGTTCATGGAAAGGACACAGGATTACACCAATAGTAACCAATAAATAAATGGGTGATGCATGTTCACAAAATAATATTTCCTTAATAACATTTCGTAAAGTCCGGAATGTTTTGTGGCTGACACTGAGACTGCTTAGAAACTGCCTTTTTATTTATATAAGAATTCAATATTTATGATTTATTTATAGATACATTTATTAACCCGGGATAAATAAGAAAATGCAAAAATGCTCTCATCAAAGTGAATGTGAAAATACCCTTCAGTGCATGGGTTTAATAAGCTTTTATGTTTCATATTTTATTATGCAGCCTATCTGATACAACACTCACATACATTCTACACTTTACATTAAAGCCGGGGTACCTGATTTTTTGGTGTTGTAGAATACATTTTTTTATGCCACAGAGTATTTTGTAAACACAGCAAAACACAGACCTTGCTGTATTGTCTTCACCTAAAGATGTATTGAGCAATGGATGATAGAAGTCTAATCTAAATTGGAATTTATCTTGGGGTGGCCGCCCCTGCTTCACTTTGTCACCACTCAATGCTGTATATGGGTGTGAAATGTGCATATAATTACATTCTTTGAACAATGTAAATACACAGGAGAGACAGTGAGAGCTAGAAACAAGTCTGGGCCAAAACCAAAAAATGTCACTGTTTGAACAGGACAAATCCGGTACCCTAGCTTTAACATAAACATTTTAGGAAAACTTCATATTGATCTAAGTATATTCAGACTCTCTAACGATTGAATCATTTTATTGCCCTCAATCATTGGTTTGTTGTAAATTCCATTCCATGTCCATGACAGAGATAAGAAATGTTCCAATATTGAACGTAAAACGTATCAAGCTGAAACACCTTTTGGGTATTTTACATTTTGTAATATTTTTGCAAGAAAAATACGGAAAGGAGTGAGACCAGGATGGTCAGGATTTCAAATTGTCCTGGAGCTCCCTCTGCTGGCAGCAGTGGGCATGTCCCATGATTGGGGAGTGAATACTGTACAAGCTTTCACTTTTAGCTAACTGTGTGCTATTATGGACTTTACAAATGTGGCGGACAGATTTTGTGTTCCCTCTATGATAGAAAACATTTCAGAAAATTCATATCAGAAGACGAAAAGCCTTAATGTTGTACTAATGTACTGTTCACTGACAAGAGAAAGTTTTAACAAAACACAAAACAAACTCCAAAAAGTTGACTTTGCATGATATGATTCCCATGAGTAAAGGTTGTGATGTGGAGCAAAAACAACACTCTGGAAATAAACACCAAAAAACAGAGGAGGTGGTATTTAGTTTAAACCTGGTAACTACAGCTCCCACTATCATCAATAACGAGCCAATCAAACAGGTGGAGTCATTCAAATACAGTATCTGTGTGTGGTGTTAGACTGTTCCTTGTCTTGGAAACACCTCATCGACTTCATCTGTAAAAAGACTAAACAAAGAATATATTTTCTCCGTCGCCTGCGGTCTTTCGGAGCGTCTCGTCAGGTGCTGCTTCTGTTCTTCACCTCTGTGATTCTCAGTGTCCTGCAATCAGTGGCGCCACCAGGGGGTGGCCAGGGGTGGCCGTGGCCACCCCTGGCCGACTCCTGGCCACCCCATTGGCCACCCCACTGGCCAGTCTTAATTGTAGTACTGTAGTATCAGTTATGAATATTTTCAGCCCAAATTCACAGCCAGCCAGGCAAGCCGCTCTAGACCTTTGATCGTACGCTGTAGCCAGCTCTCCCCCCTCCCCCTCCCCCTCCCTCTCCCTGCGGCTGTTGCACGCTCAGACACCAACAGCTCAGCTGTTTTGGTTTTGGTTTGCCACCCCAAGATTTTAAGTGGCCCCATCTGGCCACCCCTATGAACAATTTCTGGAGGCGCCACTGCCTGCAATACTGTAACGCTGTGTGGTGCAGCTGTCTCTCTGTCACTGCTAAATCTGGACTGAGACACTTGATTAAAATCTGCTTAAAGATTGTAGGACAGCCCCTGGATGGACTGTACGAGGCTGCGTACCATAACAACACACTGCGACTGGCTAAGAACATCACTTCAGACCCCAGCCATGTTATGAACTTCAAATATGCGCTGTTACCATCAGGGCGGCGGTACCGTGTGCCACACTTTAATAAAGCCAGACTGAGGAACTCTTTTGTCCATCAGTCCATCCTGAAACTAAACGAGGATCTTAAGTCATAAAATCAAAGTGTGTTAGGGCGAGCGGACAATTGTTTATAATGTCTCTGTGAATTGTCTTATATCTGTATGTCTCATCTGTATTTCAGATCCTCGTATCTATCTTATCTATCTAAAGTCTTTGACATGCAGCAATGCAGATATTGAACATCAGAACTCCGGGCAGTGCACCTTTATAAGCAGTGGTCTTACTCTACTTAAGTATTAGGTCTGACATTGAGCCATAAATAATCAATTTTCTTCCACAAGCTGAGAGGCGTATAAAATGTGCCCTCCGTGTGCCCAGACTCCGGACATGCCTCTATTGAAATATGTAAATGAATGCAAAGCACCTCCAGACTGTGAAGAGCGCATTACACACCTATTGTAGACTCACACAGTTACGCCAGTGCTGCTGCTGAGAATACACGCTGCCTGGGGTCATTAATCACGGCACAGAAAAGCTCTTCTAAAAGAAAGCTGACAAATGAGCATTTTCTTACAGTGCATATAGGAGGGGATGGATCTCGAGATGTCCATAAATTAAGGTATATTACTTGAGAATGCTGATATCAAGTGCAGTATTTCATTCAGCTCTGACTCATGTAGGCTAACTACCAGGCGTTTCTTACTACCAGGTTTATTATTGTGCTGGTCCCAGGCAAATGGAAAAGGGGTATGTTTTGTGCAACTAAACTAGCCCACCAATTGTTTGTAATGTTGGAATCAGTGACATGCTGGCACCGCGTTTCAGCCTGGATATGTTCTTGTTTAAAGTGATCCTTACTACAGCAGGATGTTTAGCTCAGCTGAGGAGTCACTTGCCTTTGGGCCAGACTACTAAAGATTGCATCCCCTTTATGACGTGAACTCTTCTTATGCCACTCACATAATCTGTACTGTATATACTGTACATGTCCACAGCCAGCACACTGTGTTATACAAGTGGCCACCTCCCCAAACCACTCAGACCACACTACAGATTATTGGGCTAAATACCAGAACAAATACTGGTTAAGTTTAGAAATTCCTTGTGGAAGCTCACTCAAAAGTCACAGTACAACAGTGACTCTAATAGATATTATCACATACTGTAAATGTTCCAAAATAGCTATAGAGTAAATACTTTCCCCTGGTAGACTCGTGTGTAAGCCCCTCTCCGTCCGATGTGCATTTCCTTTTCCTCTCGTCCACGGACAAACATTTTCTCTGTCCTTTTTTCCACTGTCTACGAATTTCTGAGGTTTCTGGCAGACATGACATCAACTTCAGAAATCCACAGACAAACAGTGAGGGGGTTTTGGGGTATACGACGGTCTTACATCAGTGTGTATTGGACTGGAGGGGGAGACGACAGACGGCAGACTCCGATCATCCCATAAACATGTTCTGTACTCTGACAGGGGCCTCAAAAATTCTATATTATGGGAGAAAAGTTACATAGTTCTTCTGTGAATGTCTGTTTCTTGATTGTTATTTTTATGTCTCTGCTCATTTTTGAATGGTAGATCATTGTAAGTGTAGAAGCTTGTTTTTCATGCTTACAAAACTACTAAAACCTGTACCACTAATAGTTTTTACCATCACAGTGTGCACCTGTAATGGCAGTTTATCACAATACACAAGGCCAGGCTCTTCCCGTCTGAAAGGCATGCTGAGTTTCTACTGGAGTGCCGGTGTCCTGCTCCGCCAGACGAGGGCCCTCTGCTGATTGCCCTTATCACACCTAAGACAATTGGACAAAGACGTGTCCTGGAAAACAAAGGGCTTTTCGATCGTCTTAGCCCGCCAGATGTCTGCCATTCATCTGCATTAAGCACACCAGGCGGTCAGGCCGTGACGTCTCACACTGCGTCACCGTTCCTGCTCCCTGCTGTGGGACTTGGTCTATATTAACTTGATCGGAGGCTCTGCCCTCCAGAGCTCACCATGGATTTCTGTGTGTCGGCTCTCCGCACGTGTGTTAAATAAATTTGCACTTTTGATTAGACAATACTTTCAAGCGTTTTTTCCTTTATAGTGGTAAGAAATTCCACGACACATCTCAGGTAAATAAATTGTGCATTTGGTGGTTCCTGACTTGTAGAGCAATGGTTTAGCTTTGGGGATTTTAACCATGAATGCAGAGTTGGCAAAATATAAATATAGTGGTAGTATTTTGGAAAGAGTGGGTTCAGTTGGAGTTCTTCAAGCTTTTCAACTTAAAGGTCAGCTATCTTTGGCTAAACTGCACACTCAGTTTCCTCGAAGAAGTGTCTCTATCTTTCAAGATTATGGACTGTTGACTACTGCCTTTTAGACAGTAGACATTCAAATGACTGCCTCAGATTCATTAGATAATACAGTATGGTTTGACAGGAGACCAAACTCAGATTACAATCATATCATATCATAGAGAACAATTTAAATGTTATATTGCATAGTGCTGCTGTATTTGCACACAAAAAAATGCATTTCTACAGGAACATGACACAGTATCTATTAAGGTGCCCCTACAGTTACAGTCAAAGAGAAGGAAACACATGTTAAAAGCACTCTGAAGTAACCATTTGTACAGGGCAGGTTTAGATACATGCCTGCTTTATAAAATGCTTACTGCAAAAAGTCTTGTTTCATTCTCGTCTTTGTCTGAGTATCTCTGCTCCCATACGGCACCATTTACAAACTATAAATCCGCTTTACACAGCATTGACCCTGCACAACTTGCTATATACTTTTGCTAAACTTTGGGGCAACTTTATTTGTTCAATTTGCTACCAACTCAAAAGAAAGACAACTCTGGCCAGGGACAGTTACAGACCATTACAGAGACATGCTATTCCCTTGTCCTATTCAAAGTTCGACTTTGCTGTGTTACTGCAGATAAGACCCCCAAAAAACACAGACCTTCGAATGCAGCCACATTCCCCCGACGTCGCTCTGTTTAAATGATAATCCATCGTGTGAAATGATGCAAAAACATTGCAATTAGTCATAAATTAAGAGGTTATATACACACTCGCGGAACTGAACATCTGGGCTATAGTCCCTGTTGGCCATTGACCTGTAGACCAGCCATTAGTAAAGCAATGCTAATATGATGAGATTTTTACAGGTCCCCTGTTTCAATCCGGCAATGAATGCATTGATTGGCTGCTTTGTCCACATAATACAGTGCATAAAGTGGCACACTCTGTAAATATGTTTAATGGCCAAGGCAAGTCACAGTGCATACATAAAGAAGCAACAGAATGTGTTCCATTGAGGCGTTTTTTTAATAATTTCCTACACAAAGCATGCCTAAACCTATTCTGATCACTCTGCACTCAAATGGTGTTGGATAAAAATGACAAACGAAAATGTCCCTTTTTTTTTACGACTCGCTCTACATCGCATCAGAGCCACTGCCGCCCTAAACTGGACCTTCATTTCCAATAGCAAAATAAATTAGAATACAATACTTTGCCTTGCAGTTGTAGTCCACAGCATGTGCTTTATGTAATAGAAAAAAAACACAATTCCCTTAAGGCTAACGGAGCCACAGGGAGGTTTGGGCATACATCATAACAGTGAAATTAAAAAGTGGCGATAGGAACAGGAACAAGTTGGCAGAGGATGCAAACACTGGTCGGGACAGATAAGTGATGCCGCTACAGTGGTTACGGATGCAAGCGCAAACATGGCAGGTCAGGCCAATGGGTTTATACTTAAAGGGTTCTCAACTAGAGGTGCAGATCACACTCATAGTCCCACGGAGAATTCATCAGGGAATCATGGCCACAGCAGAGGGGTTTAGTGGGCCCCACCCACGCAACATGAGAAACACAGCCCTATAGAGCACATAGATTCTGTCTACTTGAAAGCCATAAGACAAATTACATTACCAGACATTTTTACTGAGCTCCTGATGAAAGCTGATCTGAGATAATTGGATGGTGTGAGTATACGGGCATATAGGCTGTCAGAGGAGCAGTGTGAGGAGGAATATTTTATAGAAATATATTTCTGTGGATGTGAATTGAAATGTAACTCAAATTGCCCAGACAAGGCTAACAGCACAGTGGAGGCGTCAAAAGAGGCCCTACAGGAAACAAAAAAGGTCAAATGAGGAGGTATTCAGGCAAGACTCACAGCTAAGCCACACATTCCTTCTATCTCAACTATTGTTCTGGCTAATGGACGTTCACTGAAGAATAAAACAGATTAACTGCCAAGCTCTTCCTAGAATATGGTGAAAGACTGTTGTAGAGCGGAGGGAGCAGCGCAGGAGGAAGAGGAAGGAGGAGGAGGAGCTGACCAGCAGGAAACCAACAGGGTGCACTGTTTCAGAGGATCAGAAGAGACTGAAGGCCGCCAACCAGGTTTTCTCCGGGTGCTACGGTTTCCTCTACCTCCAAAAACATGCTGGTCAGGTTGACCCACAGTGGCTCAGTCACAGTGGCTCAGGACTAACACCTGGACACAATGACAAATAAAGCACTTACTTACTTACTTACGTACACATCATATCGATCACAGAGACAAATGGTGAGATTTTTTCCATGGGATTTGACGACAGGACACTGAATCTCTGGGGCAGTGTTCCAGTCTACATGATACATGTACAGTAGGTGTACGTCATATAACCACAGAAATTCTCCAGGACTGCCACAAACCTAGCCTGGCCTTAGCCATCTGTCAACTCCGGTCAATTATCTTTTCCCTGCATGTACGTCTGGGATTGATCTCAGTGGCTGCGTTTCATCGGTTGAATTTCAACCTACCACTCAGCGAGTGGGGGAGGCGGGTGTTGTCGGTGACGTCAAGCATTTGCTGGTTGTAGTTTGGCAATGGCGGCGGATACGAACGTAAAGGAAGCTTTTCAATCTGTTCTGGCTCGGCTCCCAAATATCCAGAAATGATAACTGAAGCCTTAGAATGCGTAAGGAATGCCCCCAAGAGTTATGACAGCTGCTTCACTCAACACGGGCGCATTACATACGTCACGACCAAACGCTAGCGAAAATCAGATCCAATCGTTTCAAAGGAGTTCACCCCTCCCGTTAACGGAGCTCAATTGTGAAATTCCAGACCCTCTGTACAAAACGAAATGAGTACGAGGGTATGGTAAAACCAGGCTACTACAAACCCATAGCAAAGAAACATACGTATTAGTCATGAGCATCTTATTATTATGTGTATTCTTTCTCTGTTTAGAGACCAGAGCAAACTTTACAACATGCAAATCCCTTGAGAGGGAGTCTGTATCTCTCCCCTCGCTTCCTTGCGATTGTGGCCAATGGGAGCAGAGTCACGTTGGCTTTCTGCACATTTCAGTCTTTCAGTTTAATAAGAAAATCTGCCTCAAAACAAAAGCCACAAATGTAAAAGGCAATAGACAATTATCAGTATTAACACTGCAACACAGGAACATATCGAAATGCTTAAATTACTGACTGACATATTTTGTTATTCTGCTAAAGGATCAGACAAAGTCTGTGTCGTCCTGTCTGTGTGTTATTTCTGCACAGTGCAGTCTGGCTTCAGGCTCTGAACACTACAGGGGCAGAGATTCTCCTGGTAGCTTGTGCAATTATATAAAACTTTAATAGGCAATATTGGGAGATATTGTTTCAGTAATAATCATCAATAAGTATACCCATCACCTTTGCTTTAGATTTAATCAAACATATTGTGTTGAATTGGCTTCAAGATAATTATCACACATTGAAATTCTTCCCATCTGTAGTCCTAATTAGTGTAGAGGGTTCAAAGTTGCTACAAACATGAATAAAAACTGTAAATTTCAGCTCTTGGTGTTTCTGGTCCATTATTGTCAGTATTTGTCTGTAGTAGGTCACCAGTTTATGGCATATGGGGAAGTATATTAGATAAGTGGTAATAACACATTTATGGACACCCAGGCAGTCATAATGTTCCGCTTAGGTGATATACTTTGACAAATGAGGCAAGATGAAATTGAGCACCTTGTTGAAGGACACTTAAACCTCTGAAGCCCTGTAGGAAGACACTAGATTCAAATGATATTCTGAGATAATAAGAATATAAAGTATATTCAGAGTTGATCTTATTTGCACAGATGCTCTACAGTATATATAAATCATTGTCCTCATTGCTGGAATATAGCGCTGCACTGAGGACCCGCTATTAAGGCGCAATGAAGCCAATGAATTTGTCAGGTGAAATCAAGAGGGCTGACGCGTCTTGAGAGGCGGTACATTAGCATTTTGACAGTGCTAGGATGAGGAAATATTGGGATGCGGGGCTCTCCGTGCGTTACCGATTGCAGATTGAGGCTTCAGTGTGTATGACATGGCTGTGGAGTGCATGAATAAAACATAGAGTAAGGCCAACGGAGGAGAAGGAAACTATCTTTCTTTCCTGCGTTTGTTGTGACAGAAGAGCTTCCGGTCGCCCGCACACTCAAGGAATGCAGACCAATGTTTTTTTCTCACACTCCTGTCGGCGCCTTTTGTTTGATAACAATAGATGAAGAAAGATGCGCAACAAACAGAGACAGTCACCACCATTCACGTTGCACAACTTGACTATCAAAAACAAGCAGTGGGCATTTCAGTTACAATGACAGCTGAGTGCACATGGTTTTGCCTGACAAGGTGCAACACTATTATGAAAGTTCAAAGAATACATTGCTCTCGTTTGAGTCAAGTATTTTCTGAATAAAGGGGTCGTGGGCTGCTAGGAACACTACCCAGACATGAAGAGAACATGCAAACCCCACACAGAATTCATTCCATTTTTGTCATAATGTTCCACTTTTACCCCTAGGTTTATTTACTTATCTAGATTTTCCGTTCATGTATTCAGACTCCTTCATGCTTCTGCTTTAAACGTCTCTTGAGGAGTCTTTAACCTTGACCCAGTTAATTGTTGAAGTGATTCGGTCACCGGCAGTAATAAAGCGGAGTTGGCCCAGTACTTTTAACCTGATGAGAGGGTGCTTCACTCCGCAGACATTTCACTGATTGGGAGAAACGAAGAGGACACTGGGAAGATCAAGGTTAAATGGACCCTGGACTGTAAATGTGATAGCTCTCACCCCCATTTGAAAATAAGGATGTGATCGTGAATGTGCAATGGGCTCATTCCTGTCCATTGCCCCACACTCACACCTGCAAACATTGTCTTATTGATCCCGGCCTATTGTACATGCTTTTAGTGGTATAGGGGAAACCAGAGCACATGGAGGAAACCTTTGGGAAATCTGCAAACTCCACAAAGAATGGCCTTGCCCGACCCAGGGATTGACTTTCTTGCTGCAAGGCACAAGTACTAACCTCTGTGCCGTCCTGCTGCTGATATCACTCAAGACAAGCGTTGAAATGTGTCACTGGGTAATGGATAGATATAGAATAGTTTCCCAATCAAGGTATAGAAAAATCAATCCAGTGGCGTGCTGGGTAATCGGGAGAGTCAGGTGGTTTCCCGGTGGGCCGGTCGGTTGCTGTGCTTTTGGGCTGACAGAATAAAATAATGAATTAATAACAGACGCACAGTTGTGCTGTACCAGGCCTAAAAGCTTTACCTGGGCTGCTGTTCCAGATACAACTAAGTAACACAAGCATAATTGTCTGATATGTCAAAATCAGAAATTTTTTTGCACCAAACTTTATGCCGTTGAACTAACTCCACTTAAACGGAGGGGTGTTTAAGTGGAACACCCCTCCGCTTTAGTTCAAGTTGGTGCAGTCCAATTCAGCGGAGGGAAAAGGTAGTGAAAGGTAGAAACGTGGAAAAAGGAAGTAGAAGTAGAAACAGATGGTGGTGAAGTGGGGTCGGTTTCTCATGGTGCAGAAAACAACCCCACCTCCACATGGCACACTATGGACTATCGAGACTCAAGTCTACTCGAGTCGCAATTTTTGGGACTTGAGACTTACTTGACCAAGGCTCCAAAAAGACTTGACTTGACTGCTTGTAACCCAAACATAACTTGGACTTGAGGCCGATGACTCCCAATGGCTTGCTGTGACATTATATTTATTATTGATTTGAATGTAACTGTTGAAAGACAGGATCCATTGTGTAAAACCAGCGTATATCTATGTTTACTTATGGTAATTAGCCACATGCTTTTTCACAAATATTATGGGGGTGGTTTTGTGTTTTTAGGTGTTCACATAAAAGTAACAGCATTTAGTAGCTATTGTATGCATTTTTACAGAGCCCAGTGACAGCGGGACTGTGAAGGCTGTGCAGAATCTACTTTGAGCAGGGGTGAATCCGAGTGTACAAGGGCTGGGGCATTACAGGGGAACCACTGACAGAAAAAACTGCCACAAATTAACAAAAATAAAAATATTATTTTATATTTAACTTTCAGACTGCAACTCCTGTTTAAAAGGCTCAGTTTCAGTTTTTCTGAAATAGGCCCCCCTGGGCCCCCTGCCTTAAAATGCTGTCCCAGTAATGTTATACTTTAGACTGGAGCATTCAAACAATTGATGTTTTTTGTTTGTTTGTTTTTTTCTTTGTGGCGATTAAATATTAATTGGACTTTAAATCCAAGTTTGATTTTAGCCTAAATTTTCAAAATTGCCAGAATCTTGAGAAAGCACTTGTTGCATACTTTCAAGTGGATTAAACACATTTTGAAAAGAAGAATTAATAGTCCACAGTGAAAATTAGACTTAGTGCCGACGTTTGTGACTTGCGGTGACTTGCCGGCTAAATCAGGACTTGACACCCAATTGACTTGGACTTCCTTGGGACTTGGACCTTCACGACTTGGACTTGACTCAAGACTTGCATTTAGTGCCTTACTCCCACCTCTGGAAGTGAGCCATACTGGGTGTTAACGTTTCTCGCATGATTTTGCCAATGATGGCTAACGAAGGAGCTTACAACCTCTGCTGTAAACCGGGAGCAGCCACTTGAAGGGTTTTAGGTTGTGCTCCATTCCAATTATTTTCACTCTGTAATAAACCATTTGTGGCTGACAAACTTTTTTTTGTCTAATTGATGAACATTTGGTCTCCCATTTAGCCATGGCTTTCAAAACTGCACTGTCCAAGTCAGTACGTCAATATTGCTTCCAGGACAATCTAATACCTAAGTTGTTTACAATAAAAACTGAGCAATGAAGAAAATTGTATCCAGGCTGACATGTAATAATTACAAGTTTAATCCATCTCTCGAGAAAAATAAAGCGTTGGTTTGCAGCAAATTGCAGTGAATAATGGTTTCTCGCCTTTCTTGCCTTTCTTTGCCTATTGCAAAAACACACACAAAACATCAACTGGAAAAGTACAGGATGCAAACATTTTATATTCAAACACTGATTTTTGTATTATGTTCTGTAAAATGAAAGTTGTATGAAAATAGAAAAACTGAGAATTTCAATAGTGATAATGTTTTTCTATTATTCAATACGTACAATGGGGAATACAGTGTATTTACACTCTGCTTTTGAGCGTTAATGTACACAAACTAGACATACCAACATGACTACTAACAATATGTGGTGAGGAAACATACTGCTGCAAGTACACATCTCGACTTGAACCTTCATTTGTAAGGAGCAGGATGTCAGTTAAGAAAGTGTAAGAATATGGACAAGTTCAACTGGATCTCACTTCAGATGATCGATTGGAACGGAAGCTCATTTGTTAGAGGCTTTTCACATGACACAAGTCATAAGCTAAAGCACTTCATACAGTATAGGAGATTTGTTCTTCATTCACTCCACACACGGTGGTGGTAAGCTTTGTCCTAAACATTAATAAGGTCCCATATACATTAGAGTAGTTGGCTGATGACAACAGCACTGTGAAAGAAGCATACTGCAAGACAGTGAGATGATCAAACTTAAAGTTTATTATCTAACTATTCATTTCTGTTAATCTTCAAAACCTTGTATTGTGAACTACCGCGGTTCTTTATTGACCAAGAGCCGTACTTTTCATTTTGCATGTTCCCACTGCTAAGTCATTAACAAAGTTAATAACTTTGTTAGTGTCATTTAGAGAAAATGACACAAAGTCTTTTTTTTTTTTTTAACTGGAGATATTCTGGATGCACAAAGGTTTTTGACTATACAAGGTGCAAGTATAGTGTGGGAAATGTTGAGCATCTGTGTGCGGAAATGAGCGATGAAACAGGTGTTTTCTGGCATTTTGTTGCAGCGGTGATGAAGAAGTCAGCAGGTTCAGAACGCTAAGTGCAGATGGAGGACCTCATGCAAGACGCCCTCAAACTATAATCACACACACAAATCCTCACATTCAAACTGTAAAACTAGACTTTTTGGACTATATTCACGGCTGGCTGTTTACTTACTATCATGCTTTTGATTAAGGATATTGGTGTTTTCCAAAGCTAAATGAGTAACAAGAATGTGATTTAAACGAGCTCAGATGGTCAGCATCAATATTGATGAACCAAATCAGCATCACCAACTATAACTTCATGTTTTCGCTCCATAAAAGTCCACGTCCACATCTTTTCATGCCTGGTGAAAATTTGGCTGCAATCGGGTTAGAAATGTACCCATAATTCAGTATCTGATTTCAATGTGCTTTAGAAACAATAACTGCACTGGAGTCTGGAAGCACTGGAGTCTGGAATTTGATCATGGAAGCATGTGTAGAATTTAGCGGCTTGTGCTTTTTTGACTGAGCAACATATAGTGTTGAATATTATAGCTTCATGTTACTTGAGAGTCCCCACATTTACAGCTTTCCTCTCTTGTATATCTTATAACCCGGACACATTTCCCGATATTTTCGTATTCCTGAACGGAGCAGACAAGTCAAGCAGGCACTATAGAAGTGATCAAAAGCTTTATCTTTTGTTATAAGTCATTGTCAAAAAAGGCCTGAGAGGATACACACAGCCAGGGAAAGGAAGGCACATCTCAAGGACAGCTGTTTTTTAAATAAGTGCTTTACTGAACTTAATAAAATGACAATACAATCAGAGGTCCCGTGCTTCATGAGATGACTATTATGTGATGTTTGCCAAATGTGCAGAATGTTCACACCTTGCCTAACCATTAAATAGAGGCCACCTATGTGTGATCTACTCTCAGTATAATTACAGCTGTTCTGTGAGGGAGCTATGGTCAGAGTGTATTGGTCACTAAACACCATCATGAAGGTCAAGGAGCACACCAGAGAGGTCAGAGATAAAGCTGTGGAGAAGTTTAAAGCAGCGTTAAGTTATACAAAGATTTCCCAAGATTTGAACATCTCATGGAGCACTGTTCAATCCATCATTCTGAAATGGAAAGAGTAGCCTATAGCACCACAGCGAACTTACCAAGACACGGCCGTTCACGTAAACCAACAGACCGAACAAGGAGAGCACTGGTCAGAAATGTAACCAAGTGCCCCAAGATAACTCTGGAGGAGCTGCGACGTACTTGCCCCAAGATAACTCTGGAGGAGATGCGACTCTGAGCTGGGGGAATCTGTACACGGACAACTATATGTCGTACTCTACACAAATCTGGCCTTCATGGACGAGTGGCAAGAAGAAAGCCATTATTGAAAGGAGACCATAAGAAATCCCGTTTGAAGTTTGCTAGAAGTCATATGGAGAACACCGCTACCATGTGGAAGAAAGTGCTTTGGTCAGATGAGACAAAAATGTAACTTTTTGACCCAAATGCAAAACGTTATGTGTGGCCTAAACTCACTTCTCAAACACTTGTCATCGTCCTGAGTGCACCATCCCCAGTGTCAAATATGGTGGGGGAGCATCATGCTATGGGGCTGCGTTTCCTCAGCGGGGACTGGGAAGATTGTAAGAATAGTTGGGAAGATGGATGGAGCCAAAGGGACATTTTGGAGGAAAACCTGCTGGAGTCAGCAAGAGAATTGAGGCTGGGGCGGAGATTCACCTTCCAGCAGGACAATGACCCTAAACACAAAGCTAAATCTACAATGGAATGGTTTAAAAACAGACATATTAATGTGTTAGAATGGCCCAGTCAACGTCCTGACCTAAATCCTATTGAAAATCTGTGGAAAGACCTGAAAACTGCTGTTTACAAACGCTCTCCTTCTAATTTGACAGAGCTTGAGTTGTTTTGTAAAGAGGAATGGGCTGAAATGTCAGTCTCTAGATGTGAAAACCTTGTAGAGTCATACCCCAAAAGACTTGCTGCTGTTATTGCAGCAAAAGGGGTTCCACAAAGTATTAATTCATGCTGTATGAATACTTATGCACGCCCGACTTTTCGGTTTTCTATTTTTTGAAAATAATAGAATCATGTATCATTTTGATTTCACTTCACAGTTGTCTGTTAGTTGTGTGTGAACTTTCAGTAAAAATTCAAAATAAAATCTTTATGTTTAGGGTTGTAAACATGACAAAATGTGCAAATGTTCAAGGTGTGTTACTTTCGCAAGCCACTGGATGTTTGAGTTCTCCATTGTTTAACTCAATCATATTTTTACAGAATTGCCTCATGACTGTGTAGATGTTTTGTGGTGTCAAAAAAGAGGCTGCCGAATTGCGATTATCATGATTATTTTTTTACCCGATGATCCAGCCATCTAGAACATCATTGACTTTCTGACATACCTTTGGCAGGTGAAAGAGACTTGCAGTCTTTGGTGTCTGAAACTAGAGCTTTCAAGCTTTCAAACACCCCCAGGGGGTGGGTGTTTTGCCTTGCTCAAGAATCCGGCAACAGTCTTGACCTGAAGGAGCCAGGAATCGAACGTCCAGCCTTACGGTCAAGAGACAACCCACTGAGACACTTTCGCCCCTGTACTGCTAATATTTCAATTCACCTGTGCTTTGTCACAGGTAGATACAGTATGAGCTGCTGTGGACAGAGATGTTAGGTCAAAGTTGTATTTTACTACATTTAGGTCAAAACTGTAGTTTGTAGTCTGTATGTTGAGATTATAACCTTGATAATACTATGTACTTATTTCATTCAATTCAACAATAAACTTTCTGTGGAAAACTTTGAGGCGAGAGAGAGAGAGAGAGAGAGAGAGAGAGAGAGAGCGAGAGAGCGAGAGAGAGAGAGAGAGAGCTATGGCGGTTACATAATGACATTACTTTTACACAGCAGCATTTGTCATTAACCTTGACTGAGTTTGCTGTGTGCTGCTGCTGCTCTGTCTGTCTGCAGTGCCGGCCTCTCCAGAGATTGGCATAGGTCATAACCCATTCAGTCCGGTGTCAAAAGACTGTGTTAAATAACAAACTGCGGTAATGTAAGGGCTTTCATTTTCCGCTCTCAAACTGACAGAGCACATTCATACTGAGACGGCAACAACACGGGGGTCATCTAGTCTTTCAAATGGTGGTGAATAAGTTCGACAAGATGAAGGTCAGCTTTGAATAAGTGTGCTAGTAAAGTGTAAATATTCCTCAGTTAGCCCGGCTAGACAGTTTTCTGTTGTCATTATGAAGAAAAGGGTCTCTCATGGTATGTATAGACTGAACGTGATTGGAGCATCAGGGGTTCCTGGTTTAGATTTGCGATTATGCACCATCTATAGATCCTGCGGTCGCGATTTGAACATGAGACAAAATTTGCGGTGCGCCAGCAAATCAGGATCACAGATGACGGTGTTAAGAGTCATGGCAGAGCTTCATTGTGTGTTTTGTGAACCAGAGCTACACTAACCCCCGGCTCACATTAACTATGGTCCAGGTTCGGTCCTGATCCGGTCCGGGTTTGCCCCAAACTACCACTCACAGTGAGTCCAGCTGACACTGTGGCCAGCTCCGCCAGCTCCGGCGCCAGATGCTGCGCCAGGCACAGAAACGGCCCTCGCGAGAACAGAAGTGCACGTGAGTGTCGCTCTTGGTGTGAGTTCATGTGATAAGTAGCCCCATATATAGGTAGTTTTTGTAAACAAAAGCCGTATTTGCCAGTACAACGACTCTCCCCTGTGAAGTGGATGCTTTGCAACTACACTAGTGGCCCTGTGTCACTGGTAATGGAGAAATGTTTACATTTCCGACGTTACGCGCGTGTACAGGTGGTAAACGAGACCAAATAAGTAGTAATTGGACAGATTTTATTTTGAAATACACCGGATCTTCTTTTCTCACGAGACCTGACTTCCTGTTTGGCTCGTGTTTTTCCGTCAGCTTGATCCGTTGGGGCTCGGGTCTCCGGCAAAAATAGACTTCTTGCGGATTCTTTCCGTTGCCGCCGGATGGCCTCGGTAGCCGGACCCGGACTTCGCGGAGCAGTGCGAGTGTGCAACATTGGTTTTAATGACTTTCTAAGATTGCAGACGCCGTACCGGACCTTAACCGGATTTAATGTGAGCCGGGGGTAACAACAGCAGACCGGATTCAGTACTGTATATCCTTTTCCTAAACATCCAGGATTGAAAGTGTTGAGAAGAGCTATTTTCGGTGCTTTGATCAGCACTGTGAATGTTTCCAAGGCCATGAGACAGACTTTAGTTCCCATTGGAGTAAACTATGGCTAACTCAGATATCATGTGGGCATGTTGCACATCATTTACCATTTGGAATTGCCAGTATTGCAGTATTAGGCCCCTAAATCCGATATGTAAACAGGAGAATGCTGTGTGAGTAAGAAATGCGTAAAATGACTCTGCTGCTGATCCACTTTTGGACGTGCTTCTCGTTTTGCACATGAGCAAACGTTTACCCCCTAAATGGATAGAATCATCAAGTACATGTGAAGTTCCCCTTAAAATTGTTATGCATTTGCTGTGTTTATATAGTTAATCGCACACTTCTAATCAGCAGGGAGCAGTAGCCTATCCAAGTCCTAGCCACAAACAGCCAGAGCTAACACGTACATAATCGCCTTCTGTTAGAGCGTTTTAGCTGGATTTGAGCTTAAGTACGAGGGGGGAGATCCTGACGTAGACTGTGGATGTATTTTTAAGATCCCTGGTATTACTGAAAGAGTTTGGTTAGCGCCAAAACACTCGCTGGCATTTGTCAAACGGTAAATGAAACTGGGAGAACTTTGTCGGACCTTTGTTTTTAGTTTGAAGTATTGCTAAATCCTAAAATAGCCACCATCGTTAATCATCAACACAACTGTCTTCAGAAAGAAATGTTCCACTAAAGGCCCACAGTGTCCTTGAACTCCTTGTGGACTGAGACGTTACAGAGAGGATAAATGCAGCGGTCCAACGGGGCTGGTCTATGGGGACACACCGGTCACTGTGATAATGAAGAACATGAACAGAGACTGGTCAGATGACATTATGGGGACAACTGTCATACAACACTCCTCAGTCAATGTCATTCAATTTGATGAACAATCATTATAGACACTGTACCTGATTTCGAAGCTAAAATCAATGCTGGTCTTTTGCAGTGGCGGCTGGTGATGTGAAAACCAGGGAGGGCGCTGTTGCCTATACCCACTTTGAATTATTTTAAAATATACTTATAAACATTGTTTATAAGCTCACAAAGAAAGTGGGTTTATTATTTTATGGAGAATATTATCAAAAGACACAACTAAACAAGAAGCATGAAATTAATGTGCACTTTTTTCTAATAATGAAATAAAAGTGCAAAGATAATCACGATCCATCCATCCATCCATCCATCTTCTTCCGCTGCCCCCACGACCCGTTGCCGGGTCGTGGGGGCAACTGTTGGAGCTGCCAAAATCACATTGCACCAGCCCCTATGGCTCCTCCTGCAGGTAGTGGGTCCACGGAAGGACGGCCTCATGATTAACCGGGCCTGTTGGTCTCTCATAAGGGGCTTCTGAACCGCTCTTTGTCTGACCCGTCACCTAGGACCTGTTTGCCATGGGAGACCCTACCAGGGGCACGAAGCCCTCGACAACAGAGCTCCCAGGATCATTCAGGTGCTCAAACCCCTCCACCACGTTAAGGTAGCAGTTCCAGGAGGGGAATCACAATAAATATTTTTGTTTTGCACCAGTAAGTATGAGATGATTGGTGTTTGTACCAAAAGAACCAGAACAAAGGCAGGAGGTGCGTCATCTTTTCAGGTTTCCACTTTGATTTCATGTACAGTCAGGAGCGGACTGGGACTGAAAAACGGCCCTGGACTCTGACCGGCCTGGCCCAAATTAGCGTAAATGCACACTTCCACAAAGACATTTAGAAAAAATGACAAAGATATTTTAACCTCTTACCACGCACCTTAACCAAGTGCATTTTGTCCAGTTCGGCTTTACCCCAACCCAAAAGCTTCTGGACTAGAGAGCAACAGTGTTAAGCCTCATTTGAAAGCTAAGACCTACAAAGGTGAAGTAACTTTTTGTCTTGTTGTCTTCTGAAATTTTTGTGTCTTTTTTGTTGCTTTTCATTGCCTTTTTCATAGCTTTGTTTCATTGGTTTGTTGTTGTGTTGTCGTCTCTTTTATGTCGTTTTTTGTCATGTTTTTGTTGCTTTTCTGGCACATTTTTGTTCCGTTTTCATTCTCGTTTTTACGTCGCTATTTTGATGCTTGTCTTTTAAGCTTTTAGATTTGGGTAAAGCTCGGTTAAGGCGGGGGGTAAGAGGTTAAGGAGAAAATTGAGAGGCCAGACCCGTGGCCCTAAAGCCAGTGGCCCTTCTGTGCTCTTCAAGAATGGACATATGGCCAGTCTGTCCCTGTGTACAGTATTAGACCCAGACCTGCTATGGTTTCAGAGCCACAAGTTTAAACCTGTATAAACCGTCAGACAAATGAGCTGGTCAGAAATAACAGCGCTGCTTATGTTTTGATGAATCCTTCCCAGTCAGCAGCTCCTCCTCAGTGATGAATGGTGTTCCCCTCGCAGCTTCTGCCTTATGTTCCTCACACTCCTGAATCTTCTCTCCATCAAATGTCCACGTCCTGGGACATAACGGTCTGTCCAAGTCAGCGAGTCCCAAAGTTTTAAATAAACAAGCAGTAGCTAAAGCAGACGAGCTAGTTATCATCGTAATGCTACCTCCAGCAAAGTCCGTTTAGACATGACTTCTTACTGAAGAAAGTTGTCAAAAGTCCATAAGTTTAACAAAATCCTTTCACCTCCTCTCAGGCAACAACACGAAGCTTCTCCGGGGTTTTGTTTTTGTTTATTAAGATCCCCATTAGCCATCGCCTTGACAATGGCTAGTCTTCCTGGGGTCCAGATTATAAAATCACAATATAAAACAACATAAATACACAATTACAACATATTTCATTTGTTGAAGTGTGATAACAGTATGTCTGCAATGTTAGAAATGTCTTTAGGCAAAGTGTTCCAGGATTTCATTCTTCTGAACATAACAGCCTTCTGTCCAGTCTGAGTGTTACATGATGGAAGAGTAAAATGACCATTTACTGTGTGTCTTGTGTTAAACTTATGTATGGAACAACTGAATACAAGTACATCATATAAAACCTTAGGGAGTTTTAACACAAGAATCTTTTGAAAGAAGCAAAGAAGGGCAAAATGGAGTCTATTCTTCACCAATGTCCAGCCTAAAGTTTGGTGCAATCTTTGAATATTTGAATACTACCTCAGTGAAAGACGTGCCGCCTTATTTTGCACTAACTGTAGCTTCTCAGTGTCTCTTTCGGAGGCACTGGACCACACCATTGGGCAGTAATGTAAATGGGACAGAACAATACTTAATCACTAGCGAAAGAAGATTTTGACTTAAATAATTTGAACATCTTCTGATAACTGATAATTCTCTTCCCATAACAGCAACTGTACGATCAATATGCTTGGACCACTCAATGTCGCCTGGGTTCCCCCGACAAAAGCTACTCGTATAATAAGCTCGTTCGAGATGTGATTGCGGCTCACCTGGATGATTGGTGAGAGTAGCCGACGCACCAGGGGCAGAAAAAAAGTCTGAAGTCCGTCCGACCGCTCCACATCCAGAGAACAACAAGACTGGCCTCAGATCACGCAGCGTCTCGTTCAGATATCGCGTTCATTTCAAGTCTATCCTAAATAAAACTCATTTACCTCCTGCTCTGTTTCCTTTACTCCAGTGACATCATTCTTCATCAGAGAAAATTTTACCATTTGTTTGTCAAGTTTGTGAGATAAAATATTTCCTGTTAAATCATGAGTTTGTTCTGAGAAGTATCAAACATGAGGTCTATTTTAGGGGCCAATAAACAACTTTAATAGTTTCAGTCATATTCTATTTGTTCAGATCTAAAGTATTGCCCTGAAGAGAGAGGGGAGGGGGTCACAACCGAAAGGAGCACATTTCTGATCACAGCAAACTCATATCCAATCACCTGAGCGTGAGCTGCTGAAAGGTGGGTGTTTTCCCGCCACTGCAGTAGCCTTTGGAGAGATGCAGCGGCTGATCCAGAAGGCTGGTCTCGTTGGGGTCTCACGATCTTTACGTGCCCCACATGCCCGTGACATCAGAGCCCTTCTGGACCAAGTCAGACAGAAATCTAACCAGCATGCACCGTGCGTCTGCAGTCGGCTGTCATAACTGCATCCATCTGACTCATCTCGAATGAGCCTATTGTTTACAGTCGAGTACCGACCATTCCACCATTGGTAGTTGTAAACATTATCATGCAACTTACTGTGTGAAAAGTGTGAAACATGCTCATATACTCCTATCACAAAGAATAAAATACTAAGTATAAGTGCTTTATTTGTCATTGTACAACCAATCATACAACGAAATTGTGTTCAGGTGTTAGTCCTAAGCCGTTGTGACTGAGCGCGCCGCCACTGTGGGCCAACCTGGCCAGCATGTTTTTGGAGGAAGGGGAAACCTGGACCACCCAGAGGAAACTTGGCTGGCTGCCTTCAGTCACCAGAGCGTGGTGACCCGGACTGGTCAGCTCCTTCACCTCCTTCCACTTCCTCCTGTGCAGCTCCCTCCGCAGCTCCCTCCGCTCCACAACACCATCTTCTCCTTTATCCCTTCCTTGTGTCCTGTAGCGCCTCTTGTGATGCTTCCACTGTGCTGCAGGTGTGGGGGGCTCTTGGTGCCTCTTCAGTTTCAAAAGAAGAAATGTGTAGGTCTCAAATGTCTTAAAAAGCTGTGTCCTTCAGGACCGTTATGGACTCTCTGCCGTAAAAAAAAAAATCAAAAAAAAAATCAAAAAAAAAAAATTCAGTCGAACCCCACAAAAACACAGCAAAGTAAGGCCTGGGGGTCAAATGTGGCCCTCTAGCATAAAACCTCTGGTCCCCAAGATGATTTTGAGAAATATTATTACCCAAATCAAATACCAAAATTTGGAAAACACCCTTCTGTGGAAAATGTTGCTTTATTTTGGACAATTAGGAGGTTGAGTCTGAAAACTTTACAGCAGATTGGCGGGCAACACATGAGGAAAAGAATGAGACACAAGACACTGCACACGCTCAGATCCTAGCCTGTAGCCTGCCGGTTGCCTATATGAAGAAATCATGCATTGTGGCATTTGTTGTGATCCATAAATTGCATTCTGAAGCAGTGCTTAGACATATCTGAAAGCTATTATATTTGCAGGAGTGTTTGTGCTTTACTTCACCCGACTTCTTTTTGAACACATGTGCTTGTTGTGCTAATGAGCCATAAAGAAGGACTGCAGTCTGCTATATCGAAACTATTATTCAGTATATAGGCTTAGGTAATTGTACAGTAAGCTAGGAATATAAAAAATTCATGGTGGAAGTGTGTGAGATGATCTACATAGGCGACATATGCCGTTGAGCACATAATGAACACATGCCTGACTTGAAACAGATATCAAAGCAAGTCAATAGTGTTTGTTACAGTCATGGAGTCTCTTTAACAATGACTGTAAATCTGGGGGGTAGCCTGAAATGGAGGGTAGTTTAAAATCTTTACACCAGGACTCAACTGGGGCTGCGCGAGGCCATGCTCTGTGTTCTGGCTGGATTGAGCGCTGAGTCTGTGGACCGTATTCCGTGACGCGAGTAGTCCGGGCGTCAAACAAATCCTTAAACAGCACCACAGCTTTCTTCGGTCTGAACGGGTTCGTAAGGTCCGGGTTTGGCGCGACGTGCACAGGGTCTGCTGACCGCGCGCTCTCCTCTCGTCAGGGGAATGATCTAAGCACGTCTCGTAGGGCTGTCGGTCCGGACGGGTTTGTTAGGTTCTGGTCGGCTGTCAGCTCTCCGTGCACCTGTTCCCTCCCGAGGGAAACCTCTGCTTTAGGCCGAAAGACGTGTAGTCCTGCCCACAACACTCCAGCGCTGAGTCCGCAGAGCTGACAGCTGCTTTTCGCTGGTTCAGATCATGGTCCAGAGACTGCAGCGTTATATCCACGCTTTTTTTTTTATGTGGTCTAATTTTATACCCTTTTTTATATACAGTGCTTTGCGAAAGTGCTAATACACCTTGAACTTTTGCACATTTTGTCATGTTTACAACCCTAAACGTAAAGATTTTATTTTGAATTTTTTACTGAAAGTTCACACACAAGTAACAGACAACTGTGAAGTGAAAGCAAAAAAATACATGATTCTGTTATTTTTCAAAAAATAGAAAAGTGAATGTGGGGCGTGCATAAGTATTCATACAGCATGACTTAATACTTTGTGGAACCCCCTTTTGCTGCAATAACAGCAGCAAGTCTTTTGTGGTAAGACTACAAGGTTTGCACATCTAGAGACTGACATTTCAGCTCATTCCTCTTTACAAAACAACTCAAGCTCTGTCAAATTAGAAGGAGACCGTTTGTGAACAGCAGTTTTCAGGTCTTTCTACAGATTTTCAATAGGATTTAGGTCAGGACGTTGACTGGGCCATTCTAACACATTAATATGTTTGTTTTTAAACCATTCCATTGTAGATTTAGCTTTGTGTTTAGGGTCATTGTCCTGCTGGAAGGTGAATCTCCGCCTCAGCCTCAATTCTCTTGCTGACTCCAGCAGGTTTTCCTCCAAAATGTCCCTGTATTTGGCTCCATCCATCTTCCCAACTATTCTTACAATCTTCCCAGTCCCTGCTGAGGAAAAGCAGCCCCATAGCATGATGCTCCTCCCACCATAAGCCTCGGTCACAACCGGCCGTACGACTTTTTGGTCGTGCGATTTCTGGCGTGTCCCAAATCGCTGCGTTTTTTTGTTTATGGAGAACGTACCCGTGGTGTTCAGATCACCGCGCACCCATCGTGCGTCACACGTCACATCGTGCGTACAAAACGTACGAAAGACATACGCTGGCCGTACAGACGACTCACGCAGACGTACGGCGTTCTTGCAACCTGAAAAAAACCTAAGCGCCCGTAGAGTTTGTATGACATGTCAAAGAACCTCTGCGGCGAGTCTGCGGCCAGTCTGGGGCCAGTCTGGGGCTCCAAAATAAGCATGTCACACACACGCTCTCCGTGCGATTTCTTGCGTTTTGTGCACGTAGACTGGCCGTAGAAGCCCGTACGGCCGGTTGTGACCATAGCTATATTGACACTGGGGATGGTGCACTCAGGACGATGAGCACTATTAGGTTTGCTCCATACATAACGTTTTGCATTTGGGCCGAAATGTTCAATTGTTGTCTCATCTGACCAAAGCACCTTCTTCCACATGGTAGCTGTGTCCTCCATATGACTTCTAGCAAACTTCAAATGGGATTTCTTATGGTCTCCTTTCAATAATGGCTTTCTTCTTGCCACTCGTCCTTGAAGACCAGATTTGTGTAGAGTACGACTTATAGTTGTCCCATGTACAGATTCCCCCAGCTCAGCGGCAGTACGTCGCAGCTCCTCCAGAGTTATCTTGGGGCACTTGGTTGCATTTCTGACCAGTGCTCTCCTTGTTTGGTCTGTTAGTTTAGGTGGACAGCCGAGTTTTAGTAAGTTTGCAGTGGTGCTATACTCTTTCCATTTCCGAATGATGGATTGAACAGTGCTCCGTGAGATGTTCAAATCTTGGGAATCTTTGTATAACTTAACGCTGCTTTAAACGTCTCCACAAGTTTATCCCTGACCTCTCTGGTGTGCTCCTTGGCCTTCATGATGGTGTTTAGTGACCAATACACTCTGACCATAGCTCCCTCACAGAACAGCTGTAATTATACTGAGAGTAGATTACACACAGGTGGCCTCTATTTAATGGTTAGGGCAAGGTGTGAACTTTCTGCAGTCATTAGGAATGTTATATATATATGTTATATATATATATGTTATATATATAATTTAATGCACTGAGAAAATGCTGTATGAATACTTACAGAATCACGTAATATTTTGATTTCACTTCTGCTACTTTAGTCGCTTCAGTTTCCCCTGGGGACTGCACACATCTGCACCAACAGTCCCTCTGACCACCAACATGCATTCACACACACACATTCATCCTGGCCTATTGTACATGTTTGTTTTTTTGTGGTAGGGGAAACCGGAGTAAACAGAGCAAACCTACGCAGACACAGGGAGATCATGCGAACTCCACACAGAAAAGCCCCGTCCAGGTGGGAATCGAACCCAGGTCTTTCTTGCTGTGAAGCGAGAGCACTAACCGCTGCACTACCGTGCTGCCCGGTATAGGCTATTTTGACCTACAGCTTATTTAATAAGTGCCGTGGCAGTATGGTTACATGGGGCTACCCAGCGTTTACAGTGTTATAAATGTTTTTCTCTCTCTTATGAGTTTTTCCACCCTATTTTAGACCCTTTTTTGCCCCGGTTTCCAGCCCAAGTTCAGACCCTGTATAATCCTATTATATGGTTATGGTTTGATTGTACTCAAAAGATCCTCTTTTTTCCCTTTGTGTTAAAAGACCACTGTTTTAGTGACAGTGTTTTGTTAATTCATCTTCTTCATCATGCTTTTTATTTGGAGGTTCTGGCTTTTAATTGTTGAGCTCCCCTTACTTTTTCCATGGAAAAAAGATAAAAGAGACAGAAAACATTTGCTGAAGTTTACTTTTGCTTCCCCCTTCTATGCAAATGAACAACAAAACCCTCATTAGCTTGCTGTTTAGCTAACCGGGATGTGCCTTAAGCGCCTCAACTAGAAATACACTCATTTAAGTCCATTGTAAAGTCACACTAAGTTCAACATTTAAGCCGCCCATGTGTTCAATATAATTGGGTCTTTCGTCAATGGGGAGCAGAAGAGTACCAGGTAAAATGTGACACCAGACTCCTGTCCATAACCAGCCCTGACACGCATCCTTCTCTATAATTAACTTTCTTTGAGCTTTCCCAACGAGTTTTGTAATTGACAAACTGTGAGCGATCCTCCTAAAACAGATGTTGCTTTGGTTTGAGCCAAAGGGTTTTTGTGCAGTTCTCTGTCTCCACATTTCACTCCTCACTGCGCCAGCCCTATTCTGTTTGCTTTGAAAAAATCTGCCTAATCTAACTCCAGCTGGCAATCGACAAATCCTCAACCCTATCTAATGTTTATCAAGTGAGCATATAGATATGTGGAAGCAGAGTTTAATCATATACAGTGAGAGCCCGTGAAGTTCAAAGGTACTATGTGTTTATGTTAGTTAGGCTTTTGGAAACTTGATCAATAATGTTTCTTGCAATCAATTAAGATAATAAAATGTATCTATACTGTACAAGTAAAAGTATTTCTTAATTTCTGTTCAATTAAATCTCCGGGATATAAAAATATGTTGTTTTTTTCCATCTGAGAACAGCATAATAAAATGCTCAAAAATAGCATCATGAGCCTCGTAGGCCTAACACCTGAATGGTTTACTAGCTTAGGAGGAATGCAGTTTGTTTATCTCTGAAGCACTTTTAAAGATTTGAAATGAGTCCATTTGCCGCAGGTCCACTTCCGATAAAACACGAGGACAGGTTAATTAGAGATAGCCACGGGAGAAAATGAAAAGGCAGACCTGTCTGTCCCTAATTCACTTTGTGATAATAAAAAAAAAAGACACTATAGAATAGAGGAAATTAAATTCCGACATAATTATCTCACTCCCTATTGTGTTCACACCTTTGAAAGTAAAGTTAATGCAATGAAAATATAGTGCACATTATTATGGGGATGTTCACGATGAACTGGTTTTACAATGACCGTGATAAGTTAATCGTAAGAATTTTAGTACCAACTACTGCTGTCACGTCTCGTCTGATTAGCTGTGTGTGCCCAAACGGAGCGCACTTATACCGGTAATTCCTGGACACTGCAGCGGAAACAGTGCTCAGAGCTGCATACATTGGAAGTCTGTGGCAGGATTAATAATCCAATGTACATTCAGAAAGGTGCAGTCATAATCATAGATCTCGGCAAGTCGGGTTTAAAGCTTCATTTACAGCTATGTGGCACAGGAAGAGACCACACTTAAGCGAAAAGAGAAAAAAAACACACGAGCAGTGCTGTGTGCAGTGTTGTGTTAAGAACGAAAGGGAATGGGAATCATCTGTGCGAGGCCCGGCCCAGGTTTGTCACTCTTTTGATCAACATTAAGTGAACCCTTGAGAGAGCACAAGAATATCTGTATGATGTCTGTAAGGTGTTCAATTGAAACAACCAGCAAATATGTAAATATAATAATGAGCATGTTTTGTTTCTTCTTCCTACACAAGTTTTTTTTTTTTTTTTTTTTTACAAAGGTATTCAAGAAATGCCTTCTAAAACGTCAATGACTGTTAAAATTCCTCCCACAACGATCCGGACTTTACAATTTCGCCTTATATACCAAAGCCGCCTTATCCCTCAGACCCTGCGCTTAGCCACCATCATAAACAGCGTTCCCTCCAGTGCCTCTTTTGTCTTCGTGTCCACATTTAGGGAACAGACGAGGAGGTAACAGGGGGGGCATGTCAGCTGTCAAGTGTCTCTCGGTGTTATGTAAATGCTCCGGAGTGCGCTGAGGACACAAGACCCAGGCAACTGGAAACAAAATATGCGTCACTTCCCAAAATCAATGCGCTTCGATCCTCTGTGGTGCTGCCTGGATAGCTCCCAATAAGCACCACCACTGCGTCCCCACAAGCTCCAATAAAGACACTTGTGCAAAAAATACATAGATGTTTATTATACAAGGGCACATAAAGTCTTTTATTCTTATGTACAAACCGTAAACTAAAGTACATAGAGTTATAATCTTTGACATCTCTTTTATGAATGAACACCATGGAAATAAATAGTTAATAATAAATAGTGTCACCGTAAAGACATGAGTTTTCCAACGACTGGAGTACAGCATGTAAATTTTGCTACACACGTTAAGGATTCTCTCAGAAGATAAAAAGCACTTGTGTTTTTGTCACTACTACATTTTCAAAACATCATTGTACAATACTCTATCCCTGCCATCCATATTTTTATTAATACTGCCTCTTTTTTTGTACATAAAACAGTTGTCATTAAACTAGGGACTCAAAAAAAATAAAAATAAAAACATTAGCCACATTCCTAAAGGGCCTCACAATGTTTTTTGGCCCCTATAACAAAACACTGCGAATATCACCTGGATGTTGCATGTAAAAGACATGAATAAAAAGATTGATTGAAATGGTGGTACAAGCAGGCAAGCCCCGGGCGAAGACATAAAAAAAAAGTGCTTTGGATCCGACCAGACATATTTGCAGCGAGTTTGACATCTTGGCTTTTTGTGTATTAAGCAAAGGCATGGCAGCCGGCAGAATGAGTCACCGGGACGTTCGGGCGGATGAATGGGAGAGAAAGAGGGGGAGACTATAGAAGCGGCCATTGTGTTTGGTTAATGCAATGTTTTGTTAATTAGCCAGTGCCCAATGAGGTTGCAAGAAGCCGAGCCTGAAGGCGTAGGGTTTCGAGGGTGCAGTTTTAGCTTCAAAATTGGCTTGACTTTGAATGGAACCAGCCAAAAACCTTCCCGACTCAACTGTGAATTCTTTGAACAAATATACAACTATGCGCCGATGAAACTACATTGGAGCAACATCGCTGTTTTGGCGAAGCAATCAGGTGTTTAGGGGGGGAAATAAAACACTGAGCGGGCAGAGGATAAATTTAGTGCCGCAGAAACAGTCGCCGTTGTCCGTTCAATAATATATTCACATTGTGTTGACACTGGAAACACTCATCAAGTCGACAGAGGCAGCCAAGAGAGAAAGACAAAGAGCTGGTGGTGAAGGTGGCGGAATGAGGGTCGGAGCACTCCCGACACCAACGCAGTCTACAGCACTGGCTTTGGTTTTGGTCGCGTGTGTCTGTGGCCGGGCTGGTGTTTAGAAGTAATCACATTGGGCGGGGAGAGAAAAACGCTGAAGCGGCGAGGTATGTATAGCTTTGGAAAAGGGGGGGTCACTCAGCCAGGCGATCGCACACCGCGGCACTTGAGAAAGAGCATAATTCGATATATTAGAACACTCCAAAGTCTTCACCGCCCCGAAAAGCCTCTTCAAAAGTTGACAGGGCGCGTTATGGAAGCGCAGGCGGGGAGGACAACAGGTCGCCTCGGTGCCACGTATTGAGTTGAAAGCCCGCGCACTCTCTCTCACGCGCGCGCGCGCACGCACACATGGCTACGCCTCCTGTTGCCATTCAGATAGCCATTGGATTTCCAGAGCAGGAAAATCGAATGTTTCACTCAAGACCAATTGCTCTTTATTGGATCAACTCTTCCTCTCTGTATATAACTATAGTTATTGTACGTTACACCGAATATTATATGGTACAACGTCCGAATGCCATCGAAAACACAAGTGACAGGCTGTTGTTATTTTGAGCGACTGTACCGTATGACTCGATGGGTTTTCACTGAGAGCAGTTACTGGGAAACGTCAATTGCCCTTGTACACTTTAGGTGCTAAGTGCATTCTGTAACACTTCTGTTTCTATCATTTATATTTAACTAGTGTTTTTGCATGTCAATGTTATTTATTGACTCGTCTTTTCTGTTTTGTTTTTTTACCGCAATGCCAGGGCTGTCCAGTCAAGTAAGGATCCACTTGACATTTGTTCAATGGGCAAGGCTTGAGGTGCGACACTTGATTCAACCAATTCCCACTTCCTCTAATACCGTACGCCTCTCGTGAAAGTCAACGCACTCGAAATGAACGACTGTTGCTAATGAGCTAGTTCCAAAATTAACCGCGGTCCCAGTCGTGCTAACTGGCCAGAGTAGATACAATTAAACAGCGAGCTTTGACAGTTGCCAAGGGCGGGGTCACGCATCCAGCACGAAAGACAATCACTATTGGATGCAAACTACCTTCAAAAATCCTGCCAGACTTCAGTACAGTAGGATTGTACATTGCATTGCTGTGAAGGCGATACTTTGATTTTACTGGAAAATACGTCAAGCTGTAAGATGTGACCACGAGAGAAAGCACATTTTGTACATTTAGTAGTTTACGGATGCAAAGAGGTAGACAAATATGAGTCCAGTGATTGAAAAACAGAAGGACATGCCTCGGCTGTTTTCATTCACCGGCAAAGTCAGTCAATATAAAGCTTCACAGAATGAATTATTAGAATGAATTGTCCAGGACTTTTTGTTGGATCAACTCGTTCTGACCATTCTCTAAGCCTTCATTCCTTTGTTTTCCACTTTCCCACACTGTATATAATAGCTTTCAAAGTCTCCCGTGTTTAGCATCCATGGATTAAAAGTGACAAAAGCCACGGCTGATATTCCTGTTAAATCCTGACTCCAGTCTCCACCACGTGCTGCATGCTCGGACACATCGCTCTAGTCACGCTCCGCATGGCTACTACAGCGCAGAGTATACCTCCCAGCGTGAGGCGTTTAGAGAATCGGACATCTGCGAGTTTTCAAAAGGTCAGGAAGTGTCCGCTGCGATACTGTCTGCACGCTGCTGCTGCTACCACTACTACTTTCTACCTCCTCCTGTTCCGTTGGTGAACACCTAATTTTGCGTAGCAATATGTTTTGGAATCCAAGCCAGAAATCAGACTCATTAGTGCCACTGTAAGAATGGGAGTCGTGAATGGAGAGCTGCCAACGAAGACACTTTGGAACAAAAAAGGTATTAAGAGCTAGAATTAATGGCCACATCCTGTATGTCCTGCTGGAATAGAGGCAGCTAAGGAGGTAACAAGGATGGCACAAACGGGATGATATTGCTGACATGGGGGGAAACAACAAAAAACAGCAAGAATGAACAGAGAAAACCTAAGCGCCACATGAGAATTGACGGGAAGATTAGCTAACAAGGTGGAAGTAATGATGAAAAATGGTGCACTAGTTCAGAAAGGGCTGCCTGTTTGTCCGTGTTCCTAATGGCTAGTCTCTGGGATGTACAGGAGGGAGCGGGAGATCGATGATGGGACAGCATTAAAAAAAGACCCAACATGAACCAGCATGAGCTCTGAGTGCGCTGAAGGAAAGCCATTGGTCGGAAAGTACAAATGTAGAACAAAAATGTCTGCGTGGAATAAAGGAGTGGTTCTCAAACTGTGGTTGCATGTCCGTAATAGGGCATGCTAATCCCTGGTTTAGACCTGAGCCTTGTCTTGGTTTTAGTCCCAAGTGAAAGTCTTTTTGAACATGAACTGTTTGGTCCTGATACACTACTGGTTTAAACCTTGTTCTCGCCGGGTTTAGACTGATCATTTTACATAATTTAGTCCTGCTTTGCTCTGTCTCAGGCCCATTTTAGTCACAAATCACTCAAACCTTGAGTTCAGTCTTGGTTGACTTAATTCTTTGAAAGCAAAGTTTGAGAACCACTGACTTACAGCAGTAAAGTAACAATTTTCTCCTTAGCTTGTAGTTTGAATTATACCATGAACTGCCACTTTAAAAAAAGAACATTACTACTTTGGTTTCTGAAAAATAAATATCCATGTCAACAGTAAACTGCAGTGTAAGAAAGCCGACTTTGTTATTTCTTCCATGAGAATGAAACACATACAAATCACCTAGTGTACTTACGAGACATTTTGCTATTTACTAGAGCTTCCTCTCAAAGTATACTGCGTTGGCGTCCGTCAGGGACAGTGTCTATTATTGTACAGTATATTGAAATGCAGATGTCTATGTGCTTGTATAGCTAAGCATGTAGGCTGCTGCGTTGGTGTTCTGCAATGTTATTCACATTATTCCTATCAGCATTTATCATCAAATGTGGCAATTTCATCAATAAATGCTGTAGGTGTTTTGCAGATAGTTTAATCCGATAAAGTGCCATTACTTTTGAAACATTCTGTAAGGTTTTCTGCTTGACAGTTATTGTCGACAGTTCTTAAGGTTTTGGATGAGTAAATCCCATGAACAGCTATGCTCCTCTCAGATGTCTGGATTTGTCATAGCTTGCTCCCTATGTATAAGCCTCTCTCTTCTCAGTACATGCCTTTAGCAAATCCAGATTCATCATTTAATCTCCACAGGACAAGTTTTTGTGCTGTCCATTCTGAGTGATAGGGTTGATCTTTTCCAGTGTGACGTCTGTGTCACTGTCCAAGGTGCCAGAGAGAGCGGGAGAAAGTTTCTCTAGGGTGTCGTTCCCTATCCCAACCTCGACCTCTTCTGCGCTGTCATCCTTCTTCTGCATGTCATCCTCCTGACACAGGATGCTGTGGGGGATGACAAAGTTAGCTGAGTTGGTGCCTTCTTTGGGAATGTGGCTCTTGGGCTGGTACTGGCAGTTGGAGTTAGAGGTGGGGGCACCCATGTTGTTGTTTATACTGACAATCTCTATGGCGTTGCTCCCGGGGCACAGCCGGTGGCAGCCCAGGAGGATGGAGAAGGCCTTGCGAAAGTCTGCATTGAAGGCATAGATGATGGGGTTGAGGGAGGAGTTGGCCCAGCCAAACCACACAAACACATCGAAGGTGGTGGAACTGACACAGGGGAACTCTTTGGAGCCGTCTGGGAGGTTGACCTCACAGAATGGCACCATGCAGTTCAGGATGAAAAAGGGCAACCAGCAGCACACAAACACCCCCATGATCACAGAGAGTGTCTTCAGGACTTTGGTTTCTCGCTTGAAGGACATTTTGAAGGAGCTCTCGCTCTCCATGCTGGAGCTGTTGCCCATACTGCTGTGGCGGTTTTTGGCACTCTCTGCGGCACGTTCCAGCGCAGATATTCTGCGGATCTGTTTCTGAGCGATCCTGTAGATCCGGGTGTAAGTGACGATCATTATGGCCACTGGGATGTAGAAGCTTATTAGAGATGAGGAGATAGCGTACGTCCTGTTAAGGCTAGAGTCGCAGTTGTCTGGAGGCAGCTCACTGGGGTAAGATCCATTCAGATCAGTGTAGCTGATGGTTTGATCCTTGTGCCAGTTCAGCTGGACTGGGATAAAGGAAATGAGGACAGACAGAGTCCATGCTGCACTAATCATCAGACACGCCACTTTAGGCGTCATCTTCCGTTCGTAGCGAAAAGGGCTTGAAATGGCCCAGTATCTGTCCACGCTGATCACACACAGGTTTAGGATGGAGGCTGTGGAGCACATAATGTCAAATGCCACCCACACGTTACAAAAAGCCCCAAATGGCCAAAACCCAACGATCTCTGTTGCTGCCTTCCACGGCATAACCAAGATGGCCACCAGGAGGTCGGAGATAGCCAGAGAGATGACGAAGAAGTTCGTAACCTTTGACCTCAAGTGACGAAACTTGGTGACTGCAACGCAAACCAGTGTGTTGCCTAGCAATGTGGTGAATATAAGGAGGAAGAGGAAGCATCCCGTTAAAACACGCTTGGATGAATCCCGCTCAGATAGCAACTGCTTCCCATCTCGGATGGTTGAGAAATTCTGCTCCATATTTTTGTTTAGTGTTTGAAAAACTGAGGGGGGTCTAAATGCAGAATGGGGTCGTCACCCCATCATATCCCCAGCATACTGGGGACTGAGAGCTTAGCACTGCGATGGCACAGCTGAAACAGTGCACTGCTGTCTGGGCACCTGCTCTCCCACTGGCTGCCCCATCCACATGCTCCTTGTCAAAGCCACCATTTTTGCACTAGTGCAACTATAAATATTTCAGAGAGGAATGCCAAAAAAATATACTTGCTTCATCAGTTCCAGGAGCAAAGTTGGCAAAAACAGACATTCTAGGTTAAAGAGTAGTCCAGCTTTAGTGGATTTGTTCCAATCAATAAAGTTGCTCTAAAAGCCTAGGATCAGTGGAAAAGGGATATTAGTGTTCGAGTCCTTCCACATGTGAGGATGACTTTGTCTCATCTGTCCCCTCTAACAATTTTTTAAAATAAAAATCCTGTTGCAGCGCTGTTAACTGAGGCTCGGCCAATGAGTTGCTTTATATAGCACCTCATCAATACCTCTCTATTGATGCTTTTGGCTGCGCGTTTATCTGATTTGTTTAATGATCCTCCAGGCGTATCCGTGTGATTATGTTGCGCCTGTATTGACCCTGATACACCCCTGCTGTGGGTTTGGTTTGAATGAGGCTCCCGCGGCGCAGTCCAATGTGCCGAAAATAATCACTTTTAAAAGTCACTTCAATTTCACAAGAGACGTGTTGTGAGAGAAGCAGCGGCAGCTCCGGTATAACGACTGACTTATGACAATAATCCACACGTGGGGTCGTATTCTCTTCTTTGTTTCACTTTGTACAAATCGGCTTTCGAAAAACATTCAGGGGTCATGACATTGGCACAAATTCAAGTTGGCAGTGAAATCCCGAGGCGGTTGATCTGCTCTGTCCAAAATATTCACTGCGGCTTAGTCAGAACAGAAGTGGTTTAAAAATGAAATAAGGAACAAACTCAAAACAAACAATCAAACAAAAAATGTCCAAGTTCCCCTCATCAAAAATTGTCACTTCTGCATCCAACTTGTGAACCTCCCCGGCGACGGTCCGAAGCCGCTCTCACTTTTCCCCGTTCCAGTTATTGTATCAGTCCGTTCATCCTCCGGTAAAACATCCAGTTTATTCCTTTAGCGCGTCTGTGCGGGCTGCCTCACACGCGCGGTCACTGATGCCAATGAGCTCGGCGCGGTCCCCACCCCCCCACGAGCCTTTTTTTTTTCTTTTTTTTTCCCTTCTCCTCCTTTCTCACGCGCGCTCGCCCCTTTCTCTCCGCTCAGCTGCCTCTACACTGCTGCCTGCTGCTGCGCGCCACGGCGTTTCACTGCCAACTACTGTTCCGCGCGGGTCCAGGGAGAGAGACACTGACCTGGGCGAACGCGCGCACTTCAACGGGGAGTTTTTGGATGTCAAATGCTATACCTATCGATGTCATGTTTTGCCAAAGCGTGCGTAAAACGGACAGCACATGTGTATAGGAAGCCATCACGTTCAAAATCAACAACTCAGGATTAGCTTAAACGATATTGAGCATGATTATTTGCAGATTTTTCCACACACACTGATTGCTAAGTGTATACAAAGAAATGAATCATATTGTGTGTCCATTGCCAACATGTCCCAACATAAGAAGAAAAAACTGCAGAAAAACAGCACATACGAATTCTGTCAAATATGATGCTTTCATGAGTATTCCCGACCCAAGTCTCTCAATCAAGCCAAATTAAAGGCACTTTGGTGTCCCAAGATACACTTGACCAGAGGCGCAGCGCACAGAGGCACGAGGGCCCCATCTACTGGAAGCACAGGGCACGGCATGTGTGACACTTGTGCAAAGAGGAGAGGGACACATGGTGGTGAAGGGTTGGCTGGAGCGGCAGTCGCATTAACGTCACATCAGTAAACACGAATGAACAACTCTGAATTAAGATTGGAGTTCCCGAGAGCAGAGCGCGCGCATATACCGACTGCACTCTCTCCGCACTCCGAGCCGCCGCGACACCAGACACCGACCTGGCCCAATTAGGAGTCGGCGAATTGGAACTCGCTGCAAGTCGCACCCTAAATAATGGCTGGGGGGATCCACTTCACGGCTATACCTTTTACTGTCATTTCTAAATTTAAATAGATGTTTCACCGCTGAACTGAACTTGACACCAGCACCCTCAAAAGGTCTGTGGGATTGTTGATTATTTAAGGAGAGTTAGTTCCTTACGTTTAGATCCTCAATTTAGCCAGTTCACAAGCATTTCTACATTTCTATTAAATGCAAAACAGGAAACGTGATGTGTTGTATGTACGGCGCTGAGAATACAATGAAAAACAAATTGCAGATAAATTCACTGTAAGAATGACGAGGGCGTTGGACGTGATTCCATAGCTGCGTGACATTGTTGCATCTGCTGCTTTGGTGACTGTGCATGTTTTGAGGGAGAGAGAGAGAGAGAGAGAGAGAGAGAGAGAGAGAGAGAGAGAGAGAGAGATACTAATGCATGTCGACAGGCCAAGTGTAAGAGGCCTGGCAGACACAACGCCCACATGGATCTCCCCACAGCAGCAGCAGCAGTGAAGCACAGGGCACAGGGCTGGGTGTGCGTGCCGTCGACAAAGTTCAAACCCAGTGCAATTCACAAACACACAATCGAACACGGCACACATACGCACACACAACCAGCCATGCAGGGTAATTTATGTCTGCTCCAAAAAGCAAACAAAACAGAATGGAAAGAATACAGCTCCCGAAATGTCTGTTTGAAATGACTTCTGACCAGATGCACTTCAATACATGGAATGCTATTTTTTGACTCTTTAAATGGTTCAATTTGCTATTAATTTTATGCATGTCTTTTATGGTTTAAACTTCACTTGTTCATCATAGTTAATTGTGTGTGTTGTCTTTATACAGTGAGAACCATGTTTACATACACTTCATAAAAGGACACATTTGTATTTTTTTCTCACTGTCTGACATGAAACCAGAATTCCAAAGTATTTCTATTTGTCAATTTCCAGATGAATGAGAGATAGAATTTTCTACACAATTTTTTATTACTTTTTACAAAACCAAAAGTGTACATACATTTCATTAATATTTGGTAGAATTGCCTTTAAACTGTATATTTTGGATATCCTTCCATAAGCTTCTCACAATAGTTGATAGGAGGTTTGGTCCATTCCTCCAAACAGAACTGGTGTCACTGAGCCAAGTTTGTAGGGTGCCTTGCGTGCACATGCCTTTTCAGCCCTGCCCATACATTTTCAGCTGGATTGAAATCAGGACTTTGTGATGACCACTTCAAAACATTGACTTTGTTATCCTTAATCCACTTTGAAACCAATATTGGCCATATTCTTTGGAAATTGTCCATTTAGAAGACCCATCTGCGCCCAAGCTTTAACTTCCTGGCTGATGTCTTGAGACGTTGCTCCAATATTTCCACATAGTGTTCTTTCTTCATGATGTCATCTGTTTTGTGAAGTGCACCTGTCCCTCCCGCAGCAAAACAACCCCACAGCATGATGCTGCCACCCCCGTATTTCAAAGTTGGGATGGTGTTCTCAGGCTTTTTCCTCCAAACGTGACGATGGTCATTATGGCCATAAAATTATTATATATTTTTTATTTGCAAATTCCAAACTGTCTTTTTCATGTTTCTTTTGAGTAAGGGCTTCTTCCTGGCAGAGTACCCTCTGAGCCCACGTCGGTACTATACTTGTGTCACTCTGGATGATGACAAACTCTTACCAGTTTCAGCCAGCATCATCACCAAGTCTTTTGTTCTTATATTCACATTTCAGACCACAGCATGTTAATCTCTGGGACACAGAACCCACCTTCTTACTGATTTGTATGATGACTGGTCATTGCTATCATTGTTTTAACCAGTGTACCTGGCACCTTCAAGTGTCTTGAAATGGATGAACCAGCCTTAGGCATGCTTTCAAGGTCATGACATCGACATCTGGGCTTTCCCAAATATTGTTTAAAGGTATGTAAACTTCTGACTTTGTAAAAAGTAACACACAAATTGTGTAGAAAATTATTTCTCTCATTCTCCTGGAATTTGACAAATAGAAATAATTTATAAAATTCTAATTGACCTAAAAAAAGATTAAAGTTAATTCTGGTTTCATGTCAGACAGTGACAAAAAAAATGCAAATGTGTCTTTTTATGAAGTGTATGTAAACATAATGGTTCTCACTGTATGTGTACATTCGAAAGTCCCACTCTCAAAATGCTCCTCACTGGCTGACGTCAGAATATTGAAAACCACAAAGCTCTTCCGTGAGTTCACACACCATTAATACTGTGCTAAAATTACCTGAAGTACAACTTATGAAATTAACAATTTAGCAGCCTCCGTTTTTTCCCCCCTTCTTCTTTGAAATAACTTTGGTTGCCCCTGGGTTTGCAGCTAGAGTGCCCTCTGCTAATGTAACTATAAATACTATTTACAATAAATGCCAAGGCTAAGGTTATATAACCATTAATAATTCAGACACAATGACTAATCATGTACGCAGCTTCAGATATTAATAAATCTAAGCAGGTTCGGTATTGGTATTGGTGTTATATAATGTTCTGTATGATGTTTTTGCAGCCTTATCATTTTTGTTTGGCTATCTGGTAGTGTTGGCTGCATTTGTGGTTTCTGTGTTCCACATTGTTTTGCTGAACACTTTTGTACGTCTTTGCTGTGTTTTTGTGGGGTTCGGTGGACTTTTCTTTACTGCAGAGATGGTCCTGAAGAAAGCAGCTTTTTAAAAGTAAACAAACAGCTAACTTGTGAGCTAAAGACATTTGAGACCAACACATTTCTTCTTCTGAAACACTGAAGAAGCACCAAGACTCCCCACAACTGCAGCACAGTGGAGGCCTCACAAGAGGCGCTACAGGGAACAAGAAAGGGACAAATGAGGAGGTATCCGGGCAAGACTCACAGCTAAGCCACACTTGCCTTCTATCCCTACTAGTGTTCTGGCTAATGGACGTTCCCAGAAGATGGCGAAAAACTGTTGTAGAGCAGAGGGAGCTGCACAGGAGGAAGAGGAAGGAGGAGGAGCTGACCAGTGCAGGACACCACGCTCTGAAATAGGGACAAATCCAGGACGCAGCCAGCCAGGTTTCCTCTGGGCGTTACGGTTTCTCCTACCTCCAAAAACATGCTGGTCAGGTTGGCCCATAACACCTGAACACTATTTTGTTGTGCGGTTGCACAATGACAAATAAAGCACTTACTTAATTACTTGTAGCCTATGGTATTTTCACACACGAAACAGCTTAAATAAGATCTATATTCAAACAAGGAACAGCTTGTTCATTAGCTGAAGTGAATATAGATTTTTCTCACTAAGCACTAAATGAGACGAGAAGAGTCTTCTTTTCCACCCTCCTTGTTAAAACAATCTGCTGTTTTATGCTGATGTACAATGCCAACAAGAAATTATTGATGCAAACTTTGACTTGTGCTGCGCAAGAAGGTTGTCTGCCAGTGCAGCAAAACAGTGTATTAAAAGAATTAACAGCATCAATTCAAAAAAGCTACCACAACGTTTTAAATCACTGTAGTCTGGTGCTTAGCTTATTGCATTTTTAAGTAATAAGTAAGTAGATAGTTCTTAAAAATTGCGTATGTTGGTCTTGTAAGGACTGGATTGTAGTTTTTACTTCCTCCTTTTTGGACTCATTCATCGTTTTATGTTGAAAAATGGATCCCTGTAAAGACATGTTTTGCAGTCCAAATAAATGCATTCATCATCATCATCATCATCATTGTTTACTTCACACTGTTTATGGTTACAAATTCATTTCAGAATATGTTCATGTCTTGCCTTTTCTTTGGACTCCCAGACAAATAACCTGTCACTCAGCTGTCGGTCACACTCCCCAAGGTGCAGATGAGATGACTGGCAGTCTGCTGGTCTCTGCCTCCGGCCGCCAGACCACATCTGAAAACAGAATTATGTCGGACACAAGCTCAGTGTTTAAGGCTGCATCGGGTTTTATTCAGACTTTTGAAATACCTTTGCAACATAAATCTCACACTGTTCTTCGCATGCAACAGTGTTCAAACAACTGTTATCACACGCTCTCCTGATCAGTTGATCTGACTCCTGAATGGTATAAGTTTGAAGACACTTCCTAAAGTTGGATGAGTTGTGGGGTCCATGCTGAGGTGTCAAGGCTTGTTTACATACCCGTCAACATCACTCCTGACATTGTTTGGGTTTCAATGTTTCGGGCATCGGAGGGAAAGAAACCGGCATCTGTCTATCTCCAGGAAGTCATGCATAAGAACATGTGCTGTGTAGTTGAATATGTCTGCAGACGGTGTGAGATTATCACGAGTCCCCGAGTCCGAGTCGGATGAATTGCATTAAGGTTGACGCCGATGTTTTTTAAAGCACAGCAGTGCTCATGAAAATAGTAACCGGGTATGACCAAAGAGAAAAAAATATACTGTGTGGCAAAGTGTATGGCTAAGAGCAACCTTAGAATAACAAAGACAAACAATACCGCATTTCCCCAGACACTCAAAGTCGCATTTACAATTTTTATGCATTAACTATTCACTCCACATTAGGGATGTAACGATTCACTCAAGCCCCGATTCGATTCGATTTCCGATTTAAAGTTCCCGATTTTGATTTTTTTTAAATCTTTTTTAAGAAAAGGAATATGACTCATTCATACCAATGTTTCTTTTGTTTTAACATCTGCATTTTTGTCCTTGTAACAAACTGCAACTGTCTCAGTAAGATAACAAGAAATGAAATTAACTATAATATTTTGTGTGCTTGTAAATGTACATTTTTTCAGCATAAATAAGATATGTAGCAAAGCAACCATTTTGAGACATATCTTTATTTTACCAAACTTTTTTTCTTTTGCAGTTTGAACATAATACTACCATTTAGAACACATTTTACAGTGCGTTTTTTTCCTTCGTGTGGCAGTATGCCTGCAAGCGGGCACTGCCACTTTTAGTTTTGATGGTGATTGGCTGTGCGCGCCAGCCGTCACCTGATAAATAGCACTTCCGTTTATTGTTTGACCTCTGACTTCCTGTAGTATCATATTGGTCGCTAAATGTAATCTTAAGTTGGTATTAACTATAGTCCTTGTTAACGTTTAGTTTGTCGCGGCGCCGTCATGGGCCCGCGGTCTCCCTGTAACTGGTCATGCTAGTGGTTGAATGGATCGGCTGCGTTGACTCGGACTCCGCTGTCAAAGCCCCGAGCCATGCAAATGCCCCGCTCAGGTTTGTGGCGTGGTTACTCTAGAAATAACTATCGTAAATTATACTCGTAGTGATGTGCCTTCTTACTTCTGTAGACGTCTAGGACCAAGGAGGGTCGTCACTGCCGCCTGCCTTTTTCTCCGCCCTTTTATCACCTTTTTCTCTGCCTTTTTACTGCCTTTCGGTTCGCCTGTTCTGTTATTATTCCCCTGTCACTGGATTCGTGGAGCGCCGTAGGTGCGCAACGTCGTCATGGGTAGACTGTGGTAACTGAAAGATGTACTGGAAACAAGTAACTAAACGAACTGTGAAACGAACGGACAAACCTGGTCTTAATTACAAATGTGAAAATAAATGTAAAACTTTTCTATACAGTGCCTGGCCTCTGTGATCCATCTACTCAACAACGAACCTACGTGCTTTTACTTACTTTCTGGTGCTGGCCATCTCCAGCTGGCGTTGTCTGGCAATGTTATGTTTAAACCAGCTAAGTTAACCCTCGCATTGCCACATTCGCAATCCTCACACAGTCTCCCGGTGCTGCCTTTGTAATCATAAGGAGGAAAAAGACATGACAGCTCCCTGTAGGTATTGGATTATTTGATAAATGGACATCTGATGAGGATTTCAGCTGCATCAGAGCAGGTTGTTCAGATGTTTGTCAGTTTACGATCTTTGGTAAACTTCTGTCATAATGCTAAACTCTGCGTTAGCCGCTAACGCTAATCTCGTAGCCGCTAACTTTAGCTGCGTCGGTTGCTTCGATGCCTACACGTGTTTGTGTTTACATGGTGTGGCGTGTGTTAGGGTGAGGCGGGGGGAGGTGTGGAGTTTGTCTTGAGACAAAGTTAGCTCGCTGTTTCTAACGATGCAATGTGAGAATAAAGCTAGTCCGGTCGGGCAAAATGGAGTAGCTGAGGGTGGCTTTAACATCGATTCTTTTATTTTTGACATCGATTCACATTTTATGCATATTACGCATTTACGCATTTTAAATCAATTTTCAATGAATCGTTACATCCTACTCCACACAATTGGTGGCGAAAGGTTACAATTCTAGCCAAAGCTCCCATGCGAAATGGTGGTGGCAGAAGACGGGCTGGCAATTTTCCAACAGCCCCTTCATTTTTTTACTTTTTGCACTGGATCGTCGGTTGCTATGGATACTGTGGTATACCTTAACCTCTTAAACCCCACCTTAACGGAGCGCATTTCTCCAGTTTGGTATTACCTAAATATTATATTACTAAATCTGTCATCTTGTCGTCATATATTTGAAGCTTTTTCGTTGCTTTTGGTCACATTTTTGTTTTGTTTTTGCCACTTTTTTCTTGTTGTTGTTACATTTTTGACGCTTTTTTGTTGCTTTTTTGATGTTTTTTGTACATTTTTTGTAGCTTTTTGTTACATTTTTGACACTTTTGTTACTTTTTTGTTATGTTTTTGCTGCTTTTTGTTGCTTTTTTTTAATACGTTTTTGTTGCTTTTTTGTAATTATTTGTGGCCATACTGCCTTTGCTCTGCCCGATCCCGTCAGACCTTGGAAACTAAGCAGGGAAGGGCCTGGTTGGTACTTGGATGGGAGACCGTTTGGGAACAACAGGAAGCCTAGCGAATGTAGTGAGTGAGTGAGTGAGTGGTTGGCGGTGGTCGGAGGGGCCAATGGCGCAGACTGGTTGCCTTGCTTCCATCAGTCTACCCCAGGGCAGCTGTGGCTACAATAGTAGCTTACCACCACCAAGTATGGAGTGAATGAATAGTGCAATGTAAAGCGTCTTTGAGTGTCCAAAAAGCGCTATATAAAACCGATGCATTATTATTATTAATTTGTTCATGCTTTTTTCAATAACTTTTTAGATTTGGGTAATGCCAAACGGGAGAAAGCATGGATGCTTAAGGTGGGGGTTAAGAGGTTAAGGCAATGAACATGTTTTTTTTCCTCCATACCATGAACGTTTTTGATTGATCCTCAAACAATTTAATTTACTTAAATGCTGCCTATATGGTCTATACATGGGTGATATGTCTAAATAAAGCTAATACCTTGGGTTTGCTGTCTGTTGTTTATGTTAATATACAAAATGTGTGCAATACGTTCCACAATGCAATAAGTTCTGCCTAATAAAATTTCTTATACCATGCTGTCCACAATCCAATAAGTTGTAAAGCTTCATTCATGTCGATTCCAGAGTTTCTGACCGTTAATTTACCCTATTTTATTTGCAACTTTTTCTGTTACAGTATGCCTTGTTTGAAACCGTACAGGCTTTGGATTGAAACTTCACTCTGTCTGAAACATTATTACCATAAGCCTGGATTGAGCATTTCGAACTGATATGGAAATGCCAATAGCTGTCTGAGTAAAATCCCCACAGGGAAATGTTCAGAAATAAGCTTTCTTTTTGACATCCATTGCAATTTCCTGGTATATTTCAATAGTAATCTCACAAACACATTCGATCAATACAGAAATAACAGAACAGAACAGTTGCCAAAAAGAGCATTTGTAGACATATTGCATTACAAACAGTGAGGCGAAGCTAAAATTAGTCCAAAGAGATACACAGGAATGGATTGCGTTTACTTCAAATTGGAAGACAAACTTTTCTACGGGTAGTGAAACAAATTAATTATAGTGGATTTGATGGCATTAACCAGAGGCAACAGACATTTCTAAATAGCGACAACAGGTCAAAACAATAATTGAAAACAACACAACGATCACAGAATGTATAACAAACTAAAAGTTGGTGTTTTTTTCAGGTGTCTGGAGAAAGAAGCCGTTTGTCAAATAAACAAAAGCATATTAATGAGTCACAATGTTCTTTTTATGTACTGCTGATTCTAATTGAAACTTGTTTATTCTATTCTTCTAACCCATGTAATCCCCAAGAAAAAAACGTTCGAGTTGTCGGATTTACATGTAGACAGTGAGACCACGGATCAGTTGGAGTTTAATCCTCAACAACAATGATGGTGCAGGAAGCAATACAATAAAAATCTCAGGACAAACACTCGCCCTGTTCCAGTCAACTCGACCTAAGGCCTTTCTGTCACTGTGGCAGGTGTTTGTTATTGTGGTTCTTGTTGGTGCCCGTGAATGAAGGAAAAAGACAACTCTGATGTCTCCCCCGAAAATGAAAAATTCTTGAACATTCATGAAAAGCATGATTTGTTTCCTCTTTACATGGAAATTGAATATTTATTGTGTTTTTGCCTTGTCGTTTACCATTGAAATTGCAATATAACATAAAATGCCAGTTTTCAGAATGAATTTGGAAGCCACATGTAACTATAGTAGAAATACAATCGCAGATATTCAAAAGTAGTCATCTGGACTGGATTGTATACAAAGACATTTTGTTTCTCATCCAAACGGTTTCATAACTTCTATGTTTCCACTTTCCACTTTGTTCTTACCCACAATCCAGATCCATCTCGTCAATAATCAGCCCAACCCTGTAGTACCCTAACCATGGTAGCTGTTTGATATATTGTCCTGACTTGGGATGCATCTCAGGGTTGTTCCGTATTACCAAGACTCACCATTCCTACCCTTTTTGTAAAAGCTTCAGTAACAATATACAGTAGTGGTCGAATTGATGCTTTTTCAACTTAGTTATTTTTACAAGAGAATTCACTCTAGCATCTACATAACATGTTTGACAAAGCGCCTCCAGCCGACTGTTGATTCTGAGCTCTGTGAGTGCAATCACATTGATAGGATTTGTTTGGAGGCATTGCCCTACCGTCCCATATAATAAAGAAGCATGTTGTCCTGCTTTAACGAAATATATGTGTTTACGTAGAACAGCCTAAGTATTTAGAATACTAATTTTGACTAACTGTATTCCAAAAGAATATTTGAGTACACTGGAGTACTCAATCATCATAATGCAAATCAACATTAAAGTGTTTCAACCTGGATAGACTCAGACAAAAGCAGCGATTAGAAAGATTTATTGACTGAATGAATTGACTGGCTGTAGCAGGATGAAGTCACGGATAGAAGAGGCAGTAAAGGGTGGAGGTGGGTCGCAGTACAGCTGGGAAGTTGACGAGCCATTCACGCTGGAGCTTAAACACAGGACCGCAGGCGACGAAGGTGTGGCTCTGCGCTGATAGGCTGAGGTGGAGGTGTGACCCTTACAGATGTGATCATTTGCTGCAAGTCTTCCGGGCTGAATTCAGACCTAGGCTTCATTTTAAGTATTCAGAATACTTAAAATTGAATATTATATTTTATATTAAGTAACTTAAATATGCGCAAAAGTTCCATTTAAGTTCTACTTGGTCCTGATTTAGCATTTTTAAGTCATGTTTTGGTAAAATATTGTTAAATATTTTATTGTAATAAGTGTATCTTGTCATTAAGGGCTAATGAACATCTTCAAATCGAATTGTATTATTTATGGTTTTCAACAAAAATGCGCTAAAGTGGCAATGTTCACATTAGCCACAATCTAACCACAGACACAATATCACTTAGCAACCCCAGCCGCCATAATAGATCAATATACTGTAAAAGTAGCTCCTCCATATCATATAACCATTTTAACCCATACCCAATAGATTTCACCATCTGTTTTTTAATTTGACAAAGCAGTTTTATAATGAAATGGAGCCAGTGGTCACGTAACACAGGGGTTAATCTCTGCACATATTGCCAAGACAAACATTTCCCAATTGGTGGATACAAATATGCTATGGATCTGCTTTAGTGATTTAGCCATCACTGTGTTGTGGATGTATTTTCACTTGTGAGTGGCGGTAGAAGTAGCTGTTGTGGTGGTGGTTTTATAATGTTGTTGAATGTGTCATGAACATTGCATGTCATTTTCTATTGTGATACTGTCTGATTGTGAGGGACAATCACAATCAGAGGTTTAGGGACTTCAGCGCATTAGTACTTTTGAATGTGCACTGTTAATTTAGATTCTATAACCAGGGACTAAGGATGGAAATTAGCTTTATAATAGCTCGATAATCCCGTGCAGTACATCTCTGACTCTATGGGTTTACAGTATGTCTCTGTACTGCCCCTTAAATAAAGATTAAACTGAACTAAAATGAAAGGAGTTGTAGCAGCAGCTACAGCAGCAGCATTACTGTGATAGTGTCATCCTAAGGCAGAGCACATGTTTAGGATTACTCCGAGGATCAGAGCAGCAGGATGGTCTTTCATCCCTTGATCTCACTGCAGCATACAGTCTGATGTTTTCATCAAACTTCACAGCTTTCTCTACAATCAGAATTTCAAAAGGGAAAAGATTTTGGCACACTTTACCTGAGCTCTTTAAGTACAAGAGATGCATGCACTTTGGAGAATACTGCAAAACGTAACTTTCTAGTACTTACTTACTTAACTTTTGCGAAAGTGGCTTCGTGATTTTTCAGGCTATAAACCTGATGAAACAATCTCCAGGCAATCATTGAAACACAACGTTCATCAAATATTTTAATGGAGCGCAAATAGCTTTCAATTTTGCAAAAGGGTATTTTATTGCAGTACGTAAACAGAAGAATACTTCAGCAGAGTGGAGCTGGAAGGACCCGACCAAAATAATTGTTCTGTCTGAGCAAATGGATTTTAGGAACAAGCTGTGACTCAATAGACTTGACATTGAACATGGATAATTATAGCAGGAGTCCAATCTCTTGTTGCTGTTTGTCATATTTGACTTTTAAATGATGTCTTCATGAAAGCTTTCAGAAGAAAGGGCAATAGAAACCAAAACAGGTGAATGTATTTGTTGGAATAAATACAATAGCTTTATCATATTATCTATCTATCATTGGCACAGTCTTGGTTACTGGGCTGTGTGTGGCCTCTCTGTGTGGTTATTTATATCCTGTAACACTGAACCCACAACTCCTCTGCTGGGAGGCTGAACATGAAACCTGACATAACCCCGTGAGAGTATCATAAACGCTTTACTAAATATGCAGATCACATCACCAAACTCTCCGTCCATCCATTCCAAGTTATCAGCCTCTGCTCTGACTGTGGCATTTGTGTTTGTTGTATCTTGAGTGAATGGAGTTGATGTTTGCTGTCGGGACACAGCCGATCAAATCGAAAAACATCACTCACAAACACAGCCGGGCCATTGTCCCAGTCCTAGCTTTTCATCGCAGCTGCCATTGTTCTCTGCCCAGAATCTGATAAAACCTCTGACAGAGACACGCATGGGCAATAGCTGTTTATAGAATCACATTCAATGCGTGAGCTCCCTACAGAACATGGTCGATAAAGGAATAAATAGCGGTCTTGTACAGATATGTGACTGCACGTGATGGTAAAGGTAACGTACTAACTGATGGAATTCACAGGCTGCATCCTCTGATCTCACACACACATTGACAAAATGTCTTGGCCAACAACCTAATGACAGTAACAGAAAGTTTCAAAAGACTTTTCATGAAGATAACAGGGGAATAGTTTGTCTCGCAGAGCTACTACTGCTGGAATTTTGGGGGGGCTTTCTTCCCCTTGAAGCATAATAATACATCTGAGGACAGAGAATCTGCAGGCAGATGAGAGCAGCTTGAGCTCAGCCCATGACTGGGGTCTGGCCCATTCAGGATCTGTGCTGTGGTTTGTTAAATGTTCTGCACCTCCTGCAATTTTCCAACACGTGTGCTCAGTATTCTGCAAGGGCTTCCTATTTTTCAAAGAGAGAGCAGCAAACCAGCATGTGAAAGAAAAAAGTAAAAAAAGGCATTCTCGTAAAAGTCTTATAATTAAAATTTCTGACCGACTGAAAACACGTCTTCTCCCGTGTAATTCGTGTACAGCACAGAATAGTGCGATTAGGATGCAAGTTTATTCACAAAGTATTACATTTCACTCGAAGGCAATGTAAAACTCTTGTGTACATGGAAAATTGTCTGCATTATCATAGCAAAAATATACTCTTTCTTTGCTAGATCTTAACAAGCTCAGAAACATCAAGTTAGTCATTCATTTGAAGACAGCATATTAGTCCTTTTGACATTTGTAATACATCACACAGTTCATTTCACATGTGCACATAATAAATGTCCTTCTCAATCATTGAAAAGACTCCGCATGTCACAGAACAGAAAAGCAACAACAACAAAAAATCGATTGCATTCATTTGATCATGAAGTGAACCCAAACACAAAGCAGATGGATGCCCCGTTTGACAGACAAGCAGAGCAGAGCGCATCTCCTGTTCAAAGTAATTGCTGCCTCTCCGGTTGGCAGTTGTGGGTGAGCTCTTCTGGAAACCTTACCTCTGCTGATTTCACGCGCCGCTTCACTCTCCATCACGCACAAATGCTATCAGGAGTCAGGCATGAGGCAGAGATAAGACGGAAAAAAACAGTGGTGAGAGCTTTGAACATGAAATGACTGCTTTAAATAATATCTCTATATTTGAGTAAGCGAGTTTTGCTTGTTGGCGAATCAAAATAACAGGGAAAGCCACATGCTTATGTGACGGTTAACGCATGTGATTATGACTGGGCTTTAAGTGTCAAAATTTTGGACACAATTCTAGCCAAATTTCAGCTTCACCGTGCATCTCTGTCGAGCAGTGTACAGGGAGTTACGAGGGGAGATCACCTGCTCAGGATAAACTTATGATTGATGACCGCACGCTTGCAAGGATTTCTGACATGTTTGATATTTCTGGTGAGTCATGGGATCTTAGCGCTGCTGAAGCTAACTGTGGGCTGACAGCAACATGTACATGATACAGTAGCAGGCGCAACAAACCACTTTACCTCTTCCTGAACATGTCACCGTACACATGAAGGTCAGCAAAGGTTTAGTTATTATTATTATGAGTTATTGGCAGTCATTTTAAGCTAGGATTATTTTTGTTTGTTGCTGTTAGCCTGGCCAACTGTGTAGGTGTTTAAACACGCTGTTTGGGAAGATGGTAGAACTCATAGAAAGGAGAAGCGGCGTCCGATCCTAACATATGCTGACAGATAGCAAGTAGGCTAGTCCAGGAGACTTTTCAGAGTCCATTATGCTGCTCAATGTATTCTTCCCATTTTACCTAAAGAGTTTGGGAAAATTCACTGTTACCATGGATATCCGCCATGTTTGTGGGCACTAGCAAACATTTTCCAAAGACTAACATTAGCTATAAACAATATAAAAAGCCGTGGAACACCTGCCGAGTCACTACTGGTAAATACATGTAGCCTATAACTCAGTGTATCTAAATGTTTTAATGTGAAGTATAACTCCAGCATTTTACTCTCCATGTGTTAGCTGCAATTCCCATGATGCTTAGCGATATGACATCACGATCCTCCTGAACTCTATAGCCGTTAGCATTAGCCACCAAACATAGCAAATTATGAACAATCCAGATGTTTCCAGGTGTTGTCTACCCATCGACCACATTTAGGTGAAGTCAATTGTGCGCATTTGTAGGAACAGTCTCAGATAGCCAAAAGCATTTCTGTGATTTTTATGATAGAACTGACAAACCTGCAGTGTGGTCAGGTCATCCATGTGCGTTATCGCTCAGTATACATTATTAGCAAAACCATCATGAGCTTGGAATCGCCTTAAATGAGACTCAGTTGCCGAGAGTGAGTTGACGATTTTGAAGGTTCGCAATTGATCCGGAAATCTCTCAGCGTAAACCCACCTTTTGTTCATAAATATAAAAGGATGCTTTTCCTCTCACAAAAACTAAGTTCTCCTGGGAAAGAGCCTGTCTCAAGATCTGAGGCTTGTATGTGTTTTAATAATAGATTTCTACCAAAACCTCTATGAGATGAAGGGGCACACTCTCCTGGTCTAAATATGAACATAAACATTCCCAGTGTATTTAGCTTTTCGGTGTAAAGCCTTTTGTTGACAACGTGCTCTTCAAACTTAACCTGTCATAATTTACAGCTGGAGCACATAGCTGGTTTCCTGCATACTAATAATGCTAATAATAATGGAAGTCCTGGAATGGAAGCTGTTTGGTAAATTCAATTGGACACATCCGTCCATCCCTCCCTCCCTCTTTCTTTCTTTTTGTCTTTGTAGTGTAGATCTCCGCTGCAGGCTCCGCGGGACCACAGTGTGAAAGAAAGACACCGGCCATTTATCTCAAGTAGCCAGATTTGTTGAAACCCCCCCCCCCCCCCACAGTGTTCAGCCTCTGCATCGGACTGTTTAAGCTCCTGCTATCTCTGTCTCCAGCGGCGTCACCCCTAACCTCCCTTGAGCGTGAGCCACAGTCATGCAGAGAATCCTGACGTGGTGCTCTGCAAATAAACTGTATATTAAAGCCATTCATATTTTGCACATTTTTGAATTACACTGTGGACTGGTGCTTCTGGAGGTGCTACACTTGCAGACTCTTAATTATGGTCATTTAAGTTCAGCAGGACACCTATTTCATCATTTCACTTTGCCATGTTGCCATACTATATTGCCATAAAAATCTTTCCAAAAATAGACTCTCGTGAATTGAATATAATTGCGAAATGTGTGCTGCAGTGTTTAATGAAGTGTTCTCGGTGACGTTGGGTAGATTCTCAGAATGTAATTGGACCATATATAAAAACCAGAGCAAATAGCCTGTTTGCTCTAATGGCCTTTTTTGAATAAGAGAAACCTGGGAGCCATCTATGACCATAAGCAATTACCCTCGGCAACATTCAGGAAGCACCATGCTGAAAACCGTATTTATGACCGCGGGTAATGGGGTTTGGACACACTGTCACTAAAAGGTGAGCAAATACAACATATAGTTGTGGTGTTTGTGAGTGATAATGGTCACTCACTATCAGCTTTGCATGATGACTTAAATGATTGCATACTGCATAGTCATGAAAAAATAAAATAAATAATGACATGGGAATGAGAATGAATGACACAGCATTTGCAAGTCATCCACATTTATTGTGGAATGATGTAGAATTGAGCCATTTTGGGATTGGCTATGGACAGAATCTGCTCCTACTATATTGAACTGACAGTAGTGCCCAGTCTAACAACCACCACAGACTGTTGAATATTGCTTACTCAAAAAGACTTTCAAAAATCACTTTCAGCTTCTGCTGCATTAAATAATAGACCAATAATTTCAGCAGTGCATATTTTCAATTATATATTTCCACAGACATGACTAATAGGCCCACGATGACACAGAAAGGACAAAGGAGTCCTCATTATTAACATTAACAACCAGTATTGCCCTCTGATGATCAGCCTTCATTGAGCCTGTTATCATGTGAGCGGGGCCTCTCTCGTAATTGCCGGTGACAAAATCAATAGCCTCCACTCGTCGATTACAAAGTCACCGTGAATGGAGCGCACCCAAGGGCACCCTACACTCTGATAAACAGGGCTTTAATATGGACTGAGTAATTGTCATTTGCAAACGTGAACAATGATGCTCAGACCGAAGCGTTCACCATCGCTGAATTATGGATTCAACCTTTAAGTGGATGCAAAGGGCATCTCTGGAGTACAGTGAGAGATAAAATCATTAAGTAAGAGTGGATAGAATGTCATCGTATTTTACATGCTCGGTGTAACACACTTGACCATTCTTGCTGCTTCAAATATTACAATCCTGGATTTGTCCAAGATGTTCAGTCAGGGAACAGTATGCTGTACATGATTTTCTGAGTTTTAAGCCAAACCATACCTACAGTATATGTTACCCTACCCTTGATACATTGTACCTAACTAAATTTAGTACAATGTAATTAGCGCTGTAACAACTTGTAATAACGTATACCTATGGGTATACCAATGTACCCATTGGTACATTGGTATACCTGCATAGCTCTGAACCCCCTCAGCCAAATAATCAACAAGACTGGCTATGGATACCGACTCAGGAATGGGGCCACCATCAGTCACCTCCTCTACATGGATGACATCAAGCTGTACGCTAAGAATGAGCGAGACATCGACTCACTGATCCATACCACCCGGATATACAGTGCAGACATTGGGATGTCATTCGGACTAGAGAAGTGTGGTCGGATGGTGACTAAGGGTGTTTTCACACAGGCTCTAGTTAGATCGACTTATAGGGACTTTCGGCCCGAGAGCGCCACTTTAGGGTCAGTGTGAATCTAATCACAGCACTTTAAGACGGTCTAAACAGCCGCTCCGACTACGGCTGAAACAGGTGGTCTCGGAGCGGCGCATCTCGCTCTCTGCGTCGGAGCGGTGGTGGTGTGAAGGCGGCCGACCTCTGGTGAACTATTCTCGCTTTGATGCCTCTGTTTTGCACGAAGAAAGAATGACTACGCGCTGCATGAGGACGTTTGGATTACTCTGACGAGGCAAAATGAATTAACCTTAAATCATCAGGTACTCCTCTCTTTCCTGTCTTTCCCTTCCTACTGCATTGGAACTTTCCTCTCCATGTGCTGATTAAGTACATTTCTCCGCGCTGCGCGTCTATAAGCCTCAGTGTATTTAACCATGAGGGAGAGAAGTGACCACCGCGTAACATTGGGGAAGTGTGCACGTACGTGCGCGCGTGTCAGTGTCGGCATATTGACAGGTCGATGCCCATTGTCATGGGAATAAGTTCGTTGAACAGCTGATCGTTGTTACGTGGCTGATGTTGCGATGTTTTGTGCGAGCGCGTGTGAACACGGACTTAACTAACTTTGGAGTAAATACAGTTGGAGCTAAGGCGGTCTCGAGGCGACCTACAAAGCGCTCCAACCTGTGTGAAAACGGCCTAAGAGATGGAAGGTAGTCCATACAGAAGGGGTCTCACTCCCAGAAGGAGCAATAGCAGACATTGAGGACAGTTACAAGTACCTCAGAATCCCACAAGCAAATGGCAACCTCGAAGAGGTGACAAGGAAAGCGGCTACGGCCAAATACCTCCAACGAGTAAGGCAGGTCCTAAGAAGCCAGCTCAATGGCAAAAACAAATCCCGGGCAATAAACAGCTACGTCCTGCCAGTGATCAGATACCCTGCAGGAATAATAAGCTGGCCAAAGGATGAGATACAGACCACAGATGTTAAGACACGAAAGCTCCTAACCATGCATAGGGGGTTCCACCCAAAATCCAGCACCCTGAGACTGTACACTAGCCGTAAGGAAGGAGGCCGAGGACTAGTGAGCGTGAGAGCCACTATCCAGGATGAAACATCCAAGATCCATAAGTACATCAAGGACAAGGCTCCAACAGATGACGTGCTCAGTGAATGTCTCAGACAATGGGGAACAGAAGATGAGGTGCTGGAGGTCCCGTCATGGGAGGACAAGCCCCTGCACGGGATGTACCACCGAAACATAACTGAAGTGGCGGAAGAAATCCTACCAATGGCTAGACAGAGCTGGCCTGAAGGACAGCACAGAGCACTCATCATGGCTGCACAGGAGCAGGCCTTGAGCACCCGAGCAATAGAGGCCCAGATCTATCACACCAGACAAGACCCCAGGTGTAGACTGTGCAAAGAGGCCAATAAGACAATCCAGCACATAACTGCAGGGTGTAAGATGCTGGCAGGGAAAGCTTACATGGAGCGCCATAACCAAGCGGCTGGCATAGTGTACAGGAACATCTGTGCAGAGTATGGGCTGGAAACCCCAAGGTCAAAGTGGGAAACACCTCCAAAGGTGGTAGAGAATGACTGAGCCAAGATCCTGTGGGACTTCCAGATACAGACGGACAGAATGGTAATGGCGAACCAACCGGACATTGTGGTGGTGGACAAAGAGCAGAGGAAAGCCGTGGTGGTTGACATAGCAATACCAAGCGACTTCAACATCAGGAAAAAGGAACACGAGAAACTAGAGAAATACCAGGGGCTCAGAGAAGAGCTAGAGAAGGCCTGGAGAGTGAAGGCATCAGTGGTGCCCATGGTCGTTGGGGCACTCGGGGCAGTGACCCCCAAACTGGAGGAGTGGCTCCAGCAGATCCCAGGAAATACATCAGACATCTCGGTCCAGAAAAGGGCAGTTCTAGGAACAGCAAAGATACTGCGCAGAACCCTCAAGCTCCCAGGCCTCTGGTAGAGGACCCGAGCTTGGAGGAAAAAGAGACCGCCCGCGGAGGGTGAGGAAGAGTTTTTATATATATATATATATATATATATATATACATACTTTAAAAAATATATATATATATATATATATAAAAATATATATATATATATATATATACATATTTAAAAAAATATTGATATATATATATATATAATAGATCATATATTACATATATATATATATATATATGATGCGGGGCGTATTGTTTTAAATGTTATTATCTGTAAAGCACTTTGTGATACCTTTCGGTATGAAAAGCGCTTTATAAATAAAGTTTGATTGATTGATTGATGTAGCATTGGTACAACTTTTTACAGAGCACATTACATTGTACTAAATTTAGTTAGGTACAATGTATCAAGGTACTGTAAAATAAAGTGTTACCCAGTATAGTCCTGTAGTTATTTAGCTTCATTTCATTTGTGCATGTTTGAGAAATGCATGTACGGTAAGTCTCCTTCTCGACACACTGCTGCAGCCATGAGGTGGTGTTCCTGGTGTGATGTCAAAGTCCAAACACCTTAATCAAACTCTTTCTGACTTATAGGTGATATCTTGGTTTTTCCCCAGACCCAATGCACACGTAATTTCTTTAGTGACCCATGATAAAAGCGTAAGTTTGTTAAGCTAAGTTAACCAATATGTCATCTCTTTAATTATGTACTCATGTTTGACCAATTTTTAATGATGCCGTGACAGATCAATGTCAGGACAGTTAGAGGATTAGCATGGGGAAACCAGAGCACAACCAGAGATTGCGAGTCGTGAGTCGTGATTGAAGTATCCAAGGCAAACAAACAATTCATCAATTTTCAAGTATTCCTAACGAGAAAATGGCAAAGAGAAACGGGAACCAACACCTACTGGTATAAATATTGCAGGAAACTCTCAGTGAAACATTGATTGGTGAGGTGAAATGGGTCCAAAACGTATTCCGCCCCAAGATCAAAGACACGCTTCCTACCTCTTTTCATTAAAAAATAAATAAAATAAAAATCCCGGTGGAGAGAATGCGAGATTTAATTCTACCACATCTTTCTGCGTTGGTTTCGTAAGTCTTTATTCTCTGATCACATCAAGTATACGGCTCCAAAAGCAGACAGCGTCATGTCACTGATTTCATTTCGACTATACCCCTGACTGAGTGGGTGCAGCTTTGGAGATGCATGGAGCAGCAGGCTTTTACATCACAAACAAGGTTATTTTCAGACATCCCAGTGCCATCTCTAAAGCCCCAAAAGTGGCAGTATAAAATGTAATTGGTATGGCTGTCAAAGTGATTAAAGATTATTAAAGCCACACCGCAGAACTTTCCAGGTTATATGCGGATACACACGCGGGCAAATGTTGCAAATATGCTTCACTGGCATCGACAGTGTTTCAAAGTTAAAGCATTTGGAAGAGTCTTGTCATAAGCATCTCCAGGTGATGTCCTGCTCGACTTGAATTTCTATGTATTTACTAAGGTCAAATGTTAAACACGATATTCTATACATCTGAATTTATCTTGTCAAACTGTTTTGACTTTTCTGAACTTGTGAACTTGATGCCGCATTTTAAATCGAAGACCGGCTTTCTAGACAAGTACAAAGGTGGCAAGAAGGGGACAAGTCACTTCCAATTGGCGTAAGTGCAGGTGAGAGGGAAATGTTGTTACTTTCAAACACAATCTTTCACTATTTTTGGCTCCGAGCGATTTTTGAGCCTCTTTCCCAAGCGAAACCGATTTCCACTGACGCAAAGATTGCCTGTCCAGCAGAGAAACCATTTTCGCTTAGCCTATGCAATAAAAATAAAAAAAGATATCCATAATTTACAGTGAAGAGGATGATGTCAATCCGTCACAAAGCTCTGGAAGCGCAGTCAAGCTCTCCGCTTTCAGTCCTTTCAGATTTCACCGTTGCCTTTTTCTTTGACTCCTATTTACCGCAAAAATAAAACGCGCTCCAGGATTAAATCATATGACTTGCCAGTGTGCCTTATGAAAAAAACATTTTGGAACAGAAAATGCAAGGTTGAGTGAACGGTGAGTCTGTCAGATCAGACAGAGTTTATTCAAAAAGATTTTTGACAAAGACGTCACAAAACACCCACACTTCAGCATCAGCAGTGATACAGGTATTTGTATGTCTAACGGGTTGAGACATATACTTGGGCACAAAAATAGTTCACAAACTCGCATTTCAACCCAACATTGAACAACATCTCTTCTTTTTCTGAAAACTCCGTAAGCCCCAAGTCCACCGTTCGTTCCTGTCTGCCTTCATTCAGTCCGTTGTTTTGCATTCAGCGCAATCCACTCAACAAAATCATCAAACGGAGCAGTAAAATCATTGCGCGGGAACAAGAATCACTTATGGACATTTATAATAAAAAAAGTCAGATCCAAAGGACAACAGCTTGCACACTCGGTCCTTCAGAAAGTCGGTTCAGGTCACTGTCTCTAAGGAAAACAAAAACAAAAAGTCCTACTTCAGTCAAACTTTTATTAATAATAAGTGTTTTCAATCAGTGATTCACGATGCCCCTGCTGCACAAGCCAGAATTTTTTTTAGCATGCATGTGTTTGTTTAATTCTCTCTGAGCACTGTTGAAAGTGACGCTGCGTTGACAATATTAAAATAATGTACCTGTTTTACTTTGAAATCAGATGGTGACAATTATTGTGGTATATCAGTGGAAATCAACTATTTTGTAGCCGCGAGCCTCACTACAACAACAACAGCAACAAGTTCAACATAATAACGAATGCGGCTGTCAATTCTCTTTCTTTGTGTTTCTCTCTTCAAACTTTTAGGTTATGTAATCTTATAGCTGTCTTGCCAGCTTTCTAAGAATTTGAGCATTACAGGAAAAGTTTATTCAAGCTCATTTTCTCAGCTGGTTGTTGACTTTCTCAAAAGGTGACCGTGATTATATATGACTTTATATATAGGCTCTATACAGCCCTGATATATCTCCATGGTACTGTAACTGCAGTGGTCCAGAGGAGCACAACACAAGGGCATGACGCCGGGATGATCCTGAAATAGAAAGAGAGCCACGAGCTGCACAGGCATAGTGAGTCAGAAAGCATATAACACAGACAGACTGGACCAGTGGGCTCTGAACAAGGAGGGGCTGAGAGAGAGAGAGAGAGAGAGAGAGGAGAGAGAGAGAGAGAGAGAGGAGAGAGAGGAGAGAGAGAGAGAGAGAGAGAGAGTCAATGAGATGATGAAGACCTCTTACCTACACATGCAAGGACAATTACAGAAATAACTAGCCAACAGCATATTTAAAGACATGACAATTACAGATCATATAATCAAATGAGCTACCAGGGGCACAATTAAATCTACCCTGAGCCCTAGGTTATAATTATATTTAAATTGAATGGAACAGGCCGTCAAATTAGCTAATTATTTCCACAATTAACAGATTTGACCTGTACATATTACCAATAGGGGTGTAAATCCATCCACTTGTTTAGGTCATTAGCTCTACAGTGGGCGGAAAAAGTATGCAAACCCTTTGGAATTTCTCCTGTGAATGTTTACATGTTATGGCCAATAAAAATATGACAACATGTAATTGTTTGAATGGTCTTAGTTTAAGCAGGCACTGTTTACTCATTCTTGTGATTTTAATAAGATCAGACCACATTTTATGACCAATTTAGGCAGAAAATGTACTGGACGAAATTCCAGAAATTCACATTTTCCTCCCACTGTATATGTCAACACACAGGCAGGACTGGAGTGAGAGCTGAGCCCTAATTTACAGGGAGGTCCATGGCAGGGAAACAGTGCCCTCTTGTGGTGGCACAGTGTTCTTGATATTCAGTATGGCACTATTTTTGTTTGTTTGGTTCTTTCCTCAACTGTCATTTTGTTATTTTTCATAATAACTATTTCTAAATGTGTTTTGGTAATTTCAGCGTAGCCCTGGACACAATTAGAGAAAACAGAAGTTATATGTATTCTTATGCGTACAAACCACTCTAATTTGGTGCTTTAAAATAAACAGTTAGCAGCTCTAAGGTAGGTGAAAGCGCTCCATAAGTTATGGACGAAAACCATTGAAGTAGAAAACTGCCAGACATGAGGATCCCACGTGTACCGGAAGTGTGAAGTCGACGTCGTGACGTCACATGCCCACAGCGCGAAAGGAGTGGGGATGGTCTCTTGCTGAAGCTGCACATGTCAACACAGTTTCGGTGAGCTGTTCATCTTACTTCTCTGCCCGTATTAACTGTCTAACTAAAAGGCGACGTTTTACGATTTCTACAAAGAGACCTGCAAAGAACCTCGTAACATTAGTTTCACTTTCACAAATGTCAAATCAGGTTAGCTTGGTTACTTGCACTAGTACTGGCTCATGGATCTGGCAGACTCCTCTTACAGTTATTAAATCGAACGGTTTGACGATGAAATCGTGTTTTTAGTAACGCTATCGGAAATTGTGCACTCTGCAGGTGGTCAGTTTGTTATTAAAATCATAATGCAATGTTTATGGCACCTCTGATGTTTCTTCCTGCTAAGAAAGTCCTTCTTCGAGAGTAGTGGCATTGTTCTGAGACTTAACCGGCACGGTAGTACAGTGGTTAGGGCTCGTGCTTCACAGCTAGAAGGTCCCGGGTTCGATTCCCACCAAGGCCGGGGCCTGTCTGTTTGGAGTTTGCATGTTCTCCCCGTGTCTGCGTAGGTTTCCTCCGGGTACTCCGGTTTCCCCTACCACTAAAAACATGTACAACAGGCCAGGATGAATGAGAGTGTGTTTGAGAGTGCTCATGGGGGACGACGGATGGAAATTAGCCCAAGGCTACAATCCGGTGTGGCTTGTTCATTAACTTGCACTGTCCCTACCAAATAAACCAATAAACCTCCTAACCCCCACCTGAACCGAGCACATTTTCTCCAGTTTGACTTTGCCCAAATCTAAACGGTTACAACCTATCAGTGTAACACCTCATTTGAAAGCTAAGTCCTACAAAATTCATATTGATCTTTTTTGTCGCGGTGTCATTTTTTCATTGTTTTTTTTGCGTTTTCATCATTATTTGTATTCCAATTTTGTGGCTTTTTTTAAATCACTTTTTCATCACGTTTGTTGCATTTTCTTACCTTGCCTTACCTTTTTGTCACTTTTTTGTTGTGTTTTTGTCACTTTTCTGTTGCTATTGTGGCAATTTTTGGTCACTTTTTCATCTCTTTTTAGTCACTTTTTCGTCATGTTTTTGTCACTATTTTGTCACATTTTCATCTCTTGTCATTTTTTGTCGCTTTTTCGTCACATTTTGATTTTTGTCACTTTTTCATGGATTTTTGTCACGTTTTTGTCGCTCCTTTGTTGCATTTTCATCCTCGTTTTCGTCTCATATTTGTGGCTATTTTGACTTCTTTTTTCTTTTTTTTAAGAATCTGTTAGATTTGGTTAACGCCAAAACTGAAGAAAATGTGCTCGGGGATTAAGAGGTTAATGTGATCCTAAAATGTATTTTCTATTTATCATTGTTTAAAGGGGCTCTGTGGAGTTTGGAAGTTTTGTGCTCGCAATTGCCCCTCAGGCCAAACGCGTAACTGCAGCCTCCATGATAAGCTCGTGCATGAGGCGCTCAGGCTTTACGAGCACCAGAAATAACAGTCCCGTCAATTTACAGATTTGCAGGCATGACTTAAACTGAGGTAAGAAACGTTACTGTTTTGTAAGATATTTAGACCAAATCAGTTTGAGTGAATGTTTTCCTAGATAAAATACTTGAGCAAATGCAGCAAAGTGAATCGAGTGAAGAAGCCAAGTAATACAACTCGTAAACTATATTGTAAATGGAACATGTCCACTTTTTGTAGTCGTTTCACTGCTTATAAATCCGTGAACAGTCAGGCTTATTTTGCGGCCAAGAAAAGCTAACATTAGCGACATTACTTTTGCCATTGTAAATACAGCCCCATTACCACTGTTACTACTCAAATGTTTTGTCGGACACCGTTGTTTTGAAAGCATCACCCCTTTCCCCCCATGTATTTAGTCATCTTTTCTTACCTTTCAAGCAAAAATAAGCTGCGGGTCTTTGAGAGATTCTCTTTTCCGATGTTTACTCCAGTTCTTTGCCTACGCTGATCAGACTCGACTTTCGCCTTTTTGGTCACACTCGAATAAACTCTTCGTTTCTTTTCGTTATTTGGGGTCTGGGCTGGAGTTTCGATGGTGCTTGAAGCCGGTCTCCTCTTATTCTCCGCTAAATCCATCCCTCCGAAGTTACCACTCGCGCTGCAGCGTCAGTATAGAGGCGATACAGCTGACGCTACAGCTAACGCTACAGCTGAGCGTGCACGCGCATTACGCATTACGCTGTTTGCTTGTTCGACCCGAGCATACACTATTTAAGTGACTTTACAGACATATAGAGGCAATCGCGGTGAAAAGGCCAGGGCTCATTCTACTCACCAGGGCATTGCTGGAGCATGTATGAGGAAGAAATTTTACATTTGTATACATTTATTTGTGGTTAAACTTATGTATAGTCCCTTTAAATACAGGTTTGCACAACATGCACATTTTCACTTTTTTATCCCAGGTCCATACATTACTATTTGACAGTTATTTTGTCTCCTGTTCTCCCCCCTCTCCCAGTTCTCCTTCAGTAAGCTGCAAACATGTCGAAAATAGACAAGATGAGCATCCTAGGGGTGCGGAGCTTTGGGATTGAGGACAAAGACAAGCAAGTCATCTCTTTTTTCAGTCCTCTGACGGTGCTGGTCGGACCTAATGGAGCGGGGAAAACGGTATGGCCATTTTTTGGACACGTTCAGAGGTCAAAAACTGAGGCATGACGGTGACACAGGGCTGGTTGTGATTCGTCTTTTTCTATACATTTTTGCTTTTAGACGATTATTGAATGCCTAAAATATGCAACAGCAGGTGAACTTCCTCCAGGATCTAAAGGAGGTGCTTTCGTACATGATCCAAAGGTGAGTTTAATAACTTCTCAACCTTTTGTTGTTGTCATATATTGTACTTTTATTGTACTTTCTTGCTACTTCGACTGTTTTGTTGATTGAGCAAATCTAAAAATATTCCTCTATTCTTGCTTGGACCAAATTTAGCCTGATAAAAGTCACCCGTATAAGTGCTTTAAGACCTTGACAGTGCTAACACAGAGTTGTGTTTTCACAGGATGCCCATGAGACCGATGTGCGAGCTCAGATACGTCTTTTGTTCTCCGACGTCAACGGGGAGAAAGTCACCATCCATCGCTCCATGTCCTGCACCCAAAAGGCCAAAAACTACTCGTTTAAAAGCTTAGAGCAGGTCATCACCCGAATAAAGTAAAAATGAAAACCCAATTTATGTGAAATATTAGTTAATCATGTTGAAAGTTGTAAAATTAATCATGTTTCATATGTTATTAAGGGACGGAGAGAAAGTGAGCTTGTCATCCAAATGTGGTGAACTGGACCGGGAGATGATTTCGGCGCTGGGCGTGTCCAAGCCTGTGCTGAACCACGTGATCTTCTGCCATCAAGAAGAGTCCAACTGGCCTCTCAGCGAGGGCAAGGCACTGAAGGACAAATTTGATTCCATCTTCGCAGCAACCAAGTGAGGCTGGAAATACTTTTTCACCTTTACAGTAATCTCTTAACCCCCACCTGAACCGAGCAGATTTTCTCCAGTTTGGCTTTACCCAGATCTAAAAAGCGTCTTGAAAAAAGCTTCAAAATAGTGACCAAAACGAGAATGAAAACAACAAACAAAAAAGTGTTTAAAAAAGCGGCAAAAGAGCAGCAGAAACGTGTTGCAAAAGCAGCAATTATGCAATAAAAAATGAAAAAACACTAATGGAGAGTGATGAAAAAGCAACAAAAAGCCACAAAAATGTGATGAAAAACTGATGAAAACAAGACAAAAAAGTGTCAAAAAAGGAATGAAAAAAGTGATGGGGAAAGCAACAAAAACACGATATGAACGTGACACGAAAATTACAAAAACAAAAACACAACAAAAATGCTTCAAAAATGGGATAAAAATGCGGCAACAGCGCATCAGTTTTGCAAGTCTTGGCTTTCAAATGAGCCGTTACACTGGCCAAGAAGCTTTTGAATTTGGTAAAGCCGAACTGGAGAAAATGTGCTCAGTTCAGGCGGGGATAAAGAGGTTGAAAACCTTTGACATGTTGGTGTCATCATACCTCTTTTGCAGTTTCCCACTGTACTGTAAAGGGGGTATTAAGCCAAATCAACTTTTTTTTTAGAGCTTTTTACCATGTTCCAATGTTGTTCTCTCATCAAAAACATACCTGGAACTGTGTTTCAACACACTCGTGCATCTTTGAGTGATCTTTTGAATCTTGGGCAGCTCCCAAAAAAGCTTAGAGAGTATGAAAATCAGGAAGTGAAACAACTGGATAGTTTGTTTGAGCAGTTTTAGATCAATATTTTGCTTCAAGGTGTAAGATGTGTTTGAGATTATTATAAAATATCTGCAAAAAGCATTTTGTCAAGTAATCGACACATTGCACTGTCAAATCACAGCTTCTCATTGTATTCCCGGACTTCTTCACATTCTGTATAGCAACACAAGTCTGAGGTAAAGTTTGCCCTCTGTGCCCCAGGTACATAAAAGCCCTGGAAACCATGCGTCAGCAGCGTCTTAAGCAGAGCCAGACGGTGAAGGAGTGCCAGGTGGAGCTGCGGTACTTGAAACAGAACAAGGAGAAGGCTCAGCAGATCCGCGAGACTGTGGCCACTAAAGAGGCGCAGCTCGCATCCTCCAAAGACAACGTGCAGCAAATCGAGAGCCAGATCGACCCTCTGGAGGTACAATGAAACACTAAATAACAGGGTTCTGAGAGGAGTATCACAAAGTTATTTTCTCTAGCTTAATTTGTGTTTACGAGCACCCAAGGGGGAAAAATGAAAAAAATGTGGTACTTTGTTTAGTTACTGTAATGAAAGTAAATAATCAGCTTGTACAATACAATTCATGTATAATGTTAATTACTTTATATTTGATTCCCCACTCTACTGAAGTAAAGTTGTAAATGTGTGATGGAACACTAAAATGAATACAACCAATCTGCCAGGCATTTAACACTAGACAGCTGGGTTATTTATAGAAGGCGGGGAAGTAAATACTTGGATGGCAATCTTGGCACTTTATTAGCTGAAAAACACGTGTAGCATTTTTCTAATAATACTGACCTTTGGCTGTTTTTCCAGAACCGCCTGAACGATATTGATATGAAGCTGAGCAAAGTGATGAGGCTGGACAATGACATTAAGGCCTTGGAAAGCAGGAAGAAACAGATGGAGGGCGACAACCGAGAGCTGGAGGAGACCATGGAGCAGGTGCCATAGCAACAGCTCAACCGCAGCTTATACAAACAAATCACTCAGTTCAGTCATTATTTTTGTTTGGGATCTTATCATTTGGTAAAAAGAAGTCATATTGGTAGTCAAAACAGAAGTAATGACATTTATTAAGTTGGAGCTTTTTTTTTACCAGTGAGCAAAGTACATGTAAGAATGTTAATACAAAAGAAAAGAAAAGTGAAAAAAAGTGTAGGTACGGGAATTGAGCAGGTTCTACTTTTAGCAATCCGTCGCAATCGTACATCTATTTCTCTTTCATTACAAAAAAGTATCTGCTCCGTTTGTGCTGCTTTTTCTCTGACTGTCGGTCTTTTTTACCTGTTCAAACGTTCTTTGTTTTGTAACGAACAAATTAACAAATATTTTCTAAACAAATGAAGTCGTACACATTTGGGTCAGAGGTTCTGCCAGACTTTATTTTTAATGCCGGTCTCTTTAGTCGACAGGGTCGTAAAAGTTTGTCTATTAAAGAGGCATTATGCAACTTTTTATGCGAAAAAAAAAGGTTCAAATTTGTGCATATTTGACCTTGTAGTGACCCAGCGGCTGTATGAGTGAGTGGGCAGCATGGCGCCTTTACTTTCGATCATGGTGGTCTTTACAACGCTCTAGGATCAATTGTTTTGTAGGTTTTCTCGTGAGAGGCTCCGTCAGCTGTGAAAACCTTCCAAACAATTGATTCTGGAACATCCTAGAGACCACTGCGATGAAAGTAAAGGCGCCATGGTGACCATTCATACAGGCGCTGGATCACTACAAGGTAAAATATGCACAAATATTAACTTTTTTTTCCACATGAAAAGTTGCATATTGCACCTTTTAACAAGAATTACTGGTCATACTGAATATTGTGTCATATTATCAAATTGTGCTTTGTAAAATAGTGTAGATCTAAACTTTTTTGATAGAAATATTAAACAGTTTTTATATTTAGTCATGCCATACAAACACTTTAAGTTTTTTTGTCGGCTTTTTTGCAGACAAAAAAATTATATTCATCGGTCATTTGCTTTTCAAACTGGCCAAACAAAACGGAAACCATGATTTGGGTTATTCTGAACTTTATCATTGAAATGGCTCAATCTAAAAATAACCAGAAGTCAGCTTTTTGTCTTAAATCATTAAACATACTCAAACGATATTGGTTAAAAAGTAGTTCCATTTATTTATACATGTATTATATCTTTAAGAAAAATATATAAGTTCTTATCCGCGTCCTCTCATAATTTTGTTTTGGTAAAAGATAAAGAAACCAGACATTCGGCAATAAAAATGTGTTGGCTGGAAAGAAAGCAAATTCAATTCATCATCAACAAATTTCTCCATTTGTCTTATGTTGTTGTTTGGTTTATTTGTCTAAACACCTGCCTAATGGGGCTCCAGACTCTGCACCATGTGCCATTGCTCGTGGGGGCACAGTGGTAGAAGTCCACAGATGGTGAATGAGAGTGCGGGAACTCTGTGGTGACAAGTCTGTTCATCACGCGGCTGCACTCGGATCAGTTTTATGAGAGTCGCTTCCGAGGGCCCACAAAATATCATCTGCCGTGCATCTGTCTGGGACGTGCCAGACTGGTTGTAGTGAACAGTGTTTGTTTTGGATAAGAGTGATTGATGTGGGCTTGATAATGAGAGCAATAATACAGTGCCTTGCGAAAGTACTAATACACCTTCAACTTTGCACATTTTGTCATGTTTACAACCATAAACGTAAAGATTTGATTTTGATTTTTTTACTGAAAGTTCACACACAAGTAACAGACAACTGTGAAGTGAAAGCAAAATGATACATGATTTTGTTATTTTCAAAAAATAGAAAACCGAAAAGTGGGGCGTGCACAAGTATTCATACAGCATGACTTAATACTTTGTGGAACCCCTTTTGCTGCAATAACAGCAGCAAGTCTTTTGGGGTATGACTACAAGATTTGCACATCTAGAGACTGACATTTTAGCCCATTCCTCTTTACAAAACAACTCAAGCTTTGTCAAATTAGAAGGAGAGCGTTTGTGAACAGCAGTTTTCAGGTCTTTCCACATATTTTCAATAGATTTAGGTCAGGACTTTGACTGGGCCATTCTAACACATTAATATGTTTGTTTTTAAACCATTCCATTGTAGATTTAGCTTTGTGTTTAGGGTCATTGTCCTGCTGGAAGGTGAATCTCCGCCCCAGCCTCAATTCTCTTGCTGACTCCAGCAGGTTTTCCTCCAAAATGTCTCTGTATTTGGTTCCATCCATTTCCCCAGCTATTCATACAATCTTCCCAGTCCCCGCTGAGTAAAAGCAGCCCATAGCATGATGCTCCCCCACCATATTTGACACTGGGGTTGGTGTACTCAGGACGATGAGCAGTGTTAGGTTTGTGCCATACATCATCTGACCAAAGTACCTTCTTCCACATGGTAGCTGTGAACAGTGCTCCGTGAGATGTTAAAATCTTGGGAAATCTTTGTATAACTTAACGCTGCTTTAAACTTCTCCACAACTTTATCCTGACCTCTCTGGTGAGCTCCTTGGCCTTCATGATGTTGTTTAGTGACCAATACACTCTGACCATAGCTCTGAGGCCCTCACAGAACAGCTGGAATTATACTGAGAGTAGATTACACACAGGTGGCGTCTATTTAATGGTTAGGGGAAGGTGTGAACTTTCTGCAGTCATTAGGAATGTTATAAAGGCAATTTAATGCACTCAGAAAATGCTGTATTAATACTTATGCAAGCCCCACTTTTCTGTTTTTGAAAAATAACAGAATCATGTATCGTTTTGCTTTCACTTCACAGTTGTCTGTTACTTGTGTGTGAACTTCACAAGATTCAAGATCTTTTATTTGTCAAACCATGTGAATGATTTGAAATTATATTTCTCTCATCCTTGATTGTGGAGTGGGGGTGGGGGAAGAGACGTTGGAGGAAGGGCAGGGGGTTCAGCTTCCCAATGGCCTTGTGTATGAAACTGTTCTTAAGTCGACTGGACCTGGCCCGTAGACTCCGCAGTCTCCTCCCTGAAGGCATTACCTTGAAGAGACTGTGTGATGGGTGCGTAGGGTCCCTGGTGATTCTTATGGCTTTATGTTTAGGGTTGTAGAAATGGAAGAAAGGACAGCACTCCTGGTCAGAATGAAGTTTTTTTGCCTGTCAGACGTTTTGGGGGTCTCCCTTTTTCAGTGTCAGGCAAACAAAACCAAGGGTTGTAAACATGACAAAATGTGCAAAAGTTCAAGGTGTATTAGTGCTCGCGCAAGGCACTGTATGAACCACACTATGTGAACCATTAGAAACAAAACAAAATCATCTGTGTCCATTGGGATTTATCATGTTTCTGTGGGAAACCTTTTCTTTTTGTGTTAATTCTCCTGAGTGTGTTTAAAAAGGTGCAGAGGTGTTGGCCTTGTGCTGTAATCTTTCCAATATGAAACTGGAAACGGCTCTAAAGCATCAGCGTGTGCTGCAGGTGTTCCAGGGCTCAGACGAGCAGCTGCAGGACATGTACCAGAACCACCAGAGGACGGTGAAGGAGAAGGAGCGCAGGCTCACCGAGGCCCAGAGGGAGCTGGAGAGAGCGGGCCGCGAGTGTCAGAGGCTCAACAGGGTCAAGGAAGATCTGCTAGGGGAGCAAGGTACCCCCACGCTCACAATTGTGCCACATGTTAGCTGTATCTTATCCATAGAATACACTCCAGCCCCTTATGTTGCCTCTGTCATGTCATGTCTGTCATCAGCCTTTATTTAGACTTTGAACTCTGTTGAAATGAATATGTTAAAAATCAACAGTTGAATTAGGCCTAATATTTAGTGGAAAATGTAGAATTCCTACATCGGCAACTAAATGAAGTCCAGACAACACGAAGCAACAAGTAACTTTCTTTTGTGCTGTCCCTGGACTCAACAGGCATCAAAACTTGGTATCTTGGTATCCACAGAAAAAAATATATTTTTTGATGCATAATTGTTATTTTTTTATCAATACCAGTAGTACCGAAACTTTTTTTTTCCAATACCACACTTGAATTATTTAAGTTGCGGTACCCAACGCTAATCAGTGCACAGTTATTGTTGTCTGTTGGCGTACACGTATTGTAAATAGGACCTCTGAAAGCCCTGCATTAGGTCACATCAATTGATAATCCGCAAAAATGTGTAAAAGTGGTTTGAGTTATGAACATTCTGATTAGTCCCGGCATAAAAACATTGTTGTTGCTTTTTCCAGGTCGTCTTCAGGTTGAGGCCGACCGTCAAGCTCAAAACATAAAGAATCGTGACTCACAGGTAAGAGAGGAGCAAGGATCACAGGTTCAATAACGTTGAATACAGCAGCTATTTATAATCATCTTTGTGTCTCTTTTCTGCCCAGGTTCGCTCACTGTCCTCTTTCCTGGAGCTGGAGGGCTACGACCGAACGCCTTTCACCAAACTTCAGCTGGAAAGTTTTCACCGACAGGTTTCTCAGAGATTGGAGCAGGAGAAACAGACCCTCAGTCAGATTCTGGTAAGAAACTGAGACCATATGTGAAAGTGAAAATAAGAAAATGCAGAAAGGAAGTGTACTTGCATAATTAGGAAATAGGAAAATACTACAGTATAAATAATATGACTTGTTAACTTCATTTGTTTCCTTTTCTTTTATGCTGTGATAATGGTTGTTGTTTTCTTCCCCCTCTTCCCAGACGGACCTGCAGGAGAAGGAGCACCAGAAGCAGCAGAGCATAGATGAAATGCGGGATAAGAAGACAGGTCTGGAGAGGACTGTGGAGCTGAAGAGGGACCTCCAGTCCAAGAAACAACAGGAGCTCAAGAACATTAAAGCTGACCTGCAGCGGCTCGAGGGATCCTCCAGTCGGCTGCAGCAGCTGGAGGCCGAGCTGGCAAAGGCGGTGAGTAGCATCATACAGTACCTTCTAAAGAGTGCAGAGAGCCTTTGACTTTCATATGGCTCATTCTGTGTGGTTTCACCCACAGCCTCCCAGGTGACCCTCTCAGATATGGATGAAACTTTTTTTTTTTTAGTTCCTCCATATGTGTAATGAATAGGGGTGTTGAAAAATATCGATTCGCCGATATATCGCGATATTACGTCGCGCGATTCTCGTATCGATACAAAAGCGCCCGTATCGATATTTAAACATCTATTTTTGGGGAAATATTCATTGCAGCGTCTCTCTTTGGTCCTGCACTTTTACTCCCGCCCGCTAGATGGCAGCGCACCGCGCAGCCCGCTTGAGTAACACTAGAATTTAGTGAGAGTTAGAGAAACACAGGGAGAGCTTAGCATGGAAAAGAATGAGCTATGAGACGCTACGGGGCTCTTTTAAAACTGTACATTTGGCTTTGGCTTTTACAGCAAAGACAGAGACCTGGATTATTACGAGAGCCACAGCTTTGTGCATATTGCTGAGTGCGTCGCCGCTGCGTTTGGAGAGGATTTATCTTCGTAGCATGGATTTATCTTCGTAGCATTTTATTACGGAATTAAACGAAACCGAGGGGAAACTACAGTAAATACAGCATACTCATGTTAAACCTGTGTCTCGCCACTGCAGTACTACGACACAAGTTTAAAAAGAGCCTGCTGTATTTAGTTTCCCCTCTGCATCAGTTGTGTGCTACTGCTGCGCGTGATGCCCGTGTCATTATGTCCCTGATCTACGAGTGACACCCGTTGTGGAGTAGACACGATTTTAAATGCCCCGTCTGAGTTATTGTATATTTTAATGGATGAAACCCATAATAGTTACTGATCGCCAAGGACTCCCAACTATAGAAATACTAGAAAATGTGCATCCCCAGTAATTGGTTTCATTACTAGGTTTCCAAGAAATCTGTTTTCCGTTCAAAGTTACATAATCACCATAAACACCACAGTCACAAGCACATTAGTGAAAAGCATTTATATCATAAGATGGATAGATCAAATGTATTTGATACAAATCTAATGAAGGTGGACTAGTTTACTGAATAGTTGTTTCCAAAGTAGTAAAAAAATAATCGCAATAATCGTCTAATTCTTCAATATCGGGATATATCGTATCGTATCGTATCGTGACCCTTGTATCGGGATACGTATCGTATCGCCTGAGACTAGGCGATACACACCCCTAGTAATGAACATGCAAAGTGACTTGCTCTAACTCCAACTAACTTAGCTACAACTAACTTAGCTCTAACTCTAACTCCAGGGTGGTTACAACACCCGGTTTGGAAATTGTCTAAAAAAAAACTATTGGGAGTTAAAGTAAATCACTGAGAGGGTCACTTGGGAAGACGGTGTTTCCCACACATATACCAATCAACACCGCCCGCCACATATTGTGTTTCGTATTTTTTTTTTTTCTCGTTTCGTTTTTTGTGGGGAGGGGGGTTTAAAATGCGGCGGCCCTAGTGTTAAGCTCAGTGGCGCAAAAATGGCATACGCAATATATGCCTTGCATAGGGGCGCCGAAAGGACGGGGCGCCAATTAGTGATGTGTCGGTCGCGAACAATCCAGCTCTTTTGAACGAGTCTTTACAGTGAACGATATGAACGGGTTCGCGGAGGTGAAGTATTTTTATTTTTTGTATTCCTCTGTGGGGGAGGGGCGTCATTTTAGTTGCGCATGCTTATTTTGCTTACAAAAGTCACTGCTGGAGTGGGGCGGAGAGAGGAGGGTAGGATTGGCAGAGAGACAGTTTGTGAAGGCACGACCGCGGGACGTGAGCGCGGCTCTGGCGAAACGGCGCGCCCGAACGCTCCCAGCCATAGGAGAGAAAAGGCGCGCGGGGTCCGTGAGTGACGAGGCGGCTACAGGAGCCCCGTCACTCACATCTTCCACCTGTTCGCTCAGCTCCACTCCGCGCTTGGCTGCCTCCGAACGGCAGCGACATCACCGCCTATCCGCCCGGTCATCTCCACTGCTGCTGCTGCAGCTTCACGAGGAGCTCAAAGTGAGCATAAGGCAACAAGTTTGAGAAATAAAAGTCCTAATGAAATGATAAACACGGTTACAGAGGAGATCGCGTTGAAGCAAAACGCCTCTTTCACTTACGTTGTTTTCTCCCCTCTTGCGCGAGGGAGAGAGAGGAGCAGAGGAAAAGTTATGTGAATGAGAGCAATTGCACATTGCCTTCAAACCTGTGGGAAACACTGGAAGATTCTGTGAATTTGGGTGATTTGGCACGGAATGACCCATATTACAATTGTTTTGACCTCTTTTAGCGTGTTAGTGTTTACTGTACTATCTATCTCTTTGCAAATGTTTATTTTTTTGTTCTGTTTCTATCTAGGAGCGTGAGTTGCAGAGTGCGGTGCAGAACTCCAACGTGGACGAGCTGAAGGCGGAGGTTTTGGATCTTCAGAGGGAAAAGGCCGAGCTGGACCGGACCCAGAGGCAGTTGGACCAGGAGATGGAGACGTTGAACACACACACCACGGCCCGCACTCAGATGGAGATGCTGAAAAAAGACAAGGTAATGTGTGTAAAAGGCTGAAGGGTTGGGTGTGTGATAACAATTAAAACAATATAGTTTCTCAGTCACTTTTTTGTCTCTTTTTTGTCACTTTTCCGTCAGTTTTTGTCATTTTTTTGTCACTTTATCGTCACTTTACTGTTAATCTTTGGTTGCTTTTCTGTTGCATTTGTCACTTTTTTGTTGCGGGTTCATCCTCGTGTTCGTCTAATTTTTTTCACTATTATGTCGCTAGTTTTTTCAAGAAGCTTTTAGATTTTGGTAAAGCCAAACCGGATAAAATGTGCTCAGTTCAGGCGGGGGTTAAGAGGTTAAATAATACTTTGTTGCTGCTTTGTTTTCTTTAGACCGACAAAGAGGAGCAGGTCAGAAAAATCAAGTCTCGCCACAGCGATGACTTGGTGTCCCTGCTCGGGCACTTTCCCAACAAGAGGGAGTTGGAGGACTGGATCTACAGCAAGTCAAAGGAGATCAACGGCACCAGGGACAGGCTGGCTAAACTCAAGTTAGTCACGCAAAACACGTTTTAGTGATTGCAATTGTTTCGCGTGCAATCGGTTGTGTTTGTAAATAAAGTTGTCTAGGAAGTGGTGGTGCTATTCTTTCACATGGTTGTCGTTTTCTGTGGACCTAATGTCCTGACGAGAATTCCAACAGCTTTTTCTCGCATCACTGGAACATCACTTTGACCAGTATTTGTGATTGTCATTCGCAGTAAGGATCTGGCGTCAAGCGAGCAGAATAAGAGCCACATCGCCTCGGAGCTGCGGAAAAAGGAGCAGCAGTTGTCCGGCGACGAGGAGAAGTTTTTCAACGTCTGCGGGAGTCAGGATCTGGAGTCTGACCTGAGCAAAGTGCAGGACGATCTGGAGAAGATCTCAAAACAGAGAGGTACGAAAAAAACGCACAACCCCTACACTTCATCCCAGCCTTTTTATTGATCGTTTTGAAGATGTCTTTCAAACACTAGCTGAGGTTGTAACATCAGTGGAGCGTGAACCCCGGCGCAACTTCCTAACCCATGTTCTGTTCATTCTGTAGCCATGTTAGCCGGAGCCACGGCCGTGTACTCTCAGTTCATCAGCCAGCTGACGGAGGAGCGAGAACCCTGCTGCCCCGTGTGCCAGCGCACCTTTCCCTCCGAGTCCGACCTCCAGGAAGTGATCAGTGACATGCAGTCCAAGCTCCGACTGGTCCCAGACAAACTGAAGAACACCGAGCAGGACCTGAAGAGGAAGGAGGGGAAGAAGGAGGAGATGATGTCCCTCCGACCAGTCAGGTACGAAACGTGTCCAAAAGAGGAGGTTTCAACGTTTTACAGTGAATATAATGTGAATTTTGACGTATGGATGTGTTGTGCAGATACAGTGCCTCTCACGCGTATTAATACACCTTGAAGTTTTGCACATTTTGTCATGTTTACAACCATAAACATAAATATTTTATTTGGAATTTTTTACTGAAAGTCCACACACAAGTAACAGACAACTGTGAAGTGAAAGCAAAACGATACATGATTGTTATTTTTCAAAAAATATAAATGTGAAAAGTGGGGCTTGCACAAGTATTCATACAGCATTTTTTGAGTGCATTAAATTGCCTTTATAACATTCCTAATGACTGCAGAATGTTCACACCTTGCCCTAACCATTAAATAGAGTCTACCTGTGTGTAATCTACTCTCAGTATAATTCCAGCTGTTCTGTGAGGGCCTCAGAGCTATGGTCGGAGTGTATTGGTCAAAACAACATCATGAAGGCCAAGGAGCACACCAGAGAGGTCGGGGATAAAGTTGTGGAGAAGTTTAAAGAAGCGTTAAAGGAATAGGCCACTGTTTTTACATACTGAAATATGTTCTTACCTTAGCTTTGAGGAGTTCGTGCCTTCCATAACGTAAACACAGCACAGACAGCGTTAGCCTTTAGCCTCTCTCTTCTCCTCTATAGCTCCAAACGAGGTGAAGATGGAAGCTATCAAACTCTTCCATGTTTTCCCTATTTAAATATGGTTACGTGAAGTGTTACACTACTAAACAGACAACTTGGTGCTAGGCCAAAGCAAAGACAACATGCTCGTAAAGAAGCACCTGGAATAAAGTTAACAAACAGATTTTCACCTCTCTCAGAGGGTGTGTATAACAAGCAAGAAAAGTCAGAGAGAAACACAGAGAGAAACACAGAACAAGAAGTCAAAACAAAGATGGAGAGAAACACTGTGCCAAGTGTCAAGGCCAGAGATACCCTGTTGCTTGGGGACGGAGCCATATCTAATATAAACAATGAGATAATGACTACAATCACTTATCCGTCTGCTACAGTTTCTGACATTATAGATGTTCTAAACAAGGAAATCACGAATAACCCTGGAATAAATAAACTTGTTTTACATGTTGGTGCTGTTGACACAAGAAACGGAGAGTCTGAAGTCCTGAAAGAAAAGTTTAATAAACTTTTTGACAGACTTGATTGTCTGGACAAAGACGCGATACAAATTTTCATCAGTGGACCTATCCCAAACATCGACGGGAGAATAAACAAATTCTCCCGGCTGTTTCAGTTGAATACATGGCTGTCAAAAGTGTGTGAGTCGAGAGGACTGTATTTCATAGAGAACTTTTATCTTTTCTGGAAACGCGACGATCTGTTTAAAGGAAATGGACCACATTTGAGCAGAGGTGGAGTGAGACGACTGACGGAAAATCTCCTCCATGCTCTGCAAAATCAGTGGAGGCCTGAGCAACAAGAGAGAGCAGAGAGGAGCATGAGAAGAGCTCCTGGCTCACCAGCAAAGGTTTCGCCTGCATCTCCAATAAAAGATTCAGTCGCAGCTGCATCATCTGCACCTACAGTAATGGACTCAGCCACAGTTAAGGATCCAGCCACAGTTAAGGAATTAGCTGCACCGGAAAACATCTCAACCATAGCAGCGGCGCCACCTGCATCTCCGGGGAAAAGCTCAGCTTCAGCACCACCTGCATCTATAGTAAATGATTCAGCCGAAGGACCACTTTCATCAACTCCACCACAGGCCTTGAGCCCGACTGGTACATCTACACCCTCCAGAGATTTTTCTGAATCATTCCCATCACCAAAGTCACCTATGGGATTTCCCAGCCATTTTGAAGCCTTGATAAAACAAGGGATTCAAATGACTCCCCGCACTCCAGTCATGTCAAGACCAAGGCTTTCATCCCCGAAGACGTATCATGCCCCTCCCCCACCTCCGATTTCCAGCAGCTTCACTGCTGCTGTCTAGGACATTAAGGGCCTCTGCGTTGCTACCATGCATAGCAAACTCAAAACCAACCAGAGGTCCACAGAGGGAGTGTGTTCTTCTGAAACAATTAGTACAGTCAAACAACATAGATTAGATAAGAGAGGGACAGTCAGACCGTCCAATCAAAGAACTCTAATCCATATCCCTTGCAAAAAGATTCCATCCACTCAAACACAGACAAATCTCAAACATGCTGTACTCAATGCCAGATCGTTAAAAAACAAGTCCTTTTTAATAAATAGTTTTATTTCTTCTTATAATCTAGATTTTATGTTTTTAACTGAAACATGGCTTGACAAAAACACTGGTAACGCAGTTTTGATTGAGTGTAGTCCATCAAATTTCAATTTGTGTCTGAAACACGCCAAAATCAGAGGGGCGGGGGTGTCTGTGCAATATTCAGGGACAATATAGTCATCCACAAATTGTCATTTGGGGTTTTTGTATCATTTGAGTATGTGTCTTTCAAAATGGAGATAAAACAATCTTCCATTCTTTATATGACTATTTACAAACCACCACAGAATTGTTTTATCGAAGACTTCATTGAATTACTTTCATTTATATGCACTGATTTTGATTGTTTAGTCATTTCAGGTGATTTTAATGTGCATGTGGATGTGACCAATGACAGGCATGCAAAAGAACTTAATGCTGTTCTTGAAATGTTTGGTTTAACTCAGCACGTGAGTGAGGCGACTCACAACAAAGGTCACACTCTAGATCTAGTTATTACAAAAGGTGTTAATATATCAAATGTGAATGTTGTTGATGCTGCTTTATCTGATCATTTTTGTGTCTTTTTTGACTTGTCTGTTACACCCAAACCAGTGGTTGGGCCTGGAGTTATTCAGAGAAGACACATAAATGATAAAACAGGGACACAGTTTATGGAAATGATCAGATTTGAAAATCCTCCATGTTCAAATGTTGATAATCTGTTGGACTCTTATACATCAAGCGTCTTAAATGTTTTGGATACTATTGCTCCTGTCAAGGTTAAAATGGTTAACAATAGACAAAAGGCACCTTGGAGAAGTGAAGATTCGGTCAGGGCACAGAAAAGGGAGTGCCGAAAAGCCGAAAGGAAATGGCGCAAGTCAAAGCTCCAGGTTCATTTTGAGATATACAAAGAAGTGCTTTGTGAGTTCAACCAGATTTTGCGTGGAGAAAGGGAGAAATACTTCTCTAAAATCATCGCAAACTGCAGAAACAATCCTCGTGTTCTGTTTTCCACAGTAAACAGATTAACTAACCCTCCAGTTTCACTGCCCTTAGAACTAATCTCTACATCTAAGTGCAATGAGTTTGCAATATTTTTTCATGACAAAGTCCAAGGCATTAAAAATGCCATAATTTCCACAACACAAATAGCAACCCTGCCACCAGCTAGACACCTTGAGCTGACACATTTCACTCCTGTTACTGACAAAACAATCGAAGAGGTTATCTCCGGTCTGAGTTCATGTACATGCTGCCTTGATGAATTACCCACTAGATTTCTGAAGTCTGTGCTGACCAGCTTGTTACCACAACTTGTTCAGTTAGTTAACATCTCATTTGAGACTGGAGCATTTCCAAAGGCCTTGAAAACCGCAGTCATTAAGCCTCTTCTAAAGAAGAGCAGCCTTGATCCCAAGGTACTGAACAACTACCGGCCCATATCAAACCTACCGTTCTTAGGAAAAGTCCTAGAGAAAGTAATATATCAACAGCTCACTTACTTTCTCCTATCTAACAATGTGTTTGATACTTTCCAGTCAGGATTTAGGCCCCACCACAGCACTGAGACAGCTCTGATCAAGGTGACAAATGATATTCGTATGAACACAAACGCAGGTAAGGTCTCAGTTTTAGTTCTGCTGGACCTGAGCGCTGCCTTTGACACAGTGGACCACAGGATCTTACTTCACAGGTTAGAAAACTGGGTGGGAATCTCTGGTACTGCTCTAAACTGGTTCAAGTCCTATCTCGAGGATAGGACGTACTTTGTCGAAATTGGCAACTGTGTCTCAGACAAAATTTCCATGACCTGTGGAGTCCCCCAGGGGTCAATCTTGGGACCCCTCTTATTCAACTTGTACATGCTTCCATTGGGTCAGCTAATAAACAGCAACAATGTGTCGTACCACAACTACGCAGATGACACTCAGATCTACGTGTCACTGACAGCAGGTGAACATGGGCCTGTAGATACTCTCTGTCACTGCATCGAACAGATCAGTTTGTGGATGCAAAACAACTTTCTCCAACTAAACTCAGACAAAACTGAGATCATTGTCTTTGGCCCACAGACACAAAGACAAAGTGTTATCAGTCACCTTGAGTCTCTCGCTCTGAAACCAAAAATCAGGTTAGGAATCTAGGAGTAATCATGGACTCAGACCTGAACTTAAACAGCCACATCAAAGCAATAACGTCATCAGCTTTTTACCATCTGAAAAACATTGCTAAGATCAGAGGAATAGTGTCAAAACCAGACTTAGAGAGACTCATCCATGCATTTGTCTCCAGCAGGTTAGACTACTGTAACGGCCTGCTCACTGGCCTTTCTAAACGAGCTGTTAGACAGCTGCAGAACATCCAGAACGCTGCTGCTCGAGTCCTGACAAGAACAAGGAAATACGACCACATTAGTCCAGTGCTCCGGTCTCTGCACTGGCTTCCTGTCACTCAGAGAATAGAATTTAAAACAGCTCTGCTTGTGTACAAGTCTTTTCATGGTTTAGCACCAAAGTACATCTCTGACATGTTAGAGCCGTATGAACCATCTCGGGCCCTGAGAACTTCAGGGAGGGGTCTCCTGGTGGTTCCCAGAGTCAATAATAAACACGGTGAGGCTGCGTTTCAGTTTCATGCAGCTAAAATCTGGAACAGTCTTCATGAGGATGTGAGACAGGCCTCAACTCTGACAATGTTCAAATCCAGGCTGAAAACAGCTCTTTTTACCCGTGCATATGAAAACTGAAAGTATTTTATCTGCACTCTTGCCTTTTACTGTCATTGATTAACTTTATGTTGATGTTTATTGATTGATTTTATCTGTTTTCTTGTAATTTTCTGCAACTGTGAAGCACTTTGAATTGCCTTGTGTATGAATTGTGCTCTACAAATAAACTTGCCTTGCCTTGCCTTGCCTTGCCTAGCTAGTATCATTTAAAATCCTGACAGCAGTCGGAATGAAAGAATTTGAATAGCGGTTTCTTTTCTGTTGGGGAGCGACATATCGCCTCCCGGAGGGCATCAGAGTAAAGTACGACCGCAAAACATGATTTGGTTGACCCAAAATCGATCGAGTCTTTTTCAGGACTCTTTCCTTACAGAGTGAGGCAAGGTCTTCAAAACGCACACCAGAAATCTTACTGCACACTTTGACGATGTGGTTCAGACTGTTCTTATCTTTCACAGACAGGCCATCAAACCAGCAGATAAAAGAAAAGGTTAAGACACTTTCAATAAAAGAATGATAAAAATTACTTAAAATATTTGCTGATACGTTTAAAAGAGTTCAGTTTCCTCATCAGATGAACTCGCTGCTGTCCACGTTTGACAATTTGCTCTGTGTTTTTATCAAATCGTAAGAGGGAATCAAAAACAGTCCCCAAGTACTTAAAAGAGTCAACCTTTTCCACCTCCTCCCCGTGGATAAAGCTAGGTCTCTGGATTCCTCCTAAAATCGACAACAAGCTCTTTAGTTTTTGTCACATTTAAGTCGAGAAAGTTGTCGTCGCACCACTGGATGAAAGCAGGCAGAGCAGGACCATGATCAGAGTCTGCTCCATGCAGAAGGGTCAATAGTGCAGTATCATCGGAAAATTTTATAATGTAACTGCTCTCATGGACAGCAGTTACATTTTTACATGTTTAGTATTAAAAGCATCCAAAGTAAAGAATTGAATCCTTTGTGTTCCCCCAGGGAAACCATTGTGCGTCTGCAGGAGAAGGAGCTGCCCGAGCTGAGGAACAGGCTGCAGGCGGTGAACAGAGACATAGAACGGCTGAAGGGAGAAGTGGAGACCCAGGAGACTCTCCTTGGGACACTCATGTCCGAGGAGGACACCGCCAAGGCCTGTCTGCAGGACATCTCCCTCATGGACCGATATCTGGTAACAATTTATTTGTAATTATTGCAGTTGTATTGCAGTAGATTTGTGACTCATATTTCACAATCAATCATTTGACGGGGCATATTCACACATGTCCTGGAGCTTCATCATTTGAGAACAGGGTTTGGTAGTCATAAGATCCCATCAAAATGAAATACTTTGTTGTTTGCAGAGAACATTATTTGACCGTAAAAATGTCTTTGTGATGTGCCAATTGCAATCATTCATATTACAATTTCAGTTTGAAGTTTCCAATTTCCAACACAGTCATAATGTCCGTATCGAAATATTGGCTCAGTACTCTCTTCCTTCCATTCTTCTTCTCTATTCTTCTTCTTCTTCTTCTTCTTCTTCGCTGTACTACCGTGCCGGTCTTCAAGTTGACCAATATAGTTTGTGTTTCATTCCCCCGTTTGTTTGTCGGACAATATAAACAAACACTGCCAGGCTGGAAAACAGTTTCTATTCTTAAAGTGAATGATAGTCCAAGACATTCCTCTGACTAATTCCATGTAGGCTTATCTATTATTATTTTGACCTTTGCGTGCAGCATCACTCACTGATTGTAGTATGTGTGTTGTAGCCTACTTGTAATGTGCTTAATATTTTTAGTAGCCGCATTTTCCTGTGCCCGTAAATGTTATGGTATTTTTCTTTACAATGTTATGTAGATGTGTGGTTGTGTATTTCACTGTTTTCCAGCTCCTTTTTGAGAACTTCTCTCACTCAAAAGAGTCTTAGGGGTCAGTTATCAACACTGGTGCTAAATAGCAAATGCAAGCTATAAATCAGCACATACAGTGCCTTGCGAAAGTAATACACCTTGAACTTTTGCACATTTTGTCATGTTTACAACCCTAAACATAAAGATTTTATTTAGAATTTTTTACTGAAAGTTCACACACAAGTAACAGACAACTGTGAAGTGAAAGCAAAATGATACATGATTCTGTTATTTTTCAAAAAATAGAAAAGTGAAAAGTGGGGCGTGCATAAGTATTCACACCGCATTTTCGGAGTGCATTAAATTGGCATTTTTGAAAGAAAACCATAAGAAATACCGTTTTCTGTTTGCTAGAAGCCACATGGAGGCCACATGGTGGCTTCTAGCAAATAGAAAACGGGACTTCTTATGGTTTTCTTTCAAAAATCGCTTGTTCTTGCCACTCTGCCATAAGGCCAGATTTGTGCAGTGTACGACTAATAAGCCCAATGCCCATCTTGGCTCGCCCGTTGCATTATGGGTAATGGAATGTCTTTTGGCTACCAAACAATAATGATAGTTAGCGTAAAGCAATGAAGAAAGCTCTGATTTGGACCGTTTTAACCACTGGAAAGTTGATGATTTAAAGCATTTTTGTCGTCGCCATGGAGCCTGTTACAATATTAACTTAAAGTTTTTTTGTACAACCGGGGCTGCGTACGGAGATAGACAGAAATGAAACTGCCATTCATACGAAGAGATGCTGTTAAAAATGACAACCAGTCCTTGTTCATATAGTTGGAATAACTATGTCAGAAAAACATTTCTGACCCTTGAAGGCGACTGTTGGACAAAGTCCAGGCTCTGAAACTGTGGCCTCATGTCGCCGATATTCACAACATTTAAACTGAAATGAGAAATAAATACATAGAATCCCTCTTTTTTTTGTCAATAAGGAGGTGGACAGTAGACAATCTTTTTCTTAATTGTGACCAGAGAGATCCACATACACACGTAGGCTATGCCATCTAAATGTACTTTATTTTATTTATTTTTTTACGAGTGATCTGATGGTGTACAACATAGCTAATCGGTCGCTAATTTGACAGACGGAAATGTACCCACTGTATTTAACATCAACACCATTTTGGAACTTTTCCCTGAGATTACAAGACGAATTCAAATGATTTAAAGTGAGGGTGTCTGTATCGGGCTGATCCCAGGTCCTGTCGTTCCCCTGTCCGCGATGGTCCGCTCCTGCTTACGGAGCCGCCGCCCTGACTTTTCCCTCGCTTTCAAGATATTGACAACTTAAATATTTGCAAGAAATGTCACTTGAGACTTATAGTCTGTAAACCAATGCCCGTAAGCCTTATAGTTCACGGTTATGGCTCAATATACTTCAGTGTTCACGCTCCGCTACCTGAACTCGCTCACACATTTCAATGGCGGAGTGGTTTGTTTGGTAGCCGAAATTAGGAGCCTGATTGACTCACGCATGCGCAGTCGAGATGGGCATTGGGCTTATAGTTGTCCTGTGTACAGTTTCCCCCACCTGAGCTGTAGCTCTCTGCAGTTCATCCAGGGTCATCATAGGCTTCTTGGTAACAGCTCTGGTCAGTGCGGTCCTTGTTCGGTCAGTAAATTTAGGAGAACAGCCGGGTCTTGGTAGGTTTGCAGTGATGCCACACTCTTTCTATTCCTGGATGATGTATTTAACTGTACTTTGAGAGATGTTCAAAGCTTTGGAAATGTTATTATAACCTAACCCAGCTTTATACTTCTCAATAACTTTGTCTCGGACCCGTCTGGTGTGTTATTGGACTTCATGATGTTGTTTAGTGACCAATACACTCTGACCATAGCTCTGAGGCCCTCACAGAACAGCTTAATTATACTGGGAGTAGATTATGCACAGGTGGCCTCTATTTAATGGTTAGGGCAAGGTGTGAACATTCTGCAGTCATTAGGAATGTTATAAAGGCAATTTAATGCACTCAAAAAATGCTGTATGAATACTTATGCACGCCCCACTTTTCACTTTTCTATTTTTTGAAAAATAACAATCATGTATCATTTTGCTTTCACTTCACAGTTGTCTGTTACTTGTGTGTGAACTTTCAGTAAAAAATTCAAAATAAAATCTTTACGTTTATGGTTGTAAATATAACAAAATGTGAAAAAAGTGAAGCGCTGTGAATACTTTCCGGATGCACTGTAGGTCCGTGAGTAAGAACACACAGACTGAGGGCAGTCTGTTCTACTTATGTACTGTAAGTACGGAGGTAAAAGTAAAAGCACTGCTGCAGTACTTAGACTAAGTAAAAGTACTTCACATCAAAAAGTTATTAACTAGAGTAGTATAAAAGTATCAATTTGAGCATAATAATATGAATTGGATATGTTTTGACGAGGAAAGATGTAGGTGGGCTTTTGACCCAGATTATTTTACTTGTTTTGAGACGTTTCTGACTCGTTTCAATACATTTCTTCCTTATGTCAAGTCATTTTTTTTTGCCAATGGGGTAAGAACATTGGTCTTATCCCATTGGCAGTTTTACTTTCTTATTTCAAGCGAGATTTACCTTTAGAACTATTCGTAAACGTCCTCAAAAGAGCAAAATAAACTAGGTAAGATCAGGAAAAAAGTCTAAATGAGTGAAAACTCCTCAAAACAAGAAACATTTCTCAATTCAAGACATTTAAGCCAATGGTTGATATTTACTTGTTGCAGTGTAAGTACTGCGTCAAAGATTTACTTGAGCAATAAAAAGTGAAAACAGTCAGTGGTGCAACTTGATTATATAAACATTATTCTATTAAATATGACCATTGTAATGAATGGCCTATTTGATCAATCATAACCTCTTATTTGTAGGCTCGCTTTCTCGTGCTGAAAAAACATAAGTACAGATACTGCACTTTTATTTTATTTTTTCTGCCTACAGTTCGGTATATGCTTTTCAAAGATTAATGTCTAAAGGAAATTAAAGGGGAAAAAAGGGGGAAACTAGTGGTGCTACTAAGCCCAAGTAATGGTGGTCAGGTGCAGGGGTGTCGACAATTGTTAATATGAGCAAATTGTGAAACAGGCTAATTTTGCTATTTGCAAAGTGCTTTCATGCATTCTGAATTAGTGGCAAATAAGCTTGTTACAGGCGCTGTAACAAGTGTAGCTGCATGTTTTTAATCATACGCCCCTTTTGATGCATGATTAAAACACAAATCAACATGAAAGCATTTTAAGTATTTAGAATACAGTACTCTGATTGTTCAATGAAGGTACTTGAGTCATCTTCTGTACTCAGTAGTTGAAGTCTCGAACGTTTCGCCTCTCATCAAAGAGGCTTCGTCAGTGGACGTACTTTGTCCAATCAGTACTCTGATTGGACAAAGTAACGGAATACGTTACTAAATACATTTTAAGGCAAGTATTCAGTATTATGTAACTACATACAATTTCAAAGCTGATAAATGGTTGCAAAATGGAAGGCTAGCCAAGTAATTTACAGTTTGAAATTGCCTGTATTACAGTTTTACGGCCCTAAATCTAATAGGCTATGTATAAGGGAGACTGTTGCGTGAGTAAAGAAAAATGCACAAATGACTCCACTGCTGATCCACTTTCAGCCTGGCAAAGGTTTGGCTAACAGTCTCCAGTTGTCCTCCACATCCATCTGAACAATGCTCTACTCATGAATCCAAAACGGCTATTGAGTAGGCCTATTTGAACATTTCATTTGCACGTAAATGGCTCAGGAATGCCCTTGTGGTAATATGCTAAGAGGAAGAGCAGTTGTCTACAGACACTTTGCTACTTGTATAAGGGTAATTGTAAAAAAAAAAAAAAATCAATCAGAAGCTATCTTAATGAATCATTTTTGCTCTGGTTAAACTTGCAGCAGATTGGATTTTACCAGAGATGGCAAAATGGATTAAAATACTTATCAATCAACCAAGGGGATTTCTATAGCACTTCACGACAACACCAAGCGGACCAAAGTGCGAAACCAGCCTCCATATTAATGGAAATGTCAATGACTAGTTAAGTCCCTAATTTTGCTATTTGCAAAGTGCTTTCATGCATTCTGAATTAGTGGCAAATAAGGGCATTACAGGCACTGTAACAGTCCAGCTGCATGTTTTTCATCATATGCCCCTTTTATGCATGATTAAAATGCCAATAAATGTGAAAGTATTTTAAGTGTTAGAATGCAGTACTCTGATTTGACAAAGTAACGGAATACGTTACTAAATACATTTTTTTTAGGCAAGTATTCAGTATTCTGTAACTACATACAATTTCAAAGCTGATAAGTGGTTGCAAATGTGAGGCTGGCCAATCATGAACCTATTTCATGACCAATCAGAAGGCACCAAGCTACAAGCCCCACCCCCCAGTGTTGCACTACTTCAGGAGTGCGTATTTAGTTCAAACACTTACAGGTAAAAGCTGTTTCAACGGTTCACTCTTCATTAGTAGCCTATACCACTACACTTGGCTTCCGCCGAAGCAATTTGTTCTGTTTTACTACGTTTCTCCTTGTCTACTTTTTAGTAGACTTTTGGATTTCGTGGAGGTCACGTTTTTTGCACTCCTGGAATTGATAGATATTCCTGAGTGTGAGTGTTGATCAGCAAAGGTAAGTCAATTCATAATTCTATTAGATGAGATGCTTTTGTATACATGCTAAGGTTGTCCAAAAATCGATTCATCAATACTATATCGCACAGGTGGCCTCTATTTATAGTTAGGGCAAGGTGTGAACATTCTGCAGTCATTAGGAATGTTATAAAGGCAATTTAATGCACTCCGAAAATGCTGTATGAATACTTATGCACGCCCAACTTTAACTTTTCTATTTTTGAAAAATAACAAAATCATGTATCATTTTGCTTTCACCTCACAGTTGTCTGTTACTTGTGTGTGAACTTTCAGTAAAAAATTCAAAATAAAATGTTTACGTTTAGGGTTGTAGACATGACAGAATGTGCAAAAGTTCACGGTGTATTAGTACTTTCGTAAGGCACTGTATATACCAAGTTTGGTCATATTTTCATATTGTTAACCCTTTCTAAGCCAAAATTCACACAAAAGCACACTTTTGTGTTTGTAATGCAGATACTTCCATGACTTTTATAAAAAAAAACATTCCAAATTGAATGAGCTTTCTCATTTTATTAGCCCATGGATAGGTCAAAGATTAGTGGCAAAATATTTTTGCAGGTGTTTTGTCTCTCTGTAGTGACAGATTTTCAAAACAAAATCACACTTGACACGCTAAGGCCTGAAATGCGGCCTCTACTTTTAACAACCATAAAATCACTATACCTCATATTTGTTTCTACTGTACTTGAGTAATATTTGGGCAGCTACTCTTTACTTGTACTTGAGTAAAATTATCTGAAATAAAGTGACTCTTACTTGAGTCAGTATTATGGCTATTCTACCACCTCAGCCAGAGCTCCTTTGAATTGGTTACATTTTTTTTAAAGATTTAAAATAAGAACTACAGTATATAGAAACATCAAATAGAAACTTGTTACAGTGCTTTTATTGTTAAGATGCCAATTTTGTTGTGTAGTTGCCGTGCATGGAAAATCAGCAGAAGATTACACAGAAATGCCAGGAACGCAGAAAATGTTGACAATATTGATTCTATGTTTATGTTATGTCTAAATAGTTGAATACATGAATCAGTGGTGATCTGTTTACATTCTTATAGATGCCTATTACAAAGCACTCTGTGAGATCAGCTGCTGCGAAAGCTCGCCGGGCTAAGCAGCTGCAGCAGCAACTCCTTGCACGCGCTGTGTGTGAAAGTACCCTCCGACTCCCATCCGTAAGGGATCTTATGTACTTTAAACAACTTTCTGCCATTTTTGTGTGACATACTAATAATATTGGTTGACTGCAGGTAAGGGAACTGGAACACGTGAATTCAGGGCCAGATGGAACAGAAGAAAAGGTGGCAAAGAACACAAGCGTGTCATTTTTAATGAGTCACCAGACAACAAGGTATGCATTGCTTGCAAAGTCAGCACATTTGATTTGATTGATTTTTTATTTCGAGCTACACATTACAGGAAAGATTTCCCGTATAAACACCAGAAAAAACTGTTTTTGTTCGCAGTTTGTTCTCATTGCTGGTGACTCGCATCTGGGTTCCATCGTTGACCAAATTGTGGATTTCCCTGACCCCCTATGCCTATGGTGTCTTTTGCCCTTTCATCCACTCCTGGAGGGTGTGCGTCAGACCTCCAGAAACAGCTTGCCAAAGATCTTAAGGAACTGAGTGCAAAGCATATTAGTGAGTAAAGTCCTATTTTCTTTTCACATTCTGCTCAATCAACAGTTGTTCTTATTAACCATAACGTCATGTCTTGTTTAGCCATAGAAATGTGCTTATTAATAGCTCCATCAAACATACCATCGCGACTGAGCATTGACCGCATTGACCACGCTACAGAAGAGTACCGCAAGCTTCTGAGATTTGCAACCACAACTTTCAAGAAGGTATGCACTAATTTGATGAATGCTTATTACAATAGATTTTTCAATGGATTTTTTAAAATCATATTATACTATTGATTCTATCACAATATGCATAACTAATTAGTCATATTTGAATAGGTCTGTGTGGTGGGCTTTCCACCTAGATTGTCCTTTGATGATGACTTCCAGACTAGACTAAATGAAGAATACCGAAACGTGTCGAGGGAGATGAGTAAGTGTAACAGAAGTAAAACAAATACTACTACAAAGTAGGGTTGTCACGGTAAACGGTGTAGCGGTAAACCCCGGTAAAAACTATATTACACACAACTCTATAGCCAATGCAAGGCAAGTTAACGTTATAGCTGAAATGCATGATGTGCAGACTTTGGATTGAGGGAGAACGCACGAGTCGCCCCATAGTGCAGCCGCAGCGCCACCGCCTCGCAGATACCTCCGTATTGAAATGGCACTATGCGTTACAGGCTCCTGGAGGGCAGATTAAAGTCGCCAATGCAATAGATTCACTCTCGCCGCATTATTATGAATTTAACAATGATTACTGTCTGATGGCATTTTCCCAATCTGCAGAGCGAAAGCAGACTGGAAGGACACAAACTGAGAACAATATTCCTGAGGTTCATCTAGTTGAAAATATTCTAACACGGTTCTGGCCCTATAAATAGTACATGTAATAACCTCCAAACGATCAACAATACATAGTTATACTTCATTTACTTTGATATGAAAAGTTGCACTTTTGATATGGCGTTGTCTGTATTTTTTAAATATAACAAACACTTAGACTTTTTGAAACTATTTCAGTTTGTGTAGGACTATCAATGCTTTCTGAACGTATTGACACACATTAAAAAAATACCGCGATAATACCGAAAACCGTGATAATTTTGGTCACAATAACCGTGAGGTAAAATTTTCATACCGTGACATCCCTACTACAAAGCGTTGTATATGTTTTAATATATTGTTTTACTATTATTTCATAGGTGTCTTCTACCATGATATCGCACATCGCGTCAACGTCAAAGTCCCAGAGCTGTGGTGTGAGGATGGGGTCAGTAAATCTATACCATTTTAAAATATTTACACTTTTATTTTGTATCTATATTAATAGGATGGTGACTAATTATGAATTTATACACAGACCCATCTCAGTGATGGTGATGGGACACGCCGACTGGTGGAGATCTTGAGTGACGTCTGCTCAACCAGCTTAAACCAGTCCCTGCTGCCCTGTCCCAGTGTCCCCTTCATCTCCACCTGCCAACGACGACGGCCTACCCTAGTGGCGACACCTCCGCCACGCCGTACTCGCCCACCTCGACATTCTGTGGACCATGAGGGGTTCGTCACAGTCTTAAAGGGCATTAAGGTGAGAGATATTCACACCGTTCTTTGTAAGTCTTAAGGCAACACAAGGCGGGTGAAAGCATTTATTTATTAACCAAAGATTTTTCCCCACATTTTCTCGCATAACTTTCAAACCATAATATTAAATCAACAAAATAAAACACTGAATCTTGAGCTAAATAATGCAGTCAGAGACTACATTATTTATATGTAGTCGCTGAAAAGTTAGGGTCTTTTGGCCATCATCACATTTAAATAGTCTCAACTTACAACATTCGTTTCTCATATTTATGACGATAATGTACAGCAAAGGTTTCAACTGTATAGATTTATATTTTGTTTATTTGTTTCTACTCACCTGCAGTGTCTCACTTAATAATTAAAAACAACATTACATTGACGTATATTAAATGCTTTTGTGGTTTGTATTGCAGCACCAGCAGGAAGCACCTGAGCGTGACATCCCTCTTTCGCCAGTGCTATATAAGCCCTGCTATGGCGAAGAAAACGGAAAAACGGTTTCCATCTCAGGGAATTGTGACGCCTGAGGTCAAGGTAATTATTAATTCTTACTTTAGGGAGACCTTACCAGTATTGTTCAAAAGTAACAGTACATTGTATTGATGCTAATTACGTGTTCATAATGTCCATGATTTTGTTTCTGTAGAGTCCCCCAACAAAATGGCGCACAGTCTCAAGGAAACCCCAGGCCAAGCGTATGGTCAGTATATAGACTGTATGTTTGGCAGCACGAGTCTTAATTTTTACACATATTTTAATGTAGTTGTTGTCTTCATCTTTAGACAAAAATGTGCTTTACTTTTAGTCAATGGCTATTTGGCTTCTCATCAGTTGTTATATCATGATGTTATAATGGTTTCGTACAACTGCCTGTATCCATTTAAAAATGTTTTCCCCTTGTGAAACTGTACCTATGTGATATATTCCAGCCGATCAATATAATGCTAGCTATCAATACTTGCCATGCTTCCATACAATTGTATTACATTGATGCTGTATACTGTAACATGTACATAATGTGTTGTCATTGATTGTACTCATTGATTGTTTTTGGCCCTTTCTATCATTTTTAAATTGCCATATTATTCCATGTGTTGCATAAATTACAACTCTGATACATTTCCAAGTCTTCTTGATTCAGTTTATTTCTTTGTACTTTTATACCTCGCCTCTCAAGTAAGAAATCGGCAATCTCACCATTGCTTCGTTGTATGATCACTGTGTAAAGTTGTGGATTGTATTTATTTTTAAGACGCTGCATTAAAATTACAGACCATCTCACTGCAGACTGTTCAAGGCGGTTAAGGAATACTTAGTGGATCTATGTAAGAATGTACTTAGAACCACATTGGTTTGTACTTAAACAAAAATATAACACCAATTTGTTTTCTAATTCAGTCACTTGGGATCGCAATCTCAGTTTGTAAACCTGTAGACATGGAGCCTCTGCAGATACACGACCTGCAGTTTCACGCCCAGCCAATTTCTATTTCTATTTCTATTTCTTTCAAGACAAACTAACACCTCCGCTGTTTGAAGCTACAATTTGTGCAGAAACTGTCCTATTTTGAGTAGTTGTATCATACAGTAATTTTTACCTCGACTTAGTATCTTTATTCTGACTTGAGTAAAAAAAAAAAATGTTAATTGGGCCACTGAGTGAATTTAAAAGTTACTACATCTTCAATCACTACTTTTTAATTGTACATGAGTAACTAATTGCCTACTCTACCCTGGGTGGGTAGAGTTCATATCTCCTGCAGTGAACTTGTTATGGATGACTGTCTGCACGGCTTGTGAGGCTGGGGATGGAAACAGCCTGGCTGTTAGAGGCACTGGATGATTACGGGACCACTGAGGTCAGGGTGGGAGTGAGGGAGTGAGGCCAGGGCGAGAGCGCGCAGGGGGGTCGCGCAGGAGGGAGTTGCGTGCGAGGGCCTACATCGCCGCTTGTGGCTTTAATTGATTTTTTCCTTCATTCAGATGGACCTCAAAGATGTTGAGAGGAAATCGCTCAACAGGCGACTAACTCCAAGGAGTCGACCTGACTAGAACCATTCAGCAAGTCAGTCAGGAGAAACAGGAGACGCAACACAGGCTGGACACCAGTAAGACCAACATGTTACTGTGTTTCTCTGATTCAGGGTTATTGATTAGAACAAAGTTGATGCATTTGGCTCCCATTAAAGAGGCACAAGTTCCATCACTAGTTTTTATGACTAAGGATTGTGATCTCTGTTTAAATCCAGCAGCAGCTTCAACAAGTTTATGCCATTTTGTGATATCGATTATTGATATTAACTGACTTATTTACCATGAGTTACAGCATAAATCCTTTGAGCCTTTGTTTCCGATTTTTCATCTTAAAATCTAAAAAGTGAATCCAGTTTGAATATGGGATATCACTACCTTTCTGTTTTAGTGTTTAACCAGATTCGTCTCTGTTGTGGCCAGCCTCCAGTAAAATGGAGCTGAAGCGTAAGCTGATCCAGGACCAGCAGGAGGAGATCCAGCGCCTGAAGAGTTCGGTGAATGAGACAAAGGCGGAGAAGCTGCAGCTCAGCAGCGACATGCAGCGGCAGCAGCAGCTGGAGGAGCAGTGTGTGGAGTTCACTGCGGAGATCAAGGCTCTCAACAGGGACATCACGGTACTATTTATATTAGTAATGATATACTTGACTTTACTTTGTCTCCCTTGGGAGAAATTTGGTTTGGAGGGGGGAGGAGGAGACAGAGCTTTGCCTGGTCAGAGGGTCAGGTCATAATTATATTATTTGAGCAAAATAAATAGTCTAAAGTCATCAAATATGACTGAGTAAGGACTATAGGTGCATTAAACACTCCAATTTCAGTATATTAGTTTGAAATAATACTTATTAGCAATTATTTTCATGTTTTGATGCATTTGTGCCACAGTTTTAGACTGGGGGGGTCCGGCCCGACTACAGCACACGCGGGGGGGGGCTTTAAGGAGAAAAGGTTGGGAACCACTGGTCTACATCTTGTCTGGGGATCACCATTTCTACAGTCTTACATGGGTTGATCTGCAGTTTGTGTTCATCACACCAGGCTACCAGATCTTCTACAGCACCACTGTGGATGCTTGAGTTGGAATTTTTGGTCAACAAAACTGAGTACGACCGTATCATCAGGAAGTTTGAGAATGTATTATCTGAACATACACCAGTAATTTGTATAAAAAGTAAACAAAAAGCGAGGATCTGCGGAGCCCCTCTCCCCACCATTAAGGACATGTACTCCACCCGTCTCACCCGCAAAGCCGTCAGAATCACCAGGGACCCTACGCACCCATCACACAGTCTCTTCAAGGTAATGCCTTCAGGGAGGAGACTGCGGAGTCTACGGTCCAGGTCCAGTCGACTTAAGAACAGTTTCACACACATGGCCAACAGGAAGCTGAACTCCCTGCCCTCCCTCCCACCTCTCTTCCCCCACCCCCGCTCCACATCAAGGATGAGAGAAATATAATTTCAAATCATTCACACGGTTTGACAAATAAAAAATCTTGAATTGACCCATGGGGGGGCGCTAGTGCTGCGTATGGCTGTGGCTGACAGGGCACAGTTGAACTTAACCTGTTGTGGTCTATGGGTCAAAAAAAGGGTGGTACCATCTGATTAAAAGGGGTTTACCTTTGCTTGGGCTAACATATTGAGGAGGATGTGAGGCTGTATTAAATTAAAAGCTGAACTAAAGTCTATGAAAAGTAGTCTGGCATACACAGCAGGGTTATTTAGATGTTTCAGAATGAGATGCAATAGCATCACTTGTGCTGCGATTTTTGTGTGTGGGCAAACTAATACCTATCCACTAATGCAGGGGTGGCGAACACGCGGCTCTCGAGCCGCATGCGGGGGGGGGGGGGACTGTTTCTTGGTTACACCTCAAATAAATGATACAAATCATACAAATTCATCGTTAAGGTATTGATATCGAAAACCAAGTATCTTTAAAGTACCTGTATCGAAAAAAAATTAACGGTACCCAGCCCTATTAGCCATTAACTAAAATATATTGTATTGTGTAAAACTGTATAAAATAGTATAAAATCTGTGACTGCCAACCAATCATTCAATTTGCACCCAGGATGCCAAGGAGCAGCTCTCTCCTCTGTCTGTTACACTGGACAAACTCCAGCAGGAAAAACTGGACATTTTGGAGCGCAAGAGGCAGAAACAAATGGAAGGTCAAGAAAAGGTGAAAGAAAATATAATCATGAGCCACTCCGATGCTTTATTTACGATTTTACAGTTATTCACTCCTGATAGACCTTCTGCTCCAGAGAAATAAAAGGATGTATTTCATGTCTTAGTTAAATGCCATTAAGGATCGAGTGAAGGAGGTCAGTGCATTGGAGCGAGAGATCAGCAAATATAGTGAAGAGGGAAGGAGGAATACAAAGAGGTTTGTACGCATTTTGTTGAAGATTTTTGATTCCATAAAGATTTATATTCAAACAGATCAATAATTCCTTGCAGCAAAAGGAAGCAGAACTCCAAGAAACCAGCCAACAGCTTCATGAAGCCGATAAACAGAAAGAGAAAATCAATAAAGACATTGGAAACATTCGGCAGGACATAGATACGCAAAGGTACTGTAACTACTACTGTATACTGGCTTGTTTTTGCAGTCCTGCATATTCATTCTCCACACACATGATTGTATTTGATCAGGTGCAGGAGCGCTGGCTGCAGGACAACCTGACTCTGAGGAAGCGAGTTGAAGAGCTGAAGGAGGTAGAGGCCAAACGCGAGGTTCTCCTCAAAGACATGGGCAACATGCAGGTCCTGCAGCTCAGACAGTGAGGACGCACCATCACCACCTTTAAGCTTTGACGTAGAACGGTTTCACCTGGTTGGTTTTCTTTTGTCCCAGAGAGCGCCGTGATCTGGAGAGGAAACTAGAGGACCTGAAGAAAACCCGCAGCATTGCTCTGGGGCGTCAGAAAGGCTTTGAGGAAGAGATACTTCATTACAGGTTAAAATGTGCTTTAGTCTGCAAAGTACAATTTAGGGAAGGCAATCATTTTAACCTTGTCTGTCCTGTCTGTTTCAGTCTATGGTCTGTTTCTATAGCTTGGCTTATATCGACTTGGCCTTTTTTAATTTATTGTGGTAGTCGGTGAAGACATTTCACCAGTAGAAAAACAATTTGTCATGGGAATGCTCCATACACTGGAAAATGACCATCTTAAATTAGATAAATTACTTAAACGTTTGAATGATGGTATTCTATGTTGAATTCGAGTGTGTTTTAATTGATCCAAGAGAAGATAAAATGCGAATGCCAATGGAACTATCATAAATCCCACTTGAAATCGGACAAATTCTTCTACATTTAAAATATTGCTTTTTCACTTGAAAGCAACAAGATGTTTTGTCTTATCTAACAGGTCTTAGATTCTAAGACTAGACCAAACCTACTCAAACTTTAGATTTAATCTCTTAATTCAAGTAATTTTATGTATTTTCTTAAAGTGCATATCACACATTAGACACAATTTTTGCTAAAACATAGTTAACACAATTATATTTAACATTTTGCTAAAGACCCAGCTTTCTTTAGTTTGGCCATTTTTGTGATGTTTATTGTTTCACTTCCTTATTGGACACTGACAGGAAGTGACATAGATGAAGGCAAACAATTTTAAACTGTTGCCGTGCCGACCATGTTAAGTCAGTGGGAAATGAACTTTAGCTTTATCTATGTCACTCCCTGTCAGCAGCTTGAAAATTCAAATATGAATTACTTTTCTGCCAACATTTCTTAAAATTGTTGCTTTTACTGAAATAAAATAATTATGCAACTGATGTTATCCTTCTAAATAAGTCATATTTTCAAAAGCATTAAAACCTGTCATATGCACTTTAAGATGATTATTCTTTTTCCAGGGCAATAATAGAATAGAAATGTTAAAAAGAAAACTCAGATCCCGCTGCAGATATATTTTCCCCTTATAACATGCAGAGCGAAGTACTGAGTTGACATTAGCCATATCATTGTTCTGGTAAAATATATTACAATCTACACTATAGCCGCAAAATGAGAGAAATAATGAATCTTAACATGTTCTGGCAGAAAAGAGCTGCGCGAGGACCAGTACGACAAGGCTGATGAGCGGTACAAAAACAAGATGATCGTCATGCGGACCACCGAACTCGTCATCAAAGACCTGGACCTTTACTACAAGGCCCTTGATCAGTGAGTACACAACAAAAGCAGCATTTATCAAATTAAAGGATCACTGCCGTGTCAGTCAAATACTGATACAGACGGACGACTTCTCTGGGAAAATCACAAATCTGTCTTGAGTGACACAAACTGAAAAGATCAAAGCTTTTAGGCCCAAACCACACAGACATGACGTGGCAAGCACTTCCTCTTTGCGTTTCCCTGTGTCATGACTTATCTGCATTACGCACACAGGGCTCGAAATAAAAAAAAATCTTGGTAGCACTTGTGCTCTGATTCTGAAATTTAGGAGCACAGTCAAAAATTTAGGAGCGCAACCAAAAAAAAACAGGGAAGCTTTTAACAGGGATGAAGGGAATTTAAACATATCACATGCCACTTCCAGCCTTCTGTTGCATTTTAGATGTATTATTTTAGCTGTTTGCAATGATTCAGCAATCTACAAAACTCATTAGGCTAAATTTTAACATTATAATGGGACACCAGATTTTGTGCCTCCCAACCACCTCACTCTGTGCTGCGGGAGAAAGCTCCATAGGTCGCGCTACACGTGGCAAACTCCCTTGCCAGAGCCTTAGAAGACGTGTTAGAAGACGTAAAGTCACAAACCTTAGAAACGTTTGTGACTTTACGTTTTGTATTGTGTGAGAGCGGCGATGATTCGCTTTCAGCGCTGCACTAGGTGACGAGCGAGTTGGATTGAAGTTTGCGCTGCTTCTCCGCTCGACATCGATTCGAGCGACATTTTAGAGATAGTCCCCAGTCCTAATGAGTTTATGAATGACATATATATTCCTCGTTTCTCATAGAGAGACTACAGTTGCGTAATACACTGGCTCATTCAATGAAAGCGGGCAGATAAATGAGAGCGGTGCACAGGCACACGCAGAGAACATGGGCTGGGCTGGTGCAGGTCGGCCCAGCGCGTGTGACTGGGAGGAATGACAGCGGCGCTGAGCCACAACAGAGGACAGATCGTAGTTTATATGCTCTCGAACTATTTTAGAACAGAAAGTTTGCTGTTGCTGACAGGCAGCGTTTGTGAAAACAATGACACAAGCCTTTTTAAGCACGAGAAGGTTTTCTTTTAAGGTGGACCGGAGCATTTGTTTGCAGTCGCAAACATGCGAGTGATTCTATTTTTAGATCGCAAAGGTATAATTTTGGGAGCATATGCGACCAAAATGGTTGCAATTTCGAGCCCTGGCAGATTATATTTGCTACTAATAGTGATTAAGTGGGACACAGAGGTACAATGGTCAAAGCGTTTCCCCCCTTACCATAGGGCAGTGATTCTCAACTTTTCAGGTGTGTGCCAATGAAAATGTGTTCCATACGCCCACCAGGGCCCGAGACATTATACATAAGCACATTTTATCTAAGGCTGCATCTAATTAGATGAAGAAGATCTTTATTCATAAAGATCTTAACCAATGATCTTCTTCAAGCAGCAGACTCAGGCCTTCTCTCCATTCTCATCCTCCTCGACCTCAGTGCCGCCTTTGATACCATCTCTCACTCAGTTTTGCTTGAGCGCCTGGCTGGCACTGGGGTCACAGGCACTGCTCTCCTATGGTTCACTTCCTACCTCACCAACAGAGAACAATTCATTCAGGTTAAAAACATCAAATCTTCTCCATCACCATTACATCACGGGGTTCCCCAAGGCTCAGTTTTAGGTCCACTTTTGTTTTTAATTTACATTCTTCCCTTGGCAATATTTTTCGCTACTTTGGTGTTCAGTTTCATTGTTATGCTGATGATACACAACTTTATCTGACCAGAAAACCCGGCTCCACTTGCCCCACCACATTAACCAACTGTTTACAGGCCATTACAGCTTGGATGTCAGCAAACAAACTCAAACTCAACGGCAATAAAGTGAAATACTATTTATGGGCTCTAAATCCACTCTATCCAAATCCCCACCCTTCATATTTGCATTGACGGCTGCCTGGTTCCCGTCTCTCCCAAGTTAAAGCTTGGGTGTCATACTGGACTCCACGTTTTCATTCTCCTCCCACATAAACAATACTATCCGCGCAGCCTTCTTCCACCTACGCAACATCTCCCGACTCCGCCCGTCTCTCTCACAACACTCCACCCAAGTACTTGTTCATGCTCTTGTTACGTCACGCCTGGATTACTGTAATGCTCTCCTCACTGGCCTCCCCCAGAAACTCATCCAACGACTCCAAAATGTCCATAACGCTGCAGCACGAATAATCACTCGAACCAAATCCATAGAGCACATCACACCGGTCCTCATCCAACTCCACTGGCTCCCCGTAACCCACAGAATCCAGTACAAACTCCTCCTGCTCACATTTAAGGCACTCCATAATCTAGCTCCTCCATACCTGTCTGACCTGCTTCACCTTTACACTCCGTCCCGTTCCCTCCGCTCATCCTCTGCTGGTCTCCTCTCCATCCCCACAGTACGAATGGTCACTATGGGTGCCAGAGCATTCAGCTACTTTGCCCCAAAGCTCTGGAACACTTTACCTCAGCCCCTCCATCAACTGGACTCTTTAGTTACTTTCAAAACTCAACTCAAGACTTTCCTTTTTAAATCTGCACATGCACTGTGATTTTATCAGTGATTTTATTTAAATGTGTATTTTGTGTTCTTAATTGTAAGGTGTCCTTGGGTGACTTGAAAGGCGCCATCAAATAAATGAATTATTATTATTATTATTATTATATAGCGCCTTTCACAGACATGGTCACAAAGCGCTTTACATGAGAGCATTTTACATTCACTCCATTTTACATTCACTCCATACTCCATAGCATTGTAAGTGGATTTAGTCACCTCACCTTAAAGCAGCATAAAGCATAATAAAAAAAGTTGATATTTGTGCGTATTGTGCCCACGGCTGTATGAGTGGCCTTTACTTTCGATCACGTTGGTCTCTACTACACTCAAGGTCCAATTGTTTGGTAGGTTTTCTGGTGAGAGGCCCCAACATCAGTGAAAACATTCCAAACAATTGATCCTGGAGCGTCCTAGAGACCACCGTGATGGAAAGTAAAGATGCCATTCTAGCCACTCATACAGCCACTGGGTCACTACAAGGTCAAATACGCACCAATATCAATTGTTTTTTCCACATAAAAAGTTGCATGATGCACATTTAAACATTTACTGAGAAATATCAAAAAGACCAATAGGCTATAATTGATTAATGTCATTGTTTTGGAAATAATAATATCCAGAGCAAACAAATGCACATGGCTTGGTTGCGGCTGGCTGAACTACCTATTGCTCTTTTCAACCACAGATAAGCGGACAATTTACAAAAGGTCCATAAGGTCCTTAATTAACGATATAATATTATCGCATTTGAGAAAAAAGACTTAAATAAACCAAATATGAATCCTGAATCCAGAGCCTGTGCTTGCTCTTCTGGGGTCCTAAGCAAAAATCCACCTAGGGGCCCTACAGTACGCATCCCATGGCTATTAGACAAAGAAGGAACCCATTTACGGTCAAAAACAGTTCCACTGTGCAGTAGAGCAGGGCAGAAGTGGAACATAATGACCTCAATTCAGCCCCTGCCCCTCAGTGTGAGAACCACTTAGCCACTGTCAGACTGGGATTTAGGACTAAGCTGCTATTACTAGTGTATTTCCCCCACTTTTAATATGGTAAATGGCAAATGGTAACATTCTTTCACCTCTGGTCCCTGACCCACAGTTTGGGAACCGCTGGTTTCAAACTAACTGAAACCTGCAGCTGACGAATATTTGTATCCTTACAGAAGCCTAATTCGTTTTAGACTGTGCACATTCAGAGAACCAGAGTTACTGAAAGTATACTGCTTTTTGAGACCAAAACTCTCTTCTATTCTCCAAACTACTGTCCTAATACTCCACTAGAGACAATAAGAAGATAGTTTAAATGAGAGGGTGGCCAATGCAGCCCCGAGTCGGCGCAGAGAAAACATGAGAGCAGCGCCCGGGAGACGGGAGATATGCAGTGGCGCAGAAGGCGAGGCTTGCACCGGGAGACAGACAGCCAAGCGGGAACGTGAAGGGGAGAAGCACTCGCGCCTTGGGGGTGTGGAGGGGGAAGGCGGTAGGTCTCTCCTGCACATCCACTTGAGCAGATTGCTCTGTTTTGGTGTTTCATGTGGCAAAGTCAGTGTGGAGAGTCAGGGAGCGCTGTCAGAGAGCCTGTTTCCGTAACGTGTTGATTCACATGCAAAACAACACCGTAAGTTGACTAAGATGCGAGGCCCTTGTGGCTGCGGGGGCCCTACGCAATACGTATAGGAAAAACGTATCTTCCTGAATTATTGATATGCCATGTAATGTTCTGTGTTATATACCTAATAAAGGAAAACTACTAGACAATTTCATTTCTAATGTCACGTTAAAAAATGGAAATCAATGTTCAGTGTAACTTTCCATCTATCTAAAAGTGAAACTGGCCTTTTGTAGTATGTGGCGAACTCGTCGTCTTTACTTATTTCAGAATGTGTGATGAGGTTTTGCCCTTGCCATCCTTCCTGCTCAGCACTGATTCACTATGGGCTGCCCTCAGATGTGGGTTTATTCTTAGATTGGGTTTTTGATAATGTATTTTTGGTATGTCAGAATTACTTATGAAAAACTATTGTGTAGCAAAATCTTATTTGATGTTTCCCTTTATTTAAAGGCACACTACTTAATATTTTTGATTATACAGTTGCCGGCAAAACAAAACATGCTCCTAATGACCAGCTAGACACAGAAAATGCTGGAAACCCGGAAAGACAAAGGAAACTATTAGGAACTCTTTATTGTCATAAATGAATATGACTTGTTTGGCGCTCGGACCATTATTTGTACAATGTACAAATAAGCTTCCATTTAATTTCTAGAGCTTGGAATTACTGTTGATGACCTACATTTATGGTAAAGTTCTGCAGAGATGTTTCCTTTGTGGTTTGGGGGGCGGCACAGTAAATGGTGTCTCTGTGGGAACAAGTCAGTAGTCATTCAGCCTTCCGCTGAATGTCAAAATGGCCCAGTCCATTCATGTTTTTAAGTCGTTGTTTGATTTGAATATTTGATTTGAATATTTTATTTCGAGCTAAGAAGAAAAGAAAAACAGAAATATATATATACATAATAAAAGAAAAAAGAAAAATAATTTACATTACAGCTCGAAAAGGAGTGGGAAGAAGACAAGCTTATTGACTCCCACCCCTGTTCATAAACTTCAATAACAATAACTAACAACAGTGCATATTTCTTACCATTTTACAAAACAACTATCAACCGAGTTGGTTACATATTAACAAATGCGACACTGCATTATACCAGGTCAACATTCACAGTATCTCACACGCTACAACCAGTGTATTATTTCTGTCTCCCATACAGAATTCATTACCATGTTGGCATTACCGTTATTCACCATCACCATTTCAACCCATATAACATTACTCTGTATCAAAGTGTTTGAATGATACATAAAATACTCCACATTTATTCATGAAAGGTACAGTAATCGCAGACTGATTGATGTTCATGATAACAAGAATGGTCTTAATGATATGTGTTAAAAGGGATTCGGGGCTTTTCTTTCTTTTTCTTCTTTTCTGTGACTGGACCAGCTGCCAGAGGGGAGCAGCCCCCGAGCAACCGGACCATCATTTGTTAAGTGTCCTATACTATGCATTAAAAGAGACAAATTTTAGGAGTCTGCTGCCAGAAGAGGGTTTCCTCGAGCTGCCGGCCCCCACATGTCTGCCCTATACTATGGGTTATGTTGAATGCAGAGTACATAGATATGTGCATGTTTTACTTCTAAGAATTTATTTCCTTTATATTACCATCAGCATCAATAGCAGTACTGCTGTCTGAATCGATTGAGTTGGATTCTAAGAATAATCCACAGATTGTTAGGTATTAATCCTAGACTGTTACATTTAAAGTTTAAAGTTAAAATAGTGATGATAACAACACAACAGCAATAGCAATAACAATGGCAATAACAACTGCAATAGTATAATAGTAACAACCACAATATACTTCATTATTAGTTAGATCTGACCTTTAAAGTATACAGCACTTTGTGACACCCATTAGCAATCAAGTACCCATTTCCTCCTCCTGGTACTTTGACCATACCATTTTTTTATATCTTGATTTGAAATGATGAATATTTGGACATTGTTTATATTCTGCCCCCAATTTGTTCCAGAGTTTAACTCCACATACAGACACACACATACTTTTCCTAGTGGAAGACACTGCTTGAACCTTAAAGTTATCACACCCCCTCAGGTTATATCCCCCTTCTGTGCGTGCAAAAAGCATTTGTATCCTTGCAGGTAGCACATTTTTGTTGGCTTTAAACAGAAGTTGGGCAGTAGAGAAATCAACTAAATCATGCATTTTTAACAGTTTAGACTGCAGAAATAATATATTAGTGTGATCATAATATCCTACTTTATGTATAATTCTTACAGCCCGTTTTTGGAGTATAACAAGGGGTGTAATGAGCTTTTATAGTTATTGCCCCAAACTTCTACACAGTAGTTTAGATATGGCAAAACTAATGAACTATATAACAAAAATAATGCATTGTAATTTAAGAAAAACTTTGCTTTGTTAATGATTGAGATACTTTTGGAGACTTTACCTTGTATGTGTCTTATGTGTGGTTTCCAGCTTAATTTACTGTCAATGATGACTCCTAAGAATTTAATTTCTGATACTGTATCTAAAACTACACCGTCTATGTTTACTGAGTCTGGTTTTCCATTATAATTACCGAAAAACATTACTTTGTTTTATTTAGGTTGAGGGACAATTTATTAATGTCCATCCATGTTTTTAATTTCCTTAGTTCACAGTTTATGTTAGTTACTAAATTACTATAATTGTCATTGGAATAGAAGACGTTTGTGTCATCTGCGAAAATCACTAATTTTAATAATTTAGACACATTAAAAATGTCATTAATATATAAATTAAACAACTTTGGGCCTAAGACAGATCCCTGTGGGACCCACAACCAATGTCCAAATAACCTGATGTAAACTCCCCATCTTCACATACTGTTGTCTCCCAGTTAAATAGCTTTGAATCCAGCTCAAAGCCACTCCCTTATGCCATATCTGTCTAATTTTTTTAATAATATAGAATGATTTAGTGTATCAAATGCTTTTTTCAAGTCAATGAATATTCCAGCTGCATGTTTCTTTCCCTCTAAGCTATTAGTAATCTCTTGTATTGCATCAATGATGGCCATTGAAGTTGACCTTGCTGCTCGAAACCCATACTGACTTTCATTAATTAGTTTATGCTTATCTATGAAATTATCCATTCTACTGTTATAAAGTTTCTCTAAGATTTTGGAAAACTGGGGGAGCAGAGAGACAGGTCTGTAGTTAGTGAAGATGTGTTTGTTCCCATTTTTATGTATAGGTATAACTTTTGCAATTTTCATTTTATTTGGAACTGTTCCTGTTTGAAACGATAAGTTGCATATGTAGGTTAATGGTTTCACGATACTATGTATAATTTGTTTAACTAGTGTCATATCTATATCAAAACAGTCTGTAGACGATTTGTTCTTACACCCGTTAACGACATCTATTATTTCTGTTTCAGTTACTCCAGACAAAAACATAGTTTTTGAATTAATGTCTATCAATGACTCCATTTCGTTGTTACTACACTCCGGAATCTCTGCTGCCAGATCCGGTCCAACATTTACAAAAAAACTATTAAAACTTTCCACAATGTCATTCATATTATGGTTGTCATTGATCCCATCAGTGAAATAGTTTGGATATGAATTATTTTTTGCATTACCCTTGATTATAGTGTTTAGTATTCCCCATACCCCTTTCATGTTGTTCTTGTTTGTATATAATAGATTGGTATAATATAGTTTCTTAGCCTTCCTTAATATATTGGTCAGTTTATTTTTATATGTTTTATATCTACTTTCAGAATCCTCTGTTCTTAGTCTAATGAATTGTCTATATAGAGTGTTTTTTTTCTTACAAGCATTTTGTAAACCCTTGGTTAGCCACGGACATTTTGTCGTTTTTCTGTTTTTACAGAATTGCTGAATAGGACAGTTCTTATTGTATGCTGTACTAAAAATTTCCATGAAAGTATCGTAAGCATTTTCTACATCATTCTTGTTATATACCTCGTTCCAATCTTGTTTTATTAAGTCACTATAAAGTGAGTAAATTGAATCCTCAGTTCTTGCGCGTTTATAAAAATATTTTTGAGGTGATTTTTGATCTAACTCATTATCATCATACACCGTGAATACGGGCAGATGATCCGTTATATCACAAACCATTAGACCGCTGACATTTGTGAACTGCATATTATTAGTGAAGATGTTGTCAATGAGGGTAGCACTGCTCGCTGTTATTCTGCTAGGTCTTGTGATAGTTGGGTATAAACTCATACTGTACATCCTATTAATATACTCATCAGTTGTCTTATGTTTATTTGGATTTATCAAATCGATGTTATAATCCCCACAGATAAATAATACCTTGTTACTCAGTTCTGAGAATGTTTTTTCTGCCCAATTTGTAAATATTTCCACGCATGAGCCTGGTGACCTGTATAAACAACTAACTATTATGTTTTTCTTTTTTTCATTGATAATTTCTATTGATAAGCATTCAAGCAAGTTGTTTATTGATGCTGTCATGTTTTCTAATATTTTGAATTTAAATTTGTTGAGGACATATATAGCAACTCCTCCTCCCCCTTTATTGGTTCTGTTTACGTAGTTTAATGTATAATTGTTTAACTCAAATGCAATGCCTTTATCCTCATTAAACTCATCTTTATCCTCATGAAAACTCATCTTTTTGCTTTGGCCTTCAACACAAGCTGAGCAGATCCCATGTATTTATTATTATTGTTTCATGTTGTATATTTTGTGACTGTTTTTACTCTTCAATTGTACTTTATAATGTTTGTTGTACAGCACTTTGGGCAGTTGTAGCTGTTTTTAAATGTGCTGTATAAATAAAGTTGACATTGACATTGACATATCTTGAACGTATGTCAAGATATTATTATAGAAATATATTTAATTAAATGGTTAAAATCCTCAAATATGATTGAGAAAGGAGTTCAGGGCAGTTTACTTTTGTTTGAATATCTCTTTTATTTAATGTTTTTATTGTTTTGATACCTTGTTGGGGATACAAGGTTGGGAACCACTTTTCTAAAAAAAAAAAAAAGTGGTTCCTAGACATTTTCCGTGAAGCCGCCCTTGCGGGTGTTAGAGTCAGGCCAAGAACTCCAGCTTCTTAACAAGACTCCAGAGACCCACCCGCAATTTCAGGTGCCCCTAGATTGGGACCCACTGCTCTAAAACGTGTTCATTATGATTTGTATAAATATCAATATCTTAAACGTTTTAAAAGTGAGAAATCCTCTGTCATAAGATAAGATCAACTTTATTGTCCCGTAGGGAAATTTGTCTTGGACTTGCCATGCTGTGGTTCATACAATAGCAATATAAAAGATGCATTAAATACATTAAAAAATACAAAAGGACAACAGTCAGCTCGTTCGGCACAATTTCAACAGTGGAATATGGCTGTGCCATAACAGTCACAATACAATGTGTTACACATTAAGGCCACAATGTTGCCCAGTGTAACATCAGGCAATAGAGAACATAATACCTAACAAAGTGTTAACTGCACTTGTTAAGAAGAGCAACCGATACAGGAATAAAAGAGTGTTTGTATCGGTGTTTTGTGGCTCTTATAGCCCGATATCCTCTTCCCGATGGTAAAAGCTCGTATTCATTAAAGAGCACATGAGAAGGTTCTTTGAGAATGTGTTTTGCCTGTGCCAAGGCCGTGGATTCAAAGAGTGTTTTTAAAGAAGGATACTCTTTCCTGCCAATAATCTTCATGGCCACTGTGGCGACATTAGATACCATCATCCTCCAGCTTTGCGCTGTGCCAACAAACTGAATCGTCGCTTTCTCATCTGAGTTTCATAATTTGATCTGATAAGGCTGCAAAAACATTTAAACAAATACAATTCTACAAAAAACACAGACAAATCTTAAATTACATGTAAATACATGTCAACCACTAAACATCAGTGCCAGTGTCAACTGGAAGCTCGATGGTTCAATCCCTGCACCCTACATTACATTCTGTTGTGTGTTCTTTGGCAAGACACTGGTGTGTTCATGCAGGACCTAACATTTGTAGCAATACCCCGCTTTGTGTCATTTGCATGATGCTGCAGGGATGTGGAAAACCTCATAGATAAGGTTCTGAAGAAGCTTTTGGTGACTTTGTTATCAGGCCAGTTTCTGTCTAGTTCCCCTTCTGATAACTTTACCATTTCTTGGTATTGCCAAACAAAGCGCATCCACATTCGATATCTATTAGATCAATGCACTCATTTCATCTCTTTAATTATTCCACACCTACATTTTTGCTTTTGTCGACAAATTAATGTCTACAAATTAAAATGTTTGTTACTACATTATAGAGTTGCTGAATCAAACCAAGTGTAATAAAGTAGTGTTTGTCTTCACATTGTTTGGAGAAAGGCATGAGGCCGAAAACATTGTACTGTACGGACAAGACGTGTGATGCGGTGGGACATGGAGGGACACATGAGAAATTAAAACTTGGATTACATGAAGATCAGCATAAAACATACCGAGTACCAATACGAGTACAAGGCATTTTCTTCAGCATACTTTTGACGTGAATAGACTGTTTATAGACTGACTTTTTCACAGCACAGTGGTTTGTAATGAGTTAATTTACTCGTTTACATTTCCTTGACTAAAGTATTCTACACTTTTAAGAGAATTATGTCAGAATTAAACATGTCTTTTTTTTTTTTTTTTTTTTATTCAATATCATTATACATTTTTATTGCACTGTCCATGATAGGCAGAACAGCCCATGTCCAAAAGCTCCTCATGCCTGTGCTTTATTCATGTATCTATTTTTATTTAACGATAGTATTGAGATGGTTACTTATTACTGCAGCTAAATGGTCTCTTTTCGCCTTTACTACAGATCCGGGTGGATTTTCCCGTGTATTTATAGCAACTTAGCCAGTAGCCTACAGCATTTTGATTGTTTTGCTTCAGCAAAGTACTTTTTAGTCGCTGGGTTAGTTTTACAGATGAATTAAGCCCCTGGGCATAAAACAGTTTAAGAATCGCCAGAGGTGTTAGCTGCTACCTAGTGGCTAGTTAGCAACATTAGCCTGTATCTTGGAAACACTGCAGGGACCTCATTATGAGTACAAGCGTGTGGTATCGGCCCGATACCCGATACTGGCAACGGTGCATCCCTACTTTAAATGTCATTAATAAACAATACATTTGATCCCATCAGGCTGGGATCAAATGTACTTTTAAAACCGAATTATAAGAGCAATGACCTTGTTATTTTTGTACCCTTATTTTTTAACATGTGTGTCATTTTTCAGGACAATTATGAGGTTTCACAGCATGAAGATGGACGAGATAAATAAGATAATTCGAGATCTTTGGCGCAGCACGTACAGGGGCCAAGGTGCAGTTTTGGTAAATGCTCGATGTTTTCTTCACTAAGTAACAAATATAAATGGATATTTCCTTGTTGTTTGTGCAGATATCGAGTACGTGGAGATCCGATCGGACGTGGATGAGAACTCTTCAGCCGGAGTCAAGCGCAGGGTTTACAATTACAGGGTGGTAATGGTGAAAGGAGACACCCGTTTGGACATGAGGGGGCGCTGCAGTGCGGGACAGAAGGTACTCGTCTGTCAATCTTGCAAAAAAAATGTGTTTACAGGTGAGGCTGTTGTTGAAAATCTGTTACCAAGCTTTTTGCAAGATGGACCGGGTGTGACAAATTCTTCCTGTTTAGATTTTACTAAAAGTATTGTAAAGAGTTTGTCACCAGAAAAAGGGTTCAAGACACTTTTCTTTTGGATAGTTTATTGAAAATTGTGCTGTGTCCAATTTTTGGCATTGGACACAGCTGTAACCAATTTCCCATTTTGTTTTGAGAAATTGGTTACGTTGACAGAACACTTGCATTCTTTAGGCATGAGATATAGAAAAATCAATAAAAGCCTTACTTTGAGGTCTGTTCATTTTAGGTGCTGGCGTCTTTGATCATCCGCCTGGCTCTGGCTGAGACCTTCTGCCTGAACTGTGGAATCCTGGCCCTGGATGAACCCACTACAAACCTGGACCGAGAAAACATCGAGTCCCTGGCCCACGCACTCGTCGAGTCTGTACTACTTTAAACCTTTTTTTATATATAGATTGGGTTAATGCCGCATAGAGGGTAGTAGGGATGTCAAGATTAACCGGTTTTACGATTACCACGATTATAAAAGGACGCAGTAGGTTTAATTTTAGAAGCCATGGTTTTTCCGCGGAAATTTTTCACACTGATGCATGAGCCGCTGCACGCCATAAACAGCGGGTAAACTCACCGGTAGTTGCGCAAGGCAGAAAGATGCTCTCCTCCAGTGTTGTATCCACCCAAAAACGATTGAAGTCAGCAGACAGAGACCTCTTTAGGATCCAAAAGATGACCAAGGCGTTGTTGTTGTCGATGGACATTCGTTATGCAAACCATGTCGTCAAAAAGTTGCAGCAAAATGTGCTGATATCGGCTACGTCGAATATAAACAACATCTTGGAGATAATCTTTCGCTGTAAATGTCCAGGTCAAGGCAGCGAACTGCATACTTCCCCATATGTCCAAATGTTCGGAAATAGCCGCTCCAACTTGCTCAGGATGTAAACAAAAAGCTAACGTGCTCCACTCTGCTTCAGCAACAGAAAGGAAAGTGAAACCGTGCACATGTGGAAATTAGCTGTTTAAAAGAGTCTCCTAAGTCATTTTGTAAATATGTTTCATTCTCTGTTCATCAAAACATCTGACAAATAATTAAGCAGCAGCAGAACATTTGAGAACAGGAAACCTAGCCTAGCTTGTACCCTAATAATATATAGTAAAATAATTATGATAATTATGGTCATTATAAAGAAGTAAACTTGACATTGTTTTGTATTATTCAATGTAGGCCTGTTAATTTTAATGCAAACCATCTTAAAGCATTTTTCATTTTAGAAACGGTGAATGTTTACAAGTATTAAAAAGCTTTTTAAAGACAAACCTAAAAATATCAGTTCTTTCCTTTCATTCGGTCGATAATCGTGAGTAATCGTAAAATCGCAATATTTTCTCTCACAATAATTGTGACTCAAAAAGTTTAAATCGTGACACCCCTAGAGTGTAGCGGCTCATATTACTTTGTTCTTTTACCGACTTTTTGCCTCTCCCACAATCACTCCTTTGTGATTGAAAAGTGCGACAAAATGGTTCCACTTGGACAGAGAAAGAGACGTGTTATTTTCCTACATTCATACAGTTTTGCGTAATTTGTGTCACTTTTGTGAGTTCACCAAATCACCCAAATCCATCGTGTGCAGCTCACGCTAATCTGTATGAATCCATCCAACTGGTGGAATGAGCCAGTTATGTGGCAGTATTTCTTAGCTTTACACTTGCAAACAACAAGAAGTTTTGCCAATACTTGTGATCAACAGGATAATGCCGCAAACGTGTTTTGCTGCAAATCAGACCGTATAAGCCTTCTTTTAACCTCTTAACCCCCACCTGAACCAAGCACATTTTCTCCAGTTCGGCTTTACCCAAATGTAAAATCTTTAAAAAAGCATCATAACGAGGATGAAAACGCAACAAAATATGACAAAAAAGCGACCAAAAACGTGCCTGAAAAGCAACAGCATAGCGATTGAAAAAAAGCTATGAAAAGGCAACAAAAAATCCACAAAAAGTGACCAAAACACGACAAAAAAAGCAAAAACAAAACAAAACCAATGATGAAGCCACAAAAACATGACATAAAAGTGACAAAAAAAGGTGATGGAAACACGACAAAAACCTGTCCAAAATGTGACAAAATCACGGCGACTATTTGACAAAAAGTTGCAATCATTTTTGTAGGTCTTAGCTTTCAAATGAGACGTTACACCGTTGCTCTCCAGTTGAGAAGCTTTTAGATTCGGGTAAAGCCAAACTGGAGATAATGCGCTCAGTTAAGGTGAGGCTAATTAGATATTTCACTACCTGTCTGTGATATTCACTCAGTACTTTTTACTTTCTGCAGTGACCAATAAGTTAGTGAGTAATTTTGACGTTGATTTTCTTTGTCTTTCCGCAGAATCATTAAAAGCCGTTCCCGTCAGCGTAACTTCCAGCTGCTGATCATCACCCACGACGAGGACTTCGTGGAGCTGCTCGGACGCTCCAGTTACATCGAACATTTTTACAGGATCCGCAAAAACCAGGACCAAAACTCTGAGATCACCAAGTGCAGCATCTCCTCGCTTGCCTCCTATCTGCACTGAACAGCTTTTGTCCGACTCAAGAATAGACACATTTGCCATTGATGTCGGTCCTTGTTAGAAATTACTTTAAGTTTTGACTTGTTATAATCCTGTTTCAGACCCGGTTTAGTAGTACTCAGAGAGACGTTATTTTATTTGGCGGCAGTGGTTGCGAAAGATTTTAGAACCACTTGGTGAGGAAGAATATACTGTATTTGTCTCCACATATACCATTAAAGCCTGACTTTACAAATCCCTGTATCCCCTGTACAATAACAATACAAATTGATGATCAGTGGCTAACACACTAGTACCCAGGATGGAAATTTTTTTTTTCTTTGAGTGAATTCTCAGTGCCTTGTGAAGAAAAAATAATACGACCAATAGATACTACAATATTGTACTAGTGTGACAACTCTCAAAATGTCAAAGAATGAAGAGAAAAAAATATGAATGTCCTTTGTGTTAACACTTTGATTACTATATTTTGTCTAAAAATAAAAGTTGGAATAAATATTGCTTTCCCATCCTGTTGGCTCTATTAGCTAGACCCATACATTCATTTGACGTCTTTGCAACTTGATTCTTGGAAGGATATCTCAGTCTAGGTTTTTGCAACCACACGTTATCACTTGAGTTGATCAAATGTGTTTGAAGAAGAAAAAAAGAGAAAAAAAAATAGAGCGTGGGGTGTTTCTGCTTTATAAGTCACGTTTGCCTCTAGTTCAGAACAAGTTGTCTGACATTAGACGGGGTCGAATCAAGTTTCTCAAGATGAGGATGTCACTGTGTTTGCTGGTGTGTTCAGCGGTGGTGCTTTGGGCCAGTCTAGTCGTCGCTGCTCCTCACTCCTATCGAACTCTCAATCAAATTATTGATCAAATAAAAGAATACAATCGTACTCAGGTAAGAACATTTGTCTAGTTGTTTTTGCAATATGATAACACTTTTTCTTTTTAATTCTTTTTTTTTTGTCACTATTGTAGGACAAGGAGTATGTGAAAAGTGCTCATGAATTTGCTACAGGACCCGGTCGATGTGGGGTAAGTTGAGTTGTTTTGTATTTATTGCAAAGTGGCCATGTCTATGAACACTTTAGCACCAAACTTGGGTTACTGTGGAAAGACGATATAGAATAGGCTAGACTTTAACGTCAAAATCGCCTAAGGGACCAATATTACTCTGTTGGTGAGATGCTTTTTGGAAATCATACCCAGACTGTCTATCAGAACATGGAGAGCAGCTACAGATGTAATTTGGTTGTCAATTCTCCACTCATGGAAACTGATTTCTTTTGCTGTTTAGAACAAATTCTTCTGTGCCGCGCATGACAGTCTAAACAAAAGTCTTCACAAACCCGAGAAGGTCAAGAATATTGAGAGAGTACTACATAACTACTTCAAACATGAACGCGTGAGTACAGATAATATTTGCATATACTAGCCAGTTTTAACAAAAGCAGAGATTTTTAACTGTATTTTTTGCTTTTAGATCAACTGTACCCAGGTTCTAATGAACACCAGCCGTACGGATGTGGAGCTGCCGTTGTCTAGGTTTTTGTCCGACATTGAAGAGTGTATCCAATGCCGCAACTTGAATATCACTTCGACAAGCTGTTAGTAGAATGAGCTCTGTCAGTCTGAATATTGTCAGAATTATTTATTTTGTTTATTTATCAGTTTATTTAACAGTGCCTTATGTAGCCTATTTATTTTGTTAAGAATACACTGTTGTGTTGAATAAATTTGTTTGCATGATATGGTTGCAGAATACTTTATTTCTATTCATTCAAATTACCATTTGGCTACACTTAGCTTTGCCCGCCAGATGTCGCCAAACCTTCATTAAAAGCGGTTGGGTAACGAATTCCTCCACTTGGGCAGGTAGGGGGAATTCATGAATGTACATATTTGGTCACATGCCCAAGATGTGCGCTGGTTCTTCAGTTTCAAAATGTGCTGCCATTTCCCGTCCATTACGATTGACCACACATTTGCCTTAGTCTATACAATTTATTTATGCCCGCGATAAATCCATATGGAAGCGCGTTTAGAAGTTTAAATGCTCTTTTAAATGTTAATGCGTGTGTAAATCATTTACTCCACAGTCAAATTCCAAAGCCCCTCTTTATCTCTCTGTTCAACGGGACGTTACAGAAACGGCTCGGGGTGCATCCCTTTGTGCGCCTTTTTACGCGGGACGGTGGACCATCTCCCTGACGGTAACATGTTTCACCACTCTTTTCCCGCTAGCCCCGGACAATGTAGCTGTCAGCGGTGACTTGATGCGATGTGAGAGCTCCGGGCCGGCCGCGCGCTCTGCAGCTGCAACTGCGGGTGCGTCATGGAGCGACGTGTAGGCGCGCAACTGAACCGTGAGCGCCTCATGACTAAATAAAGAGAATCACTCGAGTTTTCACCGAGTCTTTTAATAGAACTGTTATGGTATTCCCAATACTGTGCTTAAACTTCCCTTGCGTTTACTTTTTGTGGCCAATAAAGAATTGAAAATAAATGAATTGATATCGGAAAATGAGCGTTAATTGAAATATGAATTTGACTGGATCACAATGAATGATTTGCCAACCCTGATACGGAAAGTGACGTCTTTGTGAATCATGTAAACATGATGAGAGCTGAATGCAAAAAGTCCCTTTATGCGTTGCGTCGGAAAAGTCTTGCAGGGAAGTTCATGTTTAGCCTACATGTCAGATGCCCTTCCGTACGCCCACCTTCACCATAGATTTGGAACGGGAACACAATCTTATTCATTCATTTATTTATTTATTTTTTAAAGAAAGCAACAACAAAAAAAGCATGTATGATGTGAAATGTCAGACCATTTGCCTTTTTGAAACTTTAATGGGACATATAAAGTTCAAACACTGAACACGACACACTATCTTGAACTATGTAGCAAATGAATGAGGCAGGCAGAATAACTTTTAATTGAATGTAATTGATTGAATTTGTTCTATGTGCCTCTGTGTCTAGCATGAATGTTTACAAACTGGATAAGGCCGGCATAGTGTGCAGATATGGTTCTGCCTACTTCTATATTTCGACAGTTTCTTCTTGACCGGGTTTATTAATTTTTTTCTTCTTTTTTGTTTGGCTTTACTCTTGGAACATAGCTAGTCTAGGCCATAAGTTAGACTTTATAGGCCTACAATTTGGCCCATGTTTGCCCTGGTTTACGTCACATTTATTATTTGGCCTGATGGTAGCCCCACTTTAGTTTGATAACCGCTGTGCGAAGTTATTGGCACGCACACTTTACAATCACTTATATGGAAAGATGGCCCATCATTGGCTTTGTTGGTAAAATCAAATGCATTTCCCCTTTTATCCATAGCACAGTCTGCCTGTGTGTGTAGTTGTATGCCACTCATGTTGCTTCCTCCATTGTGTTTTTTCCTCGTGGATTAGCCCGAGGGGTGTCTGCGGGGCCTGGGACCACTGGGAGCAAGGGAGGGGGGGGGGGGAGCTGACTCTGACTCTGCTGCAGTGTAGTGTCCTCCAGGGCCCCGCTCTGTCCCAGCCAGGCTTTTTTATGTCTCGCTTCAAAGGCACAAACCCATCAGACAAAGAATAGTTAACATTGTTCTGTTGATACTGCAAGCATGGAAAGGTGACACAGCTGTTCTAATAAAGGTTGGGACATGACTGTAAATTGAAAACTTTTCTATTCTTTATACATTAGTTATTAAGATCAATTTAAAGGGAGATTTGGCACTTGTATCCACCTCTCCATTTTTAGGCGTCTTCATAAAGAAACATGGTTGCAACCCTTGCTTGGTTGTCTACACACATGCAGCACTATTGAAATAATTCAGCAGACTTGAGTGGAGCGGAGCAGTGATAGGGCGAGACCAATTCTCATCAGCCTAGTCCGGAGGTGCCGTTTTGGGACGTTTCCTCTGCTGCTGGCTCCTCATAGGTGCTGCCGCTGTCGCCCAGGTTTACCGTCACAGCGAGCACGATGGCAGGGCTGACCTCACCTTGATGTGATCGAGATAGAAAAGGGAACAATAAAACTTGAGGCCGACAGACATTTGAGGATTACACTTGCTTTGTGTTCCACCATGGATTGAAAACTTTTGTGGATCTTAACTGGGCTGTACATTTACTATACAGTACTACAGTTTTAATACATTTATTTCATCACTGTATGTCAACTTCTTAACGTCTGACAATCGTCTGCCTTCTGCTGCATGGTAAAACACTACTGCAACTTTTCCCAAAATCATAGATTAAAAAAAAAGGATTAAGGCACAAGCTATACCTAGGTATTGTCTAGGGAAATGGTCTTTTGTCCTTCAAGAAAGCAGACATTAGTAGGAAGAAAAAGACAAATTATAAAGCATTTCTATTGATTGTGAGCTGACAAGCTAACTGTTGTTTACATTCCCGTGCCAGTATTGTGACATATTCTTACAGTACTGAGACGGCCTTGATTAAGGTGACTAATGACATCAGTCTAAATGCAGATGCAGGCAAGGCCACAGTTTTAGTTCTGCTGGACCTGAGTGGACTATGGAATCTTACTAGAGAGGTTACAAAACTGGGTGGGAATCTCTGGAAAGGCTCTTGAGTGGTTTGTCCTCTACCTTCAAGACGAATATACTATGTCGAGATTAGTAACGTGTCTCGGACCGGATGGCATTGACCTGTGGGGTTCCCCAGGGGTCAATTCTGGGGCCCCTCTTGTTCAATCTATACATGCTTCCATTAGGTCAATTAATATCCAGTAACAACGTGTCCTATATCATGATTATGCAGACGATACCCAGATCTATGTTTCACTTCAGGCCCATGACGGCAGGTGAACATGGGTCTGTAGATACACTGTGTCATTGTATCAAACACAGTTTGTGGATGCAAAACAATTTCCTCCAGTTAAATACAGATAAAACTTACATTTAGTCAGAGAGCTCATCATTGGTCATCTTGAAGCTCTTTCACTAGAACCTTGAAATCGAGGGGTAATCATGAACTCAGACCTGAATTTTACCTGTCATGTTAGGTCCATTATATCAGTGGCCTATTATCATCTAAAAAAAACATTGCTAAAATAAAAAGCATAGTGTCTAAACCGGACTTGAAGAGATTAATTAATGCATTTGTCTCTGGTTAGACTATTGTAACGGCCTGCTCACTGGCCTCTAAACGAGCTGTTAGACAGCTGCAGTACATCCAGAACGCTGCTGCTCGAGTCCTGACCAGAACCAGGAAATACGACCATATTAGTCCAGTGCTCCAGCCTCTGCACTGGCTCCCTGTCGCTCAGAGAATAAACATTTAAAATAGCTCTGCTTGTGTACAAGTCTCTTCATGGTCGGGCACCAAAGTATATAGCTGACATGTTACAGCCATGTGAACCACCTCGGGCCTTGAGATCCTCAGGGAGGGGTCTCCTGGTGGTTCCTAGACTCACAACTAGCACGGTAAGGCTGCATTTCAGTTTCATACAGCAAAAGTCTGGAACAGCCTCCGCGAGGACGTGAGACGGGCCTCAACTCGGACTAACTTTAAGTCCAGGCTTGAAAGCATACTTATTTACTAACAAATAATAATATGATCATTATGTAGGTATATATGTGTTTTTCTATTTATTTTTTGTTTTGGTAATTGTATATTGTATCAATTGGTTTGTTTTTATTGTATTTTAATTATATTTTTGTGTGTTTGGTGTTGTTGCGAGGCACATTGAGTTGTCTATGACATGAAGTGTGCTGTATAAATAAACTTGCCTTGCCTTATTAAACTCATCCATGTGAAGAACTGGGAAGCTAGAAATGTGTTAGTAAAGTTTGGAAAGACTTGGAATATCAACGAGCAATATCTCGGTACTTCCCATTTGATTGTAAACAAACGACAACAAAAAATGGTGGAGGATCTTTCATTTAAGAGGTTGAAAGCATTGGGCTATTCCATTATCATTGTTTCTTCATACACATTTTCACACTTCCTTACCTCCCTCCGTCTCCTCCGTTCTCCGAAAAGGGTTGGAATGTCCTGTGGCCTGTGTGCCGTTTGCATGTTGAACTCGTCTCTCCTCCTCTTCTCATGCACAGATCAGCACCTGCGACATCTCTAAGTGCTTCACAGAAAGAAAAAAGGAAAAAGGAAGGGAAAAAATCACGCCACAGTGAGTTATTTCTAGCTGGGTTAGTCTCATTTCTCTGGGCACTATGATAATGGAGAACACCTGAATAATGAATGCGAGAGATAATACTGTTCCACCCAATGAAGAGGCCCTGGCTAAGTTTCTCTGACTCCGTCTCTAATTTTGACTTACCCAAAGCCTCCTTCTAAAATAAATCTAACTCGTTAAACAGGAGTAAGAGATTGACCAAACAGCCTCAACTTTTACTTGTCATTCCAAGCGATGTATGCTCAGCTGCTCATTCGCTTCTGCATAATGTATAGTGAGTTCATTAGCAGACAGCGTGTCCTCAAACAAACTATGAGACCATGAACATTACGAATGTTAGTCATCAGTTCTGTGGAACATATTAAGCTTTATTTAAAAATTACTATTACTGATTTTTTTTTTGGGGTTAAAAAAAAAAAACGAAATAATGAACAAACTGTAATTTTACTTGGACGCTGAGTGGGACGCCTCCAGCTCGTCTCCATGGAGATGTTGACAAAAGGCAGCCAAATATGAGATTCAAATAGGTAGGGTCCTGATCCAAATCCATTCTTTGATTGCCAACAGCAGGTATAATCCAAAATGTTACGCAGTGTGACTTTAAAGACACTACACCTGATTTTTATTTGCTAGTAATGGAGCGAAATGTGTTTGTCCTCCTGTAGTATTGTAAACTCAGACCTCTGTGGGGGAAAAAAAACATTATGCATCTAATAATTGCATTTGTATCAATTTGATGAACTTGCAGGCGAGCTTTCGGCATGGTGGCGCAGCGGTTAGCGCCCTTGCTTCACAGCACGAAGGTCCCGGGTTAGACTCACTTTCTGTGTGGAGTTTGCATGTTCTCCCCGTGTCTGCGTAGGTTTCCTCCGGGCACTCGTGTTTCCCCTACCACTAAAAACATGTACAATAGGCCAGGATGAATGATGTGTATCGTGAATGTGTGATGGCGGTCAGTGGGACCGTTGGTGCTGGTGTGTGCAGTCACTGCAGCGCTTCTGTCAGTCTCCCCCAGGGGAAACTGAAGTTACAGAGGTATAGCTTACCACCACCGAGTGTGGAGTGAATGTAAAATTGTCTCATGTAAAGCGCTTTGTGTCTTCTTCTTCTTCTACTTCTTCTTCTCCTTCTTCTTTTCCATAAAAAAGTGAACCTGCAAGTTGTGAAACGTTCCTTTAAACCTGTCCTTTTGAAGAATTGTGATGCTACAAATGTTCGAAGAGTTAGGAACATTTTAATTTAGTGGCTTCCTCTTTCAATGTTTGTAATAAAAAAAAATCAGGTATAGGCCCTTTTAAAAAAAATAATTTTACATTCTTTTTTTCTTTCTTTTTTTATGGCGATGTGAAAACAGGAAGCGACCTCGCTCTCTCCTTGTGCAGCTGAGGTTTTTTGCCTTTTTCTGCTAACTGATTTTTCTGGATACTTTTGTACGTCTTTGTCGTGTTTTTGTGGAGGTTTGGTGGATTTGTTTACTTTGAGAGTCTAAAATGGTCCTGAAGAAAGCAGCTTTTTAAAGGTAAACAAAATGCTAGCTTTTCAGCTAAACCCATTTGAGACCTACAATATCTTCTTCTGAGACACTGAAGAGGCACCAAGAGCCCCCACAGCTGCAGCACAGAGGAGGCGTCATAAGAGGATCTACGGGAAACAAAAAAGGACAAATGAGAGATGGTGAAAGACTGTTGTGGAGTGGAGGGAGGAAGAGGAAGGAGGAGGTGGAGCTGACCAGTGCAGGAAACCATGCTCTGAAACAGGGACAAACCCAGGAGGCGCGGCACCATTTCAGAGGAGACGGCGAGAGAGGGCAGCCAGCCAGGTTTCTTCCGAGTGCTACAGTTCCCCTGACCTCTAAGGTCATGCGGGTCAGGTTGACACAGTGGCAGCGCGGCTCAGCCGCAGCAGCTCAGGACTAACACCTGAATACTATTTCATTGTACGCTTGTACAATGACAATAAAGCACTTACTTACTTTATTCCCCAGAGATTGTATTCATATTTTCGTTTGCTACACAGTAATACCAAAAAGTGATTAGGGATGAAATATATAGATATAAAAGGGCTAATAGTGTACTTAGTAATATGACACAATAATGGTCAAAAACTGTAGACACAAAAATAATTTGCTTGGATGTTGTTTGTACCTCCACCTGTGGTGCAGCAGTCGACACTCTCTCCTCACTGCATCTGGTACGGTTTCTTTTGAGTGCTCTTAGTTCCTCTATCAACCCAAAACATGCACAGCAGGCTAATATAATAAAGTCTGCGAACACGGGTACAAATAAAACATCTTTGGACTTAAACGCCGTTGACGCATTACTTTTTCATGCTCCTCCGCTGGTCCATTTAGCCCGTTTGCCTGTTGCGTCACCGCCATCACCTGAACACAAGCGCGGATGACATTATATTTTACACTTCAGTGCCCAGAGAAACCGGAGACGCGGATGGAAAGCACCTACCTACGCCTCCTTTTATACGGCAACAAACTAACATGGACTCAAGTTTCTGAGCAGTAACCATATATATATGCCCCATTTGGCCCAGGTCTCACTCCCCAAGGGCGGCAGGTTTTGGGACCTTTGACGCTGATCCGAGGTGACTAATAGAGAGAGCAGAGGTAGCTGTCTCTTTTCGATTCGGTCACATTCTCATTTGTTGCTACTGGCATGAGATGAATTATTAAGTTCGGGGTGTCTTCTCGGCTGCCCCCCTTCCCCCCTGCACATTCCCAAGCGCGCCTCTCCCCTCTCTGCCTGTGTGAGTGTGTGTGAGAGAGAGAGAAAGGGTGGGGGGAGTGAGGGAGGGAGTGTGCATATGTACGCGCGTGCGTTCTGCAGCAATTAACCACAGCTTTCATCCCCATTCTGTCAGACAGGCTCTTCTCAAGCGGACTCTGTTGTTTAGGCTGGGTCCTCATCTAGTCCATTCTCTATACAGTTACAAATGAGTGTATTGTGTTGTTTTTTTTTTAAGTCTTGAAGCGACTTTATAAAAAAACAACAACATTTGAATAATGTATAAAAATCAATTTATATTTAAAATGTCTCCTGAATTTTAGAAGCTGTAATCTTTCAGAGGCAGGTGGTACTGTATGTGAACTTGAGTGACTTTTGGGAAGTAACCGTGAGTCCAGTTTTATCACTAAGTACTTTTTACTTCGACCATATTGTTTTTCCTTGAGTGACAGTCGGTTTCTCTTTCCACTGAGGGTACATGTGTGAATGACGATAGCTTCATGTTGACAGACAGTGATCAAAGTGTAATTGAGAACGGTCTCTTAAAGGTGCATTATGTAACTTTTTATGTGGGGAAAAAAGGTTGACATTTGTGCGTAACTGACCTTGTAGTAACCCTGCGGCTGTATGAGTGGTCAGTATGTACTTTCTGTCTCAGTGGTCTCTAGGACGCTCCAGGATCAATTGTTTGGAAGGTTTTCACTGCGGGCGGACCCACTCACCAGAAAACCTACAAAAACAATTGATCCTGGAGTGTTGTAGAGACCACTGTGATGGAAAGTAAAGGCGCCATATTGACCACTCATACAACTGCTGGGTCACTACAAGGTCAAATACGCACAAATATCAACTTTTGTTTGTGTGCATGAAATGTTGCATAATGCCTCTTTAAATATGTTTTGTGGATATCAGAATTTTCATCCTGTTTTATGTGTGGTCCAGTTACATAAACTTAGTTATTTGTTGTCCTGATACTTGCGTTCCTTTTTTGCTTAGTTATAGTAATGTTGCACTTGAGTAAATATCAGACTGCTACTCCCAAAAAAGTAACAATATTACATTTTTGTTTTTCAAATATGAGTAGTAAAATACTTTTGGTTGAGAGGCTTTTGGGACAGCATAACACATTTGTAATAACCCCTCTTGCGTTGCTCCATTCATTGAAAAGCATGCCAATGAACTGAGAAAGTCTTCTATGATTCTCAAATTGAGTCGTAGCCCTCACCTCGATTATGGCATGAGAATATGCAGGATTGCGCCGAGTGTCTCGTGAATAATTGACATGCCCCAGTCACCACATGCTGCGAACGCTCACAGGCTTCAGCTCGACTTACCGCCGGGCGCCGCAGTATGATACTCATCGTGCATATGGGGTGGGCACGGCTCAAGGAATCCTGGGACTCGAGTGGATGAAGACGTTTAAACATCTCAAACAACTTTATTCTTTTTCTTTTCTTATTTATCTCTTTGTTAGTCTGTTTATCTGTCAGTTTGTTTTTCTCTGTGGAGAGTCACTAATTAAAATGATCGACAGCTCAATTTGTGGATTTACCTTTATTTTATTTTTTCTATTTTATTAATGTGTTGTTTTTTGTTTGTTTTGTTTTTATCATAGGCCATGCACATGAACTGTTGTATCCATGTGGGTGAGCTACAGTAGCTGAAGCCACATTTCTGGCATTTGTTGTGTATGGGAGACAATGAATTATTTTCTGAAGACACACGTGCCATAAAATTCACCAGGAGAAAGATCACGTTGCTATGATTTTTTTTTTTTTTTTTTTTTTTTTTTGTTATTTAGAAAGAAATCGATGGTGTGCCCTTGCATCATTTTCATTTCAAACAGAATCCGGGCTGAGAGTCAAAATGAATAACAACAATGCACACTTGACACGGTCATAGCACTGTTGCCATGCTATGACTTTATTTTTATTCATAATAATTGCTTACATTTGTATAAGCCTGTGTTACCAAATTTCTCACAGCGCTACAGTGTCGTCATTAGTCATCCACTCCATACTCAGTGGTGGTAAGCTACTATTGTATAGCCACAGCTGCCCTGGGGTAGACTGATGGAATCGAGGCTACCAGTCTGCGCCATCAGCCCCTCCGATCACCAGCAACCACTCACTCACACACTACATTCATTCTGGTCTATTGTACATGTTTTTAGTGGTAGGGGGAACAGGAGTACCCAGAGGAAACCTACGCAGACACGAGGAGAACATGCAAACTCCACACATTAATGTCATTGTCTGTCTTGGGGGCTGCTGGTATAAAGCATCTTTTCATATGCTGGTTAATGCTCCTGTACATGTCCCTGTCAAATATACTGAATAAACTAAACAAGACTTAGGGGAGACCGGGTATAGTTGTAACACTTTTTGCTTCAGCACCTGTAACTCACTGAATTTTTGAGCTAGAGTTCTTAAACTTTTATACAAAGTACCCACATTTGTTTACTACAAATGGCACCAATTCAAACCTCTGCAAGAATATCACAGACCTCGTGAGTTGTGTTAAATACATGGTGGTCCTTTGTTACAACCAACCCCACTACCGGGGTAGGTTGTAACAGTTAGACAAAAGAAAAAATAACAGAGGCCTCGACATGTGATATGCTTCAAATAGAGGTTTATTTAAATAAGAGAACAATCCAGAAGAATGTCTTTCTCTCTCTCTCTAACCTGTCACATGCTTACCTCACGTGGAGTCCGTTCATGATACAGGTCTGCTGTCTGAGTCAAATAATCAGCCAACACTTCCTCCTGCACCTCAGAGAAACTCTGTTGATGCTTCAGTAACCTGCACTGGGATGATCACTGGACCCCGGTCTCTCAGCTTCTGCTGTGTTTTACAGTATCTGCTCAGTGTTAATGGCAGATCCCATCTGCCTTTGCAACTGATCTGACCTGCATTCTTTCTGACCACATCAGATGCTTTTTTTTTAATCATTAGCCGGCACAAATCTGTCAGTCTTTCTTTTCCACTGTTTAGCATTCTGTAAAAGTATTAAAATCAAGTAAGTGTTATTATGTAAATAGGGGATGATTGTTTACAACCATCCCCACCACTGTCAGCCATTGTTTAGTGAGCTCTATTAGCATAATGGTTTGAAATTAGCAGGGGAATGTGCATCACATTTTGCCTGAGAAACTACAATTTAATCTAATCTAAGTCATATGGTTTTATGTGCAATAGTATAAGCACTAAACAAATATAGTCTTGGTCAAAACATTTACTTTCTTACCTCAAAATTTTTTTCTCTATAGAATCTGCATGCACCTGTTTACAACCTTGACAATCACCATGTGGGATCAGGGAGGAAGTGGGTAAACACTGATATGATCATTTGACTCCTATCTTATCCCTGAATGGTGGCATTGGTGGTGTTACAGCTCTCCCCATGTTACAACCATACCCGGTCTCCCTACATTTTTTTTTTTATTGTAGGGGAGATCAATATGACATGCCAGCAATAATCTGTTTATTCTAATATAGCTAATAGGCCTATAGGTACCGCCCCCCTTTGGGCTACTGATCAAATTTGCAGTTGTTAAGGTTAAGGTTGAGGCGTATTTTATTATCCCCATAGGGAAACATAGCCTATATATCTGTATTGTCATTTCAGGCTTTTGTGTGCGTAAACCTGCTGTATTAAGGACTAGTTACAGACACGTCAGTGTAGGCCTAATTGGCTGTAACATCATAATTCGCCTCTGTTGCGTCGCTCTTACAGTGAAACATCCAGTTTGGATTACACACCGTAATGAATCTTTCTTCAAAGGGAATATTAATCAGCGCCACAAATGTTTCCTTGTGGTTGCGAAGTATTGGTCCTCTGGCTGCAACAACTCACCGACGGTCTCAGTGGGAAAAGCACATAACCTCAGGCCGCGTAACAGTGGGTGGATCCGGCTCCGAAAGCCCGTATTTAATAACATTATTAACGGCATCACGTTTGCCGACCTTAGCCTTATTAAGTTTCCATTGTAGACAAACTAAAACGCATATAATTAGCAGAGTTAAACCATGTAAAACTTTAAAATAGGCCACGATTGTGCGTAAAACGGCAAAGAATAAACAACTCCAGGGGAATTAAGAAGATGATATATAAACACGCAAAAATAGCCACTCACCTATAGGCCACTGGTTGAAAACGTAGGTCATTTCGGGTATAGTTTTGCGCGTCCTTATCCAGCTTTTCCCCAGAGGCGCCGCGCGCACTCCTCCGTCCAGACTTTTTTAGCTCCTCCTTCGCATTTCTTCGTTTTTATACCAATTTAGGATTAATATTGCATCGCCATTACTTAATAATTCCAAACCCCATCGTAACCCGGTGACACGCGCGGGCATCCATAATTCACGCGAGGCTAATTAGAGAGGAAAGGGCCATTAACGGCGCGCAGTTTACGCACCGCGCGATGAGGGAAAAAGCCTGTACATTGCCAGGCTTTTTTTTTTTTATTATACCGCGGCGCTCGGATCATACACGAGAATACATATTTAATCCCGACTGAGGCCTGGGGATCTATGAATTAAACAATGGGAAACAGAATCACAAAGCAAACAGAGAAAACAAATGATAAACACGCCCAAATAAATGTTTAAAAAGGCCGTTAGAAGAATTGAATACAATGATAGTGATTAGAAAAGTATTCATACATTTTATTTTTTCCACACATTTTCAAGTAAAACAAAGGGTGAAGAAAAATAAATAAAATACTTTAATATAATAAGTGGTTTATTGTATCTGGGCTAAAGAGCTCCAAAAAACACACATCAAAATACTTGTATAAATATAGCAGCATTCACACGGATTATGTGCCTCGTAGACATCAGTGTAATACCGTTTATTAGGGATAAACACGTGCGTCATACCCTGTGATATTGTGCGTAAAAAAAAAGAAGAATCTGTGTGATGTGACGCTTCGATCCTTTTCCCCCAAACACAGTGACAATCCCAGTTTGAACTTTCCCAGCACGTGTAAAATACAGTAACGTGATTGTTTAATAACTTTGGAATACATGATTACCAATGCCCTTTGAAAACGTCCCCCCTCCACAATATGAAAGTCGTTATACGCAGTGAAGTGATTTTCGACGATACGAATTCAAATATTCTTAAACCCCAAACAGTGCAATAAAAATGGTCGACAACACCAAAAGCCACCTCCTCACAGATCTACGACAGTTCCATCAAAGGAAAAAGAAAAAAGAAAAAACAATGGAAAAAGTGCAACGACAGAGGTCTAAGTCCAGTTTTTGGAGATAATCCAGCCCAGACGTGAGCAGCTTGTTAATAAATCCCTGTTACTTAGGCTATTATTAATCACTCAATCAAAAATGTAGTAGGCTATTTTATTCATGATGTGTGAAAGTCAGTGTGCAGCAGAGTATTTCATTCGTTTCTGCTTTTGCCGCTGGTTGCAAAACCACACTCGAACCACGTTCTTTTTCAGGTCCAATTTCTCTGCGATGGCTGCGATTTTCTCCGACGAGGGCCGTGGCTGGATGGCAAAGTATGCCTCCAAAGAGCGCTTCTCCGGCGCGGCGATGGACGTGCGCTTCCTTTTCCGCTCATTCCCATTGAAAAGATCCGGCTTACTACTTTTTTCACGGTACGCAGCCTCGGCTTCCTCGAGCCACGCTTGTAGAACGGGCTTGAGCGCAATCATGTTGTTATGGGACAGGGTCAGAGACTCGAACCGACAGATGGTACTCTGACTGAGCGACCCAACTCCTGGAATCTTCAGGTTGGCCAGTGCGGACCCCACGTCCGCCTGTGTCACTCCCAGTTTGATCCTGCGCTGTTTGAAGCGCTCCGCGAACGCCTCCAGCTCCCGCGGATCCGACTCCACGTCGCTGACCATGCCCCCGTGCATGGAGAGAGAGTGCGGGTGTGCCATGGTGGCCATGGCCTGGTGCAGCTGGCCCATTGTCTGCAAGTGGTGGTGATGGTGCGTCTGCGCCGTCATCCCCGAGGGGTCTGGGGCGCCCATCCCGCTCACGGCCAGGCTGCTGGACAGGTGCTCCAGCAGGTCCCCGGCCTCCAGGCCCTGGCCCAGGTGCGAGTGGTGGTGGTGGTGGTGGGACGCGATGGTGGACGGTACGTGGGAGATGGGCACAGCACTTGAGGAGGGGGCTGAGGTGCAGGGGACACTGCTCATGGTATGGTAGGTCACGTCTGCTTTGAACGCGTGGCTCTTGCCGTGAGAGACGATGCTGTCAGCCGCCGCCAGAGCCTCTGCCCGCGCCAGCAGGCTCTCATCAAAGCCTCCGAATATATTGCCCTGCAGCTGCAAGAGAGAGGAGAGAGCATACTGCAAGTCAGCGGGGAATTGTGTCAGCAGTCAGCTCTCAGGATCTTAAAAACATTTTTTTTATCTTTCCAAAGGCAGCGCAGAGGAGGCTCCTCAAAGCGCAGGTCATAAAAATTAATATGAAGCAAGAGCATTGCTTGAATTGACATGTGTGAGAGGGGAGGGGGGACAGACACAGAGGAGAGAGAGAAACTCGCTGGAACAAAGTCGTGTCAAATGTGCTCTAGTTCGTTCAGGTCATGACGAATCTGGATGTAGTTTTAAGCTTCAGAAATCAAAACAGACCCCCATCCAAGACAACCAAGGCTCTTCCCTGTCAAACATTACACGCCTTATTACAGTGACATTTCCACCAAACTGAAGCACGTACCTGCGGGCCGGGCACACACACTCTGCGCATGCCCTCCGAGCCCGCGTGCAGGCCGGGGTACTTGGGCTCGTGCAGGGCCGGGTGCATGCTGAAATGCTGTTTGCCGTTCATGGTCATCATCCTCCTCCGGGGATGCCAAGGCCCCAGGCACGAGGACGCACAGTGTATGAGATCCTGCGCGAGGCTCCGGTCACCCACAATGAGCTGCTCACGCGGCAGGGCATCGCCTCCCGGCTTCCCTCCCCCCTCCCAACGCACTCAGTTTACAAGTGCCAAAGTGTGGCCTCTTTGCGCAAGCGTCATGTGGCAACGTCGCCCTTTTGTGACACTTTTGATGTCAGAAAATAATTATTCTAAAATATGTACATTTTGAACGAGATTGTAACAGTGGTGTGATCCAAGAGCTGTGTGAATGTATTTGTATGAATACAGTATAAGGTAATTTAAGGACAGGCATCGGAAATGCGCTCAGTGAGGTCAGCACCACGGACAGCAACCGATGTCAGCCTAGCGCTGTCCATGGTCCTGAAACATTACGCAAAAGCTCGTGCAAATTACGTCATGTTGCTCTGAAGGAATATTTTTGACTATTAAGAAATAACCAAGATTAACTAAATGTGTTAATTAAGTTGCTAAATTTGCACAACATTTAACATTAACATTAAAACACATTCACATCAGAAGATTAAGATTAAAACTAAACTAAACATGAATGGTCAAAATGAACATTGGCTCCCTAGCCGTCCCGGAAAGCCCTGCGCCCCGTGTACGTCCGTAGGACAGAGATGACACAGAGTGGCACCTGATCCACCTGTGCCTCTCCTGTTCCCCAGACCCTCAATAATTCAGCAGCCAGTGTCAGGCATCCATTTCCCCACAGCATGAGCTTATTCATTACACAAATTAAAACAGCCAAGGTCTTTTCTCACCATGCAGACCTGTTGCCTGCAGAGTCACACAACTATTAAGTATATTCAAGTTAATCAACAGCTTATCTTCCACAGACTTTTTTTAATGGGATGTGCCTATGTATTGATCTAACTGGTTGGGCACACGGTTTACACCCAGTTTAGAGACGAGTTAGTCCAAATATTCTATTTTAGACCCATGCTTTTAGTCTTGATTTGATCTTGATCTAGGCCTGGTGATCTTTAGAAGGTAAAATATTTTATGAGGTGGTACTAAGTGTGAAAAGTTTGAGGACTGGCCTAAATAAAGCATGAAGAAGCTTTTCTCGCCCCATCTCACTCCTGTCTGCAGTACTTTTATATTTGTTAATAGCTGTCACACTGCTGTAGCATCCATATTTCAATAGCCATTGTTTACAACTCTGTCTAACTTTGGGGTTCTGGTGAGTGAGGACGGCATCTTTTATTGAGTGTTGACCGTGAGTGCATTCAGTCTGGCAGATGCAGCTATACTTCACTAGCTTAACTCATATTTTAGTCTCAACTGTCAACAATGCTTTTACATTCTCCAGATGTGTTGGGCATCTTTACTAATAGCACAAATGCTTCTTCTTTAAAATACAATTAGAAAAAAAAGATATATTGTACATTAGTATTTTTCTAACTGTCTAAATGTATTCTACCATGTACCAGATGACACGTGATGCAACAGCAGACTTATGGCTGCACTGCCATCTCGAGTTTGCACTGATGAATGCCTAGAACCGAAATGCGTTTGTTTTTGTGTACCTTATTCTTCTAAATTATTTTCATTATAGCTATATTTTTATTGCATTTTCTTTTGAAATATCAACATTTCCACTTAATTTTATGTTCCGTTTCTTGTAATTAGTGTCGCTATTGAACAAATCAGACTTTTGTGCTTAACAGTTACTCAGTACTCAAGTAGCATTTTCTCCAATTACTTTTACTCACTTGAGTAACTTTTTTAGTTTACTTTTTTGATGAAACTGATCCCTGGAATGAAGAGTACCAAAAGGCCTGCAAATCATTCCAAATTAAATGATCTCTATTTAATGATGCAACTTTTAAGCAGACAAGTTTTTATATTAGTGCGTATTTGACCTTTCAGTGACTCAGTGGCTGTATGAGTGGTTATGCCATTACTTTCCATCCTAGTGGCCTCTCACGCTCCATGATCAATTGTTTTTTCTCCATGGTTACACGTAATTTCCATTTATTCTAATGTCAAATATACACACTAATATCAACTTTTTTCCCCCCCTGAATAAAAAAGTTACGCTACAACATAAATCCGACTCTGGCTCTTAAAGTAACCAAAGTCAGGAGTATTTCCAATGCGCTTAGTAAAAATAAAGGACACCACACAAGAGTTGAGATTAATATTGTCGTCAGGAATGCTTTGGCTTGCTTTTTTTTTTTTTCTCCACTATTTCATTTACTCTTTTCTTTTTTCCTCTCAAATTTTTTTTTTCTTAATTCAATCCAAAATGTTCCAATCTTTTGTTATCTTTTCTTTTTCTTTCTTCGTATGTTACAAGCATCCCATTCCTCTCACTTTATTGCCCAAAGCAAACATGCTAGTAAATTAGAAATCCATTTTTACAAACAAAATACATGAAGAAAATACATCTACATCCTGCAAATATAAACAGTAACATATCAAAAGGAAAAAAAACAAACAAAAAAAACTATTATCCAATCGACATTTTACACTTTTTTACACTATTGTGATAGTTATAGCATACAGGGCATTTACAAAAAGTGAAAACAAACACCTCAGTATCTTCACAAGCAAGAGTCCTGCCAGGTAAATAATGGTGATTCTTTAAATGAGCTCGACATTGTTAAATAATAAATCACAAAAGCAACTTGTTACGATGTGCTATGCAAAAATGTTCAGTCAACAATCTACGTTGTTAGTGTCGCCAGGGCACGGGAGTGATTTCAAGGCCGAATTAAATGTTTCCTTTTGTAATATATAGTGTTCTGTTTTTTTCAATTGAAATAAAAGGTTGCTGTGAGTCGTTTTCAATCAGTTTGTAGTGGATGTACTTCCATCCCAACGACACTAGCGTACAGTATACAACATGAAGACGACACTTCACCGACGTGTCAATTTTCTGCTCAGTCACAGTGTGTATGTTGAGCCAGACGGGCACGTGTAAATAAATGTGAATATTGTGGAAAAGTGTCATGATCTTTCAATTGAATTCAATATCATACATACACACACACACGCTCAAAAATTGTGCACTGAAGATCTGCACGTTTATTTTTGTTTGCACTGAATAAAACCTTTCCCACAATGTTCAGATTTATTTGCGCCCGTAGAGGTTTGGGTTGCGTCCTATGTCTTTTATGTTAAGTAAACAGATAAATAATGTATACTTAGATGGTGGGTGAATCAAAGTGAAAAAATGTCGCAACTAATTTGAAATAAAGCAGAGACACTCTTGCTTTGCATTTCGACCCAACTCGGTGTGCCGTTTAAAACAACCAAAAGATACAACAGTAATTACTCTTTCAAGCATTTACAAAATGTACAAAAGTAAATGATAACTAGTAAAAATTCAGCCCGTCGCTGATTGTAAGGCAAAATTATACATATATTAAAATCAACGTCTCAGTTTTACATTCAAACGCCTGTCTTTTCGATCATTGTGAGATGACTGTGGTCTCCCGGGCCTTTTGGATGAATGAAGAAAACTAGCGTGAAGGAAGAGTGAACATTTTTTTCCAGATTAACTGTGGGAGGTTCGCAATATTCGGATGGATCGGGATGCACGTAAAGTTGAAAGGGACGCTTCCTGCAAAACTATTAGGAGGTGGACAAAGAAGGCATTTGTAAACATCAATAATGACTATTGCACCTGCACTGGTTTATGAGAGAGAATTGATGTATCGATAATGAGCATCCACAACAAACACAAGTGAGGAAAAAACTAAAAAAAAAGTAGATGTTTTATAGTGATATAAAACATATCCAAATGTGTCAAATCTCCTTTAGGTAGAGTGCACTTGTGGAAAAATAAATTATCTTACTTCTTAAGTGAATTTATGATGGAATGAGCATGTCCCCAAAACGCAGGACAAATAGTCTTCGAAAATGGCGTTTCAATACAGTTTTAAGTATAAAAAATACCTATTCACAGTAGACACAAATGTTGTGCATTACTGATACGAATCGTCTGGTAAGCACACGGAGACGTACATAGATCTGTACTATATCTATGAGGACAACTTAGACACGCTTTCCTCTCAGCAAAAGTGAGAAGTTTTAAATCAGTTTGAGTTCCGAGGGGAAGCTTTGACCCTCTTCTTTGTGTCTTTTGGTGCTCGCTAAAGACTTGTGTTAAAAACAAAAATAAAAAGGGTTTTGCTTCGAAATACTGGAAACAAAATGGAGCTTTTATCGCCTCCAGGATCTGCTCTCGTACTCGTCATCTTCGTCGTCATCCTCCTCTTCCTCCTCCTCCGCCAGATACGAGCCGCTCTCCTTCTGTTTGAAGTGAAACCACTGATTAGATTTGGGTTGTTGTGTGTTGGGCTGAGATAAAAACATAAAACAAAACCAAAAAAAAAACTGCCGAGTCAGGCCTCATCCATGTCGGCCTGAGTTAAAACCACACGGGCAGATAACGCGTTTTGACATAGCGAGAGGTATCATGTGACTCGGAGTCATTGTGGCGCTCGCCATTGAAAATGTTTCTGCTGACTAGGCTTAAGTGTTTCACAAAGACTAAATCGACAGCAAAATTGTGGAAATTGAAAGTGATACCGAGCTGTCCTCTTCTTTGGCCTCCTCCTCCTCTGGTTCAGTTGCGACGGACGGCGTCTTGGGCTTGTACCAGGTAATCTGCAGCACGCGGCCTTTGAATTTTGCTCCCTGGTTGGCAGCCTGCATGTTAACAAAACAAATACATTTCAGAACTGATGAGATTTTCTTTTTAACATGTAACGTGTGAAGGATTTCCTACATTTTCGGCTTCGCTTCTCGTCTTGAACGTCATGACGACGGTAGTGGCGTCATGGTCACGCAGATCTTCAATCTCTCCAAATTTCTGCGAATAACACATCAGTCAGAGATCAGAGATTAGAATCTCTGTTTTAAAGGTTTATTCAGGGGGTTTCCATTTAGCTGTGGTATCCCAAAATGTGTACTTTAAATTACATCTATGTATGTCAACAGGTCACATAAGTACATAACCCCTACAATTTCTGAGCACACACAAAGGCTGCATCTTCTGGTACAGAGGAGAGTGAAGCAGTTTCCAAAAGTTAAAAACAACTATTGACAATTTGGGTGCTAAAGATGATTAGAATGAGCCTTTAAAAACACAGAAAGGAAAGAGTGTTTTGAGCTCTTAAGAAGGAGACAGACAAAAGAGACAAAAACACCACCTCATGCAAGTTTATCAGAAGGAACAACATTACGACGAGGCTAAAATCACACACAAAACAGTTACATTTGTGGGATATGAGCCCTGTATTTCACCACCTACTTACCACAAAGTGGGGCATGAGCTCCTCCTTCTCCTCCTGTGTGACTCCCAAAATGGCCAGAGCTCTCGGTCTGTGGTCCACCACCATTCGGTTTATTGTGCCGCCTCGGCCCGTGGCGTCCCGGCTGCGTCCTCTGCCTCGCCCCACGGCCCCGTGCTCCACCGCCATCTTCCCTCTACCTCTGCCCCGGCTCGAAGGGGCGCGGATCAGGCCTAACAGCGTCGCCTTGGAGACAACACATGGGGTCAATAAGACGACGACTTCAACAATAACTATGGAGTCTACAAATGTTTAACCTTTTATCAGGTGGTTTGAAAACTAAACACGGTTAACTTTGTCCATTATTTACTAAGGTTGTTAAGATAGTATTTTAAAAGTCAAAACAGTTTTAAAATAATAATCTCAAGATCCCACACTGCGTTGTCTTAACATTGTGTTGCAAGTCACAACTTCATACAAACTACTAACTTCCCCTCTCTCCCTCTCCCGTCTATAATTGTCACCCCTTAGTTTGAAGCAGAGCTTTAATGAGACGCCGCTCCATCAGTGAGCGCCGCTGTCTCATTTGCGTTCGTTCATGCCCGCCCCTCTGGGCTTTCTTAAGTGGCTGAAGTTTAATGTGCAGAAGGCGGGTTGGCCCGGGACGATGGGGGCCACGTGCATTTTTAATCGCTCACTAATTTAAGACCCAGAGGGAGGGGAGAGAACATGTCGGGATGGGCGGGGTGTTACGGACAAAGCCGTGGTTGTGTTAGACTGGTCTGTGACACGTGTGACATTGAACATTTTGCTGGCTCGCAGTGAGAGTACAAGTGAGAGCGGTGGAGAAAAGGGGTGATTAAAACTGATTGCTACATGTGCTAATACTGAAATGGCCTAAATATGCTTTTACTTAGATCCTTTATCCAGCCATCTTTCTCTTTATAGTCATCCTTTTCATTTAAATGCACATTTCCCTTTGATGACACTTCCAATAAACAGATTTCCTGTTGTCACAAGAAAAAGGCTGATGAAACTCGATGACATCTTTGTCGGTGACTTTGCCCTTATCTTGATCTGTAGCCCAGTGTGTGTGGGTGTAGCAGAAGTGAAGCACCTCGACTTGCAGCTGCCCCAGTTTCCTCTTGAGGTCCGTGGTATCCTCTCCAGAGTTCATCTTCTTGTGAAAGTCCAGCTCAGCGTCGAGCAGCTCCTTCTGGGCCTGGGCACAGTCGCACATTAGATAAAACGGCAGGAGGGCATATTATTGGAGTTACAATACATGCAATAGCGCTGTTGTAGAAGACAATGGTCCAAGCTTGTGCAGTCCCAGGAAAAGTTAATGGCAGCAAAAGTAAATTGAGGACTTTTGCTTCTAATCCATTGCTAAACAGGTGCCACAATTACACACAGCTTTGATGTGAGACATTAAGGTTATGACTAATATTAGACCAGAGAAACCCATTGCCTGAACGCAGAAAGTGATAGTTGACTAATCATTACAGATAATGATCTGCAAGATGTACCAATTCAGATGCTTGCAATAAACAAATTGGAAAACAATGTAATTATTTAGCAAATACAATACTCTTTGCAAACAACCAAATATCCCGTCTTTATAGAGTCTTCTTCAGTCCTGCTTATCCTGTAGTTTAGATTTCTATAATCATAGTCTAAAATGTGTGAAATATTGCCATACGTTCCAGAAAAATGCCATTCTAAAGTATACTAACATAACATTATGTGTCTTAATGTCCACAACATACAGAAGGTGCAATGTCGCCATCACTGGTAAATGATTGGTTAAATCTCCAAATGCAAGAACAAAGACAGCAGTTTCAAAGATCTCATCTTACATCGGTTTTAGTCTTGGGCTGGTTGTGGTTGGCTTTGGCACCAGTGACCTGAGAGGCGGGGTTAAGTCGTTCTGCAGCTGGGTGATTTTATCTGTGAGCTCCTTCAACGTCTTCATGATGTTTGCCCTTTCCTCCGGCTTCATACCTCGGTTTTTCTCCAGGCGGTTTATTAAGGCCTGGAAGAAAGGAGTGTTACATGAATGAATAAAATTTACAGTGGGTCGAGGAAGTACTCATATATTCCTATGTTATTACAGGATAGATGCATACTCTGAGGCTGACATTACCAAGAAACACATTGGAAGTGTCCCGTTTCCATGTAGCTACCATAATTGATATAAACACTTTTAGGAGACGTGCAATATACATGATTACAAGAGGTCTTAAAACTTTTTGAACCCACTGCATACAATTAAACATTCCAAGTCATTTGAGCAAATTTCTCACTTTCTGGCACTCAATTTGCGTCTTCAGCATTTCCTGCTTCTTCTTTCTCATGTCCTGTTGCAGCTTTAATGCCTCCTAAAAGAAGGCAAAAGGCATGATAAATAATAATGCCCTGGAAGATTTAAAAACAGGAAAAGAAACGAAGTTCAAACGCCGCGCTTAGAAAGTGCGCGGAAAAAGGCTTGCCTGCTTCTGCTTGAGAGCTTCTTGTGCAATAAGTGCTTTCGCCGTTTTCCCGAGACTCTTGGATGACTTGAGGGACGTGGGAGTGAAGGGCCCTTTCTGGGAGTTTGTGAGGGCAGATGGCACCTGAGGACCACAGAAAACAGGGCGGGGATGAAGAGAGGTGCAGTGTGTCCTTAACGGTACTGCTCAATACAGGAAGTTAGCAAGTGTACTACACTAAAACAGTATGTGCATTACTCCTTTCTCTTTCTTGCTCAGTTAATGACCAGATATAAGATGCCGCAATCTTGCTCAAATAAGTGTATTCATGTGTCTAATGCTCAGTGGCCTCTTGACCCATCACTGCACGACATTTATTAAAAAGTGGGTCTTCAAAAAATTACTTTTTCATGACCAGCTTTAAAAGGTGCACTATGCAACTTTTTATGTGAAAAAAAAAAACTTATATTTTCGTGTATTTGACCTTTTAGTGACTCAGTGGCTTCATGGTGCAGAATGGCACCTTTGCTTTCCTCACAGTGGCCTTTATGATGCTCCGAATCATTGTTTTGGGTTTCTGGACAGTTTTTGGTACGAACCCTACAAACAATTGATCCTGGGCGTCATAAGGCGACTGTGAGGGAAAGCAAAGGTGCCATGCTGCACCCATGAAGCCACTGAGTCACTAAAGGTCAAATATTAAGATTTTTTTTCACATAAAAAGTTGCATAGTGCACCTTTAATGTTCAATATGTAACATAAACTCTCCCTGCAGACAGCGATTAGGTTGGTACACTTTCAAATAACTAATCCTGAACCCTTTCTTTTATGCATAACTTTATTTGGCATAAACTCAGGTCAAAGTCAGACGAATCCGTACAATGATGGTCTCAGGACTGGTGATGTCCCCTGTGTTTGTGCCGGACGTCCCGGCGGTGCTCTGAACCCGAGGTTTGTGCACAGTCTTGTTCAAAACGTAGGCGGCTGCATTGTGCTGCTTTATGCCCTGTACAGAATGTAGAAAACGACCATTAGGTTAGAGAAACATGCACTTGCAAAAAACCTGCAGGGGGTCGAGAGTTGCCGGCAAGTTGAGCCAAAGGACAATCTGAATTTTAAAGTACCTTGTGAAGATTGGCGTGCGGTGGTCCGTGGTTGGGGGCAGGTCCCGCAGGTTGGACCCCTGTGCCCTGGTCTTGAGAGGGGGCCGCGGTGTTGTTGGCACCAGGCTCTCGGTGCCAGTAGACACGGATGAAGCGGTTGTTCAGGACGGCCTCCGCGCAGGAAATGGCCCGCCGCGCCTCCTCATTTTTTGTGAACTGGATCAGCGCGGCGTCCATATCGCCGCCAAAGCCCACCTGCATTACACAAAAAAAATATGAAAATGACATAACAATATAACATTGTTACGTAGATGTTTCTTTTGCAGATATTGAGAGCACATGTCTTTACCTGGATGTTCACAATGGTGCCAAACTTGCTGAAGTGCTCGTTGAGTTTGGTGATGTTGTTCAGGTCGAATGGGATCTTCCGCACCTCCAGTTTGGTGTTGATGTAGTGGTTCCTCTTTGGGAAGGGGCCTTTGTGTTGGTTGTTGAAGCCTGGCCTAGAAGGACAAAAGAAGGATATTAAAATGACGAACTGGTAATAAGTAAATGCGTGCTGGTTAACAGAAGACTCCTGCTATGACATCCAATATCACAGCCAATGTGGGTTAGGTAGGGTTATGGTAAAGCTTTTGCAACTTAATAGCATTTGTTTGCACCTGTGTCCCACAACAGAGACAAAAGATCGGCCCCTGACCTATGAGTCACCTTGGCCTGAAACAAGGCTCCTTCTCTCCTGCACTCAGGAGAAGTGGAGCAACGGTTTACTCAAATTTCAACACCAACGTGCGCTACGTCACAATCCGACACAAAAAGTGGTTTAAAAGAAGCTCTTATCAAACAGAGCGATAAAACAGACGGGTAGATTAATTACAAGCCTGATTAATCAAACTTGAAGTGTCTAAATATGAAAATGAAATTTAAAAAATTGCATGTGTGTGAACGAAGAACAAATTTGTCAGAAAACACTGCACAATATTGTATCATGAAAGAAAAACAATTTTTTTCAACTAAATTGATTATCATCTAGTATCATAGTTTATCATCTAAGTTTAAGTCATATGACTTGTTTTTTTAAGTGCAAAAATACCTGTTCCACTGGCAGAAATACTTGTTCCACTATTTACTAACCATCTCAAATCAACAGTAAATATAGTCATTCAACTCATTTCTATATTACTTTTCGTAGTGAACAAAATAATCACAATGGATTTTTCATTGTTCCCGCTGAAAAAAAGACTCACTTGTCCATCCAGGGTTTCTTTATTTGTGGACCCACGGTTGAGCCCGTCTCAATGCTCCTCTTCCTGCTGTCCTGCTCCGAGTTGAAGCGGTTCAATCCTGGATTGCTGTTCCCAGAGGGTGGTTCTGTCTGGATCACTATATTTGCCGCTGTGAAAATTGTTTGCGTGTTTACGGGACATCATCATAATCTTGTTGCATAGTTAGATCGTTACATCAATAGAAACACTTATTTTAATTAATACTTTTGCAGTAGGGCTTTAATATTGAGGTAAGGGACGGGCCAGAACACTATAGTGTGCTCAAATTGCAGATGGTTGACCCAGGTTTTGATTGATCTCTTTTGTTAGTGGGCCCACTAACAAAAGAGATCAATCAAACCTGGACAAATGCACATAAAACAAAAACTGGCACGAACTGCATTTCAAAGTTTTCTGTCTCATCTTAAACGTACAAAGACACAACCTTCTTTTCACGGCTGTATTCAAAAGTGGTGGCTTTAATCCCAAAGGTGTAAACATCGTATGTTGAAAAGACTTTAAACCATAAAATCAACTTGGCAAATTTGTGATCCAATTCCTGGGTATTCCTGACATCCCCCACCCTCCATCTGAGATAACAGTATCATCCTAATAGACATGAGGCGGTGGTGTGGTACCTCTGGAGCCCTGGCCCTCGTTGGAGGTGAGGCCGATGAGATTGTGCCGCTGCGTCTGGACTCGGGGAATGAAGTGGCGAAAAGGCGCGTTCCGTCCCGATCCCGTCAGACCCGGAGCCTCGGGGTTATAGCCCTCGGCATCATAGTTATCTGCACACACAGACACAAAAGCACCATGATCAATAATCGACAGAACAATAGCAAACTAGTGCTTTAACATCAAAATGAATGACAGACCACACATAATAAATGAGTTGCCTGAACATTTCCAAAGCTGATGAACAGTGCTACCTTGTGGTCAATGTCTGTTACTACATTTTAATTCAAACATCACAAATTCACAAAAAAAAAAAAAAGCACTGAACACTGAAGTTGAATACAAAAAACGATACTGTTTGCACTGAAGCAGCACAGGCACACATAAAAAGTGTGAAGCTCTAGTGGAATCAAAAAGTCACAAAAACAGACATTTGGTGTCAATCTGAATAGGAAAAGCCCCAGTGCTTACATTCAGACTGGACATACGGAGGATGCAGAGAAACGGAGGAGGATGAGGGAGGTGGAAGGTTAGGAGGAGGCAGCCCAACGCCAGGCGGTCCGATGGGAGGAGAGGAAGTGACAGCGGATTGGTGGTTGGGCGGGTCAATCCCACTGGTGGCTATCAGTGGGGGTCCTGGGGGAGACACAAGCCCAGGCTAATGTCTCAGGGTCATCACCAGCAAAAGCGTCATTAGGTTAAGTCAATCACACGCTGGCGCCAAGACGCAGTAACAAAACATGCTCGGTCTTCCAGTTTAGCATAATGTGTACACTTTTCAGTATTTGAAAAGAGACCGCGTTTGAAAAGGCGACTTGAACTAAATAACAAATTGTCAAAAGATGCAACAAACTTCAGCTAAGCAATATTTGAACTGCAACTAAACGGCCTTCCCAACATTTCTTACCTGGGAAGACTCCCGGAGGTGGCGGTTGGCTGTAGGGCGGCATGGGCGTCATCCGGGGCGGCGGGGGCTCAGTGATGGGAGGCGGGGGGATGCTGGGGCGCGGGGCGGCGGCAGGATGGGCGTCGGGGGAAACGGCAGCATGTTGGGCAGGTTCACGTCGTCCACCACCAGGGGGTCGTTGCCGTGGTCAAACGGGCACAGGTCTCCGCGAACGCAAAAGCCTTTCACTGAAAAGAAAATGCAAAAGTTACATCTGGTTCAGTCTTCCGTATCGCCTCGTCTCGAGAGAATCGTTTCGCAATTGTATACACACACACCATCCCAGTAATTTTGGAGTATTCCCTTGAGAGAGAACACTGAAGACTGACACCTTTATTCACTAGAGACCATTTAGAGTTAACAATTCAAATCACCCAACAGATCTTGCGTTTGAACAGTGAGACAACCAGAGGAAATGGTTTGCAGCTCCCTCCCAAACAAGTTTGTTTTAAGTTCAACAGATTACTGCATATTCCTCTAATTTTTCATCTGCAAAACAGGAGACAGCCATCCACCCGTGCTTAAGTTTCTGACCCTGAGCAAACGTACAAGACGACTGAATTTTTAAGTTATTCTATTCTTCTGCACAGGCTTTACCCTGCAGTCTCATTAAAGATCCTGGTCTGTATTGTTGTGTCGTGTTTCTTGTGGGACAGAGGGTAAGTTTAACCCTCCCTCTCGGGACCCGTTCACGTGGGAGCAGAGATGGAGAGCTAAACCGCGGTCATTAGGGCTGGGATTAGACAAAGCAGTTTGTGGCTCTCCAGAGTAACTATAGTGTCTGGTGAAGAGAGATTTACATGAGAACACCATTATATCTGCAGGTGCATCTCAAACTAGAGTTTTCAACACATCTAGTAACATGTTTACAGAAATTTTATGGGGTGTTGCCTTTCACTTATCACAAAAATCAATCGTAATCAAATAAAAGCTTGTATTGTATTCTATTTATTGTGTGGAATGTTACGTGCGCCTGAATAAACACATATTTACCGTCATAGTCCCGGCACCGTGGCTTGAGTGAAGGATTCTTGTTGATGAATGGTTTGCCTGCGTCCGGCCTCTGGTTGAAGAAAGTCGACCAGCTGTCCGTGGTGCTGTCGGGCATGTGAGCGAGCGTGGACACAGGGACCCCGGAGGCCCCGTCACTCCACCTGACGACGAGTATGGGTGTTGTGGGTGTGAGGGGTGTAGTGGTGGTGGATGCGGTGGGTGCGGTGGGTGCGGAGGGTGCGGAGGGGTGGGCAGCTGGGGCGAGGGGTGCTGCTGCGACCCGTTACCCGGTTGGGGTGTGCTGTAGAGTTCCGAGCTGTCCTTCCTCTCCACGTCAAAACTGGACTTGAAATCTTGAAATGCGTGACAAAAGAACAAGGAAAAAAATAAAAAATAGGTAAGGCTCAATAAGGAATTACTTCAGAAAAAAACAAACAAAAGAAAACAGGAAAACATTTCTTGATTCTTCGCCTTTTCAGTTTAACACGGTTTTAACAGCTAAAACAGCATACAATAAAATGTTTTTTTTTTTCTTCCTAAAATGCATAATTAACCAATGAGACAATGAAAAGGTATCAAAACCATAGCGCTCTGCACAATACAAACACAGTCACAATCACTTAAATGATATGCTATGCTCTATGTTAAGCATTCATATAAATCTCACCTTCAATGTAGTAAGAGTTCCAGGGCCATCTTTTAAATCGCCAATTACGTTGTGGATGCAATACATAGTTCCTCATTTGTAAAAAACACTGATTACCGGTGACACTCTGCTGACAGACCGAGCTCTGCTTCCTGCTTTGTTGTTGGCTGGTTGTTATTAGATGCGCCTCTTTCCCTCTCCCTCTCACCTCTGCCTCCCCGATGCTCCTGGTTCTTCCCTCGGCTGCCACTTCTGCTCCGGCTGCGGCTTCGGCTGTAGCTCCGCCCCCGAGGGCTGCCCCGGCGACGCTCATGTCTCTCGCGGTCGCGGTGGGAGTCACTGCCGCTTTTCCCGTGGCGATCAAAGTCCCGCCGTTTACGGTCATCTCGCCTCCGCTCCTCAACCCGCCTGGTTTATCAAAGACACACAACGTTTTTTCATTGTAAATTACAAACATTTTTCCAGAATATTTTGGGGCACTATGGGAGGAAGGCCATACCTTTCACATTGGTTTTACACTTAGTTGTTTTTTTATTTATTTATTTTATTTATTGGTTTATTTGGTCGGGACAGTGCATGTTAATGAACATACATGGGTCTCATGCATGTAAACAAGCCACACCGGATTGTAGCCTTGGGCTAATTTCCATCCGTCGTCCCCCATGAGCACTCTCAAACACACTCTCATTCATCCTGGCCTGTTGTACATGTTTTTAGTGGTAGGGGAAACCGGAGTACCCGGAGGAAACCTACGCAGACACGGGGAGAACATGCAAACTCCACACAGAAAGGCCCCGTCCAGGTGGGAATCGAACCAGGGACCTTCTAGCTGTGAAGCACGAGCTCTAACCGCTGTACTACCGTGCCGCGGTATAATACATATTTGTGGATATTAGACCCACTTTCACAAACAAAACAAAAACAATGATAAAAGCTCATACCAGGATTGAACATTACTTTTTAAATATAACAGAAAGCAGAGGAGGGCTGTACCTGGTTTCGTTGAAGTCTGCACGACTCCTCAGAGGACTTCGCCTGCGTCTGTTTTCTCTCTCCTCCTCCAACGCATCAGGCTTTTAGCGAAAAAAGGTGTTCAGATTTGCAAAACGCTGATAAACAGACACAAGCTTGAATCTAATTTTAAGTAGTTGTTTTTACCTCCACAATGTCAGTTTTCACTATAGGTTGCTTCACCTCTTCTTTAGAAGGTTCCCTTGAGGGAGGGTTTCCCAGGTAGTTTTTTGTTGTCAGACACTCGAACAGTTTATCAACGAATCCCATGGTCTCTGTAGTGACAAAACATTCAATTCATTTTTGCACTGGTGTTGAATTCATTGTACATCTTTTTGACAACTCCACAGGTTATAAAATGCTCCTGAAGTCACTTGCAGAACATGGTAGACAGGAAAACAAAATGGACACAAATAAATTGATACAATGCAATTTTAAGAATGTAATATAAAACAACAAAACTGTATAACCTCGTAAAACCACAGGCAGTAAAGTGTGATTATATTTGCAGTCACGACAGAAATAGTTTTCAGGGATTGATAAGTTAGTAATAATAAACTACAAACAGGAAAAACAATAGCAAAATGATCTTTCTCAAATTCTTGGAAGAGACCAGTTTGTCGAACCTTTTTGTAGAAAGACTTCAAGCTGATCAGCACAGAGCGCTTTGAGGTCCTTCTCAGGCTTGTCCTTCTTCACAAGAGCCACAACATAGTTAGCCAGAGCCGCTGGGTCAGCTTCACATCTGAGAGCAAAGATCCACGTCAGCTTCATGATCAACAACCCTTTGTTGTTCTTTTCAGACATCCACTTTCCTCAAAACAATCTAGTGATAACGTCAGGAGATTGTCCAGAGGAGAGTGCATATCTGAAAAGGACTTACAATGAAATACACATTATTGTAAACATGCTACAATTTTGAGGATGGAAAAGCAAAAGAATATCCAGTTACATTGTGCGTTTTATTTTACTTTGCAAATTATGCAAATAAAAGCTAGATAGTCTTAAAAGCTTCAGTACATTTACAACAACATAGAGTTACAATCTGTTAGCTGTGTTTAGCTGTTGGCTTAGGAATGCTTTCATTCATTATTGCATTGCATGTTTTATGAATATCTATGACAGGTTGCACTGAACAGTATAGTCTTATGTAATAAACTGACCAGGAGCCCAGCGTGAGGGTAAGAATTGGATTTCATTTAATACATAAAACAATATACATATCCAGTGCTTTCTAGCATTGTTTGTACAACTGTTAAATTTTATAGAAACGTCTAGAGAGCAATGTTTACTTTAGTATCTATGGAAACAAATGGAAATAAACACATAACATAAGCAGCTACGTTTGTGTACGTTTGAATAAAAAATGAATAGTTAACTATTAACGCTATATGTATACAACTGGACGGTGTTTGATTACGTTAGGCATGTGTTCCATAGTTGATTGCTTCTACTGTTCTAAAGTTACATTATTTGGAGCTAAATGTACACTAAAATAAGTCGAAGAGCCATAGAACACACGCAGAAAGCTAAACAATTTACAAAACGACTCTAGCATAACAGTGTCTGTCCTAAACTGTGCATGCAGGCAGGGCTGCTGGCTAACTCGTGCAGAAATTGCCTTCAATCTCTAGCAAGCTCATTGATGCACAGCGAGCTAACGCAGCTATGTAGCATCCAAGCTAAATGTCATCTCAATTCAACACTCACATTGGCTCCAGGAGTTTCGCTAGCCACGTCTTCAAGACATCCACTTGTTCTATGATCATTGTGAGAAAGGCTTAAACACAATCTATAAAAAGAAACTGCTTGTCAACAATCCAGCTTTCATCGTCTACGAATTTATAAGCTTAAAGGCCTTCGGCTGTTGACTGGCAGGTCTTAGTCGTACAAAACGTTTTACGGCATGGCAACACAAGTCTTGTCGTAAAAACAATACAGTACGAAACATCAAGCCTAGATAAATTACTTTGCAAAATTATGTCAGTTTGTCAATTTATTTTAATAAACAAGGAATAGTGATATAATAACATTACAACAGTATGATAATTCAAATAATTGTGTGAGGACTTCATTTCCCAGAAGCCTCTCTGATTGTGAATGTCATCAGCCGAACACCGGTGCAGCGTGGGTTTCCCGTGTCAGTCTGGAAACTGTTGCTGTCTGATAATACTTCTCTAAATAGCTTAGATCTGCTTTCAAAATGACGGTATGTTTATGCTTTAAACATCACCACCTAATACGATTTAGTGCAGACTTCTATATACGCCAAACACTGCTTATTATACCTTCATAACTTACTGCTAAGCTAACACTGCTAGCTGTCCAGCCTCTGAAAGTCTTTAAATCTGAGAAAACTCTTGCATATAATGTAAAGTAATTGAAAATATATTTTTTAATGCTGCTTATATGAATCGAAATGTAGCTCCTAAACTGTATCTTAAACTGTGTCTTAAGGAGAGGAAAGGAACAGCAAAGTTGGACTTTTTGAGAAAAATAGAACTTGAGATCCAGGAGAAGTGGGAAAAAGAGAAGGCGTTTGAACGTGATGCATCCACAACAATTGGAGGAAGCACGAAGTAGGTTGCGTTAGATACATATTATGTATCGTTTGCAATACTTTTTATCTACTTTAGAGGCTTGTTACCTCAGCTTATCATTTTTCTCTGTCAAATACATGTATTTTCTACTTTGCAGCAAAAACAAGTACTTTGTTACTTTCCCATATCCTTACATGAATGGTCGTTTGCATCTTGGACACACGTTCAGCTTGTCAAAATGCGAGGTAAACATTCAGGACTCAATTGTGGCCAGTTTCAAATATTGATTATGTTTGTTTCTATTTTTAAGTTTGGTGTGGGCTACCAGATGTTGAAGGGCAAGAACAGCCTTTTCCCCTTTGGGCTACACTGCACAGGAATGCCTATAAAAGTGAGTGGAGTGTTACAACTTTCGTCTTTACTGATGTTTTTTTTTAGCTGCAGTTGATATTGCTTTTTAATACCATTGCATAATTGATCTTCTTCAGTTTATGTTATTTGCATTCTTCAGTCTCTCTCCAGTTTAACCAGTCTTGCATATGACAAATAATGTTGTTATTGCTGTATAAGCATTATTAACATAATTACAAACTCACTTCACTGTGATCTTTGTCTCTTAGGCCTGTGCAGACAAACTAAAACGGGAGATGGAGCTGTATGGAAATCCTCCACAATTTCCTGATGAGGAGGAAGAGGAGAAGGAGAAACCCAAGACCGATGATGAAATTATTATCAAAGACAAGGCGAAGGGGAAAAAGGTATGTCTTTGAATATTTTACCAATTATAAAATGCAACATTGTATAAGAAGTTAGTCCCCGAGACCCTGTCTAATTTCAACCTTTCTGTCACTATTAAGAGTAAAGCTGTTGCCAAATCGGGCACTGCCACATACCAGTGGGACATTATGAGGTCTCTGGGTTTAAATGATCCGGAAATTGCCAGGTTTGCCAACGCTGAGCACTGGCTGGAGTACTTCCCTCCTCTAGCTGTCAAAGACCTTAAAGGCATGGGGGTCAAGGTGTGTATATCAAAATTATTTTATTGCTGTCTTTACTGAAAACACTTAATACATTGCCATGTCAATATTAGTAGTTACTGTAGATAATGTTAGTTGCCAAGCCCCTGTTTAGAATAAATAAAGTAAATTAATAGTTGTCCTTTGTGATGCGCTGTTAGGTGTACTAACTTTCCTTTCTATCTGTTTTCTATTTTATTACATCAGTGGTATTGCTTCTTGTATTATCAAGTTACAAATCTGTAAAAAGTTAAACTAATGGTAAAAAAGGGGCGAAGAGTGACTGTTTTACTCTATAATTATTTACTGTATTTTCCGGTGGAAAAAAGTAAGCTAGAAGTACTAATAAGTTGCACTTTTTTTCATAGTTTGGCTGGGGTGCGTCTTATACTCTGGTGCGATTTATTAATCAAATATATAATTTCACATGTTTCTTATTTTCACACTGACAGCCGCTAGAGGGCGCTCTAGGCTTGTGTACCCATATAGATACTGGTACAGGAGTGGTACCACTGAAGATTTAAAAAACGGTATTTTAGCAGCAGAAAGAAAGTTTGGAGTGAGAAAGAAACTTGTGAGGGACTGGACTAAAAGCTAGATGGCTACAGCTAGGGGAACGAGTTCGCAAATAAGAGCTTGAACAACGTGATGCCGGGAGAGGCTTGTCAACGGTGCAGTTACGCCTCCATGCCCAGGTAGTTGCCAATGGTGCGACTTATACTCTGGAGCAACTTGTATATATTTGTATCTTCTTCATTTTTTGGCTGGTGCGACTTGTACTCAGGAACGACTTATAATCCGGAAAATACGGATTATAAGAGTAGATACAAATAGTTACCTACGATTGTCTGTTTCACCATATTTTCAGTCTCTGGTTAGCACTGCTTGTGTCTGTAGTCTTTAGACATTCAGGCCACATATTATGCTAAATTGTTCCCAAATGTCGCGTTGTCTCATCTCAGGTTGACTGGAGGCGTTCATTCATCACCACCGACGTCAACCCTTTCTATGACTCCTTTGTCCGATGGCAGTTTGTCACATTGAAGGAGAGAAAGAAGATTAAATTTGGGAAAAGGTGAGATGATACTTGCGGAAATGCGGTTATTTCCATCGGGTTAGATTTTAAATGGTCTATATATCAAGGCAAGGCAACTTTATACCGTGCATTTCGTACACAAGGCAACTCAATATGCCTTACAAAAGAAATAATGCGAAATTACAATCAGGTTAAGTTGAGGCAAAGCACATATATTTATTTATTTATTGGTTTATTTGGTCGGGACAGTGCATGTTAATGATGATATAGAAACATCAAGACATGGGAAATACACAATGACTGGCCATTGACCAGGGGGTGGGGCTGAAGAAACGTGTTGAGGCAGACGCAGAACGATGGCGGCGTGGTTAGGGAGGGGTATGTGTGTGTGGTTATTTACAGTCTGAAAGTCCGTGTTGTGCACAATATGACCCAGAGAGCTCAGTCCTTATTAGGTTTAGCTCCGTGGCTTGGCCTTGAAGGGAAGTGTTGACGGTGTAGGAGAGATAAGCGGTCCAGCTGCTTCAAACCTCATCTCTCAGGAGGAAGAGAATTATTCCAGCAATAGTTCATACATTTATAATGATTAGCTTTTTTCTTGGTCTCAGCTTTAGCTAATTCTCCAGAGCAGGTAGTTCCCTTCACAGTTCAACCCTTTTCCTCCCAAAATATAGTCCAACTGTTGTCTGTCTCCACAGCGAGCTGCCAGGTCGTACATAACAGTTCATCGTTGTGCGTTACTTTCCGGTGTAATTCCATCACTCGGTCACTCCTGCTCCAAAGTGCTAGTTAATTTTAACGGACAGCAGCGTGGTCCGATTGCAAACTGCTGTCTTCCAAATTTCCGATAATCCAGGGCAGTCCATCCAATAAGCAGGTACACTGTTATCAAGAGTCCAAATAAGTAAATATCTCTTGGTGACCAGGACCGCTAGGCAAACGACATCCATCGCAAACCGAGCTGTGAAAATCCGGTCAGGGAAGACGACCTTCTCCGTGGCCTCACTTTGTGAAAAAAACGTATGAATTGCGCTGAGATTACAGTTAATCAATTCCATAGTTTAGTGATTCGGGAGGACAGTGAGCAGGTGGTCCAAGAGGAAAATAAAAGTCAGACAAGACACTCGCAGAGGCAGGAAAAAAGCACAAAAGCCAGGAGAAATGTTTCTGATTTTTTTTTTTTTTTAACTCACCCAAACCCTCTCAAACTATATTATATAGGACCCTTTACAATCCAGTTGACAATGTTTCAATTTCTGGCAGATATACAATCTATTCCCCCAAGGACGGACAGCCATGTATGGACCACGACAGGCAAACGGGAGAGGTGTGTTATTTTGACTTTTGGTGAATGGTATTATTTTTATCATGGATATTTCTTTTGCACATAGGGAGTTGGACCTCAAGAGTACACTCTTATCAAAATGAAGATTGTGGAGCCATACACTGCCAAATTTAAGTCCAAAGTCTTTTATAGCAGGTACAAAGCTGTTTCAATAATCTGAATGTCACTCAATATTGCATGAAATGTAACTTTTGCCATTGGGTTTTCTGTATCAAGTGGCATGAAGGGGAAAAACATCTTTCTGGTCGCTGCCACTCTGAGACCAGAAACTATGTTTGGACAGACGAACTGCTGGGTGAGGCCTGATATGAAGTATGTGGCTTTTGAAACGGTGACCGGAGACATCTTCATCTGCACACGGAGGTCTGCGCGGAACATGTCCTTCCAAGGATTCACCAAAGAGAATGGAGTTGTGCCCATCATCATGGAGATCCTTGGACAGGTACAACTGGTTTCCCCACTTCCTAGTTTCCTATTTTAGTTCATACCCAACCATATAAAAATAGGGATGCACGATAATATGAATGCACATATTAGCCCAATGCAGGAGAGAGTGTCTTGCTTTGGTGCAATCTCATCTACTTAATACGCACTGCAAACGTGAATCTGTCATATGCACAGATTTGGCATCACTTCTCATGACAGCAGCAGGTTGCAGCCAGCACTGTACAAAATGGCCGGGGGAGGGAAAAAAAAAAAACGCCTCTAGAGTCAGTTAAATATTCTGTCTGAATTTAATGAGTAGTCTGTCAACAAAAAAGAAGTACTAACGAGTACTATTGTTGTTGTTTTTTTAAAGAAGATGTGTGAAACATCTGAGCAGAGACTGAGACAGACCTGCTCAGATGATCAACAGTAAAAACCCTGAGCTGAGACCCAAACTAAAATCCCATTATTTGATCTATATATTTATACCCTGTCTTGTAAATTTTGATAGAGTTTATACATTTTGGGCAGAACTGTGAGCTGTTACATTGATTTCGTGTCACAAAAGAAAGTGCAAAAAAATATATATAATAATAATAATGCCTTACACTTGTAATGCGCTTTACAAGCTTTCTCAAAGCGCTACACTGTCGTCATTATTCATTCCTCCAGACTCGGTGGTGGAAGCTTTTAGCCATAGCTGCCTGGGGTAGACTGACGGAAGCAGGCAACCAGTCTGTGCCATTGTGCCAACCACCACCAACCACTCACTCACACACTACATTCACCCCAGGCTTCCTTGTGTTCCCAAACGGTCTCCCATCCAAGTACCGACCAGGCCCTCCCTGCTTAGCTCCAGATCTGACGGTATTGGGCATAGCAAAGGCGGTACATAAATAGTATCGGGTGTCAAAATCGGTTATGGGTATTGGTTATCTGGAAATTATTGGTTATCGATATTGGTTCAAATTTCCATTATTGTGCGTCCCTAATAAAAATGTTGCCTTTCTTTGACTAAATGCGTAAAAAAAAAAGAAACGGATTGACATTGTTGTTGTTTTTTTAATAATCTTGGCAACAAATTATGATTTTAAATGGTAACATTTTGTCTATTTAAGTGTTATAATTTATAACATTATAATTTTCAGCTACATAAAAGATTTATTTAGATATAATTTCTAAGCAAGGTGATTAAAAAGGCTTATTGTGATGCTTTAGGAAGACTGAAATGTCTTGCATACGGTATGAGTAAAGATTTGTAAAAGCTTGGATTTTGCAGGATATTCTGGGCTGTGCTTTGAGTGCCCCTCTGACATCCTACAAGATCATCTATGCCCTTCCTATGCTCACCATCAAGGAGGACAAAGGTATGGTTTTAACATATAAAGGGGGCTATGATTCAGAATTAGCACATATTTGAGTAATGTTTGAATCCACGGATTCCATGATTATGAACCGCCTTTGATTACAGCAAAATCTCTATTCTTTTAGGCACTGGGGTGGTAACAAGCGTACCCTCTGATGCTCCTGATGATATTGCTGCTCTCAGAGATATCAAGAAAAAGAGGTAGGATGTGATCATTGTGCTAATTGCATAAAGTTAATCTGTATCTTTGAGCTACTGTATATTTAACCTGTATCATATTGTGCTTCTTAAGGCTCTCAGAGAGAAGTACGGCATCGAAGACAAGATGGTGTTGCCTTTCGAGCCGGTACGTGGATTTTTATATCAGTGGTATAAACCTTTATTACATATTATTAGTGATACAGTCTTGGTGGTGTTAGGTCCCCATCATTGAAATCCCTGGCTATGGAAACCTCTCCGCTCCTCTGGTCTGTGATGAACTCAAGATTCAGAGCCAAAACGACAAAGAGAAGCTGGCAGAGGCTAAAGAAAAGGTTTACCTGAAAGGATTTTATGAAGGGGTGAGCTCCTTTGTTACTTTTATTAGCACATTTGCAAAATGTGCACGTGTATGGACTTTGCCTACCATGTCTCCTATAATTCTTTATATTATTTTGTCAGATCATGTTGGTCGAGGGATTTAAAGGTCAAAAGGTTCAGGATGTCAAAAAACCCATTCAGAGGATGATGGTGGAGAAGGTAAGTTTATAGTTATTATTTACATATATTTAAATTTTCACAAGTTCAACTGTGTGTTAATTTGGAACAGGGCGAAGCGATTCTCTACATGGAGCCAGAGAAACAGGTCATGTCCCGTTCAGCTGACGAGTGCGTGGTGGCCCTTTGTGACCAGTGGTGAGTGGATTTTCAATGTTGTATGTTTTTTTTTTTTCCAACACAAAGAGCTTAGTTTAATTTGTCGATCTTCATGTTTCAGGTATTTGGACTATGGTGATGCAGAATGGAAGGCAAAGGCCAACGAAGCCCTCAAGTCATTAGAAACGTGAGTTAATAATTTACAAACTGATTGGTTCTTCCATAATTAAAGTGACTGTTTTTCTTAATACGTCTACATACCATTTTCTTTCATTTAACAGATTTTGTGATGAAACGAGAAGAAACTTCGAGGCGACCTTGGCTTGGCTCCAAGAACACGCTTGTTCCAGGACCTATGGACTTGGTAAGAGTTTTAACCATTGTTGCACAGTATTGATAAAAGCACAAAAAGTCACAAGTGGAAAGTTCAATAATTTCTCAAAGGTTAGATGTTAGTCTTGTTTCTACTTCAAAATATTGTCCAAATAAAAAAAAAAAGCCTAGTCCATAAGATGCCTGTATATAAAAATGTCTCCCATTTTCTTTCTTGCACTCATTCTGAATACCTAAATAGGCTTTTACATTGGAGAAAAAGTTGCCTCTGCTTATATACAAATTCGTTTTAAAGTTGTTTGCTTTTTAGCATTTGACTTCTGCGTGTTCAGCCTCTGGCCTGTAGAGGGAGACAGAGTAGAGGATTGCTACTCAAGACTCTATCCACATTTGGGAGTCTTTCATGTTTGAATAGCCAAAGATTTGGACTGGAAGCCATCTGGCACTCAGCACGCACAAGTACAGTACACAATAGACTCAATGTTGACTGCTTTTGTCAACAACTCATGCATATTCACAACAGAACTTTCACTTTTGTATTTTTTCAATCTTGTAAATAGATTTGTAAACCTAACCTTAGAAAGCCCCTTTAGACAAGCGTTTCAAATCAACACGTGCTAAAACAATACTTCTGTCCAATGTTAATGTAAATGATACAAAATCTCCAAATCTCCTCTTGTGACAACCATCTCCCCATTCTGTATTCCCTTTTAAGGCAAGATCAAGAAAACCATTCCGTGTGTGTTTTTGTGTGTGTTTTTATTCTCTCACTTGGTTGCTATAGGAACGCGCCTGCCTTGGGACGAGCACTGGTTGATTGAGTCCCTATCGGACTCTACGATCTACATGGCTTACTACACCGTGGCCCATTTACTGCAGGGAGGAGTGCTCAACGGACAGGGACTCTCACCTCTGGGCATCAAGTACGGAGTCTGCGGACACACAACAAATGCACTGTCGAGCACTCACCGCGCGATCAATAGTGTGGCATTTCAATAAGGCCATAATCACTCATGCATATGCCCACAGACTGTCAATTGGACGAGGCAAATGGCATGTCACCGTGCATCATTTTGCTTGTAGGCACACGTTTTTGCCGTATTTTAATTAATTGTCTATTTAGTGCTCAAAAGGGAACGACCCATTTCTTTTACAAGTCGGGATGTGCATGCAAATGAGAAGCCGGCATGACAGCTGGGGTATTAGCAGAAAAAACAATGGAAACCTACCCCACCCTTCCCACTAAGGCCTTTTTTCGTTTAAGGTGCGTTATGATGATTTTCTGTTTGTTTTCTTGCCTTTACAGACCTGAGCAGATGACTAGAGACGTTTGGGATTTCATCTTCTTCAAAACGTCTCCATTCCCCAAAACCTCCATCCCAAAAGAGCACCTGCAGAAGCTGAGGAGGGAGTTTGAGTACTGGTATCCTGTGGACGTCCGAGTGTCCGGCAAAGACCTGGTGCCAAACCACCTCTCCTACTACCTGTACAACCACGTGGCTATGTGGCCCACAGACAGGTCAGTCAGGCACTACCGGAGTTTATTTGAAGCGTGTTGACCTCTTGGGTACAAGGGGAAGTGATTTATTTGTTTAGTGCGTTTCACTAACATGGTCACAGAGCGCTTCACAAGGCCATTAATTAACTCTCAACATTCGATGACTGCAAGTTACGTATCATGGAAGAGCGGCTGCCAGTCTGTGCCATTGCATTCTCCGTCCACCACAAATTAGTTCATACATGGCGTTCATACATAGTGTTCATACATAGCATAGACGAAGCGACTTTTGGATCCATGGACAGATGCTCTAACCCCCGAGCCACTGTCTCCCCTTAACCAGTTGATCTACTCTGGTCTGGCATATCCACGTAGCCCTGGACCATGCATCATGGTCACCTCAAACTTCAAACTGTAAGAAACTAGATAGTCGTTATACCTCTACTTCATAAAGATCAATTCCTCAGTAAAAAACAAAACAGAAAACGTTTTAAATAGTTTTGGTACATTGGATCCTGTATAATATATAATGTTATATGCTGCTGATATGAGCATAGGGGACATGCTGCTCTCTGGGACAAAGAAAAAGACAGAGTATCCCTGCTGAAATTATGTAGTTATACATTAGGTAATTAGTTTCCAGTGTTGGGCAAGTTACTTTAAAACTGTAATATATTCTGTAGTAGTTACAGCTATAAAAATGTAATGTTTGTATTACACATTACTGTTGAAAAATGTAGCTGAGTTACACTACTTTGAGTTACTTTTGGCAAAATATAAACCGAAAATAGTAATGATGCCACCGAGCAAAACTGCAGTCAAAGATTTTCTTTGATTTTCCACTCTCTCTTGGGTGGAGTTTGTCTTTTTTTGTTCATACATATAAATGCACTTGTAATTCCAGTTACATGAATTGTAATGACTAATATATTCCGATATTTTTGTGTAAGTAATATCTTATATTCCTTAGTTACTGAAAAAAGTAATATATTTTTGTAACTTTGTAACATTTGTCATACGCCCAACACCGACGCGTGGACTGTAGCAAATTGACTTAAGTACAAGGAGAGTTATTGAGGATCTGTACTTTCCTTGCGTAATTTTGTTTTAAAATGTCCACTACCTATGAAAAATAAATATGATACTTTCAACTCAACTACATTTCTTTTTAAAAAAAGCCTCAAATTTGCCATGAACATCCAGAACAGTGGGCAGGTGTACTCTCACTGCCGCTTACTCACAACAAGGATTATTTTAACCACTTTTGATAAGATACGACAGCCGTGTATACTGACGCTAGCACAATCACCATGTTTACTTGCAAGTCTTATTAAAATCCAGTATATGCACATGTGGCCTTTCTCAAACTCACTCAATCCTTTGCGCTTGCTCATTCGTCCTATTTTAACTATGACAAACATTAATTTGCTGTATAATTAATCTTGCCCACTCAAAGGCGTCATGGTGAAGAGAAAATCTATTCATTATAAAAAGCTATTCATTGTGCCATTATGCCTGATGATCCATGTGCAGTATATAGCACTTAATCAGATTTGATAATTAGAGTGACATTTTGGAAACGATCTCTTCCTTTTCTTTTCCAACAGCGGAAAGTGGCCTCAAGCCGTGCGCGCCAACGGACATCTGCTCCTCAACTCCGAAAAGGTTGCATAACTTTTAAACCGTTGCAATGTTGTTTTTTATTTTTTATTTACGTATGACCGATTCTACCAAACCGAACAGCAGCAGATGCCAAGTCAGAGATGCTCCTGTTGTGACTCTGCGTGCTGCTGATTTGTACTAATTTGCTCTCGTATTTCCAAACACAATAGCTGCGTGCGACAGTTGCTCAGTAATGAACTTGTGTGGGTGGGTACTTGACAGTCTAGCTGCTAACATCTGTTTCTGTATTTCACCAGATGTCCAAATCCACTGGAAACTTCCTCACTCTCAGCCAAGCTATTGACAAGTTCTCCGCAGACGGTACACCATGTCTCCAATTTACTCCGCTCCTGTTTGTCTCCTCTCTTTCTTTCTTTGTGAATTTGTCTGTCAGTCAGTCTGTCATTGTCAGTAGTGACTAAAGGCCCACTTTTTTGCCATTCATCTATTGCTCATTTTGGCTGATTCTCTGTAAAGCCTTGAGGGAATTATATTAGACTTAATTCAGACTTAATTAAGACTTTCTTCATTTGGGCCCGAGGGTGAACTAATTACAGTGTCTAAAGTTCAAGTTCTTTGTGACTTTACAAAGCATATTTTTAGGTATAGTAATTATTCTATTGGTTAAGCTGTAGTGTGACTCCACATAATGGTTTGAGCAAAAGTTGGTTACAATAGTCGCAATTATGAACTTGAAGTAGGACAATAATTTTATACTGTTTGTGCAATCTCTAATAATAATTTGGGCTGGGTATCGTTTAATTATTTTTCACTAGATGTTATATAGTGCGAAAGCGACACACTAGCCACAAATGCCCTTAGGCTGAGTAATGGACATAGCTCCTAATCTGTGCAACAACACCAATCACACTCTTTCACACAGCACATATTTACTTCGATAGGCACCGTACGCATTGATTGGTGCTGGGATTGAATCAGCAACTTTTTCGGTTATGGGACTTGAAGCCGCATTGGCCACCATTCACTGCAAGCCAAGTCGCACCATCAAACATGGCTCTATCCGTCGACTTGTTATTGCTGGTTTAGTGCAGGTCTGGGTTTCAAGCTGAAGTGTCTAAAATGTCGAAGGGTGATTTCAGAGCAGCACCTCTAGGGCTTTTCTGTAACTCGGCTCGTTCGGTCTCTGGACTCAGACCGAGACACATTTATCAGGAGAAGGTTAAGGTCACAGTCGGCCCATTTTAGCGAACGTGCTCGGAAATGCCAGGAGGGAATTGAGAGCGACAGTGCGTCATATCTAAAAGTTATTGGTTGGTTTTCTGTGTAGCATGCACAGCAAAAAATGGCTTCATGGTCTGTAATGTGACCACATACTGAGGAAATCCTAGCGGGAGTAGATCACAGTGCTATTTAGCCAGTTTTGTGCCTTCACAGCAAAAAGGATGATGAAAAGAAAAACGTAACCAAAAACAATATCATAGTCATATCTTATTTATTGATTTTTTTTTTTACTCCCTAATCTAACACATCAACATGAGCTTACGATATCTTGATTCAGTCCCTCCTTCAGGTATATTACCTTTTAGTACTGCACACTACACTATTAGAATTTAAGAATTTGTTTTGGACTTTTCTCTTCTATGATGAACAGTTTCTTTCCTGAGACGCAGACTACCATTAGTTTTGTTGGCAGGAGCTTGCCTGCTCAGCCCATCTATTGCGTTGCTTTTCGTTTTTAGTGTTGCTGTTTTATGTTCAGAGAAAAAAAAAACACCTGAATAATAGATAAACCGGGAACCACTACTCCTGATTTACGCAGCAGTGAGCCTGACAGCAGACAGACGTGTTGATGTTACATCTGCTGAAGGAACGCTATTGATTTTACTTTGTGTGGTGCTGTCAAAACTTCCTGCAACTTACTGATTGCAGGCGATGTTGACTGAAGTTCACCTAACTAAACCTACTGACAAAAGATCGCTACAACTGAGTTCGTTCTTATGATGCTGTTTTAATGTCTATTTGCCTAAATAGTCTAAAAAAGTTGTAGAAGAGCAGTTTATTGACTTGTTATCTGGCCACATCACCCATAAGACGTAGCTCTAGCTCTTTTTTTTTTTAATGATCCTTTCCCTCAGGTATGCGTCTAGCCCTTGCCGATGCGGGAGACACTGTGGAGGACGCCAACTTTGTGGAGACGATGGCTGACGCGGGGATCCTCCGCCTGTACACCTGGGTGGAGTGGGTCAAAGAGATGATCGCCAACCAGAACAGCCTGAGAACTGGGCCCGCCGATACTTTCAATGACCGGGTGTTTGCCAGGTACATAAGGGCGCTCTTATTTGGGAAAAGATATCCTATTGCACCAGCATTGCTAAGGAATTTACATGAATGGAGTTATAATTACTGTTGTTATTTTCCTTGTACTGTATACCGTATTTTCCAGACTATAAGTCGCTCCGGAGTATAAGTCGCACCGGCCACCCTGGTGCACCGTTGACAAGCTTCTCCCAGCAGCACGTTGTTCAAGCACCCATTTGCAAACTCGTTCCCCAAGCTGTGACCATCTAGCTTTTAGCCCACAATGAACTTTGTAAAGTGTAAAAATAACAAACAATAATAACAAAAATGTGAAATTATATATTTTGATATATAAGTCGCACCCCAGCCAAACTATGACTTTTTTTTGGTACTTATTATCCGGAAAATACAGTCAGTCAGTAGCTTGGCTGATATTGTCTCCAGCATTTTGAACAGAGACTGAAGCCAACTTGATATTTAGCACATATTAGCAAATGGTTTCTACTCAGCCCTTTTTGATAGCATCCTGCTCTTTCCACCAGCCTTTTTACACCTCAGCGGTCTTGCAAAAACTGAACAACCCACTCGACTTGTACCTCAGGAATCATAAATGCTGTGGAACGCCGCCTATTTCACACTGATTGCATGGGTTTTGTGTTCTCTGCAGTGAAATAAACGCAGGCATCTTGAAAACGGAGCAGCACTATGAGCGCATGATGTACAAGGAGGCGCTGAAGAGTGGCTTCTTTGAATTTCAGGTAAACGCACAAAGGAACAGGAACAGGGCTTGTTACTGCTTATTCTAAACTAAGGCGTAAACAATTACCACAAGAGGGGACAGGATCATGGTATTTTGCCAACTATTATTATTATCAAAACATATAAAACCAACAATCAGAGAAATCCAAAGGGAGTACCCAAAGGTTCTGTGACCAACTTAAAGAATTAGGCCACTGTTTTTCCTTACTTAGATATGTTCTAACCCGAGCTTAGACGAGTTGATGCGTACCTGTCTGGTCTTTGTGCGTGCGCTCAGTCACGCAAAAGACCAAAGATGTTGTTAGCCTCTCCCAGCATATTCCTATGGAAGCGGTGAAGTTGACGTGACCAAGCTCTTCCACGTTTTCCATATTCAAATACAGTTACATGCGTAGTTACACGATCCAAGTATAGTTACACAAAATTAATAGATTTTCTAAGTGGATAACACCTAGGAGCACTTCGACGTCCGCACAGTAATATCTTCACTCCTATAGAATTCTCTCCGCGGACGTCTACATGCTCCTAGGTGTTATTACGCCTTACAATAACTTACAGTACCCCTTTTTATCCGCTTAGAAAATCGACATGTTTAATTTTGTGTAACTATACTTGAATCCAGGGGCGCCGGAAGTGCTGCAGCACCCCCTGGTTGCGAAGCTTGAAAGATTGCAATGACAATAAAATGATGGCTTATGAATATATCTGGTAGCTGTTTCATTCTGTTCCACAACATTGTAAGCCTAAAGCCTTGTTTGAGTGAAGGATGAAGAGAGGGATAATTTTAATGGTAATAAAAAAAACTTACTTAAAAACTTTTCAATGCATATTGGCCAATCAGATTTGTCTTGACAAGATCGTAATTCAGCCCGCACATAGCATCTACTTGCTTGCTGCTGTGTTATCCACACACAGAGACTCTCTTTGTCCATGCACTATTGCACATATTTAATCTACAAACTGTTCACAAGTGTATTTGTGTAATGAGAAATGTGCACGCTGTAACTGCGACCCATGTGCGCTCTCCCCCTCCCTCGCTCTGCATGAACCTCGCTCGCTTGCTCCTCGGTGAAGTCTTCGGGATGATAAAAGGTGTGTGGTATTTATGAACACTTTTGCCGTTGTGTCCCATTGGTCAGTGACTGTATAAAACCTTTGTTGTTTTTGTACAACAGATAAAATGCTAACTTTAGCTTGATTTATAGCGCTGATGCTCCAGACTGAACTGCTGCATTAGATTCCTGCAGACTATAGAGCCTGCTCTGCCTTGTGTTACATAATATCTATACAATTCTATAACCCCCCGCACCCCCTGCCGAAAACGTCCTCCGGCGCGCCTGCTTGAATCGTGTAACTACTCACATATGCTGGGAGAGGCTAAATGCTAACAACATCTTTGGTCTTTTTGCGTGACTGAGCGCACACACAAAGACCAGACAGGTAAGCATCAACTCATCTAAGCTTCCGGTAAGAACATATCTCAGTATGCAAAAACGGTGGCCTGTTCCTTTAAAGCTGGGGTACCTGATTGTTCCTGCTCAAACACTGACATTTTTTGTTTTGGCCCAAACTTGTTTCTAACTCTCACAATCCCTCCTGTGTATTCGAATTGTTCAAAGAATTTAATTATATGCACATTTCACACCCGTATACAGCCGTGAGTAGTGGCAAAGTGAAGCAGGGCGGCCACCCCCTAAATTCCACTAATTTAGATTAGACTTCTATCATCCATTGCTAACTAAAACTTTAGGTGAAGACAATACAGCAAGGTCTGTGTTTTGCTGTGTTTACAACTTGCTCTGAGGTGGCAAAAAAATAAATGTATTCTATAACACCAAAAAATCAGGTACCCCAGAGGAAGATATTTAGTTTATCACAAAATGTTTGCATTAAGATGAATCCAACTGTGTCATCTAAATTTCCTGTTAGATTTTGACATAATAATGGTTGTCTTCTTGTTTTTGCTGGTGCTTATTTATGTATTTCATTTTACTCTTTGGTATTCATAGAGGGAATTGTAACATGCATTTTGGACGATTATTTGTTTCCAGGCTGCCAAAGACAAGTACCGTGAACTGGCCATTGAGGGCATGCACAGGGACCTGGTGTTCCAGTTTATCGAGAGGCAGACCCTTCTGTTGGCTCCAATCTGCCCACACCTTTGTGAATACACATGGGGCCTGCTGGGGAAGGTAACTACCACCTCGCAGCTCGCTTTTTGAATGCTACATTTCATCTTCCTCAATTTCTGCAGTCTTCTTGTCCACCTTGTACTCACTCATAACAGAATAACAGACTTTGGAACTTGCTGTGTTCATTTACATCCGTGAATGCACCTGGGAGCAGCAGTGGAAAATATAGACACACGCTTTACATGGGCCTTTAGTTGTGGTGCTCCCAAGGCTCATTTACCTGTGTGAAATGCTTACCAGCAGCAGGCACGCACTCCCATCAGGAGCCTGTTTTCACACCATGCATTATTTTATTTTAATGTTGTCCTCTTGAAAGAGATGGAAGTGTCAACGCATGTTCCCAAAAGCACATCCAGCCTGGAGTATTTTTCACTCTGAAGTTTATGAATATGAAAAAGGCCCTGCGCGGCTTTTCAGCTGTCGCTTAGCAACAACAAAGGGCTCATAACTAGTGATTTTTTTTTTCTTTATCATCATGTGTGGAGCAGGGCTAACAGGAAAGTCAAGAGGCAATCGTAACTCTGCAATTTGGATGCGTGCACATGCCTAGTTATTACGGAGCGCGTCTGCCGAGCTGCAAGACTGCACTGACCTCTGCCTTCGGTGATTTCAAGAAGGTTTTGAAGCGCTGTTGACTTGGCTTTTGTTTTTCATTTAATGCTGTGTTATTATAAGAGGTCAAAAGTGAAACTAGTCCACAGTTTTAAGTCGAGGTACTTTAAGTTTCATAACGAAGTGTGGAAAAGTGTAGACAAACAGCCAATCTTCAGAGGGTCACTGTAATTGATTGAATAGGTTGCGTTCACCGTCTCTAGAATTTGATGATGTGATATTCTCAGATGGAGGGCAGAGACCAACTTTAATGGGAGAGAGATTAATGAAAATCTACAAATGGATAACCTGATCTTGATTTGTTGGATTAATCTTTTGGCTGAAAGTCCTTTCTCATGACCAGCATCACACATACATTTCTGAATATTGTCACCTCTTTTGGAGATCATGAGAAGATAAATACACATCCTATTTTATAACAGAAAAGTCTGTTTTGTTACATGTAAATAGTCCTTGGAATTACAGATATTTTTTCTACACTAATGAATGATTGAAAATTGCATAGAAGAATCAATGAAGGGGTTATGGTAACTTTAGTGAGAGTGAGGGCCCCTTCACAAAAGAAAAGTAATACGCCGCATTATCTGTGTGAGTTTGCCAGAATAACCCGTGCATCAATAGGAGCAGCCAAAAGTCATTCTTTTCTTTTGGCTCATTGATGTCAGCGTAATAGAAATGTCACTCTTGCTCTTGCATAAATAAATGAGTTGAATTAAGGTAGAGATCAATGTGTTTACCGAGGGAACGTCTTCAGCATCTTTCCAGAGCCATAGGTCTTTTCGCTAATTAAAAAGTCCAAACAGTTCGGCATATTAATTAAAAGTGGAAAGTAAATGGTTGGTCATGTACATTTTCATCACTACACCTTCACTAGAATATATGTTTTTGTTTTTGTGTTAAGCATTAGCCAATAGCCATGTAATAGTCTCGGAGTTTAGTTCCCATACATCCCAATAGTCCCAATGGAAATGGTTGATTTTGACATTTTTGTGGTCTCTGTCTGCTTCTTTACACTTTGCCAATATCGGCTCTCTCTCTCTCTCTCTCTGTCTCTCTCTCTCTGTCTCTGTCTCTGTCTCTGTCTCTCTCTGTCTGACTGCAGCAGAGCGGTAAACTACAGCCCAGATGAACAGAAAGGGAAAGTCTTAGCTCCATGATACCTTTTACATTTTTAGAAACAGTTTTGGAATGACTGAAATACAGCTCGCTAAAAACAAAAGCAGAGGCCGCCCTAATTAAATATGCATGCGCGATCATAATGCGCAAATAGCGCGGCTGTTTCTCGATCGACAGTGAGCAGGTCAGAACTAGGACTAAACCTGGACTAAGCAGGACTCAGTGTGTTGAACTGAGCAAAGAAAAACATCACTGTCATACATTCTGTGCACATTGTGTATAATAGAGACTACAGTAGCCTATGCATTCTGCTATTTAGGAGCCAAAACCTATTTTAGAGCAAAAAAACAATAACAGGATTCAATTGATTGCATTATTTTCAAATCTCAGAAATGGATTTAAAAAAGGCTTAAAATCCCCATATAACCGCGAATTAACCCCGTATGTTCCGGACCTTTGCTTGACTTTTATTTTTTTTCCTTTCGGACCTTGGTGAAATTTAATTTGTGACTCCTGTCCTACAATATAAAGCTCATTCTTAAACTAAAATAACAAACAAACAAACTTTGTTTGACAAAAAGAGTTGTCCATGACATGGTTAAAGTAAGGCCTCAGGGAAAGTGTCCTCGCTTCCTGATAAGCCCATTAGCGATTTCAAAGCTGTCCTCAGCGGTGCAGAAGGAAAAGAAACCAAGTGCTATTTCTCTTCCTGTAAACTTGTGGTCACGTGATGCGCTCCCGTTTGACTAACAGGCAGCTGCAGAGCGGCTCATGCGGTAAATTGAGATGTAATTGCGCGATAAAAAATGTACGCCGTTAAAATTGATTTGCGTTAATAACGCGATATTTTGGACAGCACTAATAAAGGACAATAAATTAAGAAATGATCAGATGCACTACACTTAAGGGGTCATTTACCAAGCGTTTACTCATGTGCAAAGCAGGTGGCACGTGCAAAAGTGAATCAACAGCCAGCAGTCATTTGTGCATTATTTCCTCACGCATCATTCTCTCATTTTCATATCAGATTTGGGGTTTGAATATAGTCACGCATGCAAATGGCCTATTTAGCACCTGATAAATGACCCCCTTTTACTGTGAATTAGCTCCGAGACTCTAACTCTGGATTGAGATTGCAGTTCACTTTTTTAACACATAGTATCATATGGGCGACCATTTGGGAATACAAGGTATTGGAGTGAATAATAATAAAGTTCTTTGTGATATGATTTGAGAGACTTTAGTCTATGAAAAGCACTGCATAAATAAGATTCCCTTCTCTAACTCATTTTAGAACCTGTCTGTAGAGGTTCTAAAAGTTGTATAAAAGTTTATCATTAAACTTTTATACATGGGACCCTGAAAAGACAGGACATTTTGTGGGATATGCGGAGGATAATTATGTAATCTAAAAATTGCACCTCTGTGGATTTGCAAGTTGCTCCCCACTGTGAATCAAGTTGTAAGTCGATTTCTTTCTTGTCTCTGTTTCAGACCACCTCCCTGATGAAAGCGTCGTGGCCAGTGGCAGGTCCCGTAGACGAGGTGCTGATCCGCTCGTCTCAGTACCTGATGGAGACGGCCCACGACCTCCGGCTGCGCCTCAAGGCCTACATGCAGCCGCCAAAAAGCAAGGCAAGACCCATCCCTCCTGTCACGCACGCTCCGCCGGGCCCGCCTATAACTCTCCGTCAACTTTCTGATACCAGATTGATCTCCTCCTTCTGCGCCATTCGTTTTAAACCCCAAGTGTTTACAGACCGCAGTAAATAAATCACATCTAGCGGAGTATGGCTTCAGTCCCCCAGGTGCTGTTTAATACACAGCACAATGAGGCGTAAAGTAATGAAACTTCAGCTCAAGAAAGTTATCAGATGATACTGTGGCTGAGGGCATTGTTTTTGAAGTTCAGTTCATCTTAAGGAGGTGTTAAATTTGCTTAAGAAATGAGCATGAAGTCGGATACAAATCAAATGTGTTGAGCAAAAAGCAATTAGCAACTTCAGTGATACGCCAGAAGGGAAACGGGAAAGTTGGTAACAAATTCATGTTTTTTGTCTTGTTTTATCCAAATTATTCCTTACCCTCCAAGTAACAACCGAGCATACTTTTTGTTTTTCTATGTTTCCACATTGTTATAATGTTATATCGTCATCAAAAACATACCTTTTAGTAGTATTTGGGTTCAATAATCCTGCATATTCAATCCGTCCCGTCTTCCGCACTGTGTCGATACCCTCAGCAAACTTGATTTTGTCCGTGTCAAACCCTTTCATGCAGAGATGAGCTTGTTTGCCAGTTAAGTTTTTGCTATACTGCTCTAGTCACCGGAGCAAAGAAGGAAGAGCTACGTTCGAGTAACGTCTACTGTACGTCTATTTCTCGACACATGCATTATTTAAAGTTGTAAGATGTCTGTGTAGGCTCTCAGTCATGCAGGAGTTGTCCATCTTCAATTAAGGTTTTTTTGTCATCTTCTATACTCTGTAGTTGAAGTGAAGGCTTCGTCAGCGACACTAAAGTTAGTATTTAGTAAAGTATAGACCACAGGAAGGAGTTTAGCTTGGTTAAGTCCCTCCCCTCTATTAACGGCCACTCTCACCTGTGGGGGTAAGCAGGTGGGTCAGCTGATCACTGCTAATTACCTGCCTATAGATCGGTCCTGGGCTGAGTTTCAGCCTCATTAGCGTGACAGGTGTGAGTTAGATTGTTAGGACTTAGAACTACAAAGATGTTTACCCACAGGTGAGAGTAGCCGTTTATAAAGGGGAGGGACTTAACCAAGCTAAACTCCTCCCAGTGGGCTATATCTCATCTGCGGACTGAGCTGTAACTTTAGGCTCCATCCGAAACCTACAAATTATAGCCTCTATGTCCTAATCCTATGCTCCATCCGAAACCACTAAATTGGTAAGAGGTCTTACGCCAAACCGGATGTGCGTCAGCGTCCACCATGATAAGATGCGTCCGAATTGGTCTGCCAGTTAGGAAGGAGTTAGGGGAAGTGGCCTGTTTGCTAACTATCATAGCCACTTTAGCATAGGGACCTCTGATGCTAACTTACTGGCGATTAGGAGCTATGTGCCATCCCATAAGCCACTGCGGCAATCTCCCCACCCCCCTCGCCCCCACCCTCGAGTGATTCATGCGCAACCACTGTTGATTGACAGGTGCACATTTGATTAAAAATAAAATAAAAAATAAGATTCTGCACAAGCCAAACTTTATAAAAGTGACAAAATACATGTTAGAGTCACCACAGCACAGTCACATGGTTTTAAAGAGCCTTCTCAGTAAGTAAGTAAGTAGTTTGTGCTTTTGTTTTCATTTAGTAGAAACTTAAGCCACATGGTTAATTTGCATACTGTAGCTTTATGAAACAGCTGTTGAGATAAAATAAAGGGAAATGTGAAGGATCATTTGGATGTTTCTCTTTCTTTCTTTTCTTTTTTTTCCCACCTTAAATGTCTTTATTTGGACACTATGTTGTTGTTGGACAATATACAGTAGGTGGCGGTATGCACTTTTGTTTGGCCTGCACTGAACTTTAAAGAAGACAACAACAGCTGTTGGTGATGTCACTTCCCCTTCCCCTGGGTAAGGACGGTCGAATTGGGCAAATGCTGCTGAAGCAGAAGTTCACTAACTGCATAGAGATCTAACAGTTGACCCCATGAAAGGTTAAGGATTAGTAGCTAGTGTTAGTACTTAGTGGCTACAATGTAATGGTTTCGGATGCAGCCCTAGCTCCTGATCCTTACCTTTCATGGGGTCAACTGTTCGATCCCTATGCAGTTAGTGAACTAGAGCTTCAGCCGCATTTGCCCAATCCGACAGTCCTTACCCAGGGCGGAAAACACAGGGCACGTGACATCACCAACAGCTGTTTCTTTACTTCTTCTTTAAGGTTATTGGTGGACTGCTGGCCAAACAAAAGTGCATGCCGCCACCTACTGTATTGCGTCTGCAACAACATAGTGTCAAAATAAAGACATTTAAGGAGAAAAAAAGAGAAGAAAAATCCAAATGATCCATCACATTTCCCTTTATTTATCGTTATTTTATCTCAACAGCTGTTTCATAAGCTGCATCACCCATAGTATTGGACTGCAAAATATACTGCAGCCACTGACTTTAATGACTCAAACATGAACCACAATAATGATATGAAGCCTCACAAAAACAGACGATGATAAAAAAGCTGTTTCAGACTTGCCTTACACAGCTACAATGCTTACAATGCTCTGGTCAAATATTTCACCAAATTCTGTCCTTTGGTTCATCTTCAGAGAAAGATGCAGCATTAACACACAGTGAGGTCATTAACACACAGTGAGGTCTGCTCCTCCACTGCAAAGTATGCAAATTAGCCATGTGGCTTTAAGTTTCAACTAAATGAAAGCAAAAGCACAAATGTCTTCATTTAGGCCATTTACTGAGGCAGCTCTTTAAAACAGTGACATGTGACTGTGCAGTAGTGACTCTGACATGTATTTTGTAACGTTTATAAAGTTTGGCTCGCGCAGAATTCTTTTTTGTATTGTTATTATTATTATTATTATTATTATTATTATTGAATGTGCGCCTGTCAATCAACAGTGGTTGCGCATGAAGAATCACTCGAGGGTGGGGGGATTGGCGGCGCGGTGGCTTATGGGATGGCACATAGCTCCTAATCACTAGTGATGGGCCACCGGAGGTCCCTATGCTAAAGTAGCTATGATAGTTAGCATACAGGCTCCTTTCCCCAACTCCTTCCTAACTGACAACACTATTCGGAGGCTTCTTATCATGGCGGACGCTGACGCACATCCGGTTTGGCGTTAGACCTCTTACCAAAATTTTGCTTGTTTCGGCTCCGGCCTTTGTGTCGCTGATGACGCCTTTTGGATGAGAGGCGAAACGTTCGACACTTCAACTACATAGTACAGAAGATGACTCAAGAACCTTCATTAAAGTTGTAATGTGTACAAAAATATGCATTAAAAAGAAAGCTAGAGAAGAGAGAAAATAAGATTGTTGTTAATCATTCGATTTTGAAGAAATGAAGAGTTTGACATAAATCTCTATTGTGAGTTTTCCAGTTCCAACATTTTCCCCTGAATTGGCTTAAACATTGATATTGTTATTAGGACTGTGAGTGACCTGGGGAGCGGTATTGACAGACACAGTATCTCCTGCTCCCAGCCTGTTTTTAATCGATCTGCTGCAAATGGAACCGGGGATAAAGGATGATGCAAGAAAATATCGCAAATGGCTCCTAAATAAAGTTACACGGTGCCCAGAGAAGTAAAGTAAAGATATTCCTTACGTCTATTAGTAATTCACATTTTGTAAGTAATATGCAATCTCTTTCAACATAAACAAAAATATAAAAATACTTTGATGCTTCCTTTAACAGCGTATTTCTGCCAAGTTGTATACAGTCTTCATCCTTTGGTCCATTTCCAACTTAGGTTGCTTCCATGCTTCACAACTGTGCACATCATACAGCTGTCTTTCATTTCCTGCGACTAGCTTAAAATATATGGACGTAAGACTTTGTGGATAAATAATTTTTTAACTTTTTTTTCCCCCTCCCTGAACAGAAGGGTGACACCAAGCCTCCCGCTAAGCCCTCCCACTGCACCATCTATGTCGCCAAAAACTACCCCACCTGGCAGCACAGCGCCTTATCCCTGCTCGGCAAGCACTACAAGGTACAAGTGACACCTCAAACATAACAGTTCTGCACTATTTATGCTTGAATAGTCAGCTCGGTTTGGTTCTTGTCCAATGGGTTTGTGCTCTTTTCTGTCTCAGAGCAACAACGGAGTCCTTCCCGACAACAAAGTGATCGCGAACGAACTGGGAGCGCTGCCAGAGCTGAAGAAGTTCATGAAACGAGTGATGCCCTTCGTGGCTATGATCAAGGTACAGCTACTGTGGTTTTTGGGAAAAGAAACGTGGATCTGTCATCCAGTTGACAGTCACTGAAGGGAAGGGAAAACGAGGCTAGAACACATTGCTTGAGGCTATTGACCTCTTGACACCCACTTCTTTAACCGAGTGCATTTTCTCCAGTTCGACTTTACCCAAATCTAAAAGCCTCTTGACCGGAGCTTACAGCCTATAGGCCAGAATAATGTCTCATTTGAAAGTTAAGACCTACAAAACTGATGTAAACAGATTTTTATCCTTACCATGTTGTCGTCACTTTTTCAACATTTTTGCCACCTTTTCATCCCTTTTTATTTACAAATTGAGAATTAGGGTAGGCAAGTTATGAATCTGTTGAGAGGGACCCTCCCAACGGGCTCAAAACCTTGTCTTTTAATGCACCACTCAGCATAGGAACATCATCCACAAAATCAGCTGTTAGGGCAGCTGGGTGGGGGTTTGTTGATGGGCAGTTACTGCCCTCTTCAACTGGCCCGCTCTACACCCTGGCTTTTTAATGCACCTCACTATGCAGGGCTTACATCACACTTCACATCATACTTCACATATAACTCAATTAAACAAATATAATAATAATAATAATTAAACCCAAATTAAATTATATTGAGGATGGTAATGACAACTGGGAAGTAGCAAGATCTCAGAGTATAATATGCATTAATGCACCTTTATAACATAAAAGTAGCACATGCTTTTGTTGGTTCTTTATTTTGCTGTTGTTTTTATTTTATTCTTCTTCATTATTTATTGTTACTTTGCCCTATGTTCCTTTGTTTATGATTTGCTCCTTGTAAATGTTAATTGTAATGTTATTATTTTTATTTCGGGGTGGGCGCTTATAATCCTTTGGCTTCAGCCCACTCCCTTTGAGCAGGTTAACTGCTCAAACAAATAAATAAACTAAACTAAACTATGCCACTTTTTTGTTGTGACAAAAAACACTGTTCTGTTGCTCTTTTGGGGCTTTTTTGTTGCATTTTCATCACATTTTTGTCATTTTTACATTGCTTCTTTGTCACTTTTTACCTAACTTTTTCTTGCTTTTTCATCACATTTTTGTCACTTTTTCCATAATTTGCAGTTTTTTTATCACGTTTTTGTTGCGTTTTCATCCTCCTTTTCTTCTCGTCTTTGTCGCTATTTGTCAAGAGGTTAAGCGAGCCCTCTGTCCGATATAATATACAGCAGAAATCAAAATGACAGTCTCAGCCATAATACCGGCTCTATTCTTTCTTTCAAAAAAGTGCTCAGATGCATCACGAGTCGCTGCATTGTCGGTTGTGGTCTTTAAGCCAAACATTTTGTTAACCACTGCTCGCTTGTACATCCCCCTCCTCGCTCCCGATTGATCCTGTTTTTTAAATATACTCGTCTGATTGCTGCATCTTCTTTCTTATTCTTTCACCGTCCAAACAACAGCACAAAGGGCCACTTGAGAGGAGCAGTTGTTGTATATTGAAATAACTTTAATAGTTTTTTTATTGATTGGAGAGAGGGATTTTCAGGCTGCTACTTTTCTCTGCCTTTGTTCTCGTCTGGTCGCGCTGGGAATACTAACACTATTCTGCATCGCAACGTTATTGTACCAAATCTTATTTTATGTCCACTTTTACCAATAGCGCCTTCTCTACACTGTGCGAAAGTTGTTTTTGCTATTGCAGTTGTTGTTGTTATTATTAAGCCATAAACTTTATTTTGTGCTGACAGGCCTTTGAAAGAGATTAGGCCAGTGCTCCCCGGTTGTGCAGGTGTTTCTGTGTCTCGCTGCAGATAGTGAAGTTATTAAATTATCGTTATTTCTTTGTGTTCTTCCTAAAACTGTTCAAGTGGCTAGTTTTCTCACTGCGCGCCACTTGTTTGATGGTTTATTTTGCCATCTGAAAGCTTTATTCTTTGCTTCGTAATCTCATAGCAGCCGCCTCAGCATCACAGGGATCTTTCTGTCATAGATGGAATCACTTGATGTTCCAAAACGTTTCTACTGTTCAATAAAAGGCAAATCATTTTTGTCTTTTGTGTTCTCTGTGCCGTAGGAAAACCTGGAGAAGAACGGCCCCAGGGTTTTGGACCTGGAGCTGGAGTTTGACGAAAGGGCTGTCATCATGGAGAACCTGGTTTATCTCACCAACTCACTAGAGGTGAGCAAAAGGATGATGCTTGATTATTCTGTGTTTGTCGGACTAAAAAGTTATTACTGATATTATCTGCTGCAGTTTATTGATTTAAATGTTATAAGTACAAAATTGCATATTTATTAACGGCATTCTTTACTGGTATTGCCTCTGGATCCACCTTCAACCTTTCAAGACGAGCTGCAACTCACCCAAAACCTTTGACTCGTTGTAGTATAACCCCATTTATGCTGGTAGGGTTGTTCTAAAATGACATACAAAATTACTTTTATGTGACATGTATGACACCGGTCGTTCTCAAATATTTTACTCTTAAGACAACCTAAGAAAAAAAAATTAAAAACACTATATAGTGGGACTAAACTAAACCCAACCCTTGAGAATGTCTGATCTGTCAGATCTCAGAAGCTAAGCATGTTGGGCCTGACTAGGACAGTACCTGTATGTGAGACTTGGAATACTTGGTAGTCTGAGTAAATGGTTGACGGTGGTCACTTTGCCTGGCTCTGTCATACTATTCCCTGTCCATTCCATGCAGGGAAGTTAGTCTGGTCACGGAGCAATTGGAGCAGTTTGAACGGGCGGGCCTAACGTGTACAGATCGTCAGTGAAATAAACCAATTAGCAATTAGCGGACGTGACGACAGCAGTAGTCCAACTCACAAAATATGAACTCACGAGAACACGGAGGTAAAATCCTCGACTACTTCATCCGTGATTAGTTTTGGCTAATGTTGATGTCGTTAATTGAACTAACAACATAGTGATGCAGCGAGTGACTTAACCAATCACGACCGTCAATTCTCTGTGACGGTCGTGATTGTTCGGCTAGGCCTTAGCCGCCAATCAGCAACTTGCTTACCGTGTATGTCCAGACCCACCTTCTTTCGCGCAGAAAAGAAGTGGGTGTGGTTTATCAGGCTAGGTGGTCACTGGTCAGAGAGTCGGTTGCCTTCTCTCTGTGCCTCATAGACAGCTGTGGCGACCTACAGTATAGAGCAGGGGTCAGCAACCCATGGCTCTGGAGCCGCATGTGGCTCTTCAGCCTTCTTGTAGTGGCTCTTCAGCCTTCTTGTAGTGGCTCTTCAGCCTTCTTGTAGTGGCTCTTCGTCCCACTGGCGTGGGTATATGGTATTTGGTATATGACCAAATTGGGAGCTGGCACAATGAAAATATACTTCGAAAGCGTATGTAAACTACAATCTGTCCTCTCTTTCGGCTCAGCACCACTGTCATTCTTCTCAGTCAAACGCGCTGGGCCGACCTGCATCAGCCCAGTCCATGCTTTCAGCGTAGATGTGCCTGTGCGCCGCTCTCATTCATCTGCCCGCTCTCACAGAATGAGCCAATGTATTTACACAACTGTAGTCTCTTTGTGAGTAAACAGGGAATATATACTGTATAGTTCATAAACTTATTGGGACTGGGGGCCTCTCTCAAATGACGCTTGAATCGATGTCAGGAGGAGAAGCAGGACAGTGGCACAGATGGTAGAGTGGGTCGTCTCATGATCGGAAGGTCGGGAGTTCGAATCCCAGCTCCTGTGCCCGTGGGCAAGACACTTCACCCACCTGCCTCCAGTGTCTGCGTACATTGGTGTATGAATGAGTGTGTGAATTGGTGAGTAGTTCCTTGGTGTAAAGTAGGGATGGGACGAAATATCGTTTGGCGAAATATCGCGATACAAAACGTGACGAAATGCATCGAGTTCGAAAAAAATGGATCGTGAATTTTATTTTATTTTTATTTATTTATTTGTTTATTTTTCATGTAAAAAAATATTGTTAGTGCATATTATGTGACTGATGATGGCACACTTGGCACACTGACTGAAACCTGATGGAAGGGCTGAAGCCCAAATGGTAAATGGTAAATGGTCTCAACTTGTATAGCGCTTTTCCACCTACGTTAGGCAGACACTGGAGGCAAGCTGGGTGAAGTGTCTTGCCCAAGGACACAACGACAGTGTGCACCTTCAGGAGGTGGGATTCGAACCCCCGACCTTCCGATCATGAGACATCCCGCTCTAACATCTGCGCCACCGTCGCCCCGAAACATCCCTGCAAGTGTGAGCAATAAAAATTGGTGAGCATTACAGTTGTGCGGCTCTAGTCTTTGTTTTTTTTCACTACACATGTTAGATGTGTCTAGCTTTCTCCAGTCAAAATGTCAGTATTATGAGCGCCCCCACCCCCTCACCAGCTCTGCTAAACTCGGTGAGACACCACTGAGCTCAGCTGCCACTCAGGAAAAGCCCCTAATGCTCCAGTCAGCATTCAACACAGACAAAATCCTTCTACCTATATCCCCCGAAAAGACTCGTGAAGAGTTTGGCTTTAACCCATATGTGAAAAGCAAACAATTTTATTGCTATTTCCAGTTGGTCTAAGTGAACGATCTTCAATTTAGCCTTGTAGGTGTAGTAACAGTTGGGGAGAATTTCAACATTTATCTGCTGTGCTCTGTGAAGGACAAAACCTTCCTGGACTTAGATCCTAATCTCAGTCTGGAGAGGTGTGACGGATTAGCTCTGAGCCACATGTTGAGCCTCTAATCGCCCGCAGAGCCTTGTTAACACTTGTAAACACACACAGTGGCCAGCTGACACTCATTATTTGTGCATTTCATATTATTTTTCCCGCAGTTGGAGCAGATTGATGTGCTGTTTGCATCTGAGGCCGATGACAAGATTAAGGAGGACTGTTGCCCCGGGAAACCGTTCTGTGTTTTCAGATCTGAGGTACCTGTGGGCTGTTTCATTAGAATGCTGTGGTTTGTTTGATGCCACAAATGTAAATGTTTTGTTGTTTCCAAATAATATCTCAAAATAATCTCAAACACATCTTTATCACTATATTACACTTTGAAAAGTTGGAATGTTGAACTGAAACAGTTTAAACTAAATCCATATCTCCCATAAGCCCTTACTCTTGCTCCCCTTTGCTGTGCAGCTGTTTTATTAATAGCTTGTGTGGCTGTAGTGAAGCTATGGCGAGTGTTTTAACTCAACATGAAAGGATTAGGCTTAGCAAGAGATCGAGAGGTGAGGAAAGCATTTCCTGGTTATGCAGGACCTCGGTAAGAGCTAAGCCTCTGGTGAAGATTCAAAGATTGCTCAAAAATGCGCTAGCGGCTCAAAACACAACTCCAGGTATGTTTTTGATGAGGGAACAACATAACACGTTAAAAAAGCTCTTAAAGGGTAACTTTGCATGACACCCTCCGTTTGATTTATCTTACAACTTAAAACATTTGTGTCTTCAATCTGACAGATATTGGCAAATTCTCACAAGCTTTGAGTTCCGGCAACAACACCAAAAGGAAAAACTATAATAATCCTGCTTCAGTTCTAGACCTGTTTCTGATTACCTATTATCTTTATGAATATTGACATGCAAATATAATAATAATCGATGTAGTTTGTCTGTGTTTTTTAGCCCGGAGTGTCTGTGTCCCTCATAAACCCGCAGCCCTCCAGCGGTCTGTTCTCTATGAAGCTGGACGTCCGTCAGGGCGACAGCAGGGACAGCATCGTGCGGCGTCTCGCCAAGTCAACAGACTCATCAAAGGTCAGAGCCATTAATATGCCACAAGGCTTCAAAAAGTACAGCTAAAAGGAAGGGGAACGATACAACTCGAGCACTCACATGAAAAGCAGTCACAAAGTTGAGAATGAAGAGTGTGTACAGTTTCTTTGATAATGCACCATTTTACACATGTTTGTAAGATGTGTGTTGGTCATTGTTAACTGTTAATGTTTTTGTTTTCATTTTAGTATTAAGAGATCTAAGGGTTGTTGACTTTTGTAATGTTGGTTTACTCAAGAAATAGATTTATGCTCTCCTCTAGCTTCCCCACTTCACTCGTCATTTAAACTGACCTCTGTGTGTATCATCCAAAAACAGATCTGTCCCGCGTGAAGCTGATGAGGTACGAAGACCCCCTGCTGGGCCCCGCCGCGTGCCCGTCCTGGGACAAGAGGAGCAGGGCAAACTCCCCATCTCCGAAAAGTCTGTGTTCAACGTCAACCTGGAGCAAAGCAAGATCACTCTGGCCGACAACGGACTCACGTGGACATTGGGGACTCTCTGGTTTACATAGTTCAATAAACACTATGTAATGGTGTCATGGGTGAAGTTGTGTGGAACGTCCAGGCTTTGACAAAGAAGTGCATACATGTTAACTGTTAGTCATTTTTAATTGTATTTTCGGGAGATTTAAAATGTAATGCATTATCCGACAAATTCACACGCATGATATATTTTGTGAAGGGACCTAAACATTTTTTCCTGTAAGTATTAAACTAAAGCATAATTGAAAGAATAAACCTCGCCCTCTAAAAAAGGTCAGTAAAGCTTCTCTCTCATGGCAATATCTCTGCTGGTTATTTCACTTGTGTAGATTTCAATGTCACTCTCCACTGTCGGATAATGCAAACGGTGAATAAATAAGGCTTTATCTTTGTAACTTTTAAATAAAAGTTTTCCGAATTGAATAGCCAAACATCCACGTAAATATAGAAGTTATTTCTAAACCTTTGTATTGCTGTCCCACCTTCTCGGGTTTTGATATAGATGCCAATGGTGTTTTCTGTGTCCAAGGTCAGACAAATTCCGTTAAATAAAATTCACAGTTTTCCGTATTCCAGTGCAAAGATGGACACAATACTTTGAAAAGTATCGCATATGCAACTCGCTTGTGTTGCGAGTTGGTGTCCAATCTTCAGCAGAGCTTAGTTTATGTCTTACATCACTCTCCTTTCCCCATTTCCTGTTGTCACCTACTATCAAACAAAGCCAGGGTCAAAAATATATCTCATACTAATGTAACTCAAATGGCTGCTGCTCCTCTGTAGTTTTTATGGGAGAAGTTTCTCAGTCTTCACCCTGTGGAGATGCAGAGAAAGACCATCCTGTGTATAGTATGTAATAGGAAATCAGCATGCAGGCTCCTCAAGGCTAGAGGTATTGAGGTGAAGATGTGCAGAGAAGATTTAAAGCCTGTTACGCATTTTACTTGACTGAATACGTAGTAATACAGAAGCCAAATAAAATTGAGTCTCATTATCCTTCAAGACTGCGTGCACTTAATTTTAGACTCTTTGATTAAATAAATGTGCCAAGAGCCAAATGTAAATATTTTAACACTGACCTATTGGGAAAGGGAAGTTTAACAACCTTTTGAATATTAGTTAAAATATTCAGCTTATGGAAGATGTGGAGAGTAATTTATGGCCCATTGCTTGCCTGGCCAGCCTATTTTTCCCCTTTCGATACTTTCGATTAGAAAGTAGGTATGGCCAGACTAATGCAATCCCTCGCCTTTAGAGGAAGACAAAGCCAAATTGGTTTCCATAATGAGAACGAAGCTTTCTTGGGTGCAAATTTTCCTCAAATATTTCCATCCATCCATCCATTTTCCGCTTTCCGGGCCGGGTCGCGAGGCAGCATCTCAGCAGAGATGCCCAGACTTCGCGATCCACACACCTTCCAGCTGTTCTGGACCCGGCGACACCAGCCATCTCGGAGACATAGTCCACCAGCGTTCCTGGCCCCCGAGCCTCTCCAATAGGACATGCCTGAACACCAGCGAGCGACCAGAGGCATCCGAACAGCCTAGCCACTCAGCTGCTCCTTCGACGGAGGACACGACTCCCCCGAGCTCCTCCCGGTAACTGAGCTCCTCACCCGATCTCGAGGGTCGCCAGCCCCTGCGAAGGAACTCAAATAATTTCCACTAAGCTTTTTTTTTAGATACAGAGTTGTTCTGAACCCTTAACATGTTTTCCGGACTATAAGTCGCACCTTTTTTTGGCTTTGTTTGGCTGGGTGTGCGACTAATATATCAAAATATATAATTTTGTTATTTCACACTGACGCCGCTAGAGGGCGCTCTCGACTTGTGTCGCAGTATCTGCTACTCTTGTACCACTGAAGATCTAAAAAACGGTAATCAAGTGGCCGAAAAAAAGTGTGGTCGAGAAACTTGTGAGGGACTGGCGAATAGCGTAGGTCACTCTTATTGCAATGAAGAAAACAAGAAAAGCTTATTCGCAGGCTAAAAGCTAGATGGCCACAGCTTGAGGAACGAGTTTGTAAATGGGAGCTTGAACATCGTGCTGCCGGGAGAGGCTTGTCAATGGTGCCGTTAGCCTCCATGCCCAAGTAGTTGTTTTTTCTTCTCCATAATGATTTTTTATTTTTTTGGCTGTTGCGACTTGTACTCCGGAGCGACTTATAGTCCGGAAAATACGGTAGTTGGACACCTGTTTTCATACGAGTTGTAGTTTTATGTTTGCACTCTGTACCAATCTATGTTGTCTCAAATACCCAGCTTCACATTTTGAAGCCAAACCCATCATCTCAAAGAGGCATTCACACATACCACATCTGATAATTCCCAGCCTATTATTCACATTCATGCGTTTTGATGTCCATCTGCTCGCTGGTGCCGTTGCTGTTGCTTGTGTTTTTTTTTGTGCCTTAAAGCTTGTGAAGGGTGGCAGCGACACAACTCGAGGCTTATCTCTGTCACCCAGCTCCGGGGCCTTCAGAGCGGCTTTATCTGCCTGCCACACACACCCTCTTGCTGGGTAAAAGTGTCGGCCTGGTTCCCCCTAAGTCTGCTCATTCCTGCTGACTCCAGTGCACCCGAACACCCCCCGCCTGGGTCATGGAGCAGGCTGCAGTCACACAACAGTGAGTATGTCTTAGCGCTGCGCTGTGGTTGTCACGGACGGCCAATCGAATTAACACCAAATGGCTTACTCTGGCTTTGTGGCTTCCAAATGCTGCTGCTGTGCCTTTTGAGCTACTGTACATTTCCTCCTTGGTGGACGTTATACTCAGTGTTGTACTTGATAATTGTGTTTCACTACTTAATTGGAAGTGAGTCCAATATTAATAAAATGAATTTATAGACCCAAAGAGGAGGAATACGAACTCAAATATATAAGATAACTCAAAATAGATTTAATACTTTTAAAATGCTACTATTTCCTTTAACAGTTCCCGCCTTTACACATTCTACGTTTAACTATTGCTAGATTAATGTTTGGTTGTCACTACTAATACATTATTAGGAACCCAAGAGTATCCCTGAGAGAATAGCTTTCCTTGCAGTTGACTCTGGCAGCCTGACTTACTTGTATTGGAAGAGAATACATAAACCCAATGGGCTTCTTTAGAATGGGCTCCGAGCTCCCCTATTTATCCGTATTGCACCACGTAGAGGTGAAGTTGCTCCACTGCTAGTGCATTCTGAAATCAACATTTCAAAATGGCCAGTAAAAGCTTCTTTTTTTTTTTGTTAATAAATCTACAAGCTTGTTCTTTCAGACCAAGGCTGTCACTCACCAAGCGCTCCTCTTCAGACTTCCAGTTCCAGGAAATGGAGTTTAACCCAAGAAGTCAGGAGGGCTGCTGGAGGTCAGACTTTGCCCCTTCGGTGACGGACATTGTCTTTACTCAGCCAGGACTGGGCGTCACCACGACAAACGTCACCATGATCACACAGACGGGTGGGGACTGGAGCACCGGGCTTTTTGACATCTGCAGTGACAGGAACATAGGTAACACAACAAAGAGGTACAACAAGTTGTGGAAGGGATTCTCCTAATTTTCAAGTGGCATTGCATAAAATCCTTCCAGTTCTCTCAAGTGATTCAAGTATGTTCTTCATCTGTCTATGGCTTTTGTTTAACGTTTAACAAATACAGTGTAACTTTCAGGGTTAATTTTGTCAGAAACTAGGACTAGAGATGTTGAAATCTTTACCTTTTACATGTTTCAGCCGCCATCTGCATGCGTCATCAGAGGTATCACCGGCTTGCGGTGAAGTGTCACTTATCAGCTGTTCTTCCTTCCGAGGCGTGGCCAGCCTGATGGTCCTGACAGGTCCATCAGACTGGCCACATCTCCAATCCTAGTGTCTGACAAAATGAACCCTGAAAGTTATATTGTAACACAAGTAGACACGATGAACGTTATGAAGTTTAACAAATAAAGTTTACCCTATTACTTGGGATGGAAATTCAATACATGTTACCATGTGTCTCCTTTTAGTTATTATGAAATACAACTGGAAACCTAGACATCATATGGGTTTTGACATCACAATCGTGAACTCCTTGTGGCGAATACTGCATTTTATTCCAGTTACATTTGTGTTGGATAATATTGCAAATTACACATAGGACAACCTTAGAAAAAAATAATACTTTAATGAGATAATCCTTTATTGATCTTACAATGGAGAAATTCCCTTGTTAAGATCTAACATTCCAGAAATGGCACAGTTTGAGCTATACAAATATAACACATTTTTAAAAACAAATCTCATTAATCTCATTTTTTAGGTGTTCTTGGAGCATTTGTGCCTTGCTGTTTGGACATGAGTTTGGCCCACCAGTTTGGAGAGAGTTTTTGCTTGACTGTTCTGCCTGGATCCACATTTGCTCTGAGAGTTGGAATCAGAGAGAGGTACAAATACAGGTGTGTCATTCTGTCCCAAGTATTTTTTTCCAGAGGAAAAGACTGTAAAAGACTGTTGCTTTCCACCCACCCACTTCAAATACTATAAATAATTGAAATTTAGTAAAATACTTGAGGCCCAATGACAACACCTTGCGGGGATCCACAGGCTACCTTAAAGCGTGATGATGTTGCCCAACCGTTTGATTGTTTAAGGCCATACCTCCTTTGCTAGGCCCGATCCTGTCAGATCCTGGAAGCTAAGCAGGATAGGGCCTGGTTGGTACTTGGATGGGAGACCGCTAGGGAACACCAGGATGCCTGGGTGAATGAAGTGTGTGAGCGAGTGGTTGGTGCCACCAGTGACTAACCCAGACTAAAACATTTCCTCTGATACTATATCTCAAAGCATTTCTCAAGATAATGTGGTCTATTGTGTAGACCACATTGTGTAGACCACATTATCTTAGTGTCTAGTTAAAAGAGAAAATTAATGTACATTAAACACTGATCTTAACATTGTTCACCAACATGTTAACAATCATTGTCTGGTACGACTGCTCCTTTGTTGGTATTGCAAGACACTTCTCGAACCTTTGTTATATAAATGTGTTAGCGTGTTGTGATGAAAATGAATATGACTGGTAGATGCTGAGAGGCAATTCAAAGAGTTGTTAATATTGAATAACTTTGTAATTTACATGTGAATTTACTCTAAAAGCTGCAATTAGTTGAGAACATATAGTTGAAAGTTCAGTTTTGCTCATCCTTTGACTGTAGCCACTTCCGTTCATGGGTGCATTCTTTCTGCTAAATGTCCTGTATTTCTAGGGCAGTGTCTGTGATGACTGGACCGCCGTGTGCTGCTGTTACCCTCTGGCCTTGTGTCAGATGATGAGAGAGATGAAGAGAAGGGCGAAGACTAAGACCTACCATGTGATGACGGCTCTGGACTGCAACTAATGGAGTGTTAAATTGCATTACACATTATCATGTGTGGTATACTGATAAACAATCTAAAACTCATGGCTGCAGATATACCACTGAGAGAGAGAGAGGAGTGAAGAATAAAGCAGGAAATTGTGAAGAGACTTTGAATATCTAGATACAAGATTTATGCGTTATACAAGTGGAAGATTTAAATTGGTGCCGGTCAACTATATTTAACTAGAAACTGAGATAAGAACAACTGGCAGATAATTTGAATTTTGTGGGACGCTGTTGTGCGCCTAACAATGAAATAGACACCTGTACCAGATTGTGCCCTTGCTCAGATAAGACGTGAGTAATTTACACTATTACACTGGAGCAAAAACTCATCAACTGCGTTTTGTTCTGCCGATAAAAACAGGCACTTGGCTCATGCCAAGTGCCTGTTTAATGCGACGGCGTCAACAGATAACCAAATCTCCCAACAAATTCCAATTAACTGTCACTATTTCTTATCTAATTTTCCTTTTTGGGAAAGTTTTGAGACCCAAAACTGAAACGTGTGTGTGTGTGTGTGTGTGTGTGGTGTGTGGGGACGCTTACTTCAAGTAGAAGGTGATGCAAAGGTCACATTAACATGCCGTGACCCTCTCAGACTGGACATAAGATGAAGAGACGAAAAACAGCGTTATAACAATTCTGCTTATCTTATGTATCTTATGTATCCATTCAACGACTAAAACTTTCACACTTAAATTAAGAATGACTTACCGTAAATTTCGGCCATTAAGTGCACCTTACTAAAGGCCGCGCCAGCTAAATTTGCAACCTTGTACACATACAGGCCGCACTCAAATATGAGCCGCAGGTTTCCATAGTGCCGTGCATCCGCTCAGAGGATAGCGCAGCCCATGGCGCAGATGAGGAGGAAGAGCACCTCATTCCGGAGAAAGGTGCAGTTGCAGGCAGAGGGAGGGCTGAAGGGGCGGCAGTGATAAACGCGTGAAAGGCACGCAGAAATGGCCAGTGTAGCCGACCTCAATGTGGAAGTGTAGAGGCCAAGCACACCAGAACGCAGCGCGCCACGTCACGGCACTTCAGTGGCTTTTCTCAAACCGTGCAGGGCTTTACACACGAGATTTATACATTTACCATAAATAAAAGGAGACGCGTATGTCCGTGTTGTGAGAGAGAGAGCGCAAACCTCTTTGTAAGTTAATAACGAGTTGGCTACAGACACGAGTTTAACATGCGTCCCCTGATGCACGAGCCCTGACGATGGTTTCTCTGTCTCCGCGGCTTCTCTCGTCCCTCCAAACAAAGTTCACAGCGGTCTCCCTGTCTGTCAGTGACAGACTGTGCCTCTGCAGGTTTGTCAAAAAAAGCCTGTGTTTACCTCCGCGGCGCGTCTGGATTCAGCAGAACTGAATAGTGGCGCGTCACTGCAACCTCGGTGTGCGTTCTCTCATAGAAAATAAAGGAGGCGGCTCTTTTGCCGCACATTAAGGCGTTTCGGTTTGCGTTGGGGCGAGCAAAGCCCTTTGACATTTAAGCTAAAGTGAGCCTTCATCATTTTAAAAGTTACTCATCTACCGTTCCTCAGCCAAGAGCAGATTAGAAGTCCCATCTCACTTTGCGTTTACTGCTAGAGTCTGCCTCTAGTGCCTGTTGTTAATAATAATAATAATAATAATGCCTTACACTTGTTTTGCGCTTTACAAGCCTGTATTACCAAGTTTCTCAAAGCGCTACACTGTCGTCATTATTCATTCACTCCATACTCGGTATGGAGTGAAATCACAAGTGATATTTAGTCTGGGGGCCACCAATTCATTTTCTCGGAGAGGTGTGGTTCACGATTGTCCATAGCCGTTTATTGGGCGCTACGAATGTCTATCATATGCGTCTGAACGTAGCCATAGCCAATCGTATCATCGTATCAGATGACGTGTGACATACCTGCTGTAAACTTTTGAGCTAATTATTAAGAACACGTTCTAAAGCTTGATCGAAAGATGGCGTCGCGTCTGCTGCTGTTATGTTGGATCCGCACATTTTTTTTTTTTATCCCTAAACAAACTACAAGCTTCCGTATGTCGAATAGCGCGTCATCATCTTGCCGTCCCTCCTGGTTCTGTGATTGGTCCCCAAATCCATGCGAAAATGTCGGCCATGATCCCCAGGCTGTTGTGAAGTTCGAAAAGATTCGAGCGCACACAGCAGTCTGGCGTTAGCCAGGCTAACTCGGTGGTGGTAAGCTACTGTTGTAGCCACAGCTGCCCTAGGGTAGACCAGTCCGTGCCATCGGCCCCTCCGACCACCACCAACCACTCACTCACTCACTACATTGGCTAGGCTTCCTGGTGTTACCAAACGGTCTCCCATCCAAGTACCGACCAGGCCCTTCCCTGCTTAGCTTCCAAGATCTGACGGGCGGCTATATATTGGCCGCACCGTCATGTTGGCCGCAGGGTCCCAAGCGTGGGAAAAAAGTAGCGGCGTATAGGCCGGAAATTACGGTATTGTGACGGGTTTTTGAGTTAAGTTTGAGCATTGATTTGATTAACTGAGACTCTTTAGAGTTTCTTTGTTTGAACAAGTGTTTTCCTCCCGACACAGTTCAAGCCCTCTGACAATAATAAAAACCTGTTTCCATATTGCACACATTTCTTCTGCTTTTTCCCCAGGCACATCCTGAGGCACTCAATCACACTATTAATCCTGTTTTGATATACCAAAATGCAAGGCAGCACAAAATATGGAAATGCTATTTTTACTCACAAAGGGGTAGGGTCCTCGTAGGACAGAAAACTGTCTTTTGTTTCATGTTTGTTCAAGGATGTATCGCGTGAGTCTTAATTTGGACCATGTTTCTTTCTGTTTATCTGCGTCAGGCAAACTTTTATCTTCTTTATTCTATGTCTTGCTGGCACAAACACAATTAAAAAACATATGGGTAGTAGGCAGTTCGAATGGTGTATGCTATAGTGTTCCCTTAGAAGATATCCCTATACACACACACAGGGAAATGCACATCAAAGGCACAATGTAGCATGCACATTTTCAACTGTTCAAAGGCCCTTCTGTTTTTTTTTGTTTTAACATAGCCTTGTATGTAGGATATGACCAAACAGTCAGTAAACTTTACACGCCGTCTTTCTATCTCTGCTCCTTTACAAATAGCTCTCCTTTCATCCACAATTTCATTCAACATTTTTATTTTTATTTTCCTCTCCCTTTTCTCAAGTCACTTCTTCTCTTCTACTTCTCAACACTGGAGCACTTCATCATTGCCGATTCTATGAGGACTTCCTGTAGTGGTGCTGCTGCAATATCACAGCCTTTATTTGAGTTTCACCGGGACTCGGTGCCTTTAGCTGGAGATGGCCAGAAGTAATCCTGAACTCATTCCTCCTTACACACAGCTCAGACCTGCTTTAAGTCCTGCTCTGAGCCTGGATTACTAGGAAAGCCTGGATAAATAAGTCCTGCTGGGTTTCTGGGTTTCTCATTTCTACTAAGTTCAAGAGAGTTGTCAGATAAAAGCAGAAATCCTTTCGCATCTCAAGTAAATTCAATTATAAGCTACTATAAAACCACACACAAGTGACTTTTGGCTTATGTAGCTTCAACCATCGCATAATATGGCCTATACTAATAATACCAATATATTAATTATTACAGTAATTTCAGTTTATGTCATATGTATATACGATGTATATTTTCAGTTAACAATGAACAAGCATATTCATAAAGCTTTTAAAGGTACGCCTTATTGAAAGTGTTGGTATATTGATTCATGCGTCGCATCAAATCGTGACACATTAAACTGAACTAAACTGAAATATGTCTACGAACTGGAAGAAGTGCATAAACTCCTAGGCTTTTTTCATTGTGTGGTGTGTATGTGGCAAATGTAATTAGCTGAAGTATTAAACTCAAAATAGATATGGTTAATGTGGAAAAGCTTAACATCTTTTGCATTTGTAAAGTTCAATCTTGTCTCATACATTACTACCCAGTACACACTGCCTGCCTTACGTCATCCCTCCCCTCTTCTCCAGTAGGGGCAGTATTGCTTTAGCCCATTAGACATGCACATACAGACACAGTACTCGCTATTTCCCAGGTCTCCGCCTAAAAGCTGCTCTGGGATGAGAACGATCCATTATCTGGGGACAGTGTTTGGATTGTTTAGATTTACACAACTGTAGTGCGGGTCAACACCGCCATGACTGAAGCCTCTGTTTATTCTGCAGTCCTGGATGAGTGGTGGGTAATTAAGTTTTACAAGGGCCACATGAGAAACCTCAGTTGTGACAGAGGGCCGCGCCAATGAACTCAATACTGGTTAACGTTTCTCGAGATTGAAAATGTGCACATGGGTAAATTTCACAAAATTATATATGTGAAAAGCTGGAGCTGGCAATGGGAGCATTATAATAATCTGTAAATTGTTAGGCTATGTGAAATTGTGATGTACAGTATAGGTCAAATATCCTATTTAGAAAGTAAACTTTGCATCAGTGAAATGTAATTTAGCTTGTTAATCTTCACAAACAATTAAAAAAAACATTAAAATGCAAATATGCCCAGCAATAAATGCACATGTCAAAATATATATTAAGATATGTGATCAAGTTAGGATCCAGATAATGAAGTACAACAAACTGGACTGAAACACGAGCGCTCGGTGCACTTTTCCAACCGGCATATGCCAACAGCTTCATCCTCTTTGTAACCGCATCCACAACAGCTGTCTCTTCACTTGAAGTGTGACAAAAAGTAGTGAGGCGTGCTGTCCAACGTGGTGTCCTGATAATCTTTTAACTGAGCAGAATCCCAAAAACACAATCCATGGACCTTGTGCTTTGTGACATCCGTGACAGGTGACAGTCACAGCGCCTGTAAGACACCACAACGGTTAGAAATTAAGCTGTGTTAAATGCCAAAAAAAATAAAAGACATCTTTATGCGAAATGATCCGTATTAAATTGTTTGGTGGGCCAGATCTGGACCGCGGGCCGTAACTTGCCCACCTCTGACCTTGACCTTCCACTTTTTCAGTTTTTATAACCTCCTTCTGTTTCAAGAATGGGTCTAAGAGTCGGGCTGTTACTGATAAAAGAGACCCTCTTGAGACATGCACTTTGTTGGTCCTTTGTATATTTAATGCTTTTTACTTACCGGTATATCAGCACAACAGTTTTCTTCACTTTGCACCAATCAATCCCTTTTCCTATCAAAAGTATGCAGCGCCAGCACCTTCCTGCCTCATATAAGTGCATATTTGAACGGTGTTTCTAAATGCTTGCACGAAAGGAGGGATGGGGGTTGAATGGAGGAGAAGAGAGGCACTGACTGCGCTGAGACTTGCTAAGCTAGTCCCTCTGGTGATACTTCTATCCAGGACAACGGAGCCACCTGGGTTTTACGTAACACACATCCACACAGACGCACATGCATCCCGTAGGTTGCATCACACGCTGTTTCGTCGCCTGAGAATGTGATGCATCCTCAGTCTCTCTGTTTACCTAAAACAGAAGCATTGGCATGATTGGGGATGGAGAAGGATGCGTAGCTCAAGGGACTTGGCAGCCTGAGCTGTGCAGAGTCATATTGTTTTTTTAGGGCATTTGAAACCGGTCTATTATTTGATTTTGTTTACTGGCATGTGACTTGTAAAGTTAACTACAACATCCAGCTGCTATGTAAAAGAGTACAGAGACTACTTGTGAGGAGCAGTGGGTAATGAAGTCGAAGTCTTGACCTACATTCAGTCAAACTCAGCTGGAGAAATGGTCTGTTTTTTGTGTTTTAGTTGATGGAGAAACCAATAGAACCTGGAGCCGTCTCGATGTGAGGCTTGGAAATAGTTTATTCTCAGTGCACACAAGTGAAGCAGTGGAACTCTTAAAGCTGAAATGAATGGACCGCTGCTGCTTTATCTGTATTGTGATATAGGATGCGTTTGGCAGCTGAAGCCTGAGATGTTTTTCCACTGTTCCTCACACCAGGGTGCCATTCACTTTATACGTCACTTTATTTTAAATGTATCAACAGGAACAAGAAGCAGAGCGGTTCATATTCACAATAATATAAAACTCCCCAGAAACTGCAACTCACATTTGTATCCCCCTCCCCCTCTTTAAGAGCAATTTATTATCTTACTGCAACCATGGAGATCGACTACTTTTCTGTTGCCTTATGCAAAATGGCCCCAAAAAATAAGTCACTCTCGAACTGCTGCATATGTAAAATCTCGTATGCATTTGGGTCATGTTTACGCCACAAATGTCACGACTGTCAGTCACTCATGTCTAAGCTCTCTGTGAAAATGCCAGCTGGGGTTGACAGGTGTGACTATGCCTTTTTAAGTGACATTTTGCTCAAAACAAATGTATTTATATATTTGTACATCCACTTTTCTTTACCGTTTGTTTTCATGGAGAGCGTGCAATTGCAAAAAAAACAAATTTGGACTCGGCTTGTTCATTTTAACATATTGTTTACCCAAACGCAAAAGCCCATGATCCATCAGTTATTGTTAGCCTTAGCCCCATGAACTTCTAGTAATAATGACCGTTGTTCACTTGGCTGCTGTTTAATTGGCTCTCCACAGAAAATTGTTTTGTTCAGAGTATCATACCTCAAAAAATGCCTCCTCCTGTTTATCTCATTCTAGTGCAGTCGCCATATTGCTCGATGTCAGACGGAACACCAGGCCTATAGTGGCCCTCCCGGGATCAGCAGCCTCTCTGAAGGTGTCATGGCGGCTCCTCCTGCGACAACTTCAAAGTGAATGTCTGGGACCCGCCGCCTCTCTGCTCCAGGGACTTGCCTCCGTTCCCCTTGTCGTGATGGGGAAATGGTAATCTGCAGTGTCTTATTCAACTGCTCCTGCCTCCAGCCTCTGACCCGCAGGCCCCCGCTCTGATCTCTGATCCGACCCCCCCCCCCCAGCAGGGCAGGTCTCCTTCTGAAAAGTAAGTTCACATTCTCGAAATAAGATCCAATTCCTGCAAAGCAAACTGTGTAAACTCAAGGATTCCAACCCATAACCTCCCGATCACCGAGTGTAAACACAATTTCAGGTTGGAGTGGGAGCTTTTACCTCTAAAATCAACTTAATCCACAGATGCCTCAGCGTCCAAACACAAGCGTCCTCCTCCAGAGTGTACGGTTTGCTTACAGCGAGTAGAAAGATTTGCTCTGGATTTGTCACAGGGGCATGGTTATACTATTACAGATCCTGAATTTGTCATGAATATTGTCATTTAAAGGGTTTTTCCAATCTAGGTACTGTATTTTCTAAATCATAAATTAACTGGTTCCATTATTTTCATGTTTGGAACAGCAAATTGCAAAATGTCTCTACCTTTTGTTTTACGAACATGAGAACGTGAGAACCATGGGATTGGTCACTGTAACACGCACTGAGTTGCCTGTGCACGAAATGCGCGGTATAAGTAAAGTTGCCTTGCCATAGTGTCAGTTACAAGTTGGGCTGTTATTTTTATTACAAATAAATGGAGGAGAGGTGCTTTTTGGAAAAATAAACGGTATCCCCGGGTATCTATAAATGCCAACTCATCTTAGAAACTGTTTTGTTTTTATTTCTGATATCTGCAGAGTTTGGGGCATTAAGCCTTAAGCCTGCTTTGGGAACGGGTGGAAACCTGACTAATGAAATGCAGATACTTTTGCTGATACAGTATAGAGATGCATCCATGCTTCTAGACCGTTTAGAATGAATATATTAAAGTCATATTTCTATAGTATTGATATTTGTAAGGGATGCTCAAAACATTGGATCAAAAAGATGTTTCATTTCTGTTTAGAAAGTGGGAAAAAATAATACTGTAAAAGGCCGGTGTGGACACCAATCTTCTTTCCTGACCCCATGTGGCTGCAAGTGATGAGAGACCTTTCCCAATTGAAACAATCATAAAATCTTACTGAACCATGCACTTATGTTGGAGACCTAGGCTTCTCTAACTGGAGGATGTTTTCTTTCATCCTTTCCTTCATGTGCAGGAAACTGGAGAAGGTGAATTTATTTAGATTAGGCAACAAACACAACTGTCAAAGAGGACCATTTTACCACTGTTGAGATTTAAGATATGAATTTGTTTATTTCTCATATTTACCAACAGCTTTAGGGCACGCACGTCACGTTATCGACATGAAAGTGTTTTGAGACTAATTTGCATAATAATGATCCCATGCAAATTATGAATAGTATACAAAGACCACAGATGCTTTCAGTTTGCTGTAGGATTTTAGGCTGTGTGCGTGAAACAATGAGGCGCTATGCAGTATGTGACATTGTTTTGTTTTGTGCAACATCTGGAAGCAAAGATGCCAGATGCTCGAATCTTAGCAGCCCTGGAGGGACAAACTGTTGAATGTGAATAGGTTAACTTAACTTTGCGTATTGTCAGCCTCGTAGCATAGCTGCCTTAGTCATAATGTAAGGTTTCCACTAAAATAGGGGGGAAACACTTCAGAAACCCCATAGATCAAGATGAGTTGTAGCCAATGATACCTAAAGTGTTGAGAGTAGAATGAAACAAAAATCTCACTTTCTAAAGAAGAGTATGAATGGTTTCCTCCTACTGCACAAGGACTATAGGTGAAATTATCTTCTCACTGCATTTTTACGCATAAAATCACTTTAAAAATATATATATATATGATACGTGAATGAAAACTAAACATAATGCATTTGTTTTCCTATATTCATGCCAGTAATCTCAGCAAACATTTCAAATAGATAAATGATGATAAATAGATCCCTAAATGTAATTTTATATCCCATGTACCCATAGTGCCTTAACCAGGAAGTGCCTTTGAACCCTGGCCTCAGCAAGACATTTCCTGCAAAATAAAACGGGCGATAATAACAGATAAGAAAGTTAAGAAACTTTATGAAATGGCAACATCTGTGTTTTTGTTTGTTTATGTTATACCTAAAAACAAAGACTGTTCATGTAAACGGACCTAAATGCATTTTTGAATTCCTAATGAGGTTGCGGTGATTAACTTGCTGCTTATTTATAGATCAGAGCGGCAGCCATGTTGTCAGTATAGTCATCTTCACGGGGGCAGAGGATAGAGCTTCCGGACATTTTCAGCCTGTCACTCTGTTAGACGTGTTTATTTTTACTGTATGTCTCTTCGTACACACTCACCTACAGCGGGGGGGACATGTTGGATCTCTTGCGCAATGGCTGCGGATGACAGGAGATGAAGAGGCTGTTTCAGAAGTGCCACGTGTTGCTTTCATCTCAATCCGACATTTCCACAGGCAAGAGTCATTGATGTCCTCTTATATTCTGCACCGTCAAAACGTGTGTTCTGCTACTTGTCATCGCTACCCAACAGTAAAACCCATAACATTAAGACTGCCTGTAAGCATCTACAGGAATGGTTCTCAAACTGGATCATGGTTTAGTCCAACCAACAGTCCGATTATTGACTTAGTTCAGGACTTGTGATTCTCAGAGGATTTTTCTTTTCCCAGAAAGGACGATGCAAAAAGTAACCTGAAATAAGTGACATTTTCTTGAAATAAGTAAATTTGTCCTTGATTTGAGAGTCTAACTTCAAGAAATCTGTCTATGGGGCAAGATATTTACACTTAAATTGAGATAAAACGACTACAACTGTTTTATTTCAAGTACTGTATTTTCTGGACTATACGTTGCTCCCGAGTATAAGACGCACCAGCCAAAAATGCGAATTGAGGAAAATAACAACAGGCTGAATAGGCGTAGGGTATGCTAACGTAACACATTGATGGTTGGCTACATGAAGCATAAACAACTAAATAGGTGTCTGGTATGTTAACGTCGCATAAACAGTTCAGATAACTATAGCATAAAGAACATACCAAACTCTCGATCTCACACTAAATCCATTGAAATCTTCATTCTCGGTGTCACTTCTGAACAACCGCCTTGGCAACTACCTGGACACGGAGGCGTAACTGCACCGTTGACAAGCCTCTCCCGGCAGCGCGTTTTTCAAGCTCTCATTTGCAAACTCGTTCCTCCAGCTGTGGCCATATAGCTTTTAGCCCGTGATTAGCTTTGTTTCTTTCATTGTGGTAAGAAGGGTAACCTCCGTGTTCTCACTCACTCCAAACTTTCTTTCTGCTGGTCGATTAGCCTGCAGTGCCCTCTAGCGTCAAGTGAAATTATATAATTGAATTAAAGAAAGAAAAAGAAAAAATCACATATTAGTTGCTCCGGAGTATTAGACGCACCCCCTGCCTAACTATGAAAACAAGTGCCACTTATAGTATGAAAAATACAGTAAATTAAGATTTTGTTTATCTAGTGTTAGTCAAGTGATTTATTTGTCATTGTACAGTAGTACAACGAAATTACGTTCAGGTGTATAGGGTTAGTCCTGAGCCGCTGCGACCGAGCGCGCCACCATTGTGGGACAACCTGACCAGCATGTTTTTGGAGGTAGAGGAAACCGGAGCACCTGGAGGAAACCTGGCTGGCTGCTTTCAGTGCTTCTCTCAGTGAACGTCCATTAGCCAGAACAAAAGTCGGGAAAGAAGGTATGTGTGGCTTAGCCGCGAGTCCTGCGCGGATACCTCCTTGTTTGCCCCTTTTTTGTTTCCTCTTGTGACGCCTCCACTGTGCTGCAGGTGTGGGGGCTCTTGGTACCTCTCCAGTGTTTCAGAAGATTAAAATGTGTCTGTCTAAAATGTCTTTAGCTCATAAGCCAGCTATTTACTTAAAAAATAATAATAATAAAAAAGAACTTTTACTTCATGGCTATTACAGTGATTTCTTTAATCTTAATTCAAGTGTAAATATCCTGCCCCATGGACAGAAGTTGGACTGAAATCGAGGACAACTTTTCAAGATTATTTTTTTGCAATGTACTTTTAATAGACAGGGCCTGATAGTGAGCAAAGCAAATAAGCATCTTTGGAGATACGTTTGATAGTTGTCACATTTCGCCTCTTGGAAATTTTAATCTTTTAACTTTATCAATTATTTTTCTAGTCAATGTTGAGGAAATATATTTACTCACCGGGTAAAACTACATCCCAACACTAAAACCACTCGGGTGCAGGGATGAAGAGATTGAACTAATGAAGGTCATCACTGGCTTGGCTTATGCTGCTGCGTTTTTGGAAATAGACTCTGAAGTGTCTTTTTTGGCAAGCCTTCCTGCTTTGATGTCACGGCACGGTCCAAAATGTCTTATCTTAATGATATATCTGACGCATAAAATAAGATTACGGAAATTCGCAGCCCCTAAAATGCTTTTGCTATGACAAACGTTGGCACCGAGATTATAAACGAGTAATTATCGCACGGCACTTCATCAGTTACCACCAGCTATACTGTATGGCCTGTGCTTTGATGGGCAATAAACATCAATGTATTCCTCGCTCACAACAGAACAGAAGTTATGCTGCCCTCTATTTCCATCAATTTGCATAAATTGTGCAGAAATCTTTTTCAAATTGGTCTGATTTTAGCAAATGTATAAAATCAATAGCTTTAATTACCCCCATTGCTTCTCTCCTTGTGTTTCGATGTGAGGGCTCTGTTCTTCATTCGGCTCAATTTAAACTATCTAATTAGACACAGCGTCCCAGGAAAAATGTACGAGGGGAAATGGGAAATAGACAATGCCTGTGTTTGCATGCTTAAGGCAAGGCAAGGCAAGTTTATTTGTAGAGCACAATTCATACACGAGGCAATTCAAAGTGCTTCACAGTTGCAGAAAAAATTACAAGAAAACAGTTAAAATCAATCAATAAAACAACAACACAAAGTTAATCAATTACAGTAAAAGTCAAGAGTGCAGATAAAATACTTTCAGTTTTCATATGCACGGGTAAAAAGAGCTGTTTTCAGCCTGGATTTGAACATTGTCAGAGTTGAGGCCTGTCTCACATCCTCATGAAGACTGTTCCAGATTTTAGCTGCATGAAACTGAAACGCAGCCTCACCGTGTTTATTATTGACTCTGGAACCACCAGGAGACCCCTCCCTGAAGTTCTCAGGGCCCGAGATGGTTCATACGGCTCTAACATGTCAGAGATGTACTTTGGTGCTAAACCATGAAAAGACTTGTACACAAGCAGAGCTGTTTTAAATTCTATTCTCTGAGTGACAGGAAGCCAGTGCAGAGATCGGAGCACTGGACTAATGTGGTCGTATTTCCTGGTTTTTGTCAGGACTCGAGCAGCAGCGTTCTGGATGTACTGCAGCTGTCTAACAGCTCGTTTAGACAGGCCAGTGAGCAGGCCGTTACAGTAGTCTAACCTGCTAGAGACAAATGCATGGATGAGTCTCTCTAAGTCTGGTTTTGACACTATTCCTCTGATCTTAGCAATGTTCTTCAGATGGTAAAAAGCTGATGATGTTATTGCTTTGATGTGGCTGTTTAAGTTCAGGTCTGAGTCCATGATTACTCCTAGATTTCTAACCTGATTTTTTGGTTTTAGAGCAAGAGACTCAAGGTGACTGATAACACTTTGTCTTTGTGTCTGTGGGCCAAAGACAATGATTTCAGTTTTGTCTGAATTTAGTTGGAGAAAGTTGTTTTGCATCCACAAACTGATCTGTTCGATGCAGTGACAGAGAGTATCTACAGGCCCATGTTCACCTGCCGTCAGTGACACGTAGATCTGAGTGTCATCTGCGTAGTTGTGGTACGACACATTGTTGCTGTTTATTAGCTGACCCAATGGAAGCATGTACAGGTTGAATAAGAGGGGTCCCAAGATTGACCCCTGGGGGACTCCACAGGTCATGGAAATTTTGTCTGAGACACAGTTGCCAATTTCGACAAAGTACGTCCTATCCTCGAGATAGGACTTGAACCAGTTTAGAGCAGTACCAGAGATTCCCACCCAGTTTTCTAACCTGTGAAGTAAGATCCCATGGTCCACTGTGTCAAAGGCAGCGCTCAGGTCCAGCAGAACTAAAACTGAGACCTTACCTGCATTGGTGTTCATACGGATATCATTTGTCACCTTGATCAGAGCTGTCTCAGTGCTGTGGTGGGGCCTAAATCCTGACTGGAAAGTATCAAACACATTGTTAGATAGGAGAAAGTAAGTGAGCTGTTGATATATTACTTTCTCTAGGACTTTTCCTAAAAACGGTAGGTTTGATATGGGCCGGTAGTTGTTCAGTACCTTGGGATCAAGGCTGCTCTTCTTTAGAAGAGGCTTAATGACCGCGGTTTTCAAGGCCTTTGGAAATGCTCCAGTCTCAAATGAGATGTTAACAAACTGAACAAGTTGTGGTAACAAGCTGGTCAGCACAGACTTCAGAAATCTAGTGGGTAATTCATCAAGGCAGCATGTACATGAACTCAAACCGGAGATGACCTCTTCGATTGTTTTGCCAGTAACAGGTGTGAAATGTGTCAGCTCAAGGTGTCTAGTTGGTGGCAGGGTTGGTATTTGTGTTGTGGAAATTATGGCATTTTTATGCCTTGGACTTTATCATAAAAAAATATTGCAAACTCATTGCACTTAGATGTAGAGATTAGTTCTAAGGGCAGTGAAACTGGAGGGTTAGTTAATCTGTTTACTGTGGAAAACAGAACACGAGAATTGTTTCTACAGTTTGCGATGATTTTAGAGAAGTATTTCTCCCTTTCTCCATGCAAAATCTGGTTGAACTCACAAAGCACTTCTTTGTATATCTCACAATGAACCTGGAGCTTTGACTTGCGCCATTTCCTTTCGGCTTTTCGGCACTCCCTTTTCTGTGCCCTAACCGAATCTTCACTTCTCCAAGGTGCCTTTTGTCTATTGTTAACCATTTTTACCTTGACAGGAGCAATAGTATCCAAAACATTTAAGACGCTTGATGTATAAGAGTCCAACAGATTATCAACATTTGAACATGGAGGATTTTCAAATCTGATCATTTCCATAAACTGTGTCCTTGTTGTATCATTTATGTGTCTTCTTTGAATAACTCCAGGCCCAACCACTGGTTTGGGTGCAACAGACAAGTCAAAAAGACACAAAAATGATCAGATAAAGCAACATCAACAACATTCACATTTGATATATTAACACCTTTTGTAATAACTAGATCTAGAGTGTGACCTTTGTTGTGGGTCGCCTCACTCACGTGCTGAGTTAAACCAAACATTTCAAGAACAGCATTAAGTTCTTTTGCATGCCTGTCATTGGTCACATCCACATGCACATTAAAATCACCTGAAATGACCAAACAATCAAAATCAGTGCATATAAATGAAAGTAATTCAGTGAAGTCTTCGATAAAACAATTCTGTGGTGGTTTGTAAATAGTCATATAAAGAATGGACGATTGTTTTATCTCCATTTTGAAAGACACATACTCAAATGATAGAAAAACCCCAAATGACAATTTGTGGATGACTATATTGTCCCTGAATATTGCACAGACACCCCCGCCCCTCTGGTTTTGGCGTGTTTCAGACACAAAATTGAAATTTGATGGGCTACACTCAATCAAAACTGCGTTACCAGTGTTTTTGTCAATAGGTTACACATTATTGGTTACACATTAATAATCACATTATTGGACAAATGTACAAAGTAATGGCCAATTAGGATTAGGACAAATGTACAAAGTAATGGCCAATTAGGATGTTTACATGCTGCGCACTTCGCTGTTGTATCCCTATTTCTATGTTATGGACTCTCATTACTGTCTGAGAACATGTCTGCTGCTTTCATGGTTCAAACTGTGACCTCGTGGACACACTGAACTGTTACCAATTAAGACGGGAAATATGCCTTTTAAATCAAATAATTCCAGTGAAATTAGCCGGTAATTATGAATAATAGTTGTTTATAATACAATGAGAGGAAGAAGGTAACTTTGTAAAAGGGTCACATTTTGAGGGCACCTGTTGTTAGTCATTTAACAAGGTTTAGTCATGTTAATGTATTCTCTCTCTACTGATGGTGTTCATACTTAAAATGAATAGGGAAACAAGGCTTCCGTGTCATCTTTTACCTCATACACTTCTCACTTACATCTCACTTTTGCCAATTGACCTTCATTGATTTTATTTTCTGTCTTTGTTGTTTTTTATACAGCTGTACAACTTTTCCCTCCTTGAACGGCGCACCTTCATGTGGTACAGGAGTTTGTGCACCCGAAAGATCCTAATAGCCGTCAGGGGCTTCGTGTAGAATAATAGCTCTTTTTGAAAATGGCAGAAGAGCTAATGTACTGTACTTTTTAACATTAACTAAGGCCTTGTCCACACGCTCGGGACTAAACGCAAACATATTGTATCAATCCAGTGTATCATCCATACGAAACCGGCGTTTTGGGGGTCAGTAAACAAACACGGCAGAGTTAGCCTCCATTCCATTTGGACTGGCAGTGAAAGTCCGATCCGGTCCGGTTTTTCTGCTTTAGTCCCATTGCGTCTGAAGAATAAACTCACCTCCTCGTCTCTTCTGTACAACGTAAATCCATGAATCCCTTTAATTTTCACTGTTTACATTCCACAAAGGTTTACTGCGTGTGCACCCTCTACATCTTGTTCTGCACTGTACAATGTAAATTAGTTTCAACTCAAAAACTCATTCCAAGGGCTGCCAAGAAATTTTATGTGTAACCTATAACCATTTTACAATTTAGTCGATTTGAAATTTGAGATTCACCTCTTTCGTTCAATTGTATTCTTAGGTTGACATAACTGTTTCCAGTTGTCTGAAGTGAAAAACTTAGGTTGACACAACTGATTTAATTTGTAACTGACGTTTTTCACTTCAGACAACTGGAAACAGTTATGTCAACCTAAGAATACAATTGAACGAAAGAGGTGAATCTCAAATTTCAAATCGACTAGATTGTAAAATGGTTATTGGTTACACATAAAATTTCTTGGCAGCCCTTGGAATTAGTTTTTTGAGTTGAAACAAATTTTACATTTTACAGTGTGTTATCTGTGGTAGCGTCACAGCGCCACACACAGGCCCGGTGGATGAATCGCAGCGGTTTTACACACATGACTGGCTTCACGTGGACACATTTACTGAGCTGGCTCAGGTTTACAAAGAAAGTTTCTGAAATTATGAGCGTTTGGTCTTCGAATGGATATAGTCTAAGTACCCAAAGAAGTGACAGAAGAGTGGCTGCCAAGCTGCCCCAAGCAACCATCAGACGACTCATTCATGCATAGGATACTGTAGATAGATGATTTACCAGAGGAGCTGGATTTGAACAGATGAATCTTTTTTCCCCACTCTAATCACTGAGCCACTGTTGCCCTTACACACCCACATTTTGACAAGTAACAGAAAATTCATTGGAACATTTAGCTTGTTTGGTGACGTCAACTTACTGTGTTTGTTATAATATGCTCATAAAATATGCTTATATTGCCTGGCGCTTGCTTACATTGTTGTTGCCCCAACGGCTCAACTTCTTCTGGCTACACGTCACTGTTTAGAGTGTGAAGTTGATTTTAATTTCCGCCAAGACAGTGCAGGAACGTGTCGTCGCGGGTATAGCTCCAAAACATCAGTGCACTTAATTAGCTCCAAAGAAAAGTTCATTCGAGTATTTCTGCACGGTGCCCGTAGTGAATGCTGCAGGCGCGAAAATAAAGACATAGAGGGGGGTTGCCAAACGTGCCAGATTCAGAAAATAGGTGGAAAACAAGAGAATGAAACATCAAAACAGAGTAGTTCAGTGGAGCTTGTTATATGGCAATTTGCTCTTTCAGAGACCCTTCATCAGTTTATTTGAATTCACAGACTTTACAAACTCCTTTGTAGCAAACAAGAAGCACAATCAGGCAAAATGTGGATCAAAGACAACTTAAGTCTTATGGAGTTGTGTGCAGTTATAAGCAGTAAACCATGCATGGACAAAGAAATAGAAAATGGTCTTTAAATTAAATTTATTTTGCACTACTTTGTGATTGGTTGAGGTACAGGCAGTGGGCCGTGATTGGCTGACACTGACAGACAGGTGAGCCAAGGGAGAAGTGAGGAAGGAATTGGTGTCATCGCTGTGTTGGGATTTGATGAGAAAAGTCCAATGAAAACTCTGTGGGAGCAAGTTTGAAAGAGTAAAAATAAGCCAGAGCCAGCCGCCTGTCTCCTGCAGAACTTAGGACTGCAGGAGCGTGTCCAATCTGGAGCAGAGACGCCGCATCTTCACAGGACGAGCTGTCAGTCAAACAAAAACCAGCAGGAACAATAAAACGCAATGGAGCAAAAATGTGCCCAACTGACATGGGGGGGGCAAAGAGTGACAAAACAGAAATAGATGTGTCTTGAAGGTTTGGTAAGGTATACCTAATTGTTCAGAGTAAGGTTTTGTTCAAGAAGGCCATGCAATCACATTTGGTTATTTGAGGTCACATGTTGTTCGCGAGCAGATTATGCGGAAATCCCCTCAATAAAAATCCACGGATGGCACATGTAGCAGAAATAACATAGAAAAAGTTGTCTTTTTTCCATTTACCTTTTTCCATTGACTTTTACATCCCTCGTCTGTAAGTTTCAATGTTTACAGATTTCATAGATTGCGTATAAATGTGCGCCTAGGCCAGCAATTTGACGCAATGCAAGTTATATTAATTTCTAATCAGAATCCGTGGTGCCATTACGTTGACCAATGAGACGAGCTTTCCTGTGAACTGGCTTGACATGTCCAATCAGGAGGGGAGGAGCCAGATCGTTTACTTTTGAAATTCCTGTCTCTCTCTTTCTTTTTGCAATTAGATCCACCAGACTATATATTTAAGTCTGTTATAAGGTTATTATGATCATTTTTTAAGCTTTAGAGGTTTACTTATGTATTTTTTGTACTAGACATCGTACAGGAAACAAGACCGTTGTTGTAGTTGTGCTTCGTTTCTGTTATTTATATGAACATTCGAAACAGCGCTTTGTAAGTTTGGTCTGTGTGTAAAGCTGATTTGAAGTGTAACAGGTTCTCTTTTGCCAGTGAGGGAAACCAAAATATGATGTTGCTAATTGTAATGATTTCGAGAGTGGGGGCCCATAAGCTTTTGCTTCGGCCCACTCCTTTTGAACAGAATTTTAACTGCTCAAATAAACAAATAAACTACATTATTACACATGGAGATGGCGCGTCCCCGTAACATGTTGAGAACTATCCAAAATATCTCAAGCGTATTATCCGCATTGAATCAGGCAAGTGTGATTGATACCTGTCAAACTGTCTCTCTCTACAAGTGACTTATTTGTGCTGACTCGGCTTGAAACTTTCTGCTTAGTTATCTGCGGCTGGGATTGACTGAAGCCGCGGGCAAAAAAAAAACCCCAGCGAAAAACGACTGAAAAGTTCACAAAGGCACAAGAACTAACCTTTTACATCCATCACACTCTGTAGTACCGCCAACAGCTATGCATATATAACGCCATGTAATAGACGTACGCACTGCAGGGGCCCAAACGACAACACGAAACCAGCATTTCGGAGAGAAGAAGAAGAAGAGGGAAGAGGAGGAAAGAAGCCTCCATATGCTTCAAAATCTCTTGAGGTCTTTTTTCTTTTCTTTTTTTCTTCAGCACAAAAAGTCATCATCTCGAATCTGTGCACCTGGAGAAGTGTGTGTTTTAAAGGAACGGGGGGGGAGACACACTGAGATGACACAGACAGGTGGAGGCGCCGGGTAAATCAAAATCCCGGAAAACAAGTGACAGCGGAGAAAGTGGGGCTCTTTAGAAGTGGGGGAACAGACGGAGTGAGAGAGTAGCAGCGGGTGAGTTTTGTGTTTAAGATGAAATATTGTTAGATTTTGTCAACTCACTGCCTCTGCTGCACACTAAGAGGGGAGATTAAAGCGCTTCGGGGTAGACGGGTGTGTCAACGGGGACACACACACAAAAAAAAGTGATGATTTAATTAGAGGTAACAAAGCGGGGGAACGCGCAGTGAGCGAGAGGATTTTGCAACTGAAAATGCCTTTACCGGAGTGACCCCAATGCACCCTTGGAAACCATGGAAACAAACCTTGACATGGATAGACAAGGAATTGCACTTGACTCCTCTGTATCCATGATAAGACTCTCTTTGACCAGACCCCAAATAAAGCCCCAAAGTGTCTTCCCGTAAAAAACACTTCCTCTCGTGCAACTGCAGTATTGACCTTTAAGAGTCTGCGCACATTTTCAGATTTGACAGCTTCTCTCACTGCCAGACTGTTTATTTGTTTCCCGTCAAAACCGAAATGTTGGAAAAGGTGGCGCATGCGAGGTTTGGCAGTCAAAAGGAGAGAACATCTGTGGGGAATATATAATATGAAAAAAAAGCCAACTTTCAAATATTTAAATAAGCAAGTATGTCTTTTTTTTTTTTATTGGACTTGCAGGACCTCTCCAGCTCTGTGACAAATGCAGCGGAATGGAGGCAATGCATTGGTACCATTTTGAGGTCTATTTTCCACGGAGATAACAATGCCAAAAATATGGATTTTGCACCGCTACAGCGAGTCATTTCAGACTAATGCACTCGGGGGGGAAAAAACCCGTAAAGTTATTTATTGCAGAGAGGACGCCTTTCTCCCTCCACACCACTGTCATACAGAGTGGAGAGAGGAGTTAAGTGAGGAAGAATAAAGGTCAAAGAATAGCAAGGAGAAATCCATGTGGTCTCTGTTAAAACGTTGCCTCAGTAAGTAGAGAACCTGAATGTTTTGTTAAGTCCTACTTTAATGTGACTGTATGGTGACATATTTTGTGTTTGACTTTCCCAATTGAAAAAGCATATAAAGTTTGCTTTGTCAGTTTCACCACATTTTGTGTATACGGAGAGAAGGACCGTCAGTCGCTCTGTGCGTAACTATGCGGAGCAAAATCTAACATCAGAAAGAGGAGGGGAGTAACTGTTCTGAATGGAGAGAGGGGCACCAATGTACACACCTACAACAGCATATGGTAGAATGCTGGGCTGACACTAGGGCAGGGCGAAATAGCCTAAAATCCCGATATGAAAAAAGAAATATCACGATAACGATATATTTGACGATATGACAACGGACAAATGACTTCAAAATCCCAGCCTTACGCCTATTGGGAAGATTAATTCAGTGATATTTTATTCTTTTTATTTTTTAAACGGCATACTAATTTTCTCACAAATATGATCTACTCAAGCAGTTTACATCCTTCATTTCATTTGACTTTTTTGATTATGTAATACTTAATAACTAAGTCAATGTTCAATTACTAGAATGGTGACTGATGTTTATAAGTAAAGATTGGTTATGGTTATTACGTGAATGGGAAAGAGGAAAAGAAAAGAAAAGTACAAATTGTAAATAAAATAAAATAAAAATAAATGCTTGTACATATTGGTAAACTGCATACATTTCTATCTTCGTGTTGTCTTATAAAACTAAGTAAATAGACTCAGAAATCACAAACTTTTCTATTTGTATTGTATTGTATTGTTTTGTATTGTATTTTGAAATTGCACTTATAGGCTTTCTTGCTTCGGCCTACTGCTTTTGAATTATTTTTGTTTTTTGTTTTTTTTGTGATAATGTAAACAAAATGATGTTGGCTCAGATCAACACAAACCTGTCAACATAATCGATAACATTTTATGTAAAACGTACCTTAGGGCACCACAGCACTTTAGATAGGTATTTTAAAGAGAAGAAAAAAAAAAACTTCATGAAATTTTAGATTTTTATAAATCCGTAGCAATTAATGAATTAAGTCTTCCCCTGGGTTTGTGGAAGTGAACCGCCTTCGCTCCCATTTTCTGCCTCACCCTTCCCTGTCCTCCCTGTCCTCTGTCCTGTCCAGTCTTTTGTCATTGTATTTGCCTGAGATCCCTAATGTTCTTTGTACAGTATATTTGAATGTGTATCTTGTGGTCCCATTGTTCCTTGTCCTGCAGTCGTTCTGTTCCTGTACTGTCTTGCGACTTTGTTGTGTGTCATTGTTAAATGTTCAATGTGAAGTTTCACATCAGCCTGTCTAGGGACAACAGATGGAAATTAGCCTATGGCTAAAATCTGACATATTTACATATTTTATATGTTCATTAATATGTACTGTCCCTACTTAAATAAATAAATAAATAAAATAAATGTAGATATTGTAAATAATAATGCACTGTAAATAATAGCTCAAATAAATCAAATCAAGCACCTGTCCCCGTGTTCTACAGTCAGTCTTTATGCTGCTCTAATGGGGCTGAGCATAACATAAATTATATCGTGTATATCCAAAAATTTAAACGATATCCAAAAATTATATCGCGATAACGATATGCGATACGATATGGCCCACAACGAGCTGATACTGTACCACACAGTGATGCAGCTGGTCCATGACGCTCTCTATTGTCCCTCTGCAGATGGTGCGCATGATGGGCGCCGGGACTCTTTCTTTCTTTTTGGCCAGTGTTTGTGGATCACGATGGGATATCTGTGGAGTGCAAACCTTGCTGGTCACCCTTTACACAACAGCCTATGATATACTGCCATCTCTTGTACAGGTCGTACACAGGTCCAAGTCCATGTCCAACTTAAACATAGAGTTGTTCAAACGTTGAGAATGGTTGATGACCACTACACCGATTGGAATGGACAAAACAGTTCAAAAATGTCTTAATGTCTTTAAACCCCGCCTGAACCGAGCACATTTTCTCCAGTTTGGCGTTACCCAAATTTGAAAGCAAAAAAAGTGGCAAAAGAGCGACAAAAAGGTGCCGGAACAGGTGCAATAACACGATAAAAAAAACGTCAAAAACACACGACTAAAGAGTGATGACAAAGCTACACACAAAAAAGACAAAAAACATGACCCAACGCAGCAAAAGAGCAAAAAAAATCAGTTTTGTAGGTCTTAACTTTCAAATGAGGCGTTAGTCTGTACTCTCTATAGGCTGTAAACTCCAATCAACAAGGTTTTACTTTAGATTTGGGTAAAACTGAACTGGAGAAAATGTGCTTGGTTAAGGCATTTAACCTCTTTAACTTTAAGAAGTTAAAGTGATACAACAAAGATCTAAGTAAAACATAGATATCACAGTGAGCTTTCATACAAAAGAAAATATGTGATTTCGCATTGTGTTGATCTAGAAATTGCGTACAATGCCATGTTTTTTTTTCATATGTAGAATTTGGTACAGAATCAGCATAATTTTACTCCTTGTTTCAAGTTAGTGACTATAGAGACAGCACCTATATCGAGATTAAAACAACAGAAAAGGGAAAACAAAAAATGGCAGTGACAAAATGTGCCCTGAAGGCCTTGCAAAGCACTGCTGTATGTGGTGGAAACCAGCATAGCTGAAAAGCTTAAGTAACCTATGAATGTCAATAGAACCACATCAATAGAACCACATCAATGTCCCACATCAACCAGTTTCTCCATTTAAATGTAAATCCAAATGGTTTCCTACACCCAAACGATCACAGACTAACTGGAAGTGTGGCGGAAATATAAAGTTTTGGTGCCAAGCTATTTATTCTGTGAGCCAAGGACGTGGAAATGACAAATTTTGGTGCAGGGCGCTGTTTTTGTATAATGACATAATCCATCACTGGGCTGTGTGATCTACAGGACCAAGCAGGGGCCTCACAGGGACCACCGGGGAGCAATGGACATCATGTACGTATATCTGCACGCCATCCGAATGTAAAGTATGCCACATCAAACATACTGCCGTTATTCTTATCAGATGCACCAGCCAATGGGAAGAATAGGAATGAGTTGATACCGAGAATATGCTCATTTCCTAAGAATTTGCTTTGTTTTTACTGCATTAAAAGGTGTTCAATAAATGGAAGAAAATTTGCTCCAAAAAGGTTGTGACATTATGTAAAATGTATATTATATAAATAGTGCAATATCAAGAATTACAACTAAAGTATAGTTCAAAATCCCCTCCTGGAACCGCCACCTTAACGTGGTGGAGGGTTTGAGCGCCTGAATGATCCTCGGGGCTCTGTTGTTGGGGTCTTCGTTCCCCTGGTAGGGTCTTCCATGGCAAACAGGTCCTAGGTGACGGGTCAGACAAAGAGCGGTTCAGAAGCCCCTTATGAGAGACCAACAGGCCCGGTTAGAACCATGAGGCCGTCCTTCTGTGGACCCACCACCTGCAGGAGGAGCCATAGGGCTGGGGTGCAATGTGATATGGGCAGCTCCAACAGCTGCCCCCACGACCCGGCAACGGAAAAGTGGAAGAAATGGATGGATGGTATAGTTCAAAGTGATGAAATATCAGGATGTTCATGTGGTTCTTGGGGACTAAGATATAGAACATTTCTATATCTAAGAGTTCAGCGCATAAAGAATGAGAGTGCATTTATATTTCTGTTCACTGCATTTTTGCCATGGAGCTGTTGCGCAGGCCTCGGCGTTATCGAGTGCGTCCCTGTTGTTTGTACATGTGGTAATGCCTGCCTGTGCGCTGATGATCTCTTGTTTTTGAGCTTATCGCTCAGGCTTCAGGACACGGGCAGCTTGAGCCAAGCCAGCCAGGAAATTGTAAGCTGCTTTATGTATCCCAGGAATAAAAACAACATGAAAAAACAAACACAACAAACAAATGGAGTTAAAATCAGTGGTGAAAGTTTATTACGGTTTTCTGTATTTTAGGGAAGCATTTGATTACATCATACAATCCATCCATCCATCCATTTTCTTCCGCTTTATCCGGGGCCGGGTCGCGGAGGCAGCAGTCTCAGCAGAGATGCCCAGACTTCCCGATCCACGCACACCTCCTCCAGCTGTTCTGGGGGGACCCCGAGGCGACACCAGGCCAGCTCGGAGACATAGTCCCACCAGCGTGTCCTGGGCCTTCCACGAGGCCTCCTCCCAATAGGACATGCCTGGAACACCTCCCGAGGGAGGCGACCAGGAGGCATCCGGAACAGATGCCCTAGCCACCTCAGCTGGCTCCTTTCGACGTGAAGGAGTAGCGACTCTACCCCGAGCTCCTCCCGGGTAACTGAGCTCCTCACCCGATCTCGGAGGGTGCACCCAGCCACCCTGCGAAGGAAACTCATTTCGGCCGCTTGTATTCGCGATCTTGTCCTTTCGGTCATTACCCAGATCTCATGACCATAGGTGAGGGTGGGAACGTAGATCGATCGGTAAATCGAGAGCTTTGCCCCCTGACTCAGCTCTCTCTTCACCACAACAGTCCGATACAGCGACCGCATCACTGCTGACGCTGCACCGATCCGTCTATCGATCTCACGCTCCATCCGTCCCTCACTCGTGAACAAGACCCGAGATACTTGAACTCCTCCACTTGAGGTAAGGACTCCCCACCGACCTGAAGCGGGGAAGCCACCTTTTTCCGGTGGAGAACCATGGCCTCAGATTTGGAGGTGCTGATCCTCATCCCGGCCGCTTCACACTCGGCTGCAAACCGCCCCAGAGTGTGCTGACGGTCCTGGTTTGATGAAGCCAACAGAACAACATCATCTGCAAACAGCAGAGATGAGATCCTGAGGTTCCCAAACCGGACACCCTCCGGCCCCTGGCTGCGCCTAGAAATTCTGTCCATAGAGGTAATGAACAGAACCGGTGACATAGGGCAGCCCTGGCGGAGACCAACACGCACCGGAAACAAGTCTGACTTACTGCCGGCAATGCGAACCAAGCTCCTGCTGCGGTCATACAGGGAACGGACAGCCCTTAGCAGAGAGCCCCGCACCCCATACTCCCGGAGCACCCCCCACAGGGCACCACGAGGGACACGGTCGAACGCTTTCTCCAAATCCACAAAGCACATGTGGACTGGTTGGGCGAACTCCCACGAACCCTCGAACACCCGATGTAGGGTATAGAGCTGGTCCAGTGTGCCACGACCGGGACGAAAACCGCATTGTTCCTCCTGAATCCGAGGTTCGACTATCGGCCGGATCCTCCTCTCCAGCACCCTGGAGTAGACCTTACCCGGGAGGCTGAGAAGTGTGATCCCTCTGTAATTGGAGCACACCCTCCGATCCCCCTTCTTAAAGAGAGGGACCACCACCCCGGTCTGCCAATCCAGAGGCACTGTCCCCGACTGCCACGCGATGTTGCAGAGACGTGTCAACCAAGACAGCCCTACAACATCCAGAGACTTAAGGTACTCGGGACGAATCTCATCCACCCCCGGGGCCTTGCCACCGAGGAGCTTTCTAACCACCCCAGTGACTTCAGCATCATACAATCACAAATCTATTCATTAATTTACATTGCAGCATTTTTACCTGTCACATTCACAACGATGTTAATATATCCAAGTAGTCACAGCCAGCACCTTCGACTATTACTCCGTCGTCGATCAATTTCAACAAACCCTCATGGCACTGCATTTTCTTGACAATAACATTTTCTATTTGCTCTTATAGCGGATCAATAACACTGTTGAGCCAAATGAAGTAATAATCCCTCTGGGTCCTGTTCCAAAGCACGCACGCCTCTTTCCATCAGACTATAAGGTGTTTCCAATCACTCTGACGGTTTATATAGAGTTCGTCTTATTGACTGCTGTGTCTGGTACTGAGCTCCCGTGATAGATGTTCGGTGTTGATAAAACTTTCATCCTTTCTTTCTTGTTTCTGAGTCGTCCAGAACTTTTTTCCACGTGGCACATTTAATTAAACCTTTTATTAAAGGAGGTTAAGAACAAACTGAGAGTGAGGCATTAGGAAAGGCATGTTCAATAGTGGGGCGGGACTTCTGGTTCCAGAAGTGATGTTCACATTGATTTTTTCCCCCCTTGACCACCATTTCCCATAGTCTCCTCCGTCCCCACAGAAAATAAATGTTAACCTGGAATTAACATGCACAACCAGTGGTGAGCGGGCACTCTTATATCACACTGTTAATGTTACAGTAGGTGCGACTTGGCATTAGATTAAACTAAAATCGCACTTTAACATTTTCAAGCTTTTTATTAAAGGAACAGGCCACCGTTTTACATACTGAGATATGTTCTTACCTGAGCTTAGACAAGTTGATGTGTACCTGTCTGGTCTTTGTGCGTGCCATCCCAGCATATTCCTATAGCTCCAAACGGGGGTGAAGTTGGAAGCTACCACACTCTTCCACGGGCGCGCACAAAGACCAGACAGGTGCGTATCAACTCGTCTAAGCTCAGGTAAGAACATATCACAGTATGGAAGAACTGTGTGCCCTCAGTCACGCAAAAAGACCAAAGATGTTGTTAGCATTTGGCCTCTCCCAGTATAATCCTAAAGCTCCAAACGGGGGGAAGTTAGAAGCGACCGAGCTCTTCAACGGGCACGCACAAAGACCAGACAGGTGCGTATCAACTCGTCTAAGCTCAGGTAAGAACATACTGTATCACTGTATGGAAGAACTGTGTGCCCTCAGTCACGCAAAAAGACCAAAGATGTTGTTAGCATTTGGCCTCTCCCAGTATAATCCTATAGCTCCAAACGGGGTGAAGTTAGAAGCGACCAAGCTCTTCAACGGGCACAAACAAAGACCAGACAGGCGCATATCAACTCGTCTAAGCTCAGGTAAGAACATATCTCAGTATGTAAAAACGGTGGCCTGTTCCTTTAAAGCAAAATAAACTTTTTAGAGCCTTTAATCTCTTAATCCCCACCTGAACCAAGCACATTTTCTATACCAAAAAAAGTGTCAAAGCGACAAAAAGAAGGATGAAAACACAACAAAAAAGTGACAAAGATCGACAAAGCCGAAAAGATTGATTAAAAAAAAAAAAAAAAAAATAGAAAAAGAAAAAAGCATTAAATAAAAAGTGATGTTAAAGCGACAATAAACAGAAATGTGACAAAATGACAAAAAAGTTAGGATCAGTTCTGTAGGTCTTTGCTTTCAAATGAGGCGTTACTCTGGCCTAAAGCTCCAGTCAAGAAGCTTTTCGAATTGTGTAAAACTGAACTGGAGACAATGTGCTTGGTTCAGGAGGGGCTTAAGAGGTTTAAGCAAATTGCAATGCTGTTCCCTGCTGGACCTGGAGTTGTGTTTCGAGCCGCTTGTGCACGTTTGAGTCATCTTTTGAATCCTCCTCTTACATGCGTGAGTCTCTGGTCTGTCAATAACCACACAATGTACAGACCACATAAAGAAATAATAATATATTCATCCATCCATCTTCTTCCACTTGTCCGTTGCCAATCACATTGCACCAGCCCCCTATGGCTCCTCCTGCAGGTGGTGGGTCCACAGAAGGACGGCCTCACGATTCTAACCGGGCCTGTTGGTCTCTCATAAGGGGCTTCTGAACCGCTCTTTGTCGGTCACCTCATATTCACTAAGAAATCTCTCATAGTCTCCTACATAACTTTACAATACATCCCGAGAAGCACTTGTCTGTGCGCGCTTCTTTAAGGTCAGGTGGAGGAAGTGCTGATTCGCCTGTTCTTCTGTCCTGGACCCGCAGCTGCTGAAAAACTCATGCATCATTTCTTGGAGTCGACTTTTTATTTTTTTCTGTGAAGATGAAATTATGGAGAGGGGAGAGTTCACACAGCACCATCGCGGTCGACTGAGTTTATGTTTTCACCGTACAGATGATTAAATACACGCCGAGCAGTTCCCTCAGTGAATGATGAAGGATTAATACGGCAAGGAGTGGGCATCTTTCATCTGACGGACAGCGTAATTAAGATAATGAAGTGTAAATGCATTAGCACCTTTATTTAAAACCTACACTTTTTTTTCAACCACAGGACGGGCAAGTTTTCTGCTTCGTCATCGGTTCACATGAACTTCAGCACGTTATGCGACTCAGTGCTGTCCCACTGATGTCAAACTGCATGGAAAACACAGTCATAAAGTAGTTATGGGTGCTCGTGGTTGTTAACTGAGTATTTTGCCATCATATCACGTCAAAGCTTGTTATTACGTCAATGAGCTAAACTTGGCACGCTCATCCTAATTATGGCTTAATCTAGACTAAGGATGTCCAATCTGTTCCCCCCCACATGAGCAACTTTTATGGAAGACAAAACAAACACGTCAGAGAGCTGCTTGAAAGGATACTTAAAATACATCCTGGACACAGCACAAAGAACAGAAATGAATTTAGTTGAGTAATTTCATATTTAACTAAATCTCATGTAAAAATAGAAAGCCTTTGAGGAGCTACTTGGAATGGAATGAAGAGCTCGGTTGGTGGTCCCCATTATCTCCTGTTAATGCGAGAGATGTAAACAAATATTATGTCTGACAATATGTTACAAATGCAAGAAGAATAAAAACCTGCACAACTGCGTTTTAGCTCCCAAAATATTAATGTGTACTCACACCACGCATTTCGTCCTTCATCAGACATGAATGCAGGACTAGGCACACCCGCTTTTGTAGTGTGCTTGATTAGACAGGGGGTCACATTATACATGTCAACGTAAATGGGAATTTTTACATGCGCTCAACATTTCTATACACATAATATATACAATATATACACATCTGACTCCCATAAAACAAGATAAATAATCATAACCATACAAGCGTCAGGGTACCCGTCATATACTATGGAAATGTCATGATGTAGGTGTGTCCTAGACTGGTCTTAATGTATTGTAGTAGTGAATGTGGAGACCACAATTGGCAAAAAACACAAAAAGGCAGATGTACATTTACAATATAAACATAAACACTGCAGTGATGGTCCACAATAAACAATAAAATTATAAAAAAGGTCTTTTTTGTTTTGTTTTGTGTGACAATATGTTACAGTCATCTGAGCCAGACTAGCGGCTTCTCCACACGAGCCGTGCGTCCCTGCTCGTCGAAACCATCGTGCATTCTTTGCATTGAACCGTGTTTTATTTTTATTTATACTGTATGTTTATTTAATAGTGACAGAACAAGAAGGATTGTTACAAATAACCAATGCCATGTTTATAGGCCATATAGCTAACGGCTAATTCACAGACCTGGTCCCTAAGACATAAAAATACATGATACATTTACATAAATCATTACAAATAATACAAATTACAAAAGGCAATAAAATATTATACACTTCTGTTGTGTCCACAAGTTTGATTCAGTTTGAGCCATTGTTTAACTTTACTTTTAAACTCGTCAACAACAATGATCTGGACAGGGCCCGTCCGACCGACTAATCTCTTCACTGATAACTGAAAATCACAACAAAATCCAGGAATTACATGAAGAAATGAAGGAACAAAACCTCAACGGAACCAGGGCTGAAAATGAACTGACAAAAGACAAAGGAAACATGGAGGCACAGTATAAATACATTAAGACTTTAGACTTTGTTGTCCCCGGGGGAAATTCTTTTTCTCATACACAGTGCATGTTTGACAGAGGACAGACAGAACAACAGAGAACAAACAGTATGGAGTACACTCAGCGGGGCCTGTTCTTTTAAAACGAGCCTTCCCGCATCTAAGCGTCCTGTACCTCCGTCATGAGGGCAGAGGGCTGAGGTGAACGTGCAAATGGTGTTCGGAGTCTTGTTCTCCGGAGAGTGCAATGCGTCCAATGGCCCTTTCATTTAGATCTTTGAGGTTTGGTGTGGGGAGTCCTATGATTTTTGCTGCAGTGATTGTTACCTTGGTGAGTTTGGTTTGATCCTTGACAGTTAACAGACTGAAATATGACAGGTTGAATAATGGATTGGTATAATCGTAACAGCAGAGATGGAGCGACATAAAGTCCTTTCAATTTCCGGATTATTGACAGCCGTTGTTGAGTTCTTTTTCTGAATGTCCGTGATGTGTTGATCGAATGTAATTTTATCGTCTATTGTAAGGACAAACCCAACACGTGTCAAAATAAAACAAGGCAAGAAAACAAACCAAAACAGGGGAACAGAAAACAAATCAGAAGACAGTATTAGACCTTAATGTGTGTGACTGAGTTTGGCAATGGAGATGTTGAAGCGCATTGTACCAGGGCTCAGCAGTTTGTACTTGCCTCTAGTGGACATTCCTTAAGAACTTTTATTCTATGCCCAGCGTCATCTCTGTGCTATTTGCCCTTGAGTAACACGCATCTGTTTCCCTTGGCATAACTCAGCCTTACAGAAGCCTTCTTCTACAAATCAATGCACATTGGCCAAGTTGTCTCTTTATAGCATCTCCAACACTTCTGGTCCATGGCCAATTTGATTTGGTTATTGTCAAACAGGAACATGGTGGTATAAAAGTGGTGAAACTATTTCGCTGTCCCCCATATGTCCATCCGCCATTTCCCTCGGGCCGCTGTAAGGCAGAGGTTTTTTCTCTTGACCTTTAAATGCAGTGAAATAGTGCAATCTTCTGACAGACCGGGAGATAAATTGTTGTTCATATTCGTATGCGACCTGTTTGAATCCCTTCTTCTTTTGCTCCAGTTTGAGCGAGCCATCCATCTATCCGTTCCCACCGCTCCTCTTCCGCTGCCCGTCGGCCGCCTCAGGGCACCGCAAAAATGTACAAATTACATGTGTATCTGAGGGGGGAAAGAGAAATACAGAGACAGGAGGGCTAATGGTTTTATTTTAAAAAGGTTTCCAGTGGTAATGCTTGTTGAAGATTGAAAAGGGCAGGTCACCTTGTTCTTACCTGGTATTTGCTTGTGTTTTGAAAATATTTTCTTTTTGTGGATGGATGTAAGCCGGGTTTCTGAGTGGTCTGTGTTATGATGTCGCTGTTACAAAAGCTACAAAGAGGTCCAGTGATCGTCCTGTAGGTTTGAAAGTTTAGGGGAAAACAAGCAAACAAACATTACGTTTGTGCCTTCACACCTACCGCGGATCGCATGGCCGGTGTGGTTGATTACTGAGTATTGTCAGTGTGAAATGTGCACACATGTGAAAATAATGAGTGTGCACAGCGGCAGGTGCGAAAGAGCGGTGTGAATCAGCGGCAATGTGAGTCAGCGGGAGGAGGCAGGAGGGCAAACACACACATTCAAGAATAATTTATAGATCTTCTTAATTTGGAACAACCTAACTACCTCCACTACGTCATAAAGACACAAGTGAAACAGAGACATCATTACAAAAGAGGAAATCTTCATCATGACAAGCAGCAGCTGTGGCTGAAAATGCCTTTCCCGAGCCCAGGCATTCGGATCAGAGTAGTTATACGCTTCAATAAACTTATGAAAACACGGACGCGGACGCAATAAACAAGGCACTGGATTACAAACATGTTTCTGTATGAAGGGAATTTTATCATGACATGATGGCTGGACAGGTACTACACAGTAAACCCACTTACATCGGTCAAATGAAGACACATGACCAACGACTTCGCTCTAGGTCGCCATTTCGGCTGCGGGTCATATGACACCTGTCAATCATTGCGATCCAGGCTAATTGGCGTCCTGTGTTAATTTGCTCAACTTGCCCTCCCCGGCATCTTTTCCACCTATAGGAAACCGATAGAAACATAGGTTTTGGTGCATTTTTTGGTCCGAATTGCTACAGCAACCTTAACGCTGTAACTGTTCAACTTTTTTTTTTACTGCAAATGTACGTTTAGTAAAGGAAGTGTTTCTGTAAATAATCACTCCGCCTCCACAATGGCGCACTCCTGGGCGGAATGCAATGTCACAATTTTTTGACCAACTGAAATAATATCTGGAGAGGGAGAAAGGAAAGTGACAAGATTTGTCTCAAGTGTCAGATAAAGTTAGGCTAGTAAAACTATTCCACCGTCACCAAAGCACAAGAAAAGAATCAGGAAACAGTTTTCATTCTTAGCAGCAACAGCGTACAGGTTTGTTTTTTACAGAATCGCGCAGTGGCTCTGCCTGCAGTGACACATACGAGCGTCTGATTGCCAGCCTTTCAAGCGTCCAAATAGAAGCAACAGCGCGACCTGTTAGGTATGTAATAATAATAATAATGCCTTACACTTGTATTGCGCTTTACAAGCCTGTATTACCAAGTTTCTCAAAGCGCTACACTGTCGTCATTATTCATTCACTCCATACTTGGCACCATTATGTTCATTTGTGTATGACAGGATCAATATCCAGTCAATATTGGTTGGTCGTCATAGACAGGAAATTCAATCTCCACCTTATTAAGCTTTGATTTAACACAATTTTTGAATTAAAATGTGGTTCTTAAATTATTACTGTTGTCAGCATGATAATATTGTGCCGAGAGAGTTGCAAAGACAGCATAGGTCTACCCAGTGAACTCCGCCCATCTCCAGGGCACTGCATATGGAGCCTGTAGAGAGCATTTAGAGGAGATAATGGAGACAGTAGAATTTACATGTGGTGCTAATATGAAGACACGGAGAGGCGGGTTCTTAATGGCCGAGGTTTTAAATGTGGAAGCTGTGAGGATCCTTGCTCACTAAGAGGTTTCTTCACCGTGTCGCGTCCCAAAACAATTTCTCGCTCGGCTGAATGCAGTTGCTTGTTCTGCAATCTGATTAACTGCAGCCCCGGTCAGCGGAGGAGACAGGAGTGAGGACGAGAGAGAGGACTCAAGAGGGGGATCCATATGGGACATGTTCGCTCATTTCAGCCGCTCTGCTCCCAGCAAATCGTCCTCTAGTGCCGCCGATACAACGCGTTTGTTAAGATCATTTGGCGATTGATTGGTACAAGCCCACGGGTAAATGGGCTTTTTGTTCAGTCAATCAAATTCATGTCGAGAGAACCACCAGATGACTTATAACGGTGTGGAACAGTGTGTGTATTGCACTTCTATTCACGCGCAGGTGAAATTGAAATAAACCCAACTTGACAATGACACCTGGCCATCCAGGGTTGGGCTTGTTTTTCACACTTAGAAAACATAGGAACTTAGGTCCAATAAAATTCACAAGGAGATCATATCCTGTCTCTGACATTGAAGGCAACTGGCCAAAGGAATCTGTAGAAAAGGAAAGAAACAAAACACATGGATTTTTTTTTGTTTTGCCTCGACGTCAGCATTCTCTTGTTAGTTCAACTATACGCAAAAGTTCAACTGTACACATATAAGTAATCCATTAGGGATCTGTCTGTTTTTGTTTTTGCTACGCTGCTCTTGTTACCAGTGCATAAAAGGAGGAACGGGGCCCATTGAATGCATTTTGTTTAATCATGTCATCAAACCAAATGGTATTTTCTCAAAATCCAGACCGATTTTAAGGTATGTTACAAAAGGTAGAAAGGCTAATAGGTAAATATTAGGGCCGGGACTTTTTTCGATTAATTGTGATTAATTAATTACATGAGGTTCAGTGCGATTAAAAATATTAATCGAAATTAATCACACTTTGCTTTCCACACTTCAGTTTCCTTTTTTCCTGCAGACGCACAATTAATGGCAATATTGCACTGGTCTGTTGGACTTGGTGGAACAAAAATAAACAATATTTTGTTGCTTAAGCTTATGTATTCAGTCATTATTCAATGGTATACTAAAAATCCTTATGAAAAAACTTACTTCTCACTGTTCTCAGGTCAAATATTTATATGCGATTAATTTCGATTAATTAATTAATTACAAAGCCTCTAATTAATTAGATTAATTTTTTTAATCGAGTCCCGGCCCTAGTAAATATATATATATATATATATATATATATATATATATATATAATATATATATATCATAAAGGTCATATCTCATAATATTCAGTCTGTTAAAGTTATTCAGAATCAGAATCAGAATCAGAATCGGTTTTATTGCCATGGTTTGAGAACAGGTTCACAAACTAGGAATTTTTCTCGGTGCAAACGTGCGACATAGAACATATAACACAGTTGAGATAAAAATAAGATAAAAAACTTTAAAACTATAAGGCTATTAGGGCATGCGTGAAAAATATTAAATAAATAAGATAAAATAAAGTTACATATGACATATAGACAACAACAATTTGACATTGAACAACAGCGGGATTGTATTAGCAGATGTAGGCATATAAAGTGATAAAGTGATAAAGTGATATAAAGTGATAAGTGATAGCAGTGGGTCCAAGTGTGGACACACCACACAGTGCAAGTGCAGATACATCCATGAGTCTGTAACTGGGTTATTGGGTCTTGTTATTGTTCATGAGTCTGATGGCGGAGGGGAAAAACTGTTCAAGTGGCGGGAGGTATGGGTCTGTATCGACCGTAGCCTCCTGCCCGAGGGAGAGGGTGAATAGTCCATGTCCAGGGTGAGAAGGGTCAGCTGTGATCCGACCCACACGCCTCCGGGTCCTGGAGGTGAACAGGTCGTGGAGAGATGGGAGCGCACAGCCAATCACCTTCTCAGCAGCAGCACAATGCGCTGCAGTCGATGCTTGTCCCGTTCTGTAGCGCCAGGGTACCAGACGGTGATGGAGGAGGTGAGGATGGACTCGATGATGGCCGTGTAGAACTGCACCAGCATCTTGGTTGGCAGCTTAAGTTTCCTCAGCTGCCGCAGGAAGAACATCCTCTGCTGGGCCTTCTTGATGAGGGAGCGGATGGTCGGCTCCCATCTGAGGTCCTGGGTGATGGTGGTGCCCAGGAAACGGAAGGAGTCCACGATGGAGACGGGGGTGGGGAGAGTCTGTCAGGGCGAGGGGGACGGTGAGGCTGTGTCTTTCCTGAAGTCCACGATCATCTACACTGTCTTCTGGGCGTTCAGCTCCAGGTTGTTGTGGCTGCACCAGGACGCCAGCCGGTCCACCTCTCTCCTGTAGGCGGACTCATCACCATCTGAGATGAGCCCGATGAGGGTGGTGTCGTCCGCAAACTTGATCAGTTTAACGGACTGGTGACTGGAGGTGCAGCAGTTTGTGTACAGGGAGAAGAGCCAGGGGGAAAGTACACAGCCCTGAGGATGCAATGATTGAACTGATATACTAGTAGTGTTTTCCTTTATCTTTTCTTGAATCATTTTCATTCATAGTAGATTGTTTCTTTCTAATTGCGCCACTGTTACATCCGACACAGGAAGCACTGAAGTCGTCACAAACTGACGTTGAGGGAACTTCTCGTAAACGCGCACGTATCAAACGTCACAGTGACTTTTAGCGCATGACCGCCCCCGCCCACCGTCTCACACTGCCCTATTCTAGTGCCTATTATTATTTCATGACACAGCTTCTGGTTTCCCCTGCCTCTCTCTGTGTAAATACGATCCTGCTGTGAATAATTAAGCGTGGAGCTGGAAAGGTGGGAGCCTAAAACTGCAGGTTGGCTTGACAGAGAAGCAAGCACACGCCAAAATATAGAAAGAAGTACTTCACGTTGTACAAAGGGAGCCGGAGTGGGATTTCTGTCTAGTTTTTTTCTTCTTTTGCCATCCGGGCGAACTTTGATCCCACCAGGAACCACAGGGATAAGTCCAAGTGCAGCTGATGGATTGAAGTTTGTTTCTTTAGTTTTTGACTCCTCCGAAAGATTCAGCCATGGAGGAGCTACAGAAGAAACTGGACCAACGCTACGAGAGCACCAAGCCCAGGAAGGTTAGGCGATAACCGTCTAATTAGTCTCATCATGTTGAGAAACTTGATGTTATGTTTAGTTTAATCCGACATGGGGACACTTGCGTCAACATATTACACAGCGTGATTGGACCTGTAAGAGTTTTAATGTAGATGTAGAAATAATCAGCAAAGGATTGAAATATATGTACAGTATAAGTTTAATAATAACAACGTCTTCATATGCTTACATGCTGCCTTGTGATTGCCCGATCCGGTCCCCGAAGTGCGGGGGAAGCAAGTATATCAAACATAGAGTATAGCAGCTGTTGTTTCAAACGAGGTTCATGATAGAAAATACAAACAAAACAAGCGTAATGACTTTTAGTATGATAAAACTTGACGAAAGCATATGCCACTGTGTATGTAAATTAAGACAGAGCTGCCTTGAGCACCACCAGAAGGAGCCCCGCAGGTATCCTAACTTTGTCTTCCATTCCAAACTCCAGGTGCGGTTCAAGTTGGCGTCGTCATACAGCGGCCGGGTGCTCAAACACGTGTACGAGGATGGGCAGGAGCTGGACAGTCCCGCGGAGAAATACCCCCACAGTTTTACGCACAGGAAGCTCCCGCCCAGCCACCTGGAGATGGACCAGTACTGCGGCTTTGAGGAGGGCCCCGGTGCAGACCACCCTGGTAGTTTTTTTATACATTCAACTGTTCGTGTGGGCACAGGTGTGAGGAGGGGGAGGAGGCGGCTATACAAAGCTCTGTGGCGCAATGGCTTTGCTGAAGGACGGCTGATTTCCATAAAATGCTACGTGCATGATTGGCGCGACATGCATCCGTGAAATGACACCTCTTTTCCGCGAGTGAGAAGTGTTTGAACGGAACTCGTTGAATGTGAATGTGATGATGAAATGAGCAGTCGTGTTGTTTGCGGAATAACAGCCCACACACGTCACTGAGATGATTGGGTGTTTGAGAGGCCGGTTCACTTTGCTGTAGAAAAGGGGAAATTGCAGCATTTTTGGATTGATAATTGGCAACAGAAAAAAAAAAAGTTTGAGATCATTTTTGATCTAATAAATTTATGAAAATATTTGAAAATGCAAATGGTTGGCCATCTCTTCTCAAAGCGCAAGTGTTAGACTTGGTATGGTGTGTGTTCTTCAGAGAAGCTGATGTTGCTGGGATGGTTGTTTCTGTTCCCTTCACATATCACGTGCTAATGGAAAATGCTTTGGTCCGACATAAACAAACACCATGGCTCGGTTTGCTTGGGCAGGTGTGAGGGCTGGCCAGCAGGACCAGGTGTGACATAGATCTTTCACTTTTTTAAATAGTTTTTTTTGATAAATGAATAATAATAAGTAAAATAATGTAAACATTTGTTTTAAAGGCAACAAATAATCGTTTGAATAATCGTGATTTCAATTATAGGTACGGTAAAAAGCTCTACAAAGCAGCGTAAAGATTACCCATTGTGCAGGTTTTGGGTTGATGGGAGAAACCGGAGCACCTGGAGGAAACCCACACGGGGAACACAAGCAAACTCCACACAGAAAGGGCTGCGCTGTCTGGGAATTGAACTTCACCACAGCACATCCAGCTCCTGTCTTGTGCACTGACTGCTCGCTGTGGTGTGACTGCAGGTGCCTACCCTCCCACGGGTCTCATCGCGCGCCGGATCAATGTGTATCGCGGAGTGGGGGCCTACAAGGCGGCTGCAGGCCAGAGCGGCGCAGACGATGGAGATGCTCAAGTAAGAAACACACTCCTCCGGCTTCGACTTCTGTTGGAATGAGTGAGAGAAAAGCACATTAAACAGTATTATTCATGAAGTCTGACTCTAAAAGTGTAATAAGTCGTCTCTTGACTTGCTGTTGTTTCTTTTCTTTTTCCCCTCCTGTTTGCACTCTCATGTCTGATTATCACATCTAAAAGAAAATAACTAATCGCGCAAAACTGTATGTCTTTGAAAGCAAACCACGGTTTCAGTGACTGCATAGCAATTTGTTTTGCTATGACTTTACCGATGTACACCATTTCACTAACATTTTACAGATACAAAAAAAGTCTAAAATGATGTTTGTATTGTGGTATAGTAGTTTGGAATCTTGCCATACAGCCAAAAGAGTCTATCAGTTCAATCCCTAATAAGTCATTATTAAATAAAATATTGACTTTTTGTATTGAATCTGAGGATACAAAAATATGATTACAAAATGAGGATGTTTTATGTTGCTGTTGGGATAAGGGTTGAACAATGGCTGTAAAATGGCTCATTTCATTGGTGCCTTCATTCGTGCAATATACTGAGCGGGATTATATTGAATGGAAATTATACTGAATGGAAATGAAATAGCCAAGATTCTAAATTCAATTCAAATTCAATTAATTTGGTAAAAATAGATAGATATTTAAATAACTTCCACAAGTCTCCAGCAGGATTTAACTAACTTTTACTGATCTTTGGTTACTGCAGTTGGTCAGGTGTAGGTTCAGCACACACTATGCGCCCAAAATGAGATCATTTGACATCCTGAATGACAGTGGTTCAGGAGCACGAGACATCATTTTCATTCCACAGAATCCAGATCTTCACCCCATTGAGAATCTTTGGAATGTGCTGGAGAGGGCTTTATGCAGTGGTCACACTCTTCCAGCATCAATATCAATAATAATCATAGGGAAAAAATGATGCAACACTTTATGTTTTGACATTGCAGAAGATTATTTAAATAATTCCACAGATAATGCGTGCTGCACTTAAAGCTAAAGGTGGACCCATGTAATATTAGAGCTTTTTTGGTCAGATATGTCTGCTTTGTTTCATGTCAAGTACTTCAGGTCCTTTTTGTGTTACCACAGTGTAAATATAACTTCTAGTAAAAGGAATGATGTGTTAAGCACCTGCCACCTGCAACTATTCTTTGAGTTTTCCCCCTTTCAAATCCATAATTATTACATAATCTTTCTGTTTATTTGACTTTCTTCCAGAATACAGTATTAGACTTTGGTAAAATCATCATCTACACCAGTAATCTACGCATCATCAGAGCTCATCCTCCACCTCCTCCTCCTCCTCCTCCTCCTCCAAAGAAGCCAGAGACACAGCAACACCAGAGAGTACCTGCCGTGGAGAAGGAGGGGCACCCGAAGGCCAAAGAGAGAGGCAGCAGGAGGAGGAGAGCAACGAGCTCCCAGCCATCTGAGGAGAGAGCGGAGAGAGAGGGCAAACTCACAGAGGGCAAGGTAATGGACCCTGGTCAAATGGACCTCATGTGGGCTGAGCTTTATTTCCACTGTGCGCATCTTTTACTGACCGTGTCAGAATCACTGTGTCCTTCTGCTTGTCTTTTGCCACAACCGTTTCATAAACAAAGTCATTTCATTCATTTGAGGCGAACATGTTCATCCCATTACAGCATTTAATACTAGAAATGAAAGGCCAGTACCTGTTTTTTTGTTTACAAATGTAGCAGAACGAGGGAGATCGGATAGTTGTTTGTTATATGGAATCCTGCCGAGAACGCCAAGTGTGGCAAGGCGAGCGGTGAAGATCTGACCTACTGTAAATATTAGCATGAGCATAACATGAAGGAAATTATCAATAATAAAAGGTAAGCAAGTAAGTGCTTTATTTGTCATTGTACAACCGCTCAATTAAATTGTGTTCAGGTGTCCTGAGCCGCTGCACTGAGCGCACCCCGAAAAAGGGAATGCAAAGATCACTAGTTTTACCAAGGCTGTTGCAGTAGGCTAAATGCAAGAACAAGGCAGGTCCTTTTGCTATTCAGAATAAAATATACTTATTTACAATGCCCTTCTGTGCTGTCGTGTATAAACTGTCTCTTTGTGCCTCTCTTTTATGTCTCCTCATTGGACAACTGCACGGTGCCATATTGTCCCTGTGTTATCTGTCAACTGAGCGCACTCCTGATGAGTCCACACTTTTTCACCGTGCCCTTGCAGCATATTGTTACCACTTACCACTGTCCTACAAGGATATACAACCTCTCTGTTATTACTGCCCCCTCTCACGCTCCCCCAAAGCTGATTATAGGCTCCGGTGTGCTGCAGCTTTTCTCTGTATTCTTTTTAACAGTTTTCTTGTTGCAGAAAAGTCAATCCAGTTAATTATCGTCTCTGCAATTTATTGAGTTGCTACAGGCCTTTCGCTGTTATTAACTTTAGCCTTGTTTTTCTACATCATACTTTGCTTTATATCCTCTCGTAAACAATATTTTGCTAAATGGTATTCATCACGACACATTACATTGCGCTATTGTCGAGGTACAAATAGGATTGCTGTCACAGTACATTACTCTTTATTGTAAGGCAAACACTCTTTTTTTTTAAGACTAAAGAATGGTCTGCATTTCACTTCTATGCTTTGTGTGCAGGTAGGTTCTATTGATTGCTTATTTAGTAGAACTTAGTTACCTTCTACTTTCTAATTGTGAGCCAACTCCTCATCTCGCAGAATGAGTGCCCAGTCAGCGATTCATACTGTAAATCTATAAGTAATGACCAACTGGCTTCTGCACAAAGACCTAAATTAACTTCCGAGAGCCACATTTTCCTGATCTTATAAAGAGCGCTTCATTGCATATAGGACAATGCTGTAAATGCTGATCCGGTATGGCACGGCTCTTCTGTCGCTATGGCCTGTCACATCTGTCATTTGGGGCGGCAGAAGCTCGGTCGTTTACCTTTTTTTTTTTTTTTCGTCTTTGAGCAGGCGTACAGGGAGGGGATGCCAGGCACAATCCTTGTTTAACTGTTAAATGTTTTACATTCACTTTGACTGTTTTCCTTTTTCAAAAGCTAGACAGTAAAATCCAAACAGCAAAATGCTTTTACTTTAAAATGTTGTGGATAAATCTTCTCTTTGAGATTGCACGTCTTGGTGTCCTTTAGAAACTCTTAATGCTATTTTCCTTTTCAAAAGGTTTATTACTTTTACCCGCAACTCTCCGGTGAGCGTGACACTTGAGCTCCTGACTCTACCAATAAGATGAAAGCTGTACTTGGAAAATGTTCAGAAATGTCCAAAGCCACTTAATGCCAACTTGAAAGCAACCAGTGCAGCTACAATGTCTTTCACTTCTAGACAGTCTTGACTCCATTAACATCCCACTCTTTACCTACCCATGCGATTGCCCATGAAATGCCCCTCTCTCCTCTGTGCAGGAGCCCGGCAGCTGTCAGCTGTGTGGAGGCTCAGGCTGCGCCCCGTGCTCCCTGTGTCACGGCAGTAAGCTATCGATGCTCGCCAACCGCTTCAACGAGTCCATCAGTGACCTGCGCTGCCAGGCCTGCTACCCCCACGGCCTGGAGCGCTGCCCGTCCTGTGCCGCCAACTAGCACGTCCCTCAACTGGGCGAAAAGGAGGGGCACTGAATGAAAAAGAGAGAGAAGTGTGGTCCATGTGTTTGTGTCGTGCCAGGGATGTCTCGTTACTTAAATTCAACAGTATGTACACTCTTTTCACACCACCCAGAAAATTCATTGGAGAAGAGCGCACCACGTCATGGTATAAGTTGGTGGAAAAGATGGGGATGGAGAAGGCAGGATTACTGAATTAAATAAACACAACTTCAAGTATCCAGAAGCTAAAAGAAGTCAGGTTATCATAATACAGTAGACACATGTTGAAAAATAACCCAAATTGCCTAAACCAGGACTTCCATGGGACATGTTCTTCTGCACCTGCCCATATGAAGCATATTTGGAACATGTCTCTAACAAGCTCACACTGGAGACACAAAATGGGTTTGCTTTGAGCCAAGGTCTAAACCGAGAGTATCACCAGATGAAATGTGTCTGTATCACTTGCTGGCCCCGAACCACTCCGTGAAAACCATTTCTCTAGCCTGGGCCAGCCGCTTCGTGACAGAAGAACACTGAGGGCCTGTGACTTTGAAGCATACATAGGGGAAAAATAACAAAAAAACGCACAGACACAATTACAGTGTTCAGTGAATGTGCAGGCGATAAGACCGACACATAATCACTTCTTTGTTGTGACATTATTTCTGTGGCTTCCTTCAGATAAACAAACAAAAAAAAGAAAAACAGTGGTGTGACTAAAGGGTTATCATCAGTATAATTAAATTCATGCAAAATTATCAGGTTATCCTTTCATCTGAGCTTTTTCTATTTCAGAATAAAAGCCTTTTTATTACACCCCCTCTGAAATATTATACATAGGATAATTGACACTCTTTCATGGCTTCAAAACACACAGAAATGGACAAAAGCGCAGGTGTAAATGACATAATGAGAATGGGAGACAACACATTATAGAGCCAAGAAGGTCTGGGGCACTCTCTAACTTTTTTTTTTAGGTCGATTTAAAACTATTTATGGTGATATTTGGTAACTAAAGTAATTCTTTGAATGGTTTTACACTGTACATCATGTAATCAAGGTTCGGGAGATTGATCAAGAACAACAATGAATCTCAGGCTACTACTGTTGCATTCTTTGGGTTGAACATTAATAAAAGACCTTAATCACTGCATCATGTCTTCATTATTTTTGTTTGATAATAAGAGTCATATTCTACCCCAATGGGCAATGGTCCAAACCAGGGTGTGCCCTACTGGGACTTTATTCAATTCCATCTATTTTCTGATTCTTTTTTAACCCACTGTGGCACTCTTTCTGTCTATCTTGTAAGTCTAGGGCTGTGGTTCCCAAATTTAAGTAGGCTAGCACTGGTAACAGTATTTACAAATTAATTGATAATGTCACAATCGTATTAAAACAATGAAGAAAAACATGTTCCCTGTAGTATGTATGGATTGCTATACTGAGGTTGACTGCTTCACAACTTACACAAAAGGAATGCCCTGACTCCGGCCCTATATTATGTTTATCTGGTGTGTGATCAAATAAACCTCGCGCAGCCTATTTTGTGGAGCTGCTGAAGTGGCATTTTTCTCCACACAATCTGTATTCTGCAGCAAAGATGATCAATCAAGATCAGGCTAACACTGGGAGCGCTGACCACGGCCTCAGAGGTGGAGTTATGGAGAGTCCGAGAACATTATGTACTATTATCCCTTTCCTTCAATATGTTATACTGTATATGCAGCCGCGCTTCTGTCACTGTTGGAGTGAATTCATAAAAATCCTCTTCCCTCGTGTGAAGCATGTGGGTGACATGTGTCATGTGAAAAGCACTATATGAACAGCTTGAGTAAATCATTGAATTACCCTTAAAGGAGAACTAAGTAACTTTTGCCCCGAGAGGCCACAACCACAACATGCCCCTGCACCTGCCGTGGCATGTTGTGGTTTTTTTCACTCATTAATTGTCAGTGAGAGTAAATACTACACTGACAGAAAAGAGAAAAGGAGAGAGGCATATTGTACACAATGGAAATATTTTTTTACGCTCAAACTTGGCTGTAAATACTGCTAAAGTGGCGCTAGCCCACAGTTAGCTTTGCCCATTAGCCTGTTAGCATCTTCTGATCATAATATACCAACTAACAACGTTTTCCAACATTTGGAAGCTGTAGACAGAATACAGTCAGGACTTACCTGTCTGCCATGTCAGGAACCTCAGAAATGTGAGCCAAAAGTGATTTTGTAAACAACCGAGAGCAGTGAGGGAGATGTTTTTCATTAGTGTGTATTGGGGCTGCCGGGTCGGAGGCAGGGAAAGTTGCAAGTGGGGTTTTCTGTGCCAGAGACACCAGGGGAGATGAAAGCCCCCCAATCATCCATTAACACTTGTATTACCCCAGAGGGCCCACGAAAAGGATTTATTAAGGTGAAAAAAGTTACTTAGTTCTGCTTTAAAGAGTAAAATGGTACTATATCATATTTTTTTTATATTATCATGCTATGTCACATCATAATTCAAGCTGAGTTAGACATTTTGATTTTACTGCAGTTTTATTTTTAATTTTCTGTTTATCATTTGCAGTACCTACACTGTAAACCCGAACAAGTTCATTGAACTCAAAACTTTTGTGGAAACTTTATTACGACAAAAAATTTGAGTTAATGAATTAAATTTTTTACGTTATATCCAATCTATATCTACAAGTTCAGTGCACTCATCCAACGTAGCTTTTTTGAGTTTAGTAGACTTATCCATATTACTTTTTTGACAATTTGAACTTAACATTTTAAAGTTCAACACACTCATTACATTAACTTTTTCCTGACTATTTCAACCTAAAATTTAAAGGTTTAGCAGACTCAATATAATACCTTTTTGCACCCATTTCCACCTAATTTTTTTAAGTTTAGCAGACTCATATTAACTTTTGCATGTCTATTTCCACCTATAATTTATAAGTTTAGCAGACTCCACTTAGACAAAAATACTACCAATAATTAAATACAAAAAACATGTATTCAAAGAATACATACAATGACATTTATTAAAATGTACTGCCTTACATTACATAACATTTCTACCATAACAATGCAATTTAAGCATACGGCATTAGCTATCAACGCTCTGTATAATATTTGTATCAGGAGAAAAGTGCATGAAATAACCTTAATAAACTTGTTAAAAAGGCACACTGCGAAACATTTTGGATCACTGTCGTCAGCAATACAAAACATGCTCTTAATGACCAACTCGACACTGTTAATGCTTCAAATATGTAGTCGGTAATCAAAGAATGGATTTGGATGAGAACCTAATCTATTCAAAACTCATATTTGGCTGCTTTTGTGAACATCACCATGGAGATAAGCTGGAGACATCCCTGCTCCCATTAATGGTTTTTTTTTTTGTTGAGATTTTTCAACAATATCAATATCTGTAATGAGATAAATGCATATTATTCTATTTATTGGATGAAATGCTACGCAGTGTGGCTTTAAGTGAACCCTCAAACAAAAATCTGTAATAACTCAAACCCTTAAAACTTTAGAACTGTTGTGAATGTTTTTCAGTTGGCATAATTTTAATCGAAACAGAAATCAAGGTATGATAACCAAGTGGAAAGTGCTCATTTATCAAGGAGAGCAGACATTGTTTCAGAGCTGTGTTCATCTAGGCCAGGAGTCTCAGACATGCGGCCCGGGGGCCAAATGCGGCCCGCGAGATAATTTTTGCGGCCCGCGAGATGATTTCTTATTTATATTACATGCGGCCCGCCGGTAAATTGCATTAAACATGTTAGAACTACATTTCCCATGAGGCACCGCGCGGTAGCGCCAATGCCGCTGCAGACGCGAAAATGACCACGACATGAGACAGGGGAGAGAGATGCAGCGCTTTTGCAGATGATTTATCAACTGTTTTCAACACAGAAACGGACTAACAGCAGCGGACTGTGAGAGGAGCTTCTGAAACAGGTGGGAGACTGTCAGAACGCGAGGGAGAAACTTTAGTTGTTCAGCTAAACATGTGCTGGAAAAGTTACAGCACTGCAGCATGACAAAAAGCACCTTTACCATCGTTACCTTTATGACTTTGCAAAGTGAACACATTGTAATTAGTGTTTAAAGCGTCACAACTGTAGCCTGGCCTTAGCCATCCGTAAACTCCGGTCAATTATCATTTCCTACATGTACGAAACGAAATGAGTACGAGGGTAAAAACCAGGCTATCACAACAGTAAAGTGAGGAGCCTTTTCTCTCCATCTCTCTCTCAGAGCAACATTGTGTGCTCACACAAGAAGCACATCATATCAATTAATGTAATCTTAAGGACACGTGCGAACACATGATCCATAGTTACATTAAAAATAGAGAATATGGAAATGTATAAAAATACTGCAAATAATTACAGCAACATTGATAGTAAACAATATAAGCCCCATCCATTATCTAACTGTAGGTCACAAAAAGGCCTGAGGCCAATGACTCCACATTATTTACTTGAGGTGAAGCTTATTGCTAGTGCTCATTATCAGCTCCTGTCCCTGGTTGGGCCTTTCTACACTAAATTAAAATGACATTTGATTTACATTTTGCATTTCTTTCTAAACAGGCCAACAGACAGAAACTGGACCTGACTCCTGAAAGATCATTCACTGATGCCCTGAAGCAATTTACCTGAACCAAAATGAGATTAATTACAAAAACACAAATTGTCTAAGTCTGTATTAATTTCTAATTTAGAAGCTCAGCAAATGTTTGGCCAGTTGGAAACCTCTGGAAGCTTAAAAATGTGCAGATAGTTAATGTACAGTCTATTTTAAGGTATATTACAGCAAACAATAAAAAGTTGCTAAATCATAATTGACTTAATAAAAAAGGCTTCGTCTGTTGCGGCCCCGACCAACACTGGGTTTGCATTTGTGGCCCCCAGTCCAAATGAGTTCGAGACCCCTGATCTAGGCTGACCACAATCTTTAAGATGAAGTTAAACAGGGTAACGACTTTCTTTAGGTACTCAATAGAAGTTATGCATAATCCATTTCTATTGAAATATAACTGGAACCTCAAATTGAGGAACAATTCAAAGTATAACAAAAGATAACATTGCAGACATAGCCATGCATAATCTCTATATTAATCACAAAGCAACAACAAAATCACTTCAGACATAGTTGGACATTCACTCACACTCATTGCAATGCTCCCTTCAGCAACTACCTATAAAGCTGAGGTTTCCTCTCGTCTGCCCTGTCTCACCAGCTAAGAGCAACATCTACGTTGAAGCGACATGAACCCAAGAACAAGAACGCCGCACAGTGCACATGCGCAAACTGCGCATGTTTGTAGTGTGTCTTGCTGTAAATAGAAAACAAAATGCCTCAGTCCCCGTTCAAACGCTCTGTGGTGGTCGTCTCTGACGTGTGAATTGGATTCTCAGTCCAGTCACCTTTTTAATTTTAAAGTTTAAAGTCCGGAGAAGTTCATACATTTCCAGCTAGTTGATAAAACAGTGCGTAGCACGTATGGCAAAATCAGAACGAGGGAGTTTTGTGAGTTCGATAACAATAAAGCTCTCCTTCCATTTTGCAGCTTATTCAGTGACAAGCCAGTAACACTAGGCCAATCAAACCTCTCCTGGTGCGGCGACAGATGCCAGTTTGACGAATGCAATCGGCCAAAACTAGCTTCACCGACCTCCACAAACCGCTGTCTGTAGCCGATGGTGCTGTCCACACCAAACACACGTGTCCTGATGTCGGCCAGAACCTGCTTGACCACTCCAGACTGGATATTATAGCGTTGAAAAAGCCTTTAGATGTTCCCAGGTGTGAAGAAATCAGGAGAAGCAATGAGAAGGGCAACGGGACGATCAGCCACATTTGTTTCACCATTTTGCTGCAAAATACAAATTGTGTAATTAATACTGGGGCAAGAAATTAGGCAATAAGTGAAGAAAATAAGGGACTAAATAAGGCAAGCAGATGAGAAAAGGACAGCAAAAAACATATACAATGCAAAGACCTGACTGTTCTGTCATTATCTTAGGTTAAAATACACTACACATGTATTCTCCAGATTTAGCTCCCAATTTGAGTTTGGACCCCCCAGATTATTTTCATCTTCTGGCATTCCTTATGCATGTTAAGACTGTGTGTCTCTGCTCTTTATGTACATTTTAAATGGTAAAAAAAAAAGGGCAATATTTATAGAGTGCTTTTATTCCTACATTTGGCCTAAAGCCCTTTACATGCGTGAAGTTTCTTGCCAAATTACCCAGCTCTTAATCGTGAGCCTTTATACCTCCACAAACATGCTCTGAAATGCATGTGATTATTGTGCCAGTTAAACAGTTCATATTTCAGTGAATTTTCAGGGAAAATTCATTTTGTCGATGTATGAAGCCCCACCAAAATATTTACAAAGCACAAATATACTTACATTTCAGCATTCAAAGTAATCTGTATCGTCCTCCTTCAGGTAGATGCAAACTCCGCAAAGGCTTCCTTTTGCCATCTTCCTAATGACAAAAAAGTAAATATGAATCATAAAGAAAAACAACAGATCTGTAAGCTTTCCATGGTGTGCAATGTACATACTGTATACTTTTCTTAAACCTACAAAACTTCAAAATCTACTAGCATAGTCTACCTAAGGAGGAGGAAAGGAGAGAAGTGAAGATGGACCAGGAACCAAAAAAGATAAGCGGATAAAACAGGGAACTATATTGTGAGGCTATCCGCTTAGAAAATCGACATGTTTAATTTTGTGTAACTAGACCTGGATCGTGTAATGTTTCATGTAACTGTATTTAAATATGGAAAACATTTAACAGCTTGGTAGCTTCTAATTTTACCCCAGTTTGGCGCTATACTTATGCTGGGAGAGGCTAAATGATAACATTTGCGTGACTGAGCACACACACACACACACACACACACAAAGACCAAACAGGTACACATCAACTAGTCTAAACTAAGGTAAGAACATATCTCAGTATGTAAAACGGTGGCCAATCCTTTAAGTAACGAGCGATGTATTTTGATAGTTTGAAGTGCCAAAGTAAGCTGGTAATAGTTACCTTTTCAAAATAGTACTCATTACTTCAGGTCATCTCCTCTCTCAGGTTCAGGATTTCCCTGTCCCAGTGTGGCCAAAGCAGGTCCAAGGGCACTTTTGCCTGGGCAACAGAGAGAAGCCGACTGTATCTACAAATACATGAACATGTATTACAAGTATGATACATAACCAAACAGAAAGGACAAGAACATTGTTACCTGTGATCGATCTGCAGGGCCATTGCATTAGGAGATCCTCTACCTCTGCATTCTCTTGCAGTCTTGAGTTCATATGAATGTGGATTCACTGGCCAGGTTTTACTCTTTTCATGCTAATGTTGACAACCACCACAGCACAGCCAGATATGGATATCGTGGTACATTAGTTTAAAATATTGTGCTTCGTGCTTTTTGAAGTTAAACCAAGCACTTCCTTGATCTGCAAGACATGGGGGAAATTAGCATGCAATATAAAAGAACAGCACTAACTCATTTCATGTCATTTGTTGTTCTCACCTAAAATCACACAAAGGCAATATGATGGCATAATATTTCAATATGATAGAAATAATTATTGATGCATTGTTAATTATTGTTAATTTACAGCATATTTTCTATGTCCTCAAAGTGCTCTTTTTTTTTTTTTTTTAACTGTAAATTAAACTAAATTAACGACTAAACAAAAACGTCTAAACCTGGACTAAACCAGGACTAAACAGAAGAATTGGTTTTGGCTCATTGCAGACAAGAATTTTGTATTTTTAGAAGATTTGGCTGCCCCCAGAATAACCTGATTGTCATTGTACCAATGAGCTCGTCCTGCAGACCGCTTCTCTCATCTCCTCCTTCCTAGTCTCTGTCATTCACTGCACCATTTAGGCACTTTCATACAACTATTATTACATTACACTTAGTCATGAGAAGAAGAGATATCGCAACGACCCAGTTCTGACAGACCGACTCCCCGTTTCGGCGCATGTTTCAACACACCGTCACCCGCAGCCGCCACGGCTCAAACCTGAAGCCGAGTCGGTACCTCCGCTAAACCTGCCGCTGGGCGCGGAGTGTACGAAACTCACAGCAACTGTATTCGTGCTCCGCGGTTCTTTACAATGAAGAGAAACGCGGGGCACGAATCTAGCTAGCCGTTCCGTTCCCTTCGCTGCTCGCCTGGGCCAGGGACCTTACAGCGGTTCATTACCGATGGGTTAAACAACCTCACAGCACAGCTTTAACGTTACATAATGTTAAATGAATTTACTTACCAAATTAGACCACGAGATGAGAAGGGCTGCTGCTTGGAGACCAGTGACGATGACGGTGTCTCCTTCCGTGGAGATAAGTTAGCCTTAAACTTGCTATGCTAGTTCTAAAGCACAGACCCTCCGAACACGGCTTCCTTTGACTCTAATTTAACCTTACCGTTATTATAGTCTGAAGAAAAACATCGCGTGGCCAATTATAAGCAAAAGAAACGTTTAAATGTTTTAAATTTCTGTTCTGGACGAGAGCGGGTCCTCTCCGCATCGGGCCGCCATCTTGTTTTTTCAAACTCAGTGCGTCAAAAGCAGACAATGTTTGGTGACGTCATGACGTTGAATGGACAAAAAAACGCAAATGTTTTGAAATGAAGTTTCTAACATTATCTTTATTCAACTTAAATCTCAATCAATCACATTTTGTACTCAAAAGATTAATATTCAGTCAACGAATTGTCTGTTTATGAGTCAGGTGCCTAAAACAATTATGAGTTTGTATGGCTGTTCGGGTTTACAGTGTAGTATGTTGTATGTTGTTTATATAATCTCTTGGATTTGTATAGCGCTTTTCAAGATACCCAAAGCGCTTCACAGCTGATTTATTCATTCACTCCATACTTGGTGGTGGTAAGCTACTATTGTAGCCACAGCTGCCCTGGGGTAGACTGACGGAAGCGAGGCAACCATAGACTGTTAAAAAGAATAGACAGCTCCTCCTCACTCCTCCCCGTTTACCATAATGACCACTTTCGAGGGGGAAATCATGGCGGATTTACAGACTCCTCCTCCCCAGCTCTGACGAAGCATGTTCCTAATAAGGGCAAAAGGGCGGGATCTCACTGTAGACTCGGCCCTTGCGTGACGTGTAGCTCGCGCAGCTCCAATGCCAACAGTCCGACCTCCGTTAAGTAGGAGATTAAAAAAAATATATTTCGAAAACCAGCCTGGTTTCTATTTTTTTGACTAACCCAGCGTTATCTCAGGAGGAATATGTAGCCATATTAAGTGTTGAAAAAATTGAAACCAGGCATTAAAGTTGTTTTTAACGTGTCTAAAGTCCAATGCTTTTCAATGGGGGCCTAGCGGCCAAATGGAGGTACTACAGCAATGGAAGAGCAATGGCGGCCTCCAGTGTTTGCGTTCACAAAGCAGAGCAGCCAGCGCCATTGGAGGCAACCAGTCTGCGCCATCGGCCCCTCCGACCACCACCAACCACTCACTCACTCATTACATTCGCTAGGCTTCCTGGTGTTACCAAATGGTCTCCCATCCAAGTACTAACCAGGCCCTTCCCTGCTTAGCTTCCAAGATCTGACGGGATTGGGCATAGCAAAGGCGGTATGACTCTGAATATGGAAAGCACTTTGGGGCAGTATTCTGTTTTTAAATATGCTATACAAATAAACCTTGACCTTGACCTTGATAATTTCCAGCATTATTCATTCAATCTCCATATTCAGTGGCCTTCAGCTGTTAGGGTAGTCAGAGGGAGCTGCGTTTTGATGGCTTTGGCGTCTTCTGTACTTGCCCATGTCGGTTTACAGGACGGAACAGGAAACCAACCACTGGCCGTGAATAAGTAAAGTAAAGCCATACCACCTCGTCGATGCCCGATCTCTAATGTTTAGCAGGATCAGGCCTGGTTAGTACCTGGAGGGGAGACCGTGAGGGAATGCCAGGTAGTCTGTGTGAGTGGTACAGTATGTGCACGAGTGAGTGGTTGACGGTGGTCGGAGGATCATTTATAAATAAATTATAAAATTATAAAAAGGCTTTATAATTATCATGCACCAAAGTCTTTCTTCACAAATGCCTGCTTTTATATATTACTGAAGTACAAAACACATTTTCTTCACTATCGGAAAAGGAAAAGAATGAAAAAGCATAAGGCCTATAAATAGCAGGTTTGTCTGATCAGGAGCCCAGCCAACTGACCAATTAGCAACCAAATACACTCTATTTTTAGAATGAAAAGAGAAAAGTATTCTCCAAAGTGTGTGTTCCACTAACCCACAGGCCTAACACCACATACTGCGATTTAGTCTAAACTACGTTTTTTAACACAGACATTTTAGATCCCACTCTCTCCATCTTTCTCAGGAGAGGTAAGGTGTTAGAGAATTAGGTCACAGAGCCTCAGGCCTGCTTTTTGAACACAGGAACAAAAAAAAAGAAAGATAATCAGGTACAAGTGCTAGACAAAATAATCTTCAGTCATGTGAAGGGAAAACAGAAGATTAATCAGTGAGGCACAAAAAAGCCACATCTTTTATTGTGACAAGAGTCAAAAAATAATCTCAAATGGACCTATATGAAAATATATCATGATGTTGGATGTCAACCACAAAATATAGCTAAACACTCAGTTAAAAACAGATTGTCAAAATTGTGTAAGAATAAAATGGAGTGACATGAAATACAATCTTTTGAATTAGCCCCTTGTTAATCCTACAACTGATTTGCGCTTAAATATGATTAACAACAATGCCCTTGCAGTGTGTTTAAAATGAAGATAAATTGACCACACACAAGTTTTATATCTTAACTTTATCTAAAACCTAATCTTTATATCTAAGCCACATGTCACAAGACAGTTGTGTTGGGAAGGGCATCTTGCATAAATTGCTCCCAATTTGTCAAATCAACTCAATCAAAACAAGAAGGAGGTTACACTTTAGAATACGGCCGGGTAACTCCTAGGTAGTTACTGTAGTACATCCCTGGTACTTACAGAGATAATTACCAAGTACTTACCTAAACGTACCACTGTAAGTACCTAGGAGTTACGAGGTCGGCCCATTAGTCCAACGTCTCCTTATTCTGAAAATCACCCATTGAGTAGGGGTGCCATTAGGGTTAGGGTTAGGGTTATATTTTTGTAATAATGAGACGTCGGACTAATGGGTTGTCGGACCAATGACATGGCACCGGAGTTACCAGGCCATACCACTGCAAGTACCTGGTAATTACCTCTGTAAGTACCAGGGATGTACCATAGTAACTATATAGGAGTTACTGGGCTGTATTCTAAAGTGTTACCCAAGAAGGAAAATGCTCTGTTGGCCAAAATAAAAGAAACAAACAAACAAAAAAACACAAATAGTTTTTATTTATTTAATCAGGACGCCTAAAGGAACATGCAGAAATGAGAGATTGTGAAACTACATATAAACTATTTTTAATTGTGGTTTGAAAAAAATAAAATCCTTATATGCATTTTTATAGTAGCAACAAAGAGGGAACTACACATGCAGTGCCTCTCGAAAGTACTAATACACCTTGAACCTTTGCACATTTTATCATGTGTACAACCATAAACATAAATATTTGATTTTGAATTTTTTACTGAAAGTTCACACACAAGTAACAGACAACTGTGAAGTGAAACCAAAATGATACATGATTCTATTATTTTCAAAAAATAGAAAAGTGAAAAGTGGGGCGTGCATAAGTATTTTCGGAGTGCATGAAATTGCCTTTATAACATTCCTAATGACTGCAGAAAGTTCACACCTTGCCCTAACCATTAAACAGAGGCCACATGTGTGTAATCTACTCTCAGTATAATTACAGCTGTTCTGTGAGGGCCTCAGAGCTAACAACATCATGAAGGTCAAGGAGCACACCAGAGAGGTCAGGGATAAAGCTGTGGAGAATTTTAAAGCAGCGTTAAGTTATACAAAGATTTCCCAAGATTTGAACATCTCACGGAGCACTGTTCAATCCATCATTCAGAAATGGAAAGAGTATAGCACCACTGCGAACTTACCAAGACACGGCCGTCCACCTAAACTAACAGACCGAACAAGGAGAGCACTGGTCAGAAATGCAACCAAGTGCCCCAAGATAACTCTGGAGGAGCTGCGACGTACTGCCGCTGAGCTGGGGAATCTGTACATGGGACAACTATAAGTCGTACTCTACACACATCTGGCCTTCATGGACGAGTGGCAAGAAGAAAGCCATTATTGAAAGGAGGCCATAAGAAATCCCGTTTGAAGTTAGAAGCTAGAAGTCACATGGAGGACACAGCTACCATGTGGAAGAAGGTGCTTTGGTCAGATGAGACAACAATTGAACACAAAGCTAAATCTACAATGGAATAGTTTAAAAACAAACATATTAATGTGTTAGAATGGCCCAGTCAAAGTCCTGACCTAAATCCTATTAAAAATCTGTGGAAAGACCTGAAAACTGCTGTTCACAAACGCTCTCCTTCTAATTTGACAGAGCTTGAGTTGTTTTGTAAAGAGGAATGGGCTAAAATGTCAGTCTGTAGATGTGTAAATCTTGTAGAGTCATACCCCAAAAGATTTGCTGCTGTTATTGCAGCAAAAGGGGGTTCCACAAAGTATTAATTCATGCTGTATGAATACTTATGCACGCCCGACTTTTCGGTTTTCTATTTTAAAAAGAAATAACAGTAACATGTATCATTTTGCTTTCACTTCACAGTTGTCTGTTACTTGTGTGTGAACTTTCAGTAAAAAATTCAAAATAAAATCTTTCTGTTTATGGTTGTAAACATGACAAAATGTGCAAAAGTTCAAGGTGTATTAGTACTTTCGAGAGGCACTGTATCTCTGAGTTTTAAATGCCAATAAGTTGGAAATGGTATCTTGTCAACCTGGACAAAATAAGTAAGCTGACGGCTTAAAATGACTCTAAAGTTTTTCTTTTTCAATCAACAATTATGAGTTCCTATTAAAATGACATCTTCTAAATGATACAAACTCTGACTCAGATTTTCTCGGAACATTTTGCTGCTGCCTTCCCCTTTTATTATTTCCCAGAGCTTTTATCCAAATCTGTGATGTATGGTTGGAAATGCATACAGCAGTCATTTGTTTTAGACTTCCATTATCATACACATAATGTCGTTTAATCACAGCAGATGGCAAACATGGCTGGATATGAACACACTGGAGACATTAGCCTGGTGGTAATTTATGAAGCTTTAGAAATCTATCTGTGATCTCGACCAGCCCCGTGGCTCTATGCAACACGCTGCAGACTGTGCATTAATCAAATACGCTCCTGTAAGAATATGATTACACTGTGCAGAGACGCAAACAGTTACTTTCTCCATTTAGATATACTCGTCATGCTGTCTCCTCATCTCTAAACCATCAGTCCCATTGTAGTTTAGCTGCTGCCAGTTCTGGTGTTTAACACTCTGCATAGAAATAACTTGGTGGAAGGCAAACAGATCTTTATTTGTAGTCTTAAAATGCTTTATTTTTTCATCTTAATCATAGTGGATGGATGTGCTATGGGCCTGAGCTGGGTGTATTCCCTGAACAAGGACTTAGTAGACACAAACATATTTAGAGACAATCATTCATTTGCACTTTACTCACAATTCATGGGGTGCAAACACATGCATTTGCTTGCTGAAAGGCAGACACCCAGGGAGTGCATCTGGTTTAAATAAAAGGTAAAGTTATGCTTTACTGTTCCCTTGGGGAAAAAGCATTGAATGCAGAGGGCAATCTGCATTCAATGCTTTTTCTGCAGGCCAACTCTCTAAGCATATAAGCTTTCACTGGGAAACAACAATACATTGTGTAACCTATACTGTACTTCCTTCCATGGATTTATCTGGGAAATTGTAATTTTCAAAGGCTGTTTTCTCCAAGCGCTTTTCTCAATCTATAGGTACAACATCAGGAGTTGCTCCTAGACTCAATATCTTTCAGTCTTGTTTATAGCACATTTTTGGAAGTGTTTTGGAGCACTGTTGTTTTCGTCAACAAAAACTATAACAATATCATTACGTTGCTGCACCTTTTTTTAATCCCTTTTTTATCCCCTTATCCCTAAAGTGAAATAAAAACAACTCCTGATAATCAGTGTGTAATGTAAAACAAATAGAGTATCATGACTCATGAACAGTGCTGCAGTGTGGTCCAGTAACAGCACATTGAAGGCGACTCTCACACCTGTTGTACTCAGTGTGTTGAGGTTGTTGCCTTCTCTCTAAGATCTTGTGAGACACAACATCTTGACAACAATATAAGGCTGTCCACAGACATTATATAATCAATGGATGCTTCTGAGTGAGAGTCAAACTGAAAATCTTCGGACCACACACAGATCTAACCCAGTGCTCTACCATTGTGCTACCGCCAAACTAATACATCGTCTTTATATCTAATGAATCTGATAATAGTAAAAACAGATATATCAACATTTTACAGACAGTTGTGACGTTTGAATTTTTTGTGGGAAATGCTTTTGCTAAAAAAAAAGTCTGTGTAGGCTCTCAGTCATACAGGAGTTGTCCATCTTCAATGAAGGTCCTTGAGTCATCTTGCTCTGTAGTCGGTCGATTGTTTCGCCTCTCATCCAAAAGCCTTCGTCAGCGACACTAAAGTTTCAGCTCAGCCAGATAAAGACCACAGGGAGGAGTTTAGCTTGGCTCAGTCCCTCCTCTCTATTAACAGCTACTCTCACCTGTGGGTAAACATCTTTGTAGGTATAAGTCTTTGTAGATAACAAGTCCTAACGGCCTAACTCACACCTGAGTTTCAGCTGACCACTGCTAATTACCTGCCTATTGATCTGTCCTGGGCTGAGTTGCAGCCTCATTAACATGAGGCCTGGAGAGCTCTGTCATGTTACATACATGATACATACAACATATATTTTCCAGTAACGACAAAGTTTCAAAGTCTTTTAATGTATTCATTTGTTTCATATCATATCTAACCGAAAGCCATCCCTTAAAATACAAGCATAATGAATGTTTAACGTGGGAGACCAACTTACCAAAGCACAAAGGCCTCACACGGTGTTGGAAGCAAACCATAATGATATGACACAACAGCTGAGGAAATGTTGGTTTCCACTGACTTGATCATCTGTACCCCCCCCCCACCAGCGCTAATGTCTGAGGTCAGGGACTGCAGATGGTAGAATCCCACAGATGCTCTCTGTAATGGAAGTCTGTTGGAGGAGATCAGCTCTGAACACGAGCGACATTTCCCCGTGGGCCATGCAGACATGTGTACCGGAGGTGTAAGGTTTGTACTGCAATTCATTATTTACGATAAAGCAACACCTTAAGCTGTTAATCGCGACTGTCCTATCACGTTTCATTGTGTTTGTTTGTCCCTGGCTTAACCCCAGCGTGTGTTCATGTAATTTGAGAGGGAGTATTAAACTGTGTCTGGAAACAAGATCTGTCCTTTTACTACCAATTTTAAAGGGCCTAAATATCCTTTTATTTTTAGTAGTCCAGTCACATTCTGATTATTAGCCATGTCGATAGGTAATTTCATTGTTATAGGGCAACAAGTCTAACTCCCCACTAACCTATTACAGCTCCAATGTTGGCTGCTTTGAGATATGGAACAGAAAGCCCTTGCGGAAACTTAAAAGCGAATGTACGGTATTTGCATTTTTCTCCAAACATCTGACGAACCACTGAGTCACAAACAGAATACAGTGGAGCCAAGCGAGCCCTGTAAATGTTAAAACGTATTTCTCCGTGGTTTCATAAAACTGATGAAGTGCTTCCTGTTTTCAGCCCGGCTCCTGCTGAGAGAACACGACTGAGTTCAAGAGACTGCGGCGCTCTTTAAAACTGTTAAATGGAGCATCTTCTGCTGATTTGCATAAAGACAAACATGAGGAAAAGCGGAACAGACTGGTTTGGTTACGTTTATGATGTATTAGCAATGGACAATGGATCAAATTATTTTTCTTTTTAGATTTTCCTGGCCTTTATTGGAGAGGACAGCATAGTGAACGGATGTGAAAAGCAAATTGTTATATAACTGTATAAAGAAAACATGTCTAAGGTAGTTCTGAAGGACGAGTCTGAGTACCACCAGAGGATCGGATAATTACATTGTATTTCCTGTATTCTGGTGTATTTTCTGTTATTTTTGGGTGCCATGCCATTGGTCCGACAACCCATTTGTGTCTATTGTGTTCCAGTTGTGTTGTGGAATGAGAGCCACGCACAACCACCGGCCCTAACCATAAAGTCAGTGGACTCCTGCCTGAACCTAATTTTATTTTTCAACCCCTACTCAATGGGACATTTAGAAAATCGACATGTTTAATTAAATGTTTAACTATACTTGGATCATGTAACTACTTGTGTAACCGTATTTATAATAGGGGAAACGTGGAAGAGCTTGGTCGCTTCTAACTTCACCCCCGTTTGGCCCCATAGAGGAGAGGAGGAGCGGCTAAATGCTAACAACATCTTTGGTCTTTTTGCTTGACTGAGGGCACGCGTAAAGACCAGACAGTTACGCATCAACTCGTCTAAGCTCGGTAAGAACATATCTCAGTATGGAAAAAACGGTGGCCTGCTCCTTTAAGCGTTATGAAATTTACTGTGCAGTGTAACAGTACTCAGTAGTACTACATTACTTTTTACTTCTTATTGACTATAACTATTTTGAATTAGCTGTACTTTTGAATACATTGACTACACTACACACCTCTGTCAAATTGTGCCATAACTGTGAGCTATATATGAAAAAAATGAACAGATCATACCTATAGAAGAGCCATTTACTCAGGCTGAGGCTAGAACTACTTGTCAGTAAGGGGCGGGGCTTGTTACTTGAACTGGTGACTGTTTAGGGGCTTGTTAACTAGCCAACTCCACACTCAGCACTACTGATATGTTTATGTTTTACCGTATTTTAGTTTTGTAATTCCGAGGAAATGTCTCGTGTCGTTTGTTGTTCAGTCGTTACGCAGATAAACAGCGGTAGATGGGCACTGTGCCACACGGGTTTTGCCAGTTTTTATTACACCAAAAGGGCCCAAAGATCCCTTCACTATCATTGTTTATCTCATCAGCATTGCGCTATACTGTTCCACATCGCAACGACACTAAATAAGATTAACTGGACACAAATGCATGAATGAATCCATTTTAAATACAATTCTGTCGCTTATTGTTTCTGGCTATTTTCTGTGCCTCGTCGGAAACACACAAAAAATGCTGTGTTATGCCATACATAAATGCACCTAATCTCCATTCGCCTTTCAAACTAATCCTTTTCAGTGGAGTCCTTGTAACTGCATTGTACACTGCGGTGCATCTTAAAGGATTATTTGTGGAGAATCAGAAGCAGTGAACTCGGAGCTGTATCAAATGAAGCGGATCCCGGAGGCTTCACAACATCAACATATTCTGTATTAACATTTGCATAAGTCATTTCACACTCATTACCAGATTAAATAAGGCAGGATTTGTGTGGAGCAGTGAGAAGTAAAAAAAAAAAAAAAAAAAAAAAAAAGGGGGCTAAAGCTAACAGACCGTCGAAAGGGCAAATGTAGCGCACAAAAGTACAGGGTGTGCCCCCATAGGTAAACAATGACCACATTTATTCAGATTTATTCACAGTTCTTGCTATCTGGAGAAACGAAATGATTGCAATATCCTGAGTGATTTCACGAATCTCAATAGTGCATATTTTTTACCCACTACAATATGATTTATGTATTTATTTTAATTTTCATTCATCCTTGAGATTTCAAATTGTCAGGAGAAGTGCACAGGACTAGCCTATTGTAGCCCTTGTTTACTCAACGCAATTAACTGAGTGGGCTCAGGGTTCTTTTTACAGTGTACTCACGTACTATTTTATTTTAACCTAACTTTTCTATAATAGTTTGGATCACTAGAATATCTTTAAATTAACACTAAACACTAATGGACTTTTAAGCGACTGACTTAGAAGTAAATCAACACCAAACACAAGGTAAGTATAAAAAAAATTAACAATTTAATAAGTAGAAATAATACAAAAAGAATAGCAAGCATTTAGTTTCAAGTAAATAGCACAGCACTCTCCCACCGTACCAATGAATCCCCACTCACAAAGGGCAAACAAATAGTAGGCACAACTGGCTAATAAACTAGTCCTAAGCCGGCAAGATACACCCTACGTTGCAGGCCTGTATCGATGCTCGTGAAACGTAGAGACCCAAAAACAAAACGGGTCGCTTTACTCAAAGAGCCAAAAAAACAAACAAATGCAGAGTACCTTGTGTAAACGTGTTAATCCCACTAGATCGGTCCAGGTAATGGGTCGTCCTCGGCTCCGTTGAGGGTAGCTCGGGGGTCCAGATACAGCAGTACAAAGGCGATGAAGGTGCGTGGTCCACACCCGATCCGCGGCGACTTGTCTTCGTTTCTCACGTTGCCAGAGGTACTCTGAGCGACGCGGGCACTCAGAGTGACTATCTGGGGTCCGTACTTCGTTGTCCAGTCCGGTAACGATCCTCCGCAAGCTTTTATGTCCCACGAGGTTAGCGAAACGGCAGCCTACAGTAGTCCTTGTAGCGAACGGACTGGGTTAGCCTCGCTCTAATACGATGTAATAAGCGGTAAAACACGGTCCTTGAGCTTCGAGCGGAAACTACACAGCGTCCTACAGCACTTAATCACTCGCACACAAGAAAACAGTGGTTTGTACAGCGCACAACCACGGCACAACTTTCTTCAAAAAATACAAAAACAAGCCAACTCTCCTCACGATGCTGTCTCTTTTTCCTCGCCGAACCAGATCTAACCAGTTGCTCTCTCACAGTGTTCCACGAGAACTTATGTTACCTTCACAGACCATTTTTAAATAGGAAGATACACTTTTCACATGTACAGCAAAATAAATAAAATACAATTGCAAAACAACATATTTTAACAATGTAAATACCTTTTTATCCTTTACCATGAACTTGGCTTTTATTAAAGTAAACCTATGAAATACATTAATTTATCGCGTCAGTATTTATGATCTTTTACTTAACGTATGTTTTACTATTTATGCATATTATTATCTGGGTTACACTATTATTGCACACGCTGGCCAGAAATCACACCCGCAACTTCCAAACCACTCTGCCATCAGTCATCTTTTAAACGTCATGGGCGTTTTAATACTAATATACTTGACCTTCTTTACTCGTAGTATATAACCTGACACTGACAAGTATGCAAAGTGACTGAAACCTGCTCAAACTTTCATGGACTCAGCTGGGGATTCCGAACCGGGGCTGTCTCTTCCACATTTGTCAAAGTGTCAGACGCATCAGAGGAGGATCGGCGCTTTCTCATTTATAATAATGGATTTTATTTTCGCACACGGCTTCTGAAAGCGCTCCCCCCCCCCCCCCCAAACCAATCCATCCGAGAGGCAGAGAGCACGAGGTTCGTGAAGGAGTGCGGTAATTCCCATGGGATGCGCACGCGAACTTTGAACACCCCGTGGACTCATAACGCTGAGATATGGGTATACGCAAAGCAAACGGTAATGAGAAAGGGGGAGTTTTGAAGTCAGGTCAGTCAAGTCTGAAGTTATGAGCTTCGAAACCTGCCTCTTGTCATCAGTGATTTGTTTGAATGTGATCAGCGGCAGTTTTTCAGGTGATATAGAGTCCCTCTCCCGCTCAGATTATATGAGCCCTAACCACCGTCTGTCTCTCACTGTATAAACAGAAAAGCAGCAGCCTTTTTTCCAAAGCTTTACCGTTCCCCTCTAAAAACTCCATATTGCCATAATTACATTTGACTGTAAGGCAAGACATTGCAGCATTGCAGATGGGAAAAAAAAGTAATAATTTAGAGATATCAATTCAACATTTTAGCTGTAGATTCCTGGCATGAATATGAAAAGAAAAATGTATTGCAAGATTTCCTTCATTTAAAGTGCATATATGACACACACACACAACAATAAAAGAATTCCCAGCTTTCTTTGGTTTGACAATTTTTGTGATTTTTATTCACTTTATTCGCCCACTTTTGCCTCTTTTTTCTTTGTCTCAGCTCTCCCGTTGTCTTGACTCTTCCGTTACAAAACACGAAGTTAAGCGGAGAATGAGGGAAAATGTTCTCCGCTGATTAGATTGATTTGTGTAAAATGTCCAATATTCATTTGCACCAACAAGGCAACACTGCACCGTTTCATTGCCTAAGATCGGCTTTGTATTAATGCAGTTACTGATTTTCTCCAGTCCTGTGTAATCTAATAGGAGAGAAGCGGTGGGCACAATTCATGGCGGCACCCACACAAAGTCCGGAAAAAGGTGAATAGTTTCACTTCCTTACACTGACAGGAAGTGACATTGATAGAGGCAAACCATTTTAAACTGTTGTCTTGCAACCAAATGAGTGAGTCAAACTGCTATGGAACCTGACCTATGTCACTTCCTGTGAGTACCTTAAAAATTCAAATAAAAATAACTTTTCTGCCCAAAATTTCTTCATTGAAATTGCTGTTTCACTGAAATGAAATGATAATTATTACTTACAACAGATGTTATCCATCTAAATAAGTCATATTTTCAAAACCATAGACATAATAATAATAGACTCCATCTCCTCACTCCTCCCTTTTTATCACAATGACCACGCTCGAAAGGGAAATCATAGCAGATCATTACAGACTCCTCCTCCCCTGCTCTGACAGAGCATGTTCCTAAAAAGGGCATAAAGGCGGGATCTTCACTGTAGACGGCCCTTGCGGGATGGTTAGTTTGATTGTATTAGCTCTAATTCTAACGGCCTGTCAACCAAAGTCTGGCCCTCATTAGTTATGAGAGTTCTAAAATGTACCTTACGAAAACCAGCCTGGTTTCTTTCATTGTAACTAACCCAGCATTATCACAGGAGCAATATCTAGCTGTAGAAAGTAAACAAAAAATTAGAAACCAGGCTTTACAGTTGCTTAAATCGTGTGTAAAGTGCAATGCTCTCTAATGGAAAACTAGCTTGTTTTGCCGCCCACATAATGGTACTGCAGCAATGGCGGCCCCCTAGCGTCGCGGTCATAAAGCAGAGCAACCAGCGGCCATTGATCAAAACCTGTCATATGCACTTTAATGTTTTCATATCAAAATAAGGCTTTTCTGAGTAAAAAAGAAATTGCTAGATGCCAAAAATGTTTGCAACCAAATGTGAATAATAGATAGAACCAGGTTTTTTGGGCCTCAACTCAATAAATCTGGCTAGGAATTAGATTATGAAAAAGTATCTGAAAAACAAAAAAAAACGTTGTCATAATACAAGACCCGCGAAAACAAAAAAGGTGTCTGTCGGTGCTCTGGGATGGAGGGATAAGCTGTGCTATGGATTGAAAGGTAAGCGCTTCCTTGTTATGTGGGCTGGTTAACGCGGAAGATTCATAAATAACGCAAACATCCACAAATGCCTCAAAACACGCCTCCTATGTTTTTGACGAGGTAACAACAACATTGGTACTTGATGAAATCTATTAAAAAAATATATGCTTGCTTTCCACACTAGAGCCATTTGACGTATACAAATCTTCCATTGCTCCTCCAAACTCCAAACCAAGTGTTAGCGCTACCACATAACTGAGAGGTAGACAATTCCATTCAATTTCAGTTAAACCCTAAACCATAGTAGGTAAGTAGGTCAGAATGACATAGTCAGAGATTAAAATCAAACATTTCTCCAAATCTGAGAATTCGCATTCTTTCTCACTTGTCCATCTGACCAACTGTGAACGTTTAGCTCGAGTCGTGAGTGAGGGCTGTTATTGCAGAGCCAAACAAACACTGCAAATGAGAAATCCTTACAGCGCTAAACTTAAGCAAAGTAATTATTGTGAGCCTGCCAGTTCTTTTGATCCCCCGGCCCATTCCTCCCCACTCGCTCCCTCCATGGCACACTTAAGTGATTTATTTGCTGCTAATTTGTTGTCTCGTTCCAAGCAGATGGAGGCAGCGAGGCTTCTGTTCCTGCTTTACTGCCTGCTGGCCCTAGCCTTCTCGTCCAAAGATAGTCGCTGAAAATGGCGCAATATGAATGGTTGAGCAGCAATGGTGCTCATGCTGAGTTAAATTATGGCATTGCACTATAGTGGTGCTTAAACATTTCACACTAAGTAGGCCTGATTAAGAACATTTTGGGCGCTTCGAGTACCATTTGAAATGAATAAAAATAACGTTTTTTCAAATACTGCTGTTGTTTCATTAGAAAGGAACTACTGGTGCAGATTGTAGATGATGTATTATGATCGAAATACAATGAAGGAAGTCCTCTCCCAATCTAACCAGATACATTGGAAAGGACCACCTTTTCCATAGGAACGTGCACATACAGTACTCAGCTGATAGGATAAGTTCAACCAGCTCTGTTTAGGACCCTAGGTGGACCAACCCAAGCCTGGAAATGAGGAACTATTATAACCTCAGATATCAAGAATAAACAAAGTGTTGTGTTGACTTGCTTTCCAATGTTTGCCTCTATACTCTCTATACTGTTTGTTAGGCCAACTCGACGACGACTTATAAGAACACCCTTGATAGAATAAAGAGAATGCTAAAGCAGGAGTGACGCTGACTTGTTTACACTTGTTATCTGTAGGACTGCTGACCTAACAACTCTATAGGGAGCCATAGTGAGGCCTGGCAGCAGTGCTTTGTAGCTGTATAAAAGGACATACTTCATAGTTACAAAGGCCAAGTGTATTTTAAAAAGATTTGACTTGAGAGTTTTAAGAATTTGAACCAACTTTATTGACTCTGATGCATCAGTACAGTCAACTGTGAATATGATCTATCTCTCTATTTATTTGCTGTATAATAAAATACAACACCCAACAAACCCTCTTGCAATATTTTTTATAGAATTATATTGCTGTCAAAAGGAATCAGTCAGTGTGAAATAGGGCTTTATTGAATGAAAATGTTCAGCTCAGGGCTCAGTCAAAGAGAATCATGAGTTAGATAGAGTCAAAAAGCAAGAAACAAGGTGTTATTAATTCAAAGAATAGGAAGCTGCTGCACTGATTGACACAATTTTCAGTCGAGATTGAAACTGATCACTTTAGTTGTGTGCTGTGTTGTTGTCCGACACAACTGCAAACATTCATTTGCTCTTCTCATCTATGTTTAAATCTTCCATGTTGACTTGAATATGGGGAATATTGATTTCAGCTATTATTGATGAGTACCTGGTTTGATCTCTCTCACTTGGCTTGTGTGGAGTTGGTTCTGGTAATCCGCGTATTTAATATGCATTCGTGATGGAGGTCTGTGATCAGGAAACAGGGCTCAGGTGGTTCCTTGTATGAGCCGACTGAACTCAAACTCACCTCAATCAGAGCATTTGGCCTTCGTGTGGTGTTTCAACTGGCCTTGGAAAATAGAGGCTGTTTCCCAAACACAGTGATATTATGCTTTTCAACCAATCACACTCGGAGTGCTTGTATTTTAAATCTGGCCCTCGTTCGTCCTAGGACTAATTTTATGATTACGTCTGTTTTGCTTAGATCCACTGAAATCTTGGTAGCAGAGGCTGTTTAGTACTTGTAAACGGAACCGCTGTTATATGTCTAATCTTAATATGTAATGGCATTGTATTCGTTTTTGCATTTTTCTTGTATGTATAATTTTTTAAATCCTTATATTTTTGGATGTGTTGCCATATTTTATGGGACCCCAGGAAAATTAGAGACCAGTATGGTGGAAGCTAATGGGGTTTCCAATAATAAACTACTAAAAATAAACTACTGTCTCTCCTCCCACAGCAGCTTTATCTGATGATATTTACCACAAACCCAGAGCGTGAGGAAAAACTGGAGTATGCGAGGAGTGTCTAGCATATATTCCGGCAAGCTGTTGTTTATAACTTAAGTTATAATAAAACTTACCTTTTGCTTTTCGCATGTAACGTGTATCTAATATTCATTGTTCCTGCATCCTTGTCCACACCGTGTCCTTCGTCCTAATTTAAAAGTTTTAGTATTGGATGTCCCAACATAAAACTTCTGTTGGTCTACTGTATATTAAAGGCCAGTGTCCTACATCACTACATTATAATTTTAAATCAATTCTCTAAATGCTAGAGCAAGTGTGGAACATGTGACAGCCGCGCCGGCTGTTGTATTTAAATGAGGCGACAGAAAGGTCAACTCTGAAAGAGACCCACATGAGGATGAACTACTTAGAAACAATGTAAAAGTATACTGTCTAGACGCCTTGCATTAACTACTGTGGGTGTGATGATATTCTGGGCAAGATCTTCTTACAAACTAAACGACGCCCATTTCATCAACATTACCTGTATATTCGGTTACCTGGTATGGACCATCACGTGTATCAGTTAGCTTGAAGTGGATATATCATTCATAAATGAGGCTAAACCATAAATGTTTCATAATTTGGAATAATGATCATGTATGGGCTGTTCAGAATTTCAAATTGACCTGGAAGTGCCCTCTTCAATATCCAACGGGAATAACATGTGGAAAAAACAGTAGACAGGCATTCTAGCAAATCAATGGCGCCATGATGCACATACTTTGTAGATCAAAAATGTAGATCACAGTTCAGAAAAAAAAAAGAAGCATGATTTTGAATTTTGCATGATTTGTCTCCTGAAAAGTCTCTTGTTTCCCCCTGGCCCTCGAATTAGCATTTTGAACATCACCCCTTTGCTTTGCGTCATGATTTATTTCCAAAATGAGTTTCTCACAGCCTCTATTTATTATAGTACTCTAGGCTTACAGCAGCAAAACAAGAGAACAATGCATTCTCTTCATGTCACTTGAGCGCCTTGTTCCAAAGCCAAACAGGTTTAATGGATTAATATTTCGATTTACGCTCCTCACGTATCTGTGTTTGCTACGTTTGAATCAGATCATAAAACAGAGGACGGCTTTATGTCACTCACAGTCAGTTTATGTTTACTTTAATGACAACAATAAAGATGGATCTCTTTTTAACCCGCACATAATGAATAAATATTGATGCGTTCTCAATGCACAAATCATTACCACTGTGTCACTGACGCATCTGATCTACAATGGATGATGATGGCACTAATTCATTGACAATAAAAAGGCTGATGAAATAGTTTTCGAGGCTTTATGATAATCTATCTGTTACAGGGATTAATCCAGCTACAGCAGTAAGAACATAAGGTAAATTGAGTGATGAACATTATTGTACCACACGAGCAGCTGTGGCACCTATTATGTGATTTAAGATTAATATTATGTTCCTTTTTCTGTTTTAATTATTGCATAAATGTTAATCTATTCTTGCCATGTGTTCTTCCTGCTTCGTTCGCAGTGTCTGTGTGTATAACCAAGCCTTGAACACACAATGTTTGAAATTGCAGATGTCTGCTTTTACCAATTTGAAAAAATAATTTGTATACACTTTTATGTTTTGTGACACAATCAGAAATACGTTCCAGTCTATAGGGCTCCATCTATGGAATTGTTCAGACCAGCCATTCCCAAAGTCCGGAACATCGCGGCCCCCTTGTCGATCCGAAATTGTCTCGGGCCCCATAGATAATTGATCCTATTCATTGGCATTTTCTTATTGTTTTACAGGTAAAATTACATAAAAAGCAACATCTAGCAATGACTGGGGTTTAAAACTGGTTTCAAGTCATACATTTAGCGAATAAATGTATTTTTCCTTTTAAAATTATATTTTTTCAATGTACTTGTTTTCTAGACAAGCTTGGGGGCCCCCCTGTAGTGTCTCCAAGGCCCCCAGGGCGCCCCGGACCCCACTTTGGGAACCACTGGTTCAGACAATCGGAGTGATTGCCGTTGATTATTTCCGCTGTTTTATTGGCTGTTTGTTGATTGCCAGCTGATGCATCCAGGAGTGCCGTGCTGTTTATTGAAAACACAGAACTATTATTATGTAATACATTCATGCTGCCTATACCAAAGACCTGACATCACAATCGCTTGTATTGCATTTTATTTTCTAAGGCGCTGGATGAAAATATTATGGCTGGGCATTAATGAACCTATAGTGGGAAAACCATAATTGTTAGCATTTATGGACATCATACTGAGAGCTCTTTGATTATGGGACAGACTTCCTTGAACTTGGTCCTGAACTGGTTCCGCTCTCGTTAGAGCTGCTCTGGCAGTGTGGAGGTGACAGTGCGAGGGCGGCAGGACCACAGGTGATTAATGAGCGGTTTGCAGATTCGTGCTGGGAATACATCTGAAAGCTGCTCCCAACATGCAGAGAGAAGCGGCAACTATGGAGGAACTGGTTTAGAACAAATTCAGCAATTTTGGACTCAAGTTTAACTTCTCACACAGACTAAAAGTGACAAAACAATTATTAATCTTATTTATGTCACACAAACATTTCTGAAAGAGATGTGATTGAGATGGCTGAGTAAAATAATGACGCAGATCTCAATAATAAATGTACTGACCTCAGTCTGGTGTTTTAGAAAGTTGAAATGAAATCACCTTCCCGAAATAGCACTGAACCTCATATCCCAATGTCTTGAGGCTGTAGCTAAACTCTGAATGAATTTAATGAAGCAGCTGTGTCTTAATTAAACCGACTTCAATTATTGAACACATAATTATGGCCGCATTGTACTCAGACAAAGAAGAATGCTGGTTTCACTTTTCTCATACAATGAACTTTTTATTTCTCCATAATGCATTCAAACACTTGTTCAAGTATATGTTTCTTTGATTGTTGCTATAAAGGTTTGTAACACTTTACAATGTCAGAACAACTGTCAAACCTAATGACCCCCTTACATGAGTTTCACTAAAGGGGACGGATGCAGCATCAACTCTTTGTTTTCTTTTATCATGTTACAAGGTTGTCGACTTGTTAAAACATAAGAGTATTCTTCAATTACACAGCTTTGAGTAATTCTGTTCATGTTGGTTGTTTCTTCTTTCACTGCTAAAGCGCTCCGATCTGTATTTCCTGATTTTAAAGCCCCTTAATCACAGAGTGTGTTCTTCATGGTTCCATGGGTTTACTAGCATGGGTTAGATGAGCGAAAGTTTGTATTAACTGTTTTATGACGTTTCAGTCCACGGGCACTCCAGGCCAGTTCAAAAATCTTCTCACTTCTTACTGTAGTTTTCTTACATAGACATACCTTATTTTTTAAGAACGGCATACAATGTGACCAGTCACTAGATCAAAGACACAAGTCTGGGGCATTTTGAGATTTTCACAGATTGTTAAAGTGTGTCTCCAAGCTTTCCAACGATGTGTAACACATGGAAATCTGATGATATTTGGAGGCGTAGCGATGATTTGAAGTTAACAATCCCAAAAGGCCAAAGGGCTGAAAAACCTCTCCAAAGATTTGGGCCATTGTCACCTCTCTGCTGTTGGGAGTGACAATAGGGCTCATTTACATCTCAAAGTATTAAGTCATGCTGTATGAATACTTGTGCACGCCCCACTTTTCACTTTTCTAGTTTTTGAAAAATAACAGAAGCATGTATCATTTTGCTTTCACTTCACAGTTGTCTGTTACTTGTGTGTGAACTTTCAGTAAAAAATTCAAAATAAAATCTTTACGTTTAGGGTTGTTTATTTACTGTCAAAATCCTGCATGCTTCTCCCAAAGCTTCTCCCCAGTCCCTCCCTCTGTCAGCTCCAGCCTCAGGCTGAGAGAGTTACAGACTCCGGATATAACTGAAGTTATAACTTTAGAAAAGACTCCTGTACTGTTTTACTAATGCACAGACATTCTCATCACGAGAGGAAAAGGCCGACATCGCGACGTATCGCCGCGCGCGGTTCCAGATTGTTTACATTTCACTGCACAAATCCATCGTAACTTTATCTGGCCATAAAACCGAAAATATGAAGCGGATCTCTCTCAAATAAGAAGTGGCTGAAAGCTAGGGATGCGCTGACTACATTTATCGAGTAGTTTAAGTTTGTGAAAATCAAAAAAGTGAAAATCACCAATTTTCAAAAAAATACCTTTGTTCACGTTTTCTCGAGACACGGGCTGCCGACTTGTGTCTTTGGAATCCAGGGCGGGTCACATATTTGTTGTAATAATAATACTAATTGCTCTGTGTTGAATTATCTTTTATGGCACATTTTGCACTCTTCGTAATTAGTAGTCCATTAAAGCATTTTGCTTAGCCATAAAAAGGAATGAAGTGTGAAATGGTATGCTGAAAAATACTACATTGTATAATGTGAATATTCATGTGAATATTCATTAGAACTCCAATTCCAACATTGATGTGAAATTTGTTATGCTTCCACTTAAACGGTAGTGCTAAGTGCTGTATGTTCTCAGTTTTATTACTTCCAAACACTGGGAGCTAAAAGCTACAAAGTCCAGTTAACATCGAGCAGCAGTGCTCTCATGGTGCAGTTGTCATTGTGTCCTTGGGCAAGACACTTCACCCACCGCCTGCATGAATGTAGTGCATGAGTGAGAGGTTGGGGGTTGTCGGAGGGGCTGATGGCTGATGGCTGCCCCCCCCCCTGGGGCTAGTAGCTTACCACCACTGAGTGTGGAGTTAATGAATCATTTGAGAAACTTGTCAACACAGGCTTCTAAAGCTCAATACAAGTGTAAAAGTTCATAAATACTATCCATTTCTTTGTCAGGTCCAGCGCCGGTGGATAAATTGTGGCTGAAGTCCAAACTCGGAGGACCTTTTCACTTCATTGCTGCCACGGTAAAAGTGCGAAGTACAAAGGAAAATGTCAAATAAAAATACAGCTCTGCAATTCTTTGGGCCCTGCTTCTGTGGGTAGAAAGTTTGGTTTCAAAGATCAGCGGTGTTTACCATTGAACAAAATCAATTTCTTAAACTTTATAAAGCATTTGCCCCTATTGTGTGCTATTTACCCCTGGCACACGAGAAGATGAGAAGTCTTGGCCTTTCTCAAGAGGGAGCCTGCAGTCAATACAACTCCCTACGTTTCCCCAATGTCAGCATGACCATTGTTTTTGTGACAAACATTCTCTCAAATAACAACTCTTTAATGCATATGACTTTTAAATACGTCATTCCTTTTAGAAAGCAAAGCCCAGATGAAAGCAAGTTCACATATTAGTCCTGAAGGGTCAAATATTTTAGGTATTGGAGGAGGAGGTACACTGAACTGTACTATTCTGTGGCCACTTGCAGTTTTTGTTTTGTTTACACTATCTAGAAGCAGATACAAATGTATTTCATGTGCCATTCGCTAAACAGCAGAATATATCGTAATAGCAGCTGTAGCCTGTACAATTACTGTATAGGGGAGTCAGTGAGCGATGCTAAAGTGCCATTGATAAAGTAATAGTGGCACTTGCTGTGATTGATTGTAGTATGTGAGGAAACTATTATGGCAGGCTGGCACCGGCGGCCGAGCTCACTTAGATTATTCATTTTGCATCAACACATCTTCGGAGCACAAATGTATGGAAATAGGTACATTTTTATTCATGAACATATGTTAGGATGTAAATGTGACTCACTGGCACGCACTCGCTGTGAGGACCTTTCGAAGCAGTCGTAAAGAAAAGGCTATAAATAATGACATCATAGGGTATTTTTATAAATCAAAGTGACAGACAATGCTTTACAAAAACAAGACACAGTGATGAATAGCACTTTGATGGCATCTACGTTGGACAAAAAGTTCTCTCTGTGTTTAAGTGACGAGAGATGCCTTCCCCTACAATCCACTTTGATATGAAACATGTGTCTGTCTGACTGTGATTGGCAGTTCATGGCTTCAGAAATAGTACTTATCGCTACTGGGTTATTTGAAACAGAGGACACTTTGCTTGTCATCCAAGAGGCTTCTCCTGCTCTGGGGTTCCACTGATGTACTTCACACTGGAGGACTTTAGACTTGTACACTTGAATTTTGTACTGAACTACGGCAAAACTGAAGATTGTGGGACCAATTTGACTAATTATGAATAGTGGTGACTGTGAGTAACACATTTTTTTGTTTTGTTTAATGTAGACTGATGGAACTGTGACACAGTTACGGCAACTGACCCCATGACCACCAGACACCAAGCAAACTCTTTGGGCCTGATCTTCCACCTGGCCAAACAACAGCGTTGCTCAAGACAAGGCCGGTATCTTATGTACAAACAATGGTGTGCCAGTGCTTGTAACCAGTAGCCTGAGGGCGACTGACTACGATGAGCACTTGCTTGCTACAGTAATTCCTCTTCACTCTCCTCATCTTTACATTAACGTCGTGCACAGCCTCATGTACTGCATTCATCATTTATGCTACATCCTTTTAACTTTTCACAGGAAAAAAAAAACTACGAACTTTAGAAATCCCACTGTGAGTTAAACACTGTCCGTGACATGAGTGAAAGAGAATATACCGATGGTCCCGCTCTGGCGCTGGTCCATATAAAAAGGTTGGGGAACTCTGTTTTATATAACATCTGTTTAGCCCACGTACAGCCCACTTACTGCGTAGACTAACAGAAGGCAGACTTAGAGTTTAGGCAGTTGAGGTGATAAGAGGCAGCAGTTAGCCACTCTGCAACTCCAACAGAGCAGATGTAGTCAAATGCTAAGCCAATAAATCTATACTTTCCCCCTAGAATATGAGAAACGGCCCAGAAAGTAAGATTCACAGTTTGTCTGTGGCCAGCGTTTGCACTGTCCCTGGGGTCCACTGTGAGTAGGAGGAACACACTCAGCATCTCATAAAAAGCACTTTCCCCAAATATGATAAAACACAGTGCTGTTATTTTTCATCTCTGGTCTCTGTCCAGGCGGGGCAGGTAATCACAGCCAGATTTACAAGGAAAATGCTCAACAGGCAAACACAGTAGAGGTGCAGTGGACCGGGGAGCATGTTGACTTTTGTTTTGAGAGATTTAAAACTACAAAAGATCAACCCTGGAATGATCTAGTATAAAATCCATCCATCTTTCAAAACAAAATTGCGGCTTTAAGGCCAAGGTAATAAAGGTCTTGTGTGTTATCTTCTTAAGCTGCTGTAACCAATTTACTTTCTTGCAGTATATAGAACATTTCTTGTTTCCCCCTCTATATTGAAAGCGCAGCATTTTGTGAAATAAACAAACTAACAGATGGCATCCAGATAGGAGGTAATAGTCTCAATCAATTTTTAACTCACTTGAACAATCAGGATGCAGGAGTTGTTGTTGTGAAAGCAAGAAACGGGTTCGGGCAGCAACACTTCCTCTATGCTCAATATCCAACTTTCACGGCTTGAACAGGAGGAATTGGACCTGGAGTGGAGTGAATCTGTATGATTAGGGCTAAAAACAATAGCTGTTACTGCTTATCAAGACATGCAATGATCAGAATGAGTCTACTGAAATCCGGAATTTAAAACCCCAGAAGAGAGCGATTCTCCTCCTATCTTGTCTCCTCATCTTTCAGAGTCAGGAGTTCTCCCAATTTCCTGTTACAGTGCAGGGCTCTGGGCTGGATTTGATTCTGCGCTCACTCGATTTGGTTAAAATCCCACTGTGTGTCGACCCACACACAAACTGAATATTACATTCAGGGGCTCACCCATATTTCCCCAAATGTACCACATTTTTGCAACACACAACCAAAACCCAAATTAAGGCTATTCCTTGTCTCTAATTCATCGTAATTGCCCCAGATTTATCGGCTCATTACTTACGCAGGATGACAGAAATGGACATTAGCTTAGTGCAATTTAGTTTAATATCTTAAGCTTTTCTATAGAAAGCTCTGTTTACATGATTAGTTTGAACATACAGTGATTGAAAGTGTGGCCCCTGATATCCTTATAATCAAGTGGATGCATGGCCAAGGAACAAATCAATAAATTATTCATAATAGGCCAAATGTTAAATGATTTTGCTGCCACACTTCCGGGAGCATAGTGTGTGCTTCTACCAGGGATTAATTGTATCATACATCATTTAGATACTGCTTTAGCCTTTTGCAGTTTCTATCTCAGTTATATTTGAGCCATCTCAAACTTGAATTTTGCAAGTCATATAATGGTAATAATAATAATGACTGAAAGGACAAGATCGCGGATACAAGCGGCTGAAATGAGTTTCCTTCGCAGGGTGGCTCCTCACCCTTCAAGATTGGGTGAGGAGCTTAGTTACCTACCGGAGTAGAGTTGCTGCTCCTTCACGTCGAAAGGAGCCAGCTGAGGTGGCTAGGGCATCTGTTTTGGATGCCTCCTGGTCGCCTCCCTCGGGAGGTGTTCCAGGCATGTCCTATTGGGAGGAGGCCTTGTGGAAGACCCAGGACACGCTGGTGGGACTATGTCTCCGAGCTGGCCTGGTGTCGCCTCGGGGTCCCCCAGAACAGTGGAGGAGGTGTGCGTGGATCGGGAAGTCTGGGCATCTCTGCTGAGACTGCTGCCTCCGTGACCCGACCCGGATAAAGCGGAAGAAAATGGATGGATGGATGGATGGATGGATAATGGTAATAAATCACTGGAGATGTTTTCTATGTGCTTTTATTGTTGTGTCAATTTTCTCTGGCTGGAGACCTTAAAATGGCAGCTTTTACAGTCTAAATAGCAGTTGATAGGAATTTGGTTAGTATAAAAGCAAATTCATGTCCACGCTTGCTTTTTATCATAGCTCAATAAAGATTAAAGCATTTGGAGAGGCCAGACATCTAAACCAGGACCTTTCTGGCTCATGAGAAAATGCTTAATTTTGATGCAATTCATTATAGACTGCACAATATTGTAATCATTTAGACGTCATTCAGTTTAGTTAAATTATAATTGCACTTTGTGCTTGTCATGTTTCCCACTCATTTCTTTGATATCAGTACTGCGCATTAAACATGCTCCCTCTATTGCTTTTTCAAAGTTGTCAAAGGCCATACAGGTCACAAACCAAGTCCTGGCATTGCACCACAAGCCCCATGTGGTCTGTCTATGAAATATTCACCACACATTGCACAAGATGTGATTTGATGTGATGCGTGTCATCACAGAGAGGAGCAAAAATCTAAGGCAACACTCAAGTTTGTTGTCATTGAATGGTAACTTGTAGACTTGTTACAAATAGCTTCAAGAGCTAAACACTCCGCTGATAAACAGTGTGTCCTAGGAGTATTATCCTGTGTTCCCAGGCCAGCTCTTTGCAGCACTAACTGTGGCATTACAACTTTTGGTTCATCTTGAGGCTGTGTGCGCTGCTCCTGACATAGACGCTGCCTCCTCCAATTGCCACTCCCCTCTCCCGCTCTCATTGGTCCTCCAGGCACTGCCCACTTTGACAGGTCATTTTGTACTATGAATGTGGGCAGAGTTATGTGTTGAGCACTTTTCTATTATTATTTCTTCTACAAATACCAGTGATGTACATTATAGGAACCTAAATGGGGGGTTCGGGAGTCCTCCCCCGGAAAATGTTAACGATATTGAACATATTTCATTGAGTACACTTACCAGTGTTGGATCTCTTTTGGCGTCAGTTATTATTCTCAAAATTATCTGGGGAGTTTTGCCTTTCCATTATCTATCTAAAGTAACAGTTCATTCCATTCACAACCATTCACAAATTCATTCCATTCACAAATCCAATCAATTTTAGCATAAGAGCGATACCCAATTATGTTCTGTTTAAAAGCTCAAAAGTTGAATGTTCAAGGTCAAAAAAGTATGTTCTGAACCACTTAACATTCAGGAAAGAGGCTCAGAAGTTTATAAGTTTCAGCAGTGGATATAAAACGCGTTGTATTTCCCAATGCAATTCCGCCAGATCTCACTAAAGCTCTGCTACAGAAAGTCGAGTTGTGCTTCCAGTCAAACGTGATCAAAGAGGAAGTTTTCTGTCATGCATTAGTGGCCGAGCGAGGAAATGTGTGCGCGAGTGTGGAGGGGTGAGAGAGGAGCTGTGGGTAATTTTGAGGGGCAGAAGGGAGATAAAAGATGCAGGAGATGGGGACTGCACAGTGAGAAAAGTGCTGCAGCATTAGAGATTATGGGATGAACAGGATTATATGCTTTCAAGTTTCAAAATTGGCTGCCACATAAGGGCTTTTTTTTTCTCGATATCCATCGTAAAAAGCTACATTTGCAAATAAATGTCCATCATGCTGAATGCATTAACACAATCTTTTATCATTCAGTCTAGTCTTTGTTTTTTGTCTCATGGTACAGCTGTGTTTTTTTTGTCTTTTTCTGCGAACTGCATTGTAGTTTCTATGTTCCACATTGTTCTAGTGGATACCTTTGGACATCTTTGCTGTGTTTTTGTTAGCTTCTGTGGATTTTGTACTGCAGAGAGTCTGTACCGGCCTTGAAGGACCTTTTGAGGACATTTGAGACCTAAAACTGTCCTTCTGAAACACCGAAGAGGTACCAAGAGTCCCACCACACCTGCGCAGGAGGAAAAGGAAGGAGGAGGTGGAGGAGCTGACCAGTGCAGGACACCACGCTCTGAAACGGGGACAAACCCGGGGGCGGTGCACCGTTTCAGAGGAGGACTGAAGGCAGCCAGCCAGGTTCCTACAGTTTCCGCTACCTCTAAAACATGCTGGTGATCAGCCGCAGCGGCTCAGGACTAAGCCAACACCTGAACGCAATTTCGTTGTACAATCATACAATGACAAATACAGCACTTCCTTACTTACTTATTATTCCAAGACGTATTCCCCTACCTTGTTCGGTCGTCAAAGCTGCCCTGCTTCCAACCACAAACAGTCCCGGTGACACACAGTCAAGGGTTTGTTGGTGGTAAACTTTCTTTGGGGAGACGGGTGAAGAAAATGTGTAAATCGTAACAGTAAATACCCAACTTCTGGAAATATAATTTAGCTTGAATTTAGCGCAATCAATGAAACATACTTTACACCTACACAATATAAATCAAAGGGTAACACTGTCCGAGTCAGTTCTTTGGCATCTCCTATAAAAATAAAATCCCTTTTGCTCATCTCTCAGCAGGGCTAATCGCCACGAGCCTCCAGTGCGCCGTGCCGACAGGAAGCTAATTGGTATTTGTTTACTTATTCTTTTATGGGCGGGAATGCTCCTCTGGCAGAGCTTTGTCTATCGCACCGGGCTAAAGGCAGTTATAGTTATGGCTCCAAACTCAGGCCAAGCGCGATTGTGTGAGATAGTCCGTATTGCCAACCCTAATGAGAAATTAATTACCTCACAGCTGGCTTGGGCAGGCCGCATTTCCAGAGGCAGGGCGTGGGGCAGCGCTTGGCGTTGGTCGGGCCTAGGGGCGTTTGAGCCAGACAGCAGCACAACTGTCAGTGCAAAATCGACCGTTTATAGCAAACCATGAGCGGTTTGTCTTAGTGAGAGTAAATGATATGACAGAGTAACAGTTTTGCGTCAGTACAGCAGAGCAGAAGAGAAGCAATGCGCACAAATGTAAACATAGGAAGATGGAGATATACAACAGGATTATTTGCTCTCCACGATTCACCCAAGACATTTTATTTTAAGTATTTTTCTTATTGCATACCACAGCCAGTCTGCCATAAAATGTAGTAAGGATGAGGTGTTTTATAGTCAACAGTTAAAGCAAATGGGATGATGTGAATGCCATGAAAAGGGACATAAAGATAGAGAATGGTTGCATTGGGAGATTTTGCTTTCTAAAGCTGTGGCTCTCAAACTGTGGTGCAGGTACCATGGTGCCCAAGATGATTTTGAGAAACATTATTGCACAAATCAAAGAGTACGTTAATATTTTAAGGGTTAAAAATTTGAGAAAATTGGGAGAAATACTGTCAATACCACCAATTAGGTCATATATTGTGTCCAACACTGGCATTTGTAGGAAGTGCACTAGAAAAATGCATGTCATTTTTAGGAAGAAATAACATAAATCTACTTGAATTAAGAGATTTAATCCACAGTTTGAAGGTTAGTTCTGAATTTACAGTAGATAAGATAAAACCTCTTCTTGCCATTTGAACAAGTAATTATTTTCTTTATTCATTTCAAGCGACAAATACATTATTATTTTTAAGTAGCTATACTTTAATTTGTCTGATTTCAAACAGGATTTATGCTTGTTGCAACGGCATTAGCATGTGTATCTTTAGATTAGTTCAAACTGAGTCAAATTCAACATAATGAACTTTTATTCAAGCAATTTTAAGTCATTTATCTAATTTAAGATCTAATTTTTCCAGTGTGGCGCTTTACTTTAGGCTAAAATCAGCAGCTTTGGCCTTCGGTCTTTTTACAATGAAGAAAATCGGTCCTTCGCAAAGAAAACTGCCTACCCTTGCTAGACCATGCATGTGTGACATGACGAGTGGTATATAAAATAAATGAAGCCTGACAACGCCATCCAGTGTAAACTGGAAAAAATGTGCTTTAAGGCACACAGGTTCGACCCATAAGGACAGAGGCATCATGTTCCTTGTACACTCAAAAAAGTCATTCTTGGCTCTTGTAAAAGATAAGAAATGCAAAAAGTTAACTATTAACAAATTCTTTAAAAAACAGCATTTTATTTACTTGACAGAAGTAAAGTCTATGTGAATGTGTATTTTTCAGACAAAGTTCAATAAAACATATACACTTTAATTGAATTAATCCCATAAGAAGACTCAAACCATTTTTCTCCAGGACGATAGAGGGCAGCAGGGAGTTGTACTTTGCACTCCTGCATGCAGAGTAAGGAATTCAAAAATGTGAGCCCATTTTCTTATGTCAGGTAAGTTTTTTTTCTTTCTTCTGTTTTTTTTATCATATAATTAAGTATCAAGAAAATATGTATATGTTATGGTAAATAACGACTCTGTTTTAGCTGCCGGGACTTGCAAGTGAGTGTTGTTGAGAGTTGATTTAGCTAAATGTCAAGGCTTCACCAGGTTTGCTGATGTTTTGTTAAGATGAACGTCAGAGGTTTGTAGAAATGTTTAAAGTGATGATTGTGCCGTAATCTCAACATTTAGCCTTATATACTGTTGACTTCTGCCATGTTTGAATACATCAAACTTGGGGGAGTTGGAGAAATGGGGACAACCGTAAGAGGCTAGACAAGCTGGCACCGAACATGCATCATGCCCAGACATATGTCCCAGCGAAATCTTTATTTAAGCCCATTTTACTCATTGCCTGCTGCAAATGAATTTGCAAAAAATTGCCGTATAACTCAAATGTTGCCTGTTTAGATGGCAATTAACGCGTTTTTTGTTTGTTTGTTTTTTTACTTGGGTAATGTGGTTAGAAACGTGTGGGATCATATGTGCATGTGTAATGAAGGAATTAATTTATTTTTGCTTTTAAAGGAGGGCCAGTTTCTCCCAGCTCCGCTCCAGGCCTGACCGCAGCAGCCTGTTATCCACACAGCAGCACAGGGCAGAGAGGACAAGGATTGGACCCTAAACGGAGCAACTCGCGGAGGAGACAGGTGCAGAAAACAGTTTAACAATGTTTGTTTCTATCTAAGTTTGCTTTGATTTCCTTGTTGTTAATAAGTCACATGTTTTAGCAGAGAGCTAGTGTAAAGCTGACAGTTTCAAGGTAGTTATAACCCGCGCTCCCCTCAGCAGCAGCATCACTTTAATATTTTGTTTAGGCTTCTTTGTTTTAGCCAATAAGTTATAAGTTATATAGCCAATGTTAGGGTTAATTACAATAAGTTTTAGTGAATCCAGAAGTGTGACTTTCATTGTAGTAGATCTATTGAATATTGTCGATCAGGTTAGGTTAGTTGAGTTTAGTGTTTTTATTGAGTTCTTATTCTCAGTACTGATCCAAGTTGTGGGTCAGGAGGATTAAAAAGCTAAGCAGGATGTGCATGTGTCCCTTAAACCACAGTATGCCCACATTTGGTCTAATGCATCATTTAACTATGTCATTAAAGCCATGTTTGCTTGCAGAGTAATGCTAGTATTGAAATCTGGAGAGACTGTGTCATCAAAGACCTATGGACCTACCTTAATGAGGACTCCGCTTCTCTTGTTAAAGAGTGTTTGGTAAGTAGCTTTCTCAGTCCTACTATCATAGCTTAGCAGTCTTGTCTTTTTTTAAGATGCAAACTCCTCTTAAATTGAGACTCAGAATCACAGAGCCTATGGGTATCGAAGTCTGGTATCATTGCGACACCTTTGCCATGTCTGACTAGTTACAAGCTGTGTGTGACCATGTGGAAACAATGACTGTGGTTCTATTTCATTTTTCTAGCACCAATGAGATTATTTATTAAGACATTTAGTAATGGCGTATTTCTATTTGTGGGTGTGTTGTACCTAATTTATCATTTGAAAAGGTATTTATTACAATTTTAACTTTAACTCCAGTTTACAACTCTTGGTAAATATCCCCCTGTTCATTGAGGCTAGAGGTTTGAAACATTTTGTATTCAAACAGCCAATTATTTACAAAATGTCTGTAATATAAACCAGAATGACATTAGGTCTAACTGAGGATTGACTCCAGATTAGACCAGGAGGAAACTTTTCCTGATTGCTTTAATGGATTCTCACACAAGAAAGGCACAAGAGCATGATAAGATGATATGGTGGTTATAAACAATTGGTTGCAGTTGCCTGTTTTTAGGCAAATATCTCCACACTCTACAGTTTGTGAAGAAAAGGCTCACACTTGTGAAGCCTAAACTTTAATTTGGTTGTAATATTGGTAAATCCTTTATACCTATCTCATTTTTGAATGCTCTCTTTATTGTAATAATGAACCCAGTCTATTTAAATCGACGCTTTTGAGCATAGATTAAAAAAAGTATTAAGTATTATCGGGTCCATAAGAGAACCTCACTGAATTTCATTTGAGTCTTGAAGAAATAAAGGTTAATTTAATTTAAAAAATGTGTTTGTGAAAACGAGACAGATGAGTCTTATTTTCAACTAATTTTAATCAGTGCTGGTGTACTGTAAGCTTAAGTCTACACGATTATACGTAATTCACACCTGGCTCTCAGAAGTAATCTTATTGTTTAAAATATTATCATAAATTTTCCTAACCTATTTTTCCATTATATCCAGGACTCCGATGCTGGAAGTGCAAACAACATGGCACCGATCATGATGGGAGTGTATGTGATTCTACATGAAGAAAGAGACGAAGATGATGACCCAGAGGATGTTGGTGTGATGGACATAAAACAGATTAAGCTCTGCCCAGACGATGGAAAAAGACTGTTGTCGAGCGGAGGGAGCTGCGCAGGAAGAAAAGGAAGGAGGAGGTGGAGCTGACCAGTGCAGAACACCACACTCTGAAACAGGGACAAACCCCGGAGGCGCTGCACTGTTTCAGAGGAGACTGAAGGCAGCTAGGTTTCCTCCGGGTGATGCGGTTTTCCCGACCTCCAGGTCAGGTTGGCCCCGACTCGCAGCGCGGCTCAGTCGCATCGGCTCAGGACTAACACCTGAACACTATTTCGTTGTACGCTTGTACAATGACAAATAAAGCACTTCCTTACTTAAAACAATTTAAACTTTACAAAGTCATCAAACTTTACTCCATGGTAGTATATTCCCTCTTCAAAATCAGAACTGTAGTAGTATCTCACTTCATTCATACAGTATCCTGGGTTCTTATGCTGTATTCACGTGAACTGGGGTGCTTGTTTTCCCGAGATGGGATGTCATTGTCCCCAGTTGGTTTGTGTTAACCTCTCCTTAACCGAGTGCATTTTGTCCAGTTCGGCTTTATTCCAAATGTAAAAGGTTACAGCCTATGTAAAGACCAACAAAACTGATCTAAATGGGTCTTTTTGCCTTGCATTGTTGCCGTGTTGTCATTGGATTTTTGCCACTTTTTCAGAGCATTTTGTCACTTTTTTGTTATGTTTTTCAATTTGCTGTCAGTATCTCGAAAGCTGGACTTTTGTTGTTGTTGTTTTTTTATATCACGTAATTGTTCGTTTTGCTAGCATACATGTTGGACATGTTTTTTTAACAAAAAAGCTCAAATCAGCGGATTTCCGCATCAGGCATGGAAGTCGGGAAGTTATTTTTAACCCGAGTTCCCCAGTTGAGCAAGTTTTCATGTACTTATCCAACTGGGGAAACCGTTTTTCCCAGTTCCAGAGGACCAGATGAAAGGGGCATTATTCTTCTGTTAAAATGCTAAGATCTGTACTACCTGATTGTATTGAGAATGAAAGATGAAAAACAAATTGCTCACATTTAGAATCAGTGTTGATTGTTGTTGTTTTAAGTTTTAGCATGTTTTTAAAGTGTTTTTGTAGTTTTCTAATAAAAATTTAAATGTTACACAATTTTGTAATTTCTTCCATTTTAGTATAGAATTACATGCAACATTTACATAAACTTTAACTAAAAATAATGAATCAATACTACTGTTTATGTGAATATTCCCTTAAAGGTTAACTCTTCATATCACATAGATTTATAAAGATTAAGTGATTTGAAAACGTAAAGTTTAAGTGAACCTTTACTTGAGAAACGTGATGTTTATGTGATTTAACTGGCTAAAGTGTACTTACAGAAAGTCTTTAAGTTTTATGGCATCATTTAGATAGCATGTATGTAATAAATTCACATGGAAAATCTGCACCCAATTCAATCACTTAAAGTCTGTCTTTTTGGGTCAATTATTTTTTTGAGTGTACATTCACTTTAGGTTTATTTCAATGTGTTCAACGAAATGGAAACAAAACAATAGGGAAACAAGACAAGGAGAAACAAGACAGCAGCGTGGTTAGGTCCACCGTCGCACGCCCACATCTAGCCCTTCTCGGCCGGCTCGGTGCTTCGTTAGCCCCAGTTCCGTCACAGGAGGGCCCCAGCAGACCCCGAGCCACCATGCACCGAGAACAAGCAATGGACGCCATGGAGTGGTGCGCGTTGAGGCTCTCAACCACCCGTGACGCTGGACCCATGGAACAGCACACACAACCCTGGGCGCAGCCCAACCAGGCCGGAAGACGCCAGTGAGGGAGACAGAGGAAGTGCGTGTGAACGAGGGTGGGCTTTTATACTTATTTTGAGTGGTGGTGCCATCTGCTGACCGTTTCAATATTTAAAATACACAAGTTTAATACAATTACTTAAAATACAGTTACTAAAAACTGGTATTGCCACACATGGACCAAGGACCTTCTTTCGCTTTTAGTCATGTTTTTTTTGTTTATCTTGTCAATACAGCCTAGCGTGTTACAGCTGAAAGATAATATTATGTTAGATAATTCCAAATCCATAAAGCAGAATCATCACCTCCAGCCATACAGATGCATCTGTTGTTTGCATTTCCTGTAATTCTCTCATTTGGCACAACAGCACTCTGCCGCCCCAAAGCTACTAATACCAACCCTCTATAATGATGGTGATCTAGCAACAGCCTTATGCCCGGCTTGAGACCAGAAAACAGGAGGTAATCTAAACATGATAAGAGCATCACGCGTTCAACACGCTTGGGCCATATGTGAGCTGTTACGGAGGATGGTCCACTGTAGGGCTGCCAATGGCGAGATATTCAATTACACTGGAGGTTTTTGTGAGGCAAGACCGGGCGGTCGCGTAATATGCCTGTGCGCTCAGAAAGTACGTGCCATGGTTAATTTGGCCCCGGTAACTAGACGGCCGCGTGGAGCAGGTGATTGTGGCCCCCCACAATCATGCATGGATGTGCCAGAGAATGGGGTGGTCTGATTTGGGACCTACGACATGTGAACAATCTGCCGCAGAGGCAATAACAGGAGCCATCAGAACATGCTTTTGAGGCAGGTTAACTGGTGTTGAACAGCGGCCAACAGTCAAATGGGCTGAGCCAGGGGTTTATGACGCCCCAGTTTATTTGTCGTCTTTTAGAAATGCCTGTTATATTTAAGACTCAATTAGGACCAATTAGGACATGCCATCAAGGACTATGAAGACTTTATCAGTAAGTGTCCGCATATTATTATTATTTTTGTTATTGAATGTACTTTACTTTGGTAATGATTTTACTATGCAGTTTAAGTGCTGTTTAACGTCTTACCCCCCCGCCTTGACCAAGCACATTTTCTCCAGTTTGGCTTTATCCAAATCTAAAAGCTTCTCGACTGGAGCTTACAGCCTCTAGACCAGAGTAACATCATTTGAAAGCTAAGATCTACAAAACTGAGTGTGGCTTTTTTGTTGTGTTGTCGCCGTGCTTTTGTTCAATCAATCAATCAACATTTATTTGTATAGCACTTTACAACGCCACCAGGAAGACCAAAGTGCTTCACTGATAAAAACAATGAAAAACTCTTATTGCACCTTAGACATTCTAAGTATTAAAAGCCAGTTTGAACAGACGAGTCTTTAATCTGGACTTAAAAAGTGACAGATCTGTGAGAACACGCAGACTGAGGGGCAAGCTGTTCCACAGTTTAGGCGCTGCAACCACAAAGGAACGATCGCCCCACTGTTTGTACCGGGCCCATGGGCACATCCAAAACCATTTGATCAGCGGACTGGAGAGCTCTGTTGGGGCAACGGCATCCGCGCAGTGATATCTTCACTTTACTGTGTGGATGCCGAATTACTCCTGGTATTATTACGCCTTACAATGTAGTTCCCTTTTTATCCGCTTAGAAAATCCACATTGTATAATTTTGTGTAATTATACTTTGTAGTGTAACACTTCATGTAACCATATTTAAATAGGAAAACGTGGAAGAGTTTGGTAGCTTCTATCTTCACCTCTTTTGGAGCTATAGAGGAGAAGAGAGAGGCTAAATGCTAACGCCGTCTGTGCTGTGTTTACGTTACGGAAGGCACACGTGGAGACCAGACAGGTACAAATGAACTCGTCAAAGCTAAGGTAAGAACATACATATCTCAGTATGTAAAACGGTGGCCTATTCCTTTAAATACGGCGTAGTGAGACCATGAAGGGCTTTAAAGACAAACATTAACATTTTAAAATCAATCCGAAACGGACCGGAAGCCAGTGCAGGGCCGAGAGGACGGGAGTGATGTGTCTGGGTCTGGATGAACCGGTGAGAAGACGGGCTGCTGCATTCTGAACCAATTGTAAACGGTGCAGTGATGACTGCGGGAGGCCAGAAGAGTAGCAGCGTTGCAGTAGCCCAACCGAGGACTGATAAATGCGTGAGCCGCCTTCTGGAGATCTTGGTGTGAGAGAAAGGGTTTCACCTTGGTTTGTTTGTTGTTTGAAGTTCAGTTCTTGGTCAAAGACGACTCCCAGGTTCCTTACAGTATCGCGGACTGGACCCATGACCCTGGTGTTTCATCCTAATTTTCTGTTTTAACGCTTTTTCCCAAGAAGCTTTTAGATTTGGGTAAAGCCAAACTTGAGAAAAAAGTGCTCGGTTCAATCTGTTAAGAGGTTAAAATGCTTTTGCGTGTAAACTTTGTAAAATCAGAATCATCGAGGACTTTCTTTTTATTGTTGATGTCACAACCTTAGGAATTTCCATCAAAAGCGTAAAGAAAGATTCTGCATTTACTTGAATCATTTACTGCAAATCCAATAGCCTATATGATTGTTAAAAGTATTGAGCGACTTTCTAATATTCCATACACCAATGGTCTTCATATTTAGGTATTTGACGAAGCAGCTGATCTGGGCTGTGTAACCGAACTCTCCGCGGTCCCCTTGTGACCAGCGACAGCCGATCACAGAATCAATGGAGCGAGTGCGAAGGCTTCGGAGCGGGTCGATCCGGCTCCCTCTGAGACTCTGCCTGCGTTACAAATGTGCTCACTCCTCTGGGGCCGACCCGCAGACAGAAATGCGAGTAGTGCTTCGAACTACTTCACCGGACTCATTCTGACCAAATTCAGCGCTAACATTGCCTCCACTATGTCCGGCGGATAGATGGTTGCAATAATTTAAACGTCTTGGGGAAAAAAAGAGGAAGAGTTTTGAGAGCTCGGGATTTAGGACTGACTGACTTTGCCTGTTTTCCATATAGGTTATTCCTTAGAAATAATGAATTGCCATGATAATTAAAAAAACAACCTGAATCTTCCTCTTCATGTGCCCTCTTCAACCCAAAGCCTTGGCCGCCATGGTTTTCCCATTCTTCGCGGTTCATTGCTCTCCGTTTGGCTTCTGAGTACTTCTTTTCTTTTTCACGCGCCATTCTGCCTTCGATTCCACAATCCATCATTCCAACTCTACAGTATATTTGGCAGATCTCCACGGCGACCTCGCTGAATATGAGCAACGCACCTCATCTTCTTCTGCATCACAAGTCTTCGTTCGGTACCAGCGCATTTAAAAATGCCCGAATAACAAATAATAAAAGAACCTTGAAGGATTAATTGCTGTGGATACGGCCGTTTGATCAGTGATTTGGTCATTTTTACTTTCCATTACCCATTTTGCGCCCTCAAGGTTTCACTTAACACTTAAATGGGGGGTATTATGTAAAATCGACTTTTTCAAGCTTTATATCATGTTATTATGTCATTCCCTCATTAAACACATGCCTGGAGTGTTGCCTTGGCTCATTCACATATTTTTGAGTAATCAGTAAAAACTTAGACGGCAGCCATTTTAGGTGTAGCTATGCCTCAGTCCTCCTAGGAACGCCCCCACCTCCTGGAGACGCCTCTGGACCTTTCGTCACCAGCCAAGCCACCAACCACTGCTCCTCAGCTCAGCAGAGCCCCCTCCCGCACAGTAGTGTTGTTTAGATGCCACAGCAGTGTGCTGAAGGGGGCGTGTCGGAAAGCTTCTTAAAGAGACAGAGGCCTATTTCAAGACGTTCAGTACAGCCATTTTGAGAGAGCAATTTTATTCAAGGCAGTTATTTTAATTTACTGCATATACAGAGCAACAGAAGGTTACGTCATCATTGTAGTATGCTATAGACTGGTGCTATGTGATTGAAAAAAGCATAATACCCCTCTTTAAGGCATTTACCCTTAATTAGATAATCAAGTCATTTTCTAACAAGACACTGCTCTTAAAATGATATTTGCATAATGTAATCATGTGATAAAATGTAGTTAGCGCGGGAAATATTTACAGTTTCTGGATTGTTTTACCACTAAAAGCCAATGAGAGTTATATATGAGCAAAAAAAACAAACAAACAGAATAATAAAGCAGCATTATTATGAGCATTATTAATACCACTAATTGGTCGTCATATGTTGTATGACGGTGCTGGGGTGAAATGGATACAGATGGCATTGCGTCATACACGGGGGCGTGGCCTCTCCAAGGGGGAAGGAAGTATGTTTTGGGAAACACAATTTTTCACTCTTTTTAGCCGTTTTTGCCAGAATATAAACTTATTTATCACACACAAATAAAATCAAGTCTAAATCGGGCCCATATTGATGTTTTTTTCGCAGCAGATTCAGTAGAAGCGCGCCAGCATAGCCAGCGTTAGCATGTAGCATGATGCTAACATGAAGCATTATGTTAGCATTCTCCATTATTGTGATTATGGGCTGCTTAACCACTTTGCTACTCTCCGTGTCTTTGTTTCTTTATTGGGTAGAAAACTATATTTATAATTCAACATTTGTTAAAGTAGTTTTGGAGTAATTATAGAAAGTTTTGATTTTTCTCCTCTTTGTTTTCCCCCTCAAATGGTTCAAACATGACCATATGGGCGATTCCAGTGATGCCGTCTGTATCTATACAGTCTTATCAATTTATGCAAGGTTGCGTATTGACTTAAGCCTACAATATTTATGAGATTTTTCCATTTTCATCCTGGAAACTCAACTCTGCCTTCTAGCTATAGATAATACAGTAATGGTAAGGCAGCTCTGGTGGGTTTACTCATCTGAATCCACTAATCACAGACAAAACCGCGCAACATCTCGGCAAACTGCGATCTGTTGTTTTTGTCGGAAACAGAGAAAGCTCTTTGTTGTTCCCACTCATTTATCTGAATGTAACTGTGTGCTGCATCGTGGGTAAATCTCCACCCGCTGGGATGTTCCCTATAGTGTGCAGAGTAGAGCGTAAATTACCTTCCCCGTATAGGTAACAGGGCTCAGCCAGTTAGACACAGCCAGGCGATGATTGACATGGAAAAAACAAGGGTGATGCGCAGTTATTCTTGCAACTGTGAGCGCGCGCACACGGAGGCTGTTAAATTTCAGTTTGGCTCTATTAAAGCTAGAAATGTGACACTTATTGACCTTCAAACTCGGCTGATGTTAAAATAAGAAATAATATGTGAACAAAACACAAAAAAAGCAATGACATTCCTGGTAAAAAAAAAACAACAACTTATAGCTAAAGTGAGTAGTTACTTCTCACCATTTCTCCAGGCCTTGAAAGATGGGTATATTATGTTCTAAAAATTATGATTAACCTCCTCACACCCACCTGAACCGAGCACATTTTCTCCAGTTTGGCTTTACCCAAATCCAAAAGCTTCTTGAAAAAAAAAAACAGTCAAAATAGCGACGAAAATGTGCCAAAAATGTAGGACGAAAACACAACAAAAATGTGACAAAAAAACGATAAAAAAGTGACAAAAGTGTGGGACGAAAGCGCAACAAGAATGCAATGTTAAAAAAAAGTGGGAAAAAAAAGTGATGACAACGTGAAGAAAAAGATCCATGTAGATGAGCTTTGCTGGTCTTAGTTTGCGCTCGGTTAAGGCGGGGGTTAAGAGGTTCAATTACTATTAAAATCCGATTAGTCTTTAATTTTATTTACTTTATTTATTACTTAACACCTAATACCAACTTCCTGCATCTGCCAATGGGATATATATTTTACTGTAACTATAGATGCAGAAGATCTTCAATATTAATCTATTTCTTATTTATTTATACACCAAATGAAACTGGAGCTCTCTAATGATAAACACAAACTACGGCAATAATCTTTTGTGTTTTCTCTATTGTATTGTCCCCATGGGAAAATGTCTAAAACCTAAACATTGTTTATTCCTCCAGGTCCTATAGTAGCTGCAAACCCAAATACCCTTAATTTGCTATAGAAACAAATAATTTTAACATCTTGCAAAGCTTTAATGATGGACACAACATGGGCATCATTCCATCATAGCAGCTGTATTGTTGTTGTTGTATTCATGGCTTCAGGACCCACACACTGCAACATTCATTCTTTCACAACAACAGCGGAATATAAACTAACGGCCTACATATTATATTGGATACATGCAATGCTGTGTGCCACAGTATATTCTTTAACCTTTTCTTCAGAATCGCGTGCTTCAATTGTTTGACTTCTTTCAGTGTGCATTTCTTAAGCCCACGGGGGCCCCATTTGCAGCTGTCATGAATAAAATATCATACTCAAAAGTCTTATCAAACCATGGCCGATTTTTATAACTTGTTTCACTGTGTTTTCTACATCCCCGTCGGGAAGCATACTTGGTGTTATGCATTTGCACTTGTAACTGCTGCTCCTCTCTTTTACTCATCTTGGGAGACAGAATAGTTTTGTGATCAAAGTGGATTCGACTAGCATCTCTCTCTCCCTCTCTTTCCCTCTCTGGCCCCTTGCTCTTGCACACGTTGCATCATACAGAGTCTTATGAAAGCGTTGTGATTGACTCAGCGCCCCCTGGAGTTATCTTGGGTCAAAAGCGCAGGTGTGTGTAATCGATGGGCGTAATTAGCAGCTTGTTTATCCACGCCGAGATACGCTCTGGCCTTTTCACTTTGTTTTTCTGGGCCAGGGTGTCTCACAGGGGAAAGAGGGCCAATAATCTTACCCAAAAAAGCAAAGAAGCAGCATCAACCCTTGTTTTACAAGCTGCATGCACGAGCCAACACTCTCCGAGAGAGCAGTGGATAGAAGCAGAGGGATGATGCGAAGGTCATGTATCTATAAGACGTTCTTTCGTCTCTGTGTCCCAAATTTACTGACTGTAAGTACTGTAGTACTTACTCTTGCTGACTTGCTGTGTGAAGCTTGAAAGGCAAAGCAAATGTGCAATCTCTTAAGTATTATTTTTTACTTAAGAGATTGACAATTAATTGATATAACACTATGATTTAAAATAGAGACAACAAACTAGCTAACAATGGGGCTACAGACAGACACAGGTCTACATTTGTTCTCACCATGATGGAAGTGGACAGTAGCACAAAGTGCCTCAGACAGCAGTGCACAAGAGTGTGGTAGTCCATGCGGGATAATGTTACGCTTGACCTGGCAGACCCTGTGTGGGCTTGAACACGTTTAGTCTCAGAGGGCTTCTCCTGTCGGAAGACACTGATCTCCCGAGGGCTCCTGTGCTCCTCCATCTTCTCTATTTATATCAGTACTAGTAAAATATTTCAGTTTCTATCAATGTTAAAATCATAGAGGCGTTGCAAGGTGGAAGTCAATTTCTCAATCATTTTTTCCTTAGACTTTCTGGAAAAATATTCACAGTAAGAAGTTAAAAGGGTGATGGAGGCACTTTTTTTTTTTTACACTTTTAATTAGAATATATACATACATACATACATACATATACATACATACATACATACATACATTTTCTCTCCTAAAAAATCTGCAGTTGAGTAAAGGACAAGTTAATCTACCAGGCACAACACTACAGCACTACAAATGCCTTCAAAGGGTCTGTTGTTGAATTTTCATATCAATAGATAAGAGCTGTGAGTATTTCACATGTTTCAGCGCCATCCGTTCACAGAGCTTGTTCGCAAGCAAAGCGTAAATGTTTATTTCTTTTCATTGGTGCTGTAGAATTCTGAGATGATAACATATAGTATCATTACATCTGCGCCAGTCTCTTTTCTACAATTGTCTGCAAAAGAGTATCGGCTACTTCAAGGTGTTAGTATGGATTTCACTCCACTAACAAACACTCACACCTCACGCCAAGAATGTTCTGCGCCCTGCACTCGACTTTCCTCTGGGCACCCACCTTAACCAAGCACACTTTCACCAGCTCGGCTTTACCCAAATCTAGGAGTTTCATGACTGGGGCTTACATCCTACGCAGTCTAACGCCTCATTTGAAAGCTAAGACCTACAAAAGTCACCTAAGATTTTTCCTTGCTTGTCGCCGAGTTGTCGTCACTTCTTCGTCATATGTTTGTTGCTTTTTGTTGCTGCCTGTTTTGTTGCATTTTTGTTTCTCTTTTGTTTCTCCGTTGGCACAGATGTGTACAGTCGCGACAGTGCTTCTGTCAGTCTCCCCCAGGGGAAACTGAGGCTACTAATGTAGTTTACCACCACGAGTATGGAGTGAATGTAAAATGCTCTCATGTAAAGCCCTTTGTGACCATGTCTGTGAAAGCGCTATATAAATAAAGATCTTCTTCTTCTTCTGATGCTGTCGTTCTCATGTTGCAATGTTGACGCCTTTTTTAAGAAGCTTTTAGATGTGGGTGAAGTCAAACCTCTGTGATTCTCAGTGTCCTGCGTTACTATAATGCTGTGTGGTGCAGCTGTTTCTTTGACACTGCGAAATCTGGACAGACACACTTAATGAAAATCTCCTCAAAGATTGTAGGACAGCCCTTGGATGGACAGTACGAGGCTGCGCACCATAACAACACACTGTGGCTGGCTAGAACATCACCTCAGACCCCGGCCACGTTCTGAATATGTGCTGTTACCATCAGGGCGGCGGTACCGTGTGCCACCTTCAATAAGGTCAATCGAGGATCTCATTTGTTCATCAGTCCATCCTGAAACTAAATGAGGAGCTTAACTCATAAAAATCAAAGTGTGTCATGGCGAGTGGAAAATTGTTTGTCATGTCTTTGTGAAATGTCTAATATCTGTATGTCTTTGTATTTGGTGTTGATACGGAGCTGCTGAATTGGAAAACAATTTCAGATCCTCGGATCTGACAATAAAGTGTCTGTGTTTGTCTGCAAGAGACAAAACACAGAAACTTGGAAGTTGGTGATGGTGGCGGCATGAAAGTTTCATGAGTTATCGGCCCCTGTTGACCTGACTGAGCAGAGGGAGGAGTGCAGTTATTGAAGAGTCACTTAATTAGCTTTAGCGACGCAACGGAGCAGACTGTACACTCCAGACTACAGTAGATGGGACCCAGCTGTGAGGAGGCTGTGCTCCTCATTAAAACTGCCAAGTCACTTTGAGATACCCGCTGCAGCAATGGCTCAAAAAGTGCATAGTTTTACCTTTTCTTTTTTTTCTTTTTGTTCTGTTAAAATTTTGTAATGTAACCCATTGGCCCTCCCCCAAGGGATTATACTATAAAAGCGATAGAAAAAAAATAATAATCAAAAAGTGCATCATTTTACCTTTTCTTCTTCTTTACAGTTTACTGAGAGGCAAAGTAATGAAAACGTTAACAGATGTTGGGCAGTGTTTTGGGTTGAGAGAAACAAAACAAAGCTAGCTTGAACTGACCTTAGGTTAGCATGTACTGTACTGGTCAGGTGGTGTTCGAGCTTACAGCCTTTGCACACATTGGCGAATGATCAGTGAGCCTCGGTGAACCGAACTTTACTACGATAGCTTTTTCTTAACATCCTTTGTATTAATTCTGCAATTGCAGATTAATTGTGCAATGCCAAAAACCCAGATGTCACGGTCTGTAGTGCCAGCAGCCGGAGCATTCGTCCGTACTCATGCTCTCCATCTCCAGTACGTGCATGTGCCGCATTGCAAAGTAAAAAATATCCCTCTTCAGTAACATAAATTATGCAGTAAAGTCGATTCTTTTCCTCTGTAGTTACACCTGACGGCATTCGCTGCGATTATTACCGGTCCATTCCGCTGCTCTTTGTCGCTTGTGAATGCTAATTTTTCAGCCAAGTCCTCGCACAAAATTGCCTTATTTTCTCCCAGATGATTGTTTAATAGAAATTCTCCTCTTCACTGATTTCTTTCTGTTTTTCATTCCTTTCTTTATCGCCCTCCGTCACGCCGCTCCCTTTTTCTTTTTTTCCCCCCTTTGTTTGTGTTTGCGTCGAGCGTGTGCCATTTTTGGGGTTGTTTATTAGCCATCAAGTCAAACTCATACATATTTCCTGCTTCGTTACAGGCCTGCAGGGACAATTCACGTGGGAATATGGATGCGCTAAAATGGGGGGAATGTTGAGATGAGGTGCGGGCTGAGAATAGGGTTGTGTCTATTGGGAGAGGGAGAGAAAAATATGATGAGGTTTTGTGTTTGCTGAATTGGGTGGAATTAGCGAGTCATTTCCGTCTAAATAGTCGGGCAAAGGTTCAGTTATAGCAGCAACATGGGGCTTTTGTTTAAATATATGTTTGTGCGTTTTTGTTTTTTTGACATGGCAGGTTGAAGCAAGGCCAGTGAGAGTGTGGAGGAGAGAGTGAGCAGTGGGCAGGAAACGATCAGAGCAATGAGCACCACTGCACACAAATCCCACAACACCCATATATCGCCCAATTGGACCATATCATAGCAATCCATTATTTTTCTGTGTCGAAAACCATCTTTCCTGTAACTCATCACCTCAATGCAATAAAATAAATCGCATGATCAATGGCTCACCTAATTTAAATTGTGGACCGTGCTCACAAATGCGCCGCCAATCCAAAGTAGCCTCTATCGTAAGAAATTGGTAAAGGACAATGTAAGGTAGGAGCTTTTATGTGGAGCTAAAGGCTAGTGTTAAATAATGGCAATATAACATGTAAACAAATCAAATCACATTTAAACTACTTACAGGCCGAGGCTCCTTCAAAACTTTGCACTATTTATAATTTTTATCTTGTGTTAGCCCTTAGCCACAAGACAAAAAAAACACCACCGTTATGAACACGGTTTTCTCCAGTGAAGTTGTTACATCTCTCGCAATGTTTTTAACCTAGTCAAATCCTAACCTTTACTCGCTGTCAAAACTTGAGCTATCGCTTCTAATGTGTTCTTTTTAAAATGGAGAGAAGATGGAGACTCGTTCTATTAAAATCATTATTTTATTCCTCAATTTACAATCTAAAACAAAAGTCATCTTGGGCACAACATGTCGGTGGTTCAGCGAGGAGGAGGGCGAAGAGAGTGAGGAGCCCCGTGCGTGGCCTTTTATAAACATAGGAAGTAGGCGTCTCCTTGTTGACACTTCTTCTGCGTCTGCGCCATCTGACTCCCAACACACTGCCCCCAGTGGACTCCAAGAGTAAGAACAATGATGCAGTAAAATATCCGCCCAATTCAAATCAACCCCAAAAGCACAGATTACAATCAACACAGTTTCATATAATCATTAAAGCCATTATGACAAAAACATATATAGAAATATTCAACACTTCATTCTGTGGGACCCTGCTGCTAATTGTGAACATAAAAGATAAGGGAGAGGAAGGACAGCGCCAATGTTACTGTCCAGGCGGAAATCACGTGGGGTCATGGTGCATATAGCCCATTAAGTTTACGTTTGAAGGTATATGGACAAGAGCTTTCAATAGTCACAGAGCAGAAGAATTCGATTGGATGGCAATATATGGTCATAAAGCACACAGACAAATGACTGCGTGTGTTGACATTAATTATTATGAATATGTTCAAATACTTATACATGCACAAATCGGGATTAAATCAAAATCGGGATTTAAAAATTCACATAAACATAAACAAACAGCAATTCCAAACATGCTCCAAATACTCCGCTACTCCCCAAAGAAATCCATAATAAAAACATTCAATGATTGCAGATTATTTGCATTTTTCAGGTGAAATGTTATGCAGTGGCGTTAAATTATTCTGTTGTTTTGGTCTACGATACTTTCTTTATAGATTTTTAAATGGTCGAGACCCCTTTGGCACAAACTGAGCAGGATGCTGTTCTTTTTTTAGCATAATCTATTTTGCGTTTTACTAGATTGCAGCTTGTTTTCAGCAGTTTCTAAACTTAAGAATAATATAAACTTGTTCAGTACTTTGAGGCAGTACCTGTTCAATATAAATGCGCTTTATACATAAATCTGACCTTAACTTTTGACCTTGTAATGTATTGCCATGGCAACAGAACATGTACATATAAGGAACTTGTGAGTTCCGTGCGGTGATGTCATAAGATAATGAATATTCCACTCATTCAAGTTCCCATCTCAGCTCAGCTTAGTACAGGCCAGTTAGACATTTCACACAACGCGATCACAGTGGGACACAGGAGACCCTGGGATTGCTAATTTAGTCTTAGTTTTTCGAGGGAATCTTTTTATTTGCACTTTTATTTTCACTTTACAGTACATTCGAAAGCCTGTAATAAGTGAATTTCTCCAGAGTGAGATTAATATAGTCGTATTTCTTACCTTCAGACACAAGAAGGATGGACAACGAACAGGGTGCTCCGATCCTGTCAGCCATTGAGCAAAAACCAATTCATATATTGAGACGGGCTCAGGTAGGCCAGTGGAGCAGTAGAGTATTACTGGAGCAACAGGAACAACTGTTTTCTCGAACAGTGACCGAATCACATCCTCAGATCACACCAGCAACAATGGAGGCTGTTAAGAAGGACCAAGCTGACGCAAAATGTCCTCCAATGGTCCACGATTCTGTCACCGCCAAAAACTGTGATGTTACAGACTCAGGAGAAAGTCGAGCCTGTCGGGAGGACTTTCAAAAGCAAATCCAGCTTCTGAAAACGCAGATGACAGAGCAACAAGATCACCACGACGCTCTGCGAGTTTTCCATGAACAGCAGTGGGACCAAGTGGCTGAGATGATCATTCGGACTTCGAAGGCTCATGAAGAACAGATTAAAGCCAAAGATTACAAAATAAATAGTCTAAAAAAGGCGAAGGCCGCTAACTACAGTAAACATGTGGCAAATGCCAGAGAGGAGGTGAAGAAAGAAATGAAAGCACGTGACACTGCAAATGCCTTCCTCAGGGGAAAATTAGAGGCTGAAAAAGCAAAAGTCAAAAGTCTCTATACTTGGATCACGCAGAGCAATGCGCTCCCACACGAGGGAAATACTCAGAGGTCCAACCTTCAGTCGCTGCTCAGTGGACACGAGCAAGCCACACCTCAGTGCCGAGTGGAGGAGCTGCATGATGAAGACGAGAAAGTTGAAAACTTCTTGAAGGTGATTCAGGTGACGCAGGAGGGACATAGTCAGGCGTTCAACTTGCAGTCACACCCCAGTGGACAGGAGCAAGCCTCTGCAGCAAATAGTCAGGAGTCCAACCTGCAGTCATCTGCTCTCTCTGAAGAGCATAGAAACAAAGAGCTCTTGAGCAAAGCTAAAACGCTGCAAGAGGTGGAACTGCTTGCTGAAAACAAGGAACTTTGTTTGCAGGTTGCCATGTTAAAATCTTCTCTTTGTGAACAAGAGCAGATCACAGCCACTGCTCTGAAGCAGCTGGAAATAGCCAGGGCCAGCGGGACCAGCTTCCAGTATCTGGAACAACAAAAAACATGCAAGAGGATGCGTATGGACTACACCTGGAGGTAACTAGACTAAACACTGCCCTCAGTGATGAGAAAAAGGCAAAGTCAGAAGCTGAGAGCAAAGTTGTCAGTCTGAAAGGTGAGATAAATGGGCTTAAGAGGGAAGTGAAGAACCTAGAATTGGCCCTCAATGAGGAAAGAAGAAACAGTGTGCCCAAGAGCCAATTCACTGCCCTCCAAAAGGAGATGGCTGAATTACAGAAAGAAAGGGACACGCTACGCTTGCAGGGCAACGCCCTAAAATCTGGTATCCTTGAAAAAACAACACAAGAGGCTTGAGAAATGATGATGACTCTATGTTATCCCTCAGAGAGCAAGAGGGAGCCAAGGAAGTATCCCTTCACAGAGTGCAGCATCTTGAGAAAGAGGCACAGTACATGAAGAGAGAAATTAAACAGCTAAAATCTGCTCTGAGCAAAAAGACCATGACAAAGGGAGAGACAGATAAAAGTCTGATGGACGAGAGAGATGCGCTGCATCGGGAAGTGAAGAATCTACGATCGGCCCTCCATGAAGAAAAAATGAACCGAATAATGGCCCAGAATGAATTTACCAGCCTTATCCAAGAGGAGAAGGATAGATTTGATGCAGAAAGGGACCAACTACGCTCGCAGGTCAGCAGCCAAAAATCTCTTCTCCGTGAAAAGACTTTGGCAGCATACGAGGGTCTGAGAAAAGTTAAATCTCTTGAGGAGGAGAGGGCTAATCTACAGGCAGAAAGAGATGGCGTATGTTTGCAGGTAGGCCACCTAGAATCAGCCCTTGTTAAAAAGGATACAGCACTTAAAGAGGCCCAGAACAGAATAAAATCTCTGGAGGAGGAAACATTAAGTCTGCAGTCTTCAGTGAAAAATCTAAAAACAGCTTTAAGCAAACAGCAAAAAGACACAGAAGACGCCTGCTCCAAAGTCACACAGCAGGAGCAGGAGATAAGAAAACAGAAAGCCACGGCACAAGCCTTAGAGGAGAACCTAAAATCAGCTCGGGACATGTTTAAGACCATGATGGAGAGCTGCAACGCCAAATTCTCTGCTGCCCTGGCAGAAAAAAAGAGCATGGAGAAGAAAGAGCAGGACCTCAGACAAGAAACTGAACATCTAACGGTCGCCTACAGAAAAGAGGTGAGCGCGTTGCAAAGCTCAGAGGACGAGAAAAGGGTAGTGCTGAAGTGCAAGATACAGGAGCTTTCTGACGCACTGAAGGCTTCACAAGAGAACAACTCTACTCTGCTCACACACAACCAGGAGCTTCAGGAAACTATTAGGACCAAAGAGGAGCACATTCAGGAGATTGAGAATCGGCGCAAACAGAAAAAGAAGTGGTTTGGTCAATGCTTTGGCCGCTAAGTCGCCTCCAATCCTCCCTCTTGTAAACAGTCCTTCAAAGACATCAGTAGAGCTTGGCGTTGAAGGCTGACGCTAACGCCACATGGCTGCCAATTTAATTTGAACACTGAAAAAGAATTAGCCCTCCGTGAAAATGTTATCTTTCCAGATGTTTCTGAACCTGCTTCGCGTGTTTCGACGGTTAGCGCCAAGCCTACCCAGAGGTGACAATGCTCTTGGTGATGTGGTGACGAGGCAGAGCTCAGGCGTATGGACATAACAGGTCTGTCCGACTGACCACAGCTGAGAAAAAAACACCACATCAACAGGAGCGGCGAAACTTCTGAGCATGGCTTGCAGTTAGCAGGGAAAGAAATGTCTATAATTTGTATGAACAAAATATTTGGCAACTAACTAACAGGGCTTCCTGGACATGACAAACAAACTGTAATATTTGATCAATACAATTTGAGTTCTGCATATTGTGATGACGATATTACTGAGATCTTTTTACTAAACAATTTCAACAGCATTACTTTCCCTGTAATTGAAACTTGAAATTTGATTTTTCAACAAATGTGTAAGACTTGGTGGATTTTGCGATACATTGTAGCTTTTTGCTAAATGGATACACTGATAATTTGCCAATATATTGTGCAGCCCTCCTATCCATTTAACCATCAATTCCGTTATTGGCAGGACAATCAATTGTACTGTAGCAAACTGGCATCCCTATTAATTTGATTAATAATTTCAGTGACAGATTAAAGTCAGATTAGTAGATTCATGCCATGGTAATGTCGGCAAACGCAGCCCAGTCTACTGAAGTCTGTTTTTAAAACCGCCAAACTTTTGTCAACCCATGAGTCGGAAGATGAGAGAGAAAGTTAAGGCAGTCAAAGCCATGCTGCTAAACACGTCACCAAAGAAAGACAGATCGATAGATCGATAGATCTATAAATCAATAGATACTATAGATAGATAGATAGACCTGTTGGTCTCTCATAAGGGGCTTCTGAACCGCCCTTTGTCTGACCCATCACCTAGGACCTGTTTGCCATGGGAGACCCTACCAGCGGCACAAAGCCCCAGACAACATAACTTTCAGGATCATTCGGGCGCTCAAACCCCTCCACCACGTTAAGGTGCGGTTTCAGGAGGGGTAAAAGTACAATAAATAGTGTATAATAAATGCTTAAATACTTGCCCAAAGTTATTCTCATTCTCTGTGTGTTTTTTTATACGTTTTTCCTTTATCTTTCTTCTTCTACCTCAAAAACATGCATCGTAGACCTGACTTGTAACTTTGCTGGGAGCGGGACATCCCCAGCTCATCTCCATTGACAATGTTATTGCTTTGTTTTGAATATAGATATAGACATATGTATATTTTAAACGTATTTTATCCTCCACTAAATGCTTAATTTTGATAACCCACTGCAGAGATAGCATTGTTGATGTCTAGTCGAGCATTAGGAGCATACTGTATATGGTATCTCTGGTTGTTTATTTACTTGCATTCTGCAACAATTGTGTTGCTGTGGTGACGTGCCAATATATAACCTGGAAAAACCTTTGAAAATATGGATTGAAAAACTAATTTCTGTATTCTTTTAATCCTATATGCCCAAATGTAGTGTATAGGCTACATAAACAACTTGTCCAGATGTAACACCCTCAAGATCTTCTGAAGTATTTTATGTAAACCATCCTCCCACCACCTCAGGTTAGGTTAGGTTAGGTTAGGTTAGGTTAGGTAAGGTAAGGTAAGGTAAGGTAAGGTAAGGTAAGGTAATGTAAGGTAAGGTAAGGTAAGGTATGTAACTCTTGTAAGGTAGCTGTCAGTCATAGCAAAAGCATCAAAATGTGAAGGAACTAGCTTTTGGATTGAAAACAAAAAGTACATTTGAGTACATCCACCCTCAGACAGCAATGTATTTAATTGTACATGGAATATACCACAAGGGATGCTAGCAGACTCTCAGCTCCACTTGAAAACCAGGGTTCTCTTAGAAACAGCTCAACTAGCTTCATCAAGAGCTTCTCAGTCAAGAGCCAACAGCTTGTCTCCCTCTTCATTATACACACCTTGCAATGGATTTAACTGCACAAGGACCCTATTGATCAACTATTGTCCTTTAAACCGCCTCTCTTGTTACTTTATGTTCTGGAAAATGCAGTCAAATGGCATTTAACCTGCAAGTAAGTTTCATGAATCAATTTCTTCTGCTGCGTTTAACGTCTCGCAATGAATCTTGGGCTTTTCCTGCAAACACATTATGTGCACTGACATATCACATAAAGATCAAGCATAAATCGGCCACTAATCAATTAGAGTAATGGCGCGACAGCAGTGAGTGGAGAACAGATGAAAATGACTCGATCTTGAATGGGCACCGAGGGACCCCAGTGAAGCAGAACAGATCATGTAATTGGTCCATTTAAAGTGAATTATAATGAATGGGATTGTCATGAAGGCAGCTCGTTCTAATGGAACACATCATTATCCAGGGACGTACTAATACTGGTCTTTTCATGGATTTGAACTTAGACCCATGGGATCTTACAAGCAATATGCCGTTTATCTTTGCACACAAGCATTTGGGCAATGTTTTAAGACATAATGAGGCTCATGTGATGAGATGTGGTTAAAACAATCTTCCACCTGGCGCAACAACAGCGATCGATGGTCCCATAGCGTTTAAGCGCGGGGCTCTACATGTCGCAGAAACGTGATCAAAACACCAGCACGTGCATCTCCCCCACACTCCTCCCGCCACAGTAGCGGAACATAATCCAATCTGGTATGGTCTGTAGGAGGAAAAGTTTGGGAGGGACCACTGCTGTAACATCGCCATGGGAGTCTGTCCAGCCACTTAAGGCTCTTTTCCACATGCAGGCGCGTGTCAGCCGAATGGCTCTTTCACCCGCTTTGTCGAGCTTTTCCATAACAAAGGCCAGTGCCAAACCGGTCAGACCAGGTATAGGTTTTGGGCCCGACCTCTGGCTGTGGCCAAAGCGCGCTAACCCGTGTCTAATGTGACGTGAACAGACTGCTGGCCTCTGATTGGCAACGAGAGAGTGGACAGCCCTCACTATTGACACGCAGGTCATACTGTACGGAATTAATATTTCACAACATCATACCGCTGTGCTAAAAGGGGATTTTGCCGATAATAGCATTTAGCCGCTGTTAGCGCAGCTTTAGCTGGTGTTAGCATAACATTTGCATGTAGCTTACCTTCATAGTTGTATTTAGTGGTTTATTTTCTGTTTTAATACAGCTTGGCTCCTCTGAATGATTCCATAACTCCCACCAGAGGCAGCATTTGTCCACATTTGTTCTCATCGCGGCTTACAAACGTTTTAATGACCATTTGTACAGCATGCGCCTCTGTGCGGCTCCGCATACAACAAATGCATGTGTGTGTGTGGTGGAAACAGAAAGGTCTGTGGGCTAGTGTCGATACGTGCACGTAGATCGTGGCATGCGCGGCCGGTTTGCGCTATGTGGAACGACAGCTTTACTGCGCCAGGTCTGAAGCTGAAGATTTCACATAGCGCCACCCTCTGCGCAAAGGTCAAGTCTACGGCCTGCGTTTAGAAACACAATATCAGGCCTAATCTTTTGGGGAAAAAACGGCACCTAACAATTTGGGATGTATAGTGGAGCTAACAGTTTTTTCCAGTGTTTTAATGTTATAGAAAAAACAATATGGCCTTCAGCCAAAATGTATCAATAGACTGTGTTTTTGTTTGTCCCTGACCCCCAACCCTCAAAAACAAACAATTCAATAAGACATATTAGTTACACAGCAGGTTTGAAGCTGATGCAATGCATAAATAGTGAATTCTGTCATTTTCAACAATTTTTGGGTCTCTACATATAATACACTACAGCAAAAAATGACATTACATCAGATATAAAATGTCACTCGCTTAATCCTGGAGGTGAACAGTTTAAACTCATATGGTCATTAGCACGAAATGGCTCAGGGCTAGATTATTGCTTTAGTTTATTTTGAGAAAGCATAAACTAGCAATCTATTCTTCTCGCAGATATTGCAGGGTCATGCTGTATGACATGTGAAAATATCATAGCATTCAAATACAGGAGAGCAGTCTGCTAGGAATATTTCCAGAACAACTGCACAATTGAGATTGCTTTGTTTTGCTTTTAAGATAACGTGTTTATCAAATTTGAGTTTGGGTCGAGAACCAACTACTATGTTATAAAATGGAATAAAAAAATACAAGTTTATATTATGTTCTACATTATGATTTCTCTCGTAACGCCAGACTTTATTTATAGAATTTGACTATGGGTTTACTGTTTACGTTTCATAACAGCCTGACAGCGAGATTAACTCCACTTCTTCCAACATTTTCACTAGACCTTCTTCATAATTGCAATTACCAATATCTCACCTGCCATCACATGTCATCCTAAGTGGTTTCATTTTACCCAACTGTTGAAACACAGTGCTTTAGCTGAGAGACACGGACAGCCTGTGGTGCCTTCCTCGTCTCATAGCAGGTTGTTTACTAAAGCATGTTCACAACGGGGATTTAGACTAACAAGTCTTTATTGGGGGAAAAAAAGAGACCTCCTATGCTGCTGTTTGCTGCTATACAAATCATATTATGGTCTATGTCTTACTGTATATTATTCCAATGTGAATTTGCCTATTGTTGCAAATACAAGTTTAACACCCCCATGTGAGCAATAACGTTAGACAAACAATTATAGTATCCACCACAGGGGAAATGGAGGGGGGAGCTTCTGCATCAAGTGTGTGAGATGGAAAATAATGACCATGGACAGAAGAATGAACGACAATTAACTGCTTCATCACTGTAAATGTTGGTTGGCAAGAAATGTAAGTAGATGTTTAGGACACAGAATAATAAAGGAAATGAGTTTAATTGAGTCAAATGCAGTGATAATCATTAAGTATCTGTTACTGGTCTTAGGCAGTGTTATCGTGTCCTTCGGTGAGACACTTCACCCACTTTGCCTGTGTGAGTATGTGTGATTGTATTGTATTGTTGGGGAAGATATTGGTGCAGATCGAGTGTCTGGACCGAGCGGCGAGAGTTTCTAGCTTCAAGATTCCAGCTGGCTACTAACACTAAATTGGCTTTTTTGAACAGCTCTGGGGGCGGCAGTGGTGTAGACCAAATAGTTGGTGGTTTGAGTCCCACAGTGTCATTATTTATTTATTTTTTTATGTAGATTTAACTCAAATTAGCACAAGAAACAGCAGGCAACGCAAATTAAAGCTTTTTGCACCAAACATGGTTTCGCAGAGCAGTTGCAGCCTGTTTTAATTATTTGTGGTACAAAGTTTTATTTAAATACCGTAAGTGTTTTTCAAAAGAAAAAAAAGAGTCCCTATTTGAGTTTGGATCCTTTGGATCTAAAGATGCGCCTCTAAGCAATTAGGTTTTAATTAATATGAGACATATGGCTGCCATTTTAACTTTTTAAATTAATAAAGACCTGTCTTTTTGGCGCTTTGAAATGAATAGATCCCAGATTTGGCCCCCAGTAAATATCAATAAAGGTGTGTACACACCAAACCACACCTCCAACTTCCATGTTAACCCGATGTGCTTCGACGCGCTTCGAAATGTAAGCAAAGCCGTCCGCGCGTATGAAGCGTAGCAAATGCGAGCGGATGAGGAAAAAACAGCGCGGTACACGAGCAGGGATGCCCCGCCCACTGCTTCATGCACTCAAGTAATCCAATCTACACGTGCGTTCATTTACGCCTTGTTAACCAATCAGGGACTGGGCTCTAATAGTGAGCACAAGCGTCACCTGTTACCTGCAGCATGGAGGACAAGTTGATCATCGCGGTTTGCACTCGGCCTGAGTTGTATGACACGCCTCCTAATTATGACGCTTGCAAAACTTCACGCGCCAGCAAACAGGCGTTTCTCACGAGTGTGAAGCGGCAATGTTTGGCGTCCAACTAGAGGCGGATAGGGCGTGGACGCACGTTTGGTCTGTACGCACCTTAAGTAAATAGCACTTCTCTTCGGTCCTCATGGCGGGGAGCTGACATTGCTGCAGTACCTCCCCTTTGTGGACAGGGGCGACTGGTAATTTCACAGACCATTATGAAAAGGGCTGAATCAACATCAGCTACATAAGTACATCTTGAAACCCACTGTATGAACATAAATGATTGGGTGACGTGGGTGAATAGTATGAATAGTATGTGTCAAAGAAAAGTATAATCTGATTGTATTTGGTGTGAATCAGCAGAAATATAGTGTATTGCTTTTCTCATTAGCAGTGCAGATGTTGAAGATGCTGACTTTATGAGAGCGATCCCAGGTGAGGGCTGTGGACTGGCCTTGGATGCTGACAAGGCTGAGAACTCTGAGGCAGCGGTAAACAGTCGGCAGACATACCGCCTTTGCTCTGCCCAATCCCATCAGGCCTTGGAAGCTAAGCAGGGAAGGGCCTGGTCGGTACTTGGATGGGAGTTTGGCAACACCAGGAAGCCTAGCGAATGTAGTGAGTGAGTGAGTGGTTGGTGGTGGTCGGAGTGGCCGATGGCACAGACTGGTTGCCTCGCTTCCGTCAGTCTACCCCATGGCAGTTGTGGCTACAATAGTAGTTTACTACCACCAGGTATGGAGTGAATGAATAGTGCAATATAAAGTGTCTTTGAGTGTCCAGAAAAGCGCTATATAAAACCGATGCATTATTATTAGACACACAGCTGATGTGTTTTGATGCAATACATTTCAAAAGAAATAATAATTATACAGAAAGCAACTTCATCACTAATCCTTTATAATTAAAGTAGCAATGTTTATTTGAATATGGGCAATGTTTCATCAGACTACCAAATAAAAGCTCTGAAAGAGAAAGGAAACTGACAACAGGCTGACAATGGTTTGGAGCATTCACCTCCGAGTGCTCAAGAGTCTGTTTTCAGACGACTAAACCAAATGTTGTGTTTGTATTCGTGCATGGCCCCGGGTACAGTAGAACATATGGCCTTAATTTCTAATTCAGAAAACTTTTTTTACCATACACGCCGACATTTTAACATAATAGGAACAGGTACAAGTTACTTTTTGTGTGTACCACCACCATACATAATTACATGAATTGTATACTAATGTTTATATTTCAGACTGAACCGAGCAAATTCATAAGATAGCATACAAAGGAACAATGCTAACTTGTAAAAATCAATCAAAGTTTGTTTGACTCTTAAAGGTGCTTGGTTTTCCCTTGATGCCCCGATTTTTCCACACACACACAAAAAAAAAAACTTGCCGGTTCAGCCAGGGCATAAGAATTGTATTAAATAAATTGAATCACAGCAAACTCAATATTATTTTTCACCTTTGCTTCTGTGCTGCTGCCTAAATGACATTTTGTTCTTTTTCATTTTCCAAAAGGGGACACAGTTGCATACGAGAGCCCGACAGACACAACGGGGACTGGGGAGCGGGTGAGGTGTCCTTGAATTAGTTCAGTTCATTTCTGGACATGCATGCGTGCTTGCTCAATACAATAGCGAGGTATTTTTTCTGGCTGTTGAGGGACGGTGTACACAACATCGTACTTGACGTAAGTGGCATTTTGCAAGAACAAAATCCGGTGTAAGACCCTTCTTCGCTCACAAACCGTGATAAACAAACTCCACTGCCTTTCCTGCTCTGTGGATTTAACTATGGTCAAACATCAGTGTAGTATTAACAAGACTCTTCAGCATGTGACATTGGTTTTCCGTTTGGTTTTCAGATTTGAATGCTGCGGTGATGATGAAAAGTCAAGGGCAGAGCTGTCCACTGGCCCTCGCTGCCCCTGCTGATCCACACTGGACTGGATACACACTAGAGCCTTAAATGGAGAAGTCCTCTGGCTATACATATCCAGTTCTCAGCAGAGAGAACCACTGCAAATAAAAGTAAAAAGCTGAATTGCAGTAAACGGATTTGCACGCATTTGACCGTGATGGAGAACATACTGTAAATATTTCTGATATTTAAATGTTTCCACTTCTGTGATCAGCATTAAAATCTATAAGTAAAACCATTAGGTCATCAGACAAATGTTCATGTATCTGTTGATAGAAGGTTCTAATTTAATGTATATCACAGATCTTCCCAAATTCTATGCAGAAATTCATATTACTGTTTCGTGCAATTACACTGTAAAATGTAAAATTTGTTTCAACTCAAAAAACTAATTCCAAGGGCTGCCAAGAAATTTTATGTGTAACCAATAACCATTTTACAATCTAGTCGATTTGATATTTGAGATTCACCTCTTTCGTTCAATTGTATTCTTAGGTTGACATAACTGTTTCCAGTTGTCTGAAGTGAAAAACGTCAGTTACAAATTAAATCAGTTGTGTCAACCTAAGTTTTTCACTTCAGACAACTGGAAACAGTTATGTCAACCTAAGAATACAATTGAACGAAAGAGGTGAATCTCAAATTTCAAATCAACTAGATTGTAAATGGTTATTGGTTACACATAAAATTTCTTGGCAGCCCTTGGAATTAGTTTTTGAGTTGAAACAAATTTTGCATTTTACAGTGTAGAGATTAGGGACGTTCCACACGCATTATGCACATTTTATCCATTATTTCACAAATGGTAACCACAGGCTTGAGTTCAGCTGCTGAAAAAGTTGGAACTACCCCACTTCCTAAAATCTCATTTGCGGTTACTGTATTCTGTCCCACTTAGGCTCCATTTCCGCCAGATAGGAGGTATCACCTGCTACAGAGTGCACTGACGCTAAAGTAAAAGATTTAGTATTGCGTTTCTTCTATCTGAACTACGTGAAATAAGATCTGAGAAGCTGTTATTAGATGGGCGCGGATTACCTGTGTTCCCAGAAGTGATTTTGGCTTCCTATAAAGCTACAATGCGATATTGGAAAAGTTAAAAATGTAAGTGTTTGTATAATTTTGTTCGCATGTTCCTTTAAGGTTGTGCCGGCTCAGCAACTATGGACTTTAGACGGGAACAAATGAAGCCACGACCAGATATTCAACAGCTTAAATATACAGTATGGCATATACAAAAGTGTTCCAGTATTCTTGGTCAAAACATTGCAGTTACGTTGTAACCCTGGTTCTTTGAGTCGAGAGACTATCTTTTCAAACCATTACATAAGGAGTGAAGAGATATGATAGACACGACAGAGAACATTCCCTGTTGAATAATTTGAAGCCATTTCACCAAATCTAGCCAGAAGGGATTACAGCAGGAGTAGGCAAGTTTATTTGGTGGAGGTCCAATTTTTTTCATTGTAAAAATACCAAGGGCTGGACGTTATGTAATGCACCACTTTCTACAAATGCCACAATGTTTGACCTAATTGGGTGTTCTGTTTGGACCTTTTGAAGTATTTCTTACATTTTTAGTAGTTAAACTAATTTACTACATTTTAGAGTAGTTTAACGTTTAAAAATGGCAAGGTGCTTCTGATTTGTATAATAATATTTCTCAAAATCATCTCGAGGGCCAGAGGTTCTTTGCTGGAGGGCCAGATTTGGCCCGTAAGCCTGACGTCGCCTCCTGTTGGATTCCAGCAAAAAAAAAATCTGCCTCCCTCAAACTACAAATTGAGAAACATTGATATAATTCAAGACACAGAGGAAGAGAAAATGAACAATAATGAGCAGTAGTTCAGTAGCATAGCGCGTTTGACCATTCTGATGAGCTATACCATGCAAACCGCTTTTACAAATTATGTTATTGACACGCCCCACTAATCTAATCCCTATTCTCCTCGCTGAGAGGTGAGCAAACCGCTGAGCCCTAATGCACTCTTCTGGTTAATGTGGGAAAAAATAAAAATAAAAATCAATCTCATCTGCGTATTTTTCCCATTTGAAAAACTAGCAAACAAGAAATGCCCACTTTGCACTCCCAGTTTGCTGTTCTTGCTTTGCTGTGTATAAACATCATGAGTGTGATTTTCCATTGCTAATTGGTTTATTATGCTTTGGAAATTACTCTCACTTAGTTCACACAGACACATGCAACATGTTTTCCTGCTCTGGATCCTGACAACTCTTTTTCCCTCTCTCACTTAGTGTAGGCGTTGAAACACTCAGATGTTATTATTATAAAAATAGACCTCATAAGCTTTAATTAACATTGTGGGAGCGTTTGCAGTTTTTACCCTGAACCCAGCCCACGCTAACGGGAAATATGATTGACCCATCTTTGTACATTTAAGCCCTTTGAGTCGGCAAATTTGTATGTGTATGACTTATTCAAATTGTTCTCTGTAATAATATGGAAAGTTAAGTACCACACATACAAATCATTTAACAGTAAGTACATAATATTACATTGACTGAAACCCTATATTTAAATATTTTATGAAAAGAGCATTTCTTTCCTTTTCATCCCAGCTTCCCATGAACAAGTATCAATCTTTGTGAACTTAGGTCAGAGAATGTCAAAAACCCAATTAGCACATTGGAAGTGCGACATCTCCAAGTCCTCCATGTGTGCATTGACATCAAAATCCATGTTCCAGGAATGGTGCACACCCCGGCCTGAGCCAGAGGGTGCCCAGCTGAGCTGTGTGTGGATGGAGAGGTGTGACACAGATGGTAGTGCCTGAATGCTAACATGTTAAGCTAACACCTGCTGCAGCACGTTAAGCACAGAGACCCCCTCCGCACCTCAATGTTGTGAGGGTTAAGGCTCAGGGAAATGCTAATGTGCCGCCACTAGCTATCTCTGGACTGTGCAACACATTTGTTGTGCTGTCAAATAAATAAATAAATAAATAAATATTAATGTGCAGCCGTTTACAGTCTGGCAACAGCAGACTGCAAAATGGCACGATGGAGCAGTGGTTAGCGACCGTGCCTCACATCAAGAAGGTCCCGGGCTTGATTCCCGGGTTGTGTTGGGGCCTTTGGAGTTTGCATGTGCTCCCTGTGTCTGTGTAGCTTTCCCTTGTGCTCTGCCTAAAATATATACAATACAATCTGGGCTTGGGCCATAAGGGTAAAAAAATGTCGAGAAAAGACAGAATTACGTTTAACAGTTTAATCTCTGTCTTGATTTAAGAATATATTTATTTCAAGTATACAAACAAGGACATGGTGAAAGACTGTTCGGGAGCGGAGGGAGCTGCGCAGTAGGAAGAGGGAGGAGAAGGTGAAGGAGCCGACCAGTGCGGGACACCACGTTCTGACACAGGGACAGCCAGGTTTCCTATGGGTGCTACGGTTTAAAAGCATGCTGGTCAAGTTGGCCCACAATGGCGACTCAGGACTATCCCAGCACCTGAAAGCAATTTCGTTGTACAATTGTAAAATGCCAAATAAAGCACTTACTTACTTACACTTACATACTTACTGCGGGTCATGGTTCAGGCCAAACAGATTGCTCTTTGGTCCCAAGAAAAGAGGAGATCTTGGTTTGGACCAAAGTTGCATGTATGAAAGCGAAGGTTCGGACTTTCGGATCAAATCCAGGTAAATACACCCATTCAAATGTGCATAGATAAAAACAAAAAAAAAACAAATAGGGGTGGGGAAGAGAGAGAGACTTCACCTTATTCAGGATGTTCCCATGGGTGCCGTCATGAATTGTACCCGCACCTTCACTCCTATTCATCAACATAGGACTGGAGAAGTCAAGAAAAAATCTGAATACAAAGCTGTTTTCAGAGAAACAGTGCAGTGTTGACTTGTTGGTGCAAATGAACATTAGACATTTTACACACATCAATCTACTAAACATCAGATTTTAGCGGCGAACATTTTCCCTCATTGTCCGCTAATGAATGGACTTTGTGCTCTGCCGGAAGTGTCCAAACAATGGAAGTGCCAATCCGTGGCAAATAGAGCCAAAAGTGGGCGTGGCAGAATGAGGTGAATAGGTCCAGAGGAAGCCCGGAAAAACATACTTCGAATTTTGACAATATGAATAATAATAATAATAATGCATTAGTCTTATATAGCGCTTTTCCAGACGCTCAAAGTCGCTTTTACAATTTGGTGCATTATTCATTCACTCCATACTCGGTGATGATAAGCGACATTCACTACATTCGCTAGGCTTCCTGGTGTTACTGAACGGTCTCCCATCCAAGTACTAACCAAGCCCTACCCTGCTTAGCTTCCAAGGTCTGACGGGATTGGGCATCGCAAAGGCGGTATGGCCATGAATGTATATGTAATGTATACATTTGATTGATAAAGATTTATCTTGCCTTTAAAATGAGTAATCTTTTACCATGTTTCATGTACAATGGGAAGAGCCATAGTAAATCTTTACTAAGGAGCTTCCTTTTAATTAGTCAGCTCTGAGGCTAATCAATTACACGTCAATGCAAACCTTGTCAAGTCAGCCATATTAACCACTCAAGGATAGCGATCTCTAAGTAAATAACCTTTTAATTATTCACTTCTTGTTAATGTAAGCAACCAAAGGAATGCGTCCTCTATTTAATTCATATTTTCAAATAATTTGTCCTTTCTTCACCTGTGGCACAATCAATAAAACTCTCCAATGGGAATACATGAGCAGAAACCCACTTAACGCCTACACATGTTGCTCCGACAAGTTTCCTCCCACACCATGCCCTCCATGAAACACAGAGGTTAACAGTTAGTGGGCGCTACTGGCCTTAGTGCGCGGTTACAAACAACAACAAAGGCATGTGAGAAGGATGTAAAACGCTTAGACACTAGATAAATGACAGCATATAATGATAAACAAAAAATATCGACATTCTACAGGTATATTTATTTATTTGTTTTCAAAGCTGCAAAATAAATATACATATACTCACAAAGCCGTCTCATGAATATGCAAACTACAGTATTCAACACGACTGGGTTAAAGCATTTCTCATTTGACTGTCAGATTAATGATGGGGTAATTACCACCATGAAAAACAAAATGAAATGATTTGATCGCAGCTGTTGGGCTTTTATTGTTTGTGGTTTTGTAATTAACGTCTGATTAAATCCAAACAGTTCAGACAGTCTGAGCTTGTGCTGTGATAAAAAAATCACATGGCAATTTTTGACTGTAGAAACATGTCTTTTAAAGCAGGTTTGATTATTTGAAATAATACACGTTTTTGTTCATTTGAATGGATAGCAGGCCGTGGGAAATGTGGGAGAGAGGGTAAACTGGACGAGGTGGGTTGACGTTGAGCTGGAGGCAAGGTACTCCACAAACCTGCTGCCGTCTATCTAAAAGCTATCCAACAGTACATAACCTCTATGCTGTTTTCATGTCTGTTATCTGTTTGTATACAGCTGTGCTCAAAGGTTTACATACCCTGGCAGAATTTTTGATTTTTTTAGACTATTTTTCAACGAAAATGAAAGATTTTTTTTCACTCATTGTTAGTTTGTGTGAAGCCATTGTGAAACAATTGAGTTTATAAGTAAGTGGTTTATTTGTCATTGTACAACCATACAACGAAATAGTGTTCAGGTGTTAGTCCTGAGCCGCTGCGACTGAGCCATGCTGCTGGTGAAAGTGTAGCACCTGGAGGAAACCTTGCTGGCTACCTTCAGTCTCCTCTGAAACGGTGTAGCGCCTCCTGGGTTTGTCCCTGTTTCAGAGCGTGGTGTCCTGCACTGGTCAGCTCCTCCTCCACCTCCTCCTTCCTCTAACTACTGTGCAGCTCCCTCCGCTTATTAAATCATAATGAAAAAAGAAAATTGTTACGGCCTCCAGTCTCCCTCCAGTTTGTATTCGTTTTGGTTGTGTGTCCTATTTTCCTTTGGGGCTGCTGGTCTTTGTGGCCAGTACGCCATTTTGTATCTGTACCTGTGTCTGTGTCCCGGTCGTGTCAGTAATGACTTTGTGTGTGTCTAGGGACCACTCGAGTTTCTGTAGGCTGCTGGCCTTGGTGGCCAGTACGCCGTTTTGGTTGTGTTTCTTCTTGGAATGTTCACTATATGTGACGTGGGATCGAGAGACACTTGTTTATTGAGTCATGACTCTGTTTGGTAGTTGTTTAGGCCTACTTTTGTTGTTTTAGTTAGGTTACACTTTTGTTAATTATTGTAATTATTGTAAATATCCCCTTTTGGTTGAGTGTTTTGTTACCTTTTGTTAAACATTACCTTTTACACTCCTTTTATTAAATAACAACTTTATTCATCCATTTTTACATCTTATTTTTTGTTACTTCCTTTAATCTAGCTGAGCCGGGTCGTAACAAAATTGACCCTGATCAAAAGTTTTCATACCATAGTTTTTTTAATTCTGTGTATTGCCCCCTTTAACATTAATGACAGCTTGGAGTCTGTTGTGGTAGTGGATGAGGTGGCAAAAAGTCTCCAGTTTCAGTCTCAAGTTCCTGGGCATGAACTGCACGTTTGAGCTCTCCCTACAGAGGTTCAATGATATAATGATATATTGAGGTCAGAAGGCTGACACTAACGGGACCTTCGCTTTATTCTGCTGGAGCCGTCCGTGAACCAGCTCTATATTTCACAGTAGGTAAGGTGCACTTTTTTATTGTCAACACAGCCAGTGTTGGCCTATGATGAAATTCTGCCAGGGTAAGTAAACATTTGAGCACAACTGTATATCGCATCTTGGTGTTTAAGCTTAGAAGAAAAGTGTTTTAGTTTTTACACTCTAAGGGTAACACAAAGGATAGGAAAGTTGAGTAGATTGATCAATAAGGAGCGAGTTGTTTTTATTTCACAAAATTGGATAATTAGTCTCATGAGAAGCGACACATCTTCAACACTTCCTCTATACATTTGTCAACATGAAAAAAAAATCCTGCATGTTATCATTAATCTTATCTAATGGAAATAATCGCATCAATGGATTTTTGCCTAAAGAAGCCACATATATCAATGACCTATAGGAATAAAATATAAGATTCATCAGATGTATTGGTTATATCACACTCTCTTCGAGGTGGTTGCGTTTACTGAATCATCTTATCGCTGGTTTTAGCAGCTGCACCTTAAAGTATTGTGGCAGGCGTATCGAGACGGGCGTCAGAGATCCAATGAAAATACAAGGCTATATTCCTAATGCAAACAGAACCATCTCATGTGTGCCTATGTTAAATAAATAAGGTTGCCATTTAAAAGAGGGCCAACGAAGTGGTTTATTTTGATTTTTTTTTTTAACAATTAGCAGTATGTCATGGAGTAACCCAGAGCCTTAACTGTACTTTGAGCGTATCCCCTCTTTGCCTTGGCGTGACCTCTCGATTGGATGTGCGCAGTGGATATATTCCCCTTTAAGCAGTCCTTAATGTAGAGAGCTACCTGATAGACCATTACCCCCACATCCATCTCCATTCGGTTGCCTTCTGGGCGCCATATCTGGACCATAAGTTAGAGAAACGAGCACTTCAGCAAACGGATGGTAATTCACTCTGTACGCAAGCTGTCAAAAACAGCGGCCGGGGCGTTTGATCAAACTTTATGAAGGCTTCGAGGGTGACTGTGGAAAGATGATGGAGGTTGGAGAGGTGAGCCGGGGGGAATTTGGAGAGGTATAATCGGCTGAAGTGAATGACTTCCGGGAACAATGTCGCACTATGTATTAGACGGAAAATCAACAATTATGGAAGAACGGGTGTAATGTAACACTGGATTGACTTTGTGGTGTTTCACTTTGACTTTCATTTCATGGCTCTGCTCACACACAGCAAATATGACACAGCTCTCTTGTAATCCCTGCGATAAAGCTTTTCATCAAACTCAATTATTACAATTATGCGCTGCTGCGACAACTGTTTGTCCCAGTCTGAGATTTTGACAGAAAAGCACTATAAAGGGTGAGAAACATGTTTCATACTGTAGCTGTTCTGGATGACTGAGTGCAATCTTTTTTCCCTTTTTTGCAAAAGTGTTTATATGTACAATATTATATATGTACAAACAAGGATCAAACTCATACATGTTTATGATTGTATATATGATTGAGCAGTGTAATGTCAGCATTTATTATTATTTTTTAATTTATCAATAGGCAGTTTTCTTTATGTATCCCAATGCTTCCTTTTTGTTTTTTTTGGTCAAACGTGTCCAATAATGAGTACATTTTCTGGGCAGTTTCTGCACAGCCCAGGTCCAGGTCTACCTTTGAAGTCCGGAGTCCACCGGCCGGACCAGGGTCTTCCTGTGTCAACCAGGACATTGAACTGATACTAACGTCATGTGAACAGATTCCTGCCCTCTGATTGGCCAGAGGGAAAAGGACAGCCATCACTAAAACAGGCATGTCCAACGAGATGTAAAATTTCACAACATGAAACGTATACTGCTATTAAAAAAGGTAATTATTCCAATGATAGCATTTAGCCGCTGTTTGCATAACTTAAGCTCATGTTAGCATAACAATAGCATGTAGCTTACCTCCATAGACCGTCTTTTAGCTCCGTCTTTCCTCTAGTTTTTGCCTTGGCACCTCTGAATAATTCCATAAACCCCACCAAAAGGCAGTATTTGTCCACAGTGTTTTCATTGCGGCTCACAACGACCGAGTCGACGGTGGCGTAGAGAGTGGAGCGGGTCGTCTTGTGATCGCAGAATCGGTGGTTTGAATCCCGCAGGTGCACTCTGTCGTTGTGTCCTTGGGCAAGACACTTCACCCTCCTTGCCTCCAGTGTCTGCATACACTGGTGTATGAATGAGAGTGTGAATGGGTGACTGGTTCCTTGATGTCAGTGTTTTCTATTTATAAAGCACATTTAATAAAAAAAAAACTCAGTTGACCAAAGTGCTGTACAGGTACAGTAACAATATACACAATAAAACTTAAACACAGGTAATATAAAAAGCACAAACTGTGTTTGGTCTACATTGAACTGAAGGCCAAAGCAAAAGGTGGGTTTTTATTTGGTTTTGAACTCCTCTACAGACTGAGCCAAGCGTACATGTAGAGGAAGGCTGTTCCAAAGTTTAGGGGCCGCCACTGAGAAGGCTCGGTCACCTCTGATGTAAAGCGCTTTGAGTGCCTAAAGCAGGTAAAAAGGTGCTATATAAATGTAACCATTTATCATTTATTTATTTTACCACAATACTTTCATGGCGGTTCTGCTGTAAAACTAGGCTAAGCCGTGTACTGTGACCAAACAGTACTGGGGAAACGTGGAAACACAGTAAAAATACCACTTCCACGATTATACAAGTGATTATAATGTGATATACTGTATCCTATTAAGCCCGGATGAAGACCTGGTGGTCGAAACATGTTGGCTTGGCCATCTAAATAATTAAATGCCTTTTAAGTACTTCCACTTGATGTGCATATTTGTTTGGAGTGCCTGGGTTTGCTGTTTTTTTGCTCTTGGATCCCTTTCCCAAGAGCACCTATACTAACTTTTGGAATACATTGGGACACCAAGAGTAATCAGTCATGTTGTTGTTTTTACTGATATAATGTGATATGCCAGACCGATTACAGTGCTTGTGTGGACTGTTGAGATGTGGTAAATCCAGCATCTGTAAGATTAAAACCAAACGTTTGGTTTGATACGCCTGATAATGACCAAAATATATACTGTATGTGTACTGACTATGTGTAATGTGATATAAGATGGGATGCTTTAGAACAAATATTCTCACTGGAGCATTAGTCCAGATGTCTCGGGCCATTGGTACAATACTTGGCTCACAACAGTTGCTTGAGTAAAAGACTCACTGCATCAAGCAGATAAAACCCATGGTACTATATTCCTTTAAAACAAATGCAAACATCTGCCATGACTTTTGGGGCTCTTCTTTTGTAGGATTTCATTTACGGAGAACAGATGCTTTTTTACAACCTCACTACTCTTGCTCAAACTATACCATCATCTGCTGCCACTTTTCACACACTGTTGGTTGGAAGAGTTTTTTTTTTCCACTGGTGCCCAGATTGTACCAGGGGATCACTTTTGTTGAAAAAGATTCACCACCTCATTTTTTGTTCATTTGCAACATAAGCAACACATTGGCACAGTTTAATTTTCACCTCAAGGTTATTCTAGCTTATGGGCCTTTTGTGAGGAGTTTGCATGTTCTCCCTATGCTATGGTGTATTTTTCAAGATACTTTATAGTGGTCAAAACCAAAAAGATCCAGGCACACATCATCACAATCTATATTTTGGCCTCCCACTGCTTCAGACATGTTGCCTCAGTGGCTCAAGATCAACTGCAGGGACAATACAATGTTATGTGTCTTTATTTTAGACACAATAGACAATTCATATTTTTTTTCCTGAAATATCTATGTTTAATTGTTGACTTTTAATTGAAGTATGTAATGTTAGCATTATTACCTCACACAAGAATGTCAGTTTCAAGCCCATAGCTCCACTTCGACTGATCCACTGAACTAGCACCTCCTCACCGGGTTGATTTGAAGTACCTGGCTCCACCCTCAGCACCCGCCCCAAAATAATAATATCCACTATTTTAAACCAAGTATACACACAAATGTTTGTCCTTCTACACCCATCGACCAAAATGGACTCAACTTATATAGCGCTTTTCTACCTTTAGCAGGCTCAAAGTGCTAAAAACAAATAAATTGGAAAGTAAAAGTAAAAACAAAAATATGACTTTTTGCAGCTAATTGGGGAATGAAAAAAGAAGAAGAAACAAACACATCTTTATTAGAATATCCCACTCTTTGAGCTGTCATTGTATGCAAATGTGGAACACAATTTCCGAATAAAATGCACACTCCTTTGTTCTCCAGCACATTTTTAACCCTGGTCTCCTTTTGGCATTTCCATTACAAGAGGAACCAATTACAGCACTGCCTGAAACCATTATATTATGTAGACTCTAATATCGGGAGACATCTTGGCCGCCGCAGGAAAATGAAACGGACACTATTAAATATTGTATTTGTTCTGCTAGTTCAGGTAATAACGCCATAAAATGTAGTAATGGATAACTCAATCTCCATTCATCCTCTGTGTGAAATTGCCATCGCCACGTCACATCTGGATTGTAGATTAGACCGGAACAGTTAGTGGACTGATGTGGGGCTGACTGATGTAATCTATAAAGGTATCAGGAAATACCAGGAAAATATAATCCCACGTAATTTTGATGCCATTATAGAATGATTTCCCTTCCCTTATCGCTTCAGGCTTATAGACCATGTTATTTCATTTCTCGTGTTCCAAGTAAAGTGTGATGTGATAAGCCCTGGCTGCCTGTAACAAATGGTAAAGAAACTACTAACGGAAGCCTGTGAGAATCCGTGCTCATGAACAAAAACGTACTTACATGCTTTGGTTTGGTTGTCATTTTCTCTGCGCAAGTGGAATTCATGTCTAAAACTGTGTTCCTTGTAACTGTAAACCTTTTGATAGATTGTACAGATAGGTTGCTGGTATGACTTTGACTATAATTTAAGTCGCATTCGAGTATTCATAAACATTTTTGAATTTCCTTTGAGAGACCTCTCCATATTCTTCCTTAAAGCATAGTTAGCTGTCCAGATCAACTCAATCAACCCAGTCCAGTCCATGTGCTTAAATTTCTACTTCTGGACAACTGAGAGCCAACGCACACTACATGGATTTTTATGCCTGATTTTGATACAATTCTCAGTCTCGCCGAGTCTTCCCGAGTCATGGCTAGTCGAAGGCAGTCGCACAGAGTCGTGTGGTGTAGTGTGGGAGGGTTCACGACTGGACTCGCGTTCGGATCGTGTAGTGTGGGCAGCAGTCAGACGCAACTGAACTACAGTCTCAGGAAATCAAACATGTTTGATTTTTAAGCCCGATTTTGGACGCACAGGAGAAATGTGGGTGATTTTACTGTCCCCAATGTGAACACACAGACTGCAGCGGCCAATAACAGAGTGAAATAAAGACCTTTTTCATTTCTCTGTCAAAACAGCGGCACAATCAACTAATTTCATGGCCACAGCGAGCCCCACACAACTTCATATCACCAAAGGTTCACGAGAACCACCTTTTCAAGCTACATTTCAACCGCAAACAGAGTTTAGCAGCACTTACTGTACTGAGTTTGGAGACGAACTGTTCAGCTTCACTTCACCGCGGCTCGCCTCTCTCTGCTTTCTCCGCTGTCTCCTCCATCTTGTGGCTGAAGCCCGTCTCCTTTTCTTATTAAATCCACTGAAATATGTCCCGCTTCTTCGACAGAGCTATAGCCAAGTTGAAGGCTTCGTAGCAGTAGCCTTGCACTGCAATGTTGTGACATTGTTGACACTGTTGACCAATCGGGACACGCATATGTTTTCCCACGCTCACAAACACAGGCCTATCTTTGTAGTTATATCTATCTAGTTTTTGAAGCCGGAGGAGAAAAGAAGTGGTAGAGAGGATAGATGTGCTGTGTTATAATACATCAGCTGTTTGTCAGAATCGTGTAGTGTGTCTGCTCTTACGATTCTCAGTCATTACGACACACATAACGACTGAGAATCTTTTCCCTGCATGTACGTCTGGGCCTAATCTCAGTGGCCGCATGACATCGGTTGAATTTCAACCTACCATTCAGCGAGCGGGGGAGGCGGGTGTTGTACCCGCCTCCCCTGGATTTGCAAATGCTTGCAAATCAGGTGCAAGCATTACTGTATGCACCAGATTTGCTGGTTGTAGTCGGAAAACAGATCCAAAGGAGTTCACCCCTCCCACCTGAAAATGGAGCTCAATTGTGAAGTTCCAGACCCTGTACAAAATGAATATGAGGGTATGGTAAGACCAGGTTAGTGTGAACCCTCAGACGTTATATAATCGCACTAAATTCAGTCATGTAGTGTGGACCCCCCATTCTATATAACATGGTTTAAGACTAGAAAAATCGTGTAGTGTGTGCTGACCTTACGTATGTATGTGATCATGATATAATCAAAATCTAAAAGGTATTTTTTTAAGAATAAAGTAAAAGCATAAATGAGAAAAAAAAATGAAAAAAATATAGGACCTTTGCTCTATGGAGGACTATTTAGAAGACATTTCCACTTCAGGTCCTTCCTCTTTCCCAGTTTGTAAACACAAATCACTCTCCTGCACTCTGGGAGGACAGAGTGGAGTGTCCCCCAGTGCCAAAGAGAGAGTGGAGTCCTGGATACTTCAATATTCTCCTCCACACTGTGCAGCTCTCAACAGAACAAGTGTTCAGAAAGCTTTCCAAATCAAAGCATATGAATATTGCAATTAATACTAAAAGTAACAAAGTGGATCTGAATCTGAAATGAAAATGTACTTCTAATTGCTTTAAACCACTGAGCTATCCAGGAATTAATGTGGTATTTCGCTTCAGATAAAATGAAATGGAAAAATAAAAAGAACACCTTGTTGCATACCCAAAAGGCTCATTGCAAACCAGGACCCGGTGGCTATTTCCGTTTGACACAAAATATTACTTACTCTGGGTCACTGCCAGCGTGACAAATACATGACTGGATTTTATGAACTAAATCATTTGGACCAGCTCCAACTCGCTGACACTGAACAGCTCAATTCACATTTTCATCTCGACAAAAATGATAGAGAGGGCTGAAAGTCGTGTACTTTCTTTTTAATGCTAAACTTAAACAGGATAAGAAGTTTATTTTGTGTTTGGACTTTTGAAATGGCTGTGGTGGTTTCAAAAGTCACTTTCATCATCAGAAGCAGCTGCAGTAGTAGTTTTAGTATCTGTCAATCCTTGTGCACTGGTCCTGTCGCAGAGGCTTCACTGCAGACAGAGCTGCCACTGAAACTGATGTCTGTATTTCACAGTTATTGTCCGAGTTGGCACAAAGTTAAGAAAGACAACGTGTAAAGCTGGCGGCTGTCATAGTCCTTTTAAAATTACATCAAGAAGCTGGAAGAGTGATACGCATAATGATCCGATAATTATGCTTTGAAGCTTGCTGTCCAGATTACACATGGCAAATTTTTTAGGCAGAGAAAGATAAGAGCAATCAGAAGAGAGAGAGAAAAAAAGTAAAAGTGACTGGCAATGACTGTTGTTATCCTGGAACCCAGCTGGTTGGTTTTGAGCCCAATGTGGGTTGCACAACTTTGCCAAAAATACAATCATTATAGATATGGACCTAGGTACTGACCTACGGACCATAGGTTTGTTGCAAAAATGTCCCCAGTACTGTGACAAAAAAAGTCAGATTTTGGAACTGTGTACAAAGCCGCAGGGGAGGGGCGCAGTCTGGAGAGGACTGTCAGTAAAAGGCAAGGCAAGTTTATTTGTAGAGCACAATTCATACACAAGGCAATTCAAAGTGCTTCACAGTTGCAGAAAGAGAAATTACAAGAAAACAGATAAAATCAATCAATAAAACATCAACATAAAGTTAATCAATGACAGTAAAAGGCAAGAGTGCAGATAAAATACTTTCAGTTTTCATATGCACGGGTAAAAAGAGCTGTTTTCAGCCTGGATTTGAACATTGTCAGAGTTGAGGCCCGTCTCACATCCTCATGAAGACTGTTCCAGATTTTAGCTGCATGAAACTGAAACGCAGCCTCACCGTGTTTATTATTGACTCTGGGAACCACCAGGAGACCCCTCCCTGAAGTTCTCAGGGCCCGAGATGGTTCATACGGCTCTAACATGTCAGAGATGTACTTTGGTGCTAAACCATGAAAAGACTTGTACACAAGCAGAGCTGTTTTAAATTCTATTCTCTGAGTGACAGGAAGCCAGTGCAGAGACCGGAGCACTGGACTAATGTGGTCGTATTTCCTGGTTTTTGTCAGGACTCGAGCAGCAGCGTTCTGGATGTACTGCAGCTGTCTAACAGCTCGTTTAGAAAGGCCGGTGAGCAGGCCGTTACAGTAGTCTAACCTGCTAGAGACAAATGCATGGATGAGTCTCTCTAAGTCTGGTTTTGACACTATTCCTTTGATCTTAGCAATGTTTTTCAGATGGTAAAACGCTGATGACGTTATTGCTTTGATGTGGCTGTTTAAGTTCAGGTCTGAGTCCATGATTACTCCTAGATTTCTAACCTGATTTTTTGGTTTCAGAGCGAGAGACTCAAGGTGACTGATAACACTTTGTCTTTGTGTCTGTGGGCCAAAGACAATGATCTCAGTTTTGTCTGAGTTTAGTTGGAGAAAGTTGTTTTGCATCCACAAACTGATCTGTTCGATGCAGTGACAGAGTGTATCTACAGGCCCATGTTCACCTGCCGTCAGTGACACGTAGATCTGAGTGTCATCTGCGTAGTTGTGGTACGACACATTGTTGCTGTTTATTAGCTGACCCAATGGAAGCATGTACAAGTTGAATAAGAGGGGTCCCAAGATTGACCCCTGGGGGACTCCACAGGTCATGGAAATTTTGTCTGAGACACAGTTGCCAATTTCGACAAAGTACGTCCTATCCTCGAGATAGGACTTGAACCAGTTTAGAGCAGTACCAGTAAAAGGCCATTCAAAAGTGTGGGGGACCTTCACAAGGAGTGGACTGAGGCTGGAGCCAGTGCATCAAGAGCCACCACACACAGAAGGGTCCTGGACATGGGCTTCAAATGTCATATTCCTCTGGTTAAAGGAATAGGCCACAGTTTTTCCATACTGTATGTTCTTACCTAAACATTGACGAGTTGATGCGTACCTGTCTGGTCTTTACACCTGCACTCCAAGCTAGTGTTAGCATTTAGCCTCTCCTCCTCTCCTCTATGGGGTCAAACTGGGTGAAGTTAGAAGCAACGTTTCCCCTATTTAAATACGGTCCAAGTGTAGTCACACAAAACATATCGATTTTCTAAGTGGATAAAAAGGGGAACTATATTGTAAGGCGTAATAACACCTTAGGAGCACTTCGACGTCCGTGTAGAGAATTCTATAGGAGTGAAGATATTACTGCGGTTGTGGTTGGTTTTGTTGATTGTCTTTTAATGTCTCCTTGGGCCCGCCTTATTTGAGTGATCTGTTGCAACTTTATACTCCATCCAGAGCCTTGAGGTCAGCTGACCAACTCCTATTGGATGTTCCTTAAAACCAGACAAAAAACGAGAGGAGATAGAGCCTTCTCTGTAGAACAGACTTTATTTAGACTGAAAACACACCTCTTCCCTGGCCTTCAATACTAGCTATTTGACTGTATCTTGGCCTGTTATCTTTTACTTGTATTTTATTTCTATGTGAGCTGTTGTTATTGTGAAGCACTTTGGTCGACTGTAGTTGTCTTAAATGTGCTATACAAATAAACTTGGATTGAATTGAATTGAATTCCCATTGACCTAAAAGTACTGCTCTCAGGTCGAGAGCCACTTTAGGTCGACCTAACTAGAGCCTGTGTGAAAACGCCCCGAGACACAAGTTAGTTTTGTTAATAAAGATAAAAGCCCTTACAAATGTAGTGTGAAATGGGCAAAAATCCGAGGCAGTCCGTAGGTTGATTAAAAGTCCTTTTTGATCCACAGCAGGATCTTCGTCAGGGCCTAGAGCATTAATTAGACACTGGTGTGCTTAAATACACATAAGTCATCTGACAACAAAATGTCACACGAACAGACCACATGATATATATGAAAAAATAAAAAAAGATACAGTGATGTATACAGTTGGTCGACAACAGAAGATGCGTCGACATGAAATAACCATACCCACAGAGTAAGAACATAAGTAAAAAACACTGTTGGTAGAAGGTAGGTAAGAATATCACATATAAAAACACAGTATTTACAAAAAGACAACACTTGCACAAGTGTGTAAGTATATAGTACATAGGGGCATATGTGTACCAGCATGGAATCAACAACACAGAAAAATCCAGGTCATCATTAAGACCTGGACATTTAGTTGCTTTCTGAAACCCTAACGTTTCTCTTTGACAGAGTAGAGACAACTGATTGCCACCCCTAATGTTGGATGGGATGGTGTCTATGACCATCACTTTGAGGTGATTGATTATACATGAAACAGGATTGAAAATGTCGAGCGATAGGATAGTTGAGGTTATTGCTCCTTATCGCGTATTTGTGTTCGGATCGATATCTTTTAGACGTCTTTTTGTCCGGCCTATGTAAAAACATCCACAGGAGCAGTCCAACCTGTACATGACGTGGGTAATGTTATAGTTTGCAAAGTGGCAACATTTGAATGTTTTTTAAACCCCCAACCCTTTAAAAAAATGTGTTGTTTATATGACAGCAGTGGTTACAGGAGCCACATTGGTAAGTACCTATTGCTTTTTAAAAGAAAGGTATTTTCTCCGAGGGCAGTTCATTCTTAACCAAGCGGTCCTTAAGTGTTGGTGCTCGCCTTGTAGCAAAAGCTGGGGGTCATGGACAACCAAAGCAAGAGTGTATTCACTTTTCAGAATATTTTTTTATGATGTCTTTGGCTGCGTTTGGCAAGTGGTTGTATCACTTGAAAAGAACACTCTGTTACTGATTGAGGACCTTTGCCTCTTGTTGATAAGTTGTGTTCTTTGTTGACATTTTTCTTTCGATAGTTAGAGTTAACTAAGAGATTTGTTAGTGCTTTAGTATTTTGATTGTGTACACTTTTTTGTTGTCTTAGTTTAGGTTACATTTTGGACATATTATTTGTACATATTATTATTAGCCATAGTCTGATCGTAACAGTCTGTGAATGGCTCTGATTTGTCTTTCTCAGTTTCAAACCATTTATCAATGACTGGGGGATTGTACTCGTGCAAGATCCCTAGGCTCTTATTTCCACTTCCTCTATGCCTTTGTCCAAGACCATAGACCTCCAAATCTTACATAGGTTTTGAAGATACAGCAAAACGTCCTTAACTCAATCAGTCCAGTCCAGTCGATTATAGTTGAAAATCTCTACTACTTTGTCAAGATTGAAGATGGATCCAAAAGCTCCATCAGAATAGAAATCAATATGAATGTCCAGTATTCAATATTATTTGGATATAACCTACCACACTGTCCCAGCGCTCTTCCCAGTGGCATGAATACCAAACACTATGGCACTGACGGCACCTTGAGCCCCATTGTCGTTGGATATCCCACCTCTGACCGAGCGGCCCGCCACAGTCACACAGCGGCGGCATTTACATAATTACAGGAACTCAACCGACCTCTGCAAAATGGTGTGTCATCGCACTGTCACACAAAACCATTTCCATCTGAAAGACTGGACTAATCACGTTCAATGTCTGCAGGAATAATGGAGAACTATGCACACCCCAGGAGGCTCATTTCAGCTGGAGTCCTGCTGAAACAACCTTCACTCTGGGATAATCTGATGTCTTTATCCAGTTCTCACTTCTAGACAAATGAAAATCACAACCATGTTACCCAGAACGGCTTCCTTTTCTCAAGCTTTTAAACGTGTTATGGCGTTCCATCAAGAAAAATACACATCTGGAGTAATTTTCCCACTTCATTCACACAGCGTTCAAATTCTTTTTGTTACGTTTGGCATATTTGGTTGTTTCTTCTTCTACTGCTGAATGGGCCTGATCTCCATGTCCTGGATTTTGTTGTGTAACAGACAGAATACAAGAAGGTCTTCCAAATTCTTGTTGGTCCATAAACTTGTTCTACTTGTTCTGCACTCAGTCTCTTCATCATGGTGCCGTTGATTTGTTTTGCATTCTGTCATACAAAAAGTGAAAGCTTGTATTTGCTTTTTACAACATGTCATCTAAAAGCTTCTTGGAAAAGGCGTCAAAACAGCGAGGAAAATGAGGATGAAAAACCCAACAAAGAAGCAACAATAACACAATAAAAACGCGACAAAAACACGTCTAAAATGTGACAAAAACATGACAAAAAAAACGTATGAAAAACAACGCAACAAAAACGCCACGCCCAAAGAGAAAATCTATGCAAACACAATTTTACTGCATCAAAACCTGAACCTGGACTATTCTTGGAATGTGAGATGAGAAGCGCTAGCCTCGCATTAGCCAGACTGATCCTCCATGTTAAAAGATACATGGGGATACAGTCTGGAATAGGGCTGAACGATATGGACAAAATTTCATATCTCGATATTCATGCCAGATATCTCGATATTGATACGATACAATATAACTATGGGTTAAGTGAAAACCAAGTATTTTTCAGAAAAATAAAAACATAATAACAAAGAGTGCAGTTTTATTGATGAAAATCTGTATCGTTTATATCTTGTTTTTTCAGTTTTAATGTTTTGAATGTTCATATCTCGATATCAATACGATAACGATATATCGTTGCTTGTTCGATATTGATATCTTGAATGTTCATATCTCGATATCAATACGATAATGATATATCTTTCAGCCCTAGTCTGGAATTGTGCGATTTGAATTTCGCTGACTCCGGCAAAACCAAGACGGGCCAATCATAGCATGAGAGGCAGGAGTTAAGAGTGCATCATCTTCCCATCACACACATTAGTACTCCTCCGGGCTGTAACCAAAACAGTGAAGATGGCGGCCGCGACACAATGATCTTTTACCAGTGCCCTTTCTTCTGTTTTAAATGAGCGGGCCTTGTCCTTAAGGGGAGACACTACATGCAAAACAAAATGTTTTAAGTTTTCAGGTTTAGGGACAAATTGGTCTCTAAACGTATAAGCTTTCACCTGGAAACAAAAAATATACTTAATCTTCACTAAAACATGTTTAAATATTTCACTGATTTATATTTATATAGGAAAATGTCATTTCAAGGGCCTTTTTCTCAAAATGCAATGTTCTCTTATTGTGGCGACACTATCTCCACGTCAGTAGCACCTAAAGACTTAACATTTTCCAACCTTGGACTAAACAATATTTTGAAGATTATTTCAGAGGGATTTTTTTTATATCTAATTCCTAGCCTGATTGAGTTTGGAATGTCAAAAAATGAGATATCCAAAATCCCCTCTGAAAAAGTCTTGGTAACTCATTTATCAATAGAATGAAACCATATATTTAAATGTAGCTCAAAAGTTTCAAATTGATGTCTGTAAATTTAAAACATTTCCAAATTCACCTGCAGTGTCCCGCCTTAAAGCCACAGCAAGAAGCTGCTCTGAGGGCTTTCGCCGGAACACTCGACTGCACGTGTGGACTACAAACAATCATGGCGGAGGACGTACACGCAAGGCATAGGCAAAAGCATAAATATATGGTTTTATTCTAGCATAGGTCGCTTCGTGTTTGATTGGTTCGTTTTCGTTCAAACTGCGATCGTTAGCCCCGCCTCAAGTCTCAATTTGGAAATCGTGTCCTATTACCACAATTCCAGACTGTCTTTGTATACATTTTATAAATACATAAATAAAGTCAGTCTGGCTTCATGCCAGGCTAGAGAAGTGCTATGTTAGTATACTTTTCTCAAGGAGGAATGGTGAAATTGGTGAATCAGTCTATGCTCGCTCAATCATAAGTGGTCATAAAAGTGATAAGTTCAGTACAGGCCGTTTTCTTATTAAAAGGAATGTGGGACTGCTGACTGGATCAACTTTAATAATGCTAGAAGGACCCTTGAGCCCAGCCCTGATCCAAAATGTCATTGAATATGAGATGGACTGTTGGCTATAGGGTTTGCACTGCTTTTCTATTTTTATAGCCAACATGTGAAAAAAAGGAAAAAGGAAACAACGGTTTTGTTGATGAGGGGCCTTTTGAGTATAGGGTTAGAAAACTCCACCCCTGATCATAATGACAGATGATTGCTGGTTTGTGAGGTACAATTTTAGCCTGTTGTTCACTGGAAAGCGCGGATTCTGACAAAAGGATCTTTATATTTCTTCTGAGAAAGTCTGGGAAGGTCATCTGATGCAATTGTAGATGAATGTACAAAATGAACACGCATAATACTGCAACAACAGAACATTATAGGAGAATAGGTGAATATAGTACCCATTTCTGGATGTTTTGTTTTGTAAAGGTTGGTCCTTGGTGATTGGTTTGTGAGAAGAAATGATAACGAAATGGCTTTGAATCACCTTTTACCCGAGAATTATCATTTGTTTGGTCATTTTTTCTTTTCTTTTTTTTTTCACACTGTATTTACATACATTAGTAATACACAGTAAGGCATTGCAGTTATATTCAAATGTTACAGTACAAAAAAAGCCTGTCTGTTTCACACATTGAATAGGTCAGGTCCATTTACTTCACACCCGATTACAGGAGTGAAGATCAACTCATGCAGAAGGAGGCAAGACTGTACCGTGTAAATATGTGGATAGAAAAATCCAAATAAGGGGATTTTCTATTGCCTTTTTATTTTACTTTCAACCCTAATTTGCTGTATTGTTTTTATTTCATTTTTTCCCCAACCTCCTTGGACATTTTAATGACTTTTTCACAAGACGATTCTAAAGATCTAATAGCTAATAATCCAAATTTAGATCTGGCTCTATCTTAATACATATGAAATGTACAATTTGGACCATTAATGTAATACACTGTAAAAACATGGTGGCGAGGACATTGCAGAAGCGATTGCAAAGAACGAGTCCGAAGGTTTTCATTCCCAGGTGAGAACAGGTTGATGGATAGTGAGCCCGGAGAGTCAGATTGGATTGAATGCACGTATAGATTTTTTCTTTGTGCTAACAGAAAAAGCTTGTCATGTCGGGCCGGTCCGAGGGCTAAAATCTATCCGATCCATAATCCATCATGAGGTGCAGAAATGAGGATCGATACGGCCGCGGCGGCAAATGAATTAAGGTGCGGGGTGCGTTTGCTGAAGAAAGTCAAGTAAGTGTGAATGGAAAGGTCAAGGAAGAGTACAGGCAAAATGGATGAGCTGCAACACTGGACTTACAAGTGGTCTCGCCTGGGTGGCATTATAATAGACGGCGTGCAGAGTTCAAATTGCAAGCATCGCTCAGCATTTCAAACAGCGTTATGAAGGTTTCTGCCATTAGGTGATATGCGCTGTATTATTATGGCCATCAAATGTTAAGAGTAGTGCATATAACAGCCAGTTGACAAAACCTTGGGATGTCATTTGAATCGGTTTCAGGTAGAATCTAGAGTGATGATTTATTATAATACTATATCTTTCAAACACTGGATGGTTTGAACAGGTCTCATTTATTTATAGTCAGATCTTTTTCTTACAGTTTTAATGAAAGTAATTCCTAAGGTGTTATTGCGCCTTACAATATAGTACCCCTTTTATCCGCTCAGAGAATCGACAGTAGGCAAAACGTGGAAGAGCTTGGTTGCTTCTAACTTCACCCCCTTTGGCCACATAGAGGAGAGGAGGAGAGGCCAAATGCTAACACCATCTTTGGTCTTTTGGCATGACTTAGCGCGTGCAAAGACCAGACAGGTACGCATCAAGGGCGGCACGGTAGCACAGCGGTTAGTGCTCGTGCTTCACAGCTAGAAGGTCCCTGGTTCGATTCCCACCTGGACGGGGCCTTTCTGTGTGGAGTTTGCATGTTCTCCCCGTGTCTGCGTAGGTTTCCTCCGGGTACTCCGGTTTCCCCTACCACTAAAAACATGTACAATAGGCCAGGATGAATGAGAGTGTGTTTGAGAGTGTGAATGGGGACGATGGATGGAAATTAGCCCAAGGCTACAATCCGATGTGGCGTGTTTACATGCATGAGACCCATGTATGTTCATTAACATGCACTGTCCTGACCAAATAAATAAATAAATGAACTTGTCTAAGCTCAGGTAAGAACATGTATGTCTCAGTATGCATAAACAGTGGCCTGTTCCTTTAAGACAGGGTCATGTGAGATGGGTTAATGTATGGTCTAATCAGGGCATTTGCAGATGCAGCTCGCTGATTGAGCTTTGTTCACTGAGTCGCACAGGGTCAAGAGGGGTTTGTGTAACTGTCTTGTTTAGAGTTGATTGCCTGTCATTAAACAACCATCAGAAGAAGAAGAAGAAGAAGACTTTCAATGGAAAGCATTGCTAAAATAGACATTGTCACATGGAAAATTAACAAGCTTGAAAAAAATAAACAAATAAATGGTCGAATATGTTGTGCTCTTCTTTGTGCAATCTTTACAATGGACAAATTTATGCTCAGTGCCCTTCTTGTCTCATAACTTTTTCCAATTGCATGTACAATAAAAATGCATGTGTAGTAGAGTGGAGTCGTCAGCAGGTGGCGCCACCCTTAGATCATAAAAGGCCAAGGTTTCTCTTGATTCTTTCCCTGATTTGCACACTTCCGTTTCTGTTCCTGTGGGCGTTCGGTTCGTCATCTGGCTGCCAAGTAGAAATGATAACTCAGATAATTCACCTCCAATATATAGCTAATTTAAACTGTGTCTTAGTGCTGCTGCGGTGTGGCTGAGCCTTGCGACGCGCTGATAATGTCTCCCTGTTGAACCCTGGTGTGCAGTGGCTTTGGTTTGGCTGGGAGCAAGGCCTCAAACATGTCGAGTACCATTTTCTCCATAAAACAGGCATTTTCCCATCATTCAACTTCCACATCACACTTTAGAGAGTATGTTCCCTTTGAGCGTCGTGAATATTTCAAACTGGTCCTGCTTTTATCTGCAAGTGACACAGACACTTAAGCGCTCATTGTGAGTCCAGAAAGCTGTAAGTAAAAACCACAAACCGTTGGACTGACTGCTGGATTAGAGCGAACGGCACACCACCATTTTCTCAATCACGCGCTCACGACAAATGCCCCAATCTGTTAAACAACAAGGACGTAGCGGGCTTGCTTTGGGTGGGAGGGAGCTGAGATGCTAGCAGCGTGTTTTTGTTGTTTTACTGCCAGAAGAGACTTGAGATCTTTCGCGTCCAGATGGCTTGCACTGGTGCTGCGTTCACTCTGGGGCAGGCTAAAATAGATAATTACGCACCTTATTGCCAGGAAAAGCTCTCTGTGGTGCCTCTGCTACAAATGGGAGTGTGGGAGAGTGAGACACACCAGGGAAATGAGAGATCTTTGCTGCGTTCTCATTAAACAAGATGTAAACTTTGTGTGCTAAACATCAATGAGCCTGTTCTAGTGTTTGCTGCCAGGAGTTGATCTTACAGTATGTTGTCTCGAAGAAGCCATGACTGACGTAAACATACCTTGAAATAGCACGGAGGACTAGAGTGTTACTTTGATTTGGGACTAATTTGTTGACGTTATAATTATACATTAATGTGTCAGTTGCAGATAGAGGGGGACAGATGCTCAATAATAAAGTCTAGTGAGGTCAATTAGTGAGCACTATAGCAATAGTGAATAATCATCATTGATGGCATTTCTAAAGAAAACCATAAGAAGTCCCGTTTGCTGTTCGCCGGAAACCACCATGTTAGTTGTTCTGTGTACAGTTTCCCCCACCTGAGCTGCAGCTCTCTGCAGTTCATCCAGGGTCATCATAGGCTTCTCGGTAACAGCTCTGGTCAGTGCGGTCCTTGTTCGGTCAGTAAGTTGAGGAGGATGGCCGGGTCTTGGCAGGTTTGCAGTGATGCCATACTATTTCAATTTCTGGATAGTGTATTTAACTGTACTTTGAGAGAGGCTTTTTATAACCTAACCCAGCTTTATACTTCTCAATAACTTTATCCCGGACCTGTGTGGTGTGTTCTTGGACTTCATGATGCTGTCTACTCTCAATAGTCTCTTAACAGACCTCTGAGACCATCACAGAGAAGCTGTATTTGAGCTGACATTAGATTACACACAGGTAGACTCTATTTAGTCATTGGGTCAAGATGTGATAATTGAGAAATCTTCATTCAATTTTCAAGGCAATTGGTCAAGGAAAGAGTGTAGATACTTATGCACATGCCACTTTTCCGTTTTTTATTTATAAAAGAAAATCAAAATCATGTATGAATTTCATTTCATTGTGTGTCACTTAGTGTCTTTCACATAACATTTGAATTAAATATATTTTTGTTTATAGTCCATAGTGTGGCAAAATGTTGAAAAGTTAAAGGGCGGATACTTTTGCAAGCCACTGTATATCCCCTTTAAATCTTTTCTCAAATTTTGCCTAAGGCCCTAAAGTCTTGAGCCATGCTGGTGCTACTCTGGCTTACCGAGCGTCCTCATTTTCTTACTGACGCAATTCAATACAGATCCAACAAATAACGTGCATTGCCTTTCGAGCCTGTGTGTAGTTGTTGTTTCTTTGCAATTGTCTAACATGTAGCAAAAGTCAACCTCTCCTATCTGCTCTTGGTCATAATAAGTACGTCTTATTAAATGCTTTATGTATATGGCCTGTTTAGAGAAATGCTATTTCTCCAGATATTCAGCAGCAGGGGTCAGACTCAGAGACCTCCAATAGACGCAGCATTTACAGTCCACAGCCCCAGGGAACGGGAGAAAGATTGGACTGCCAGCCTGCGCATTAGACCACTGCAGGACAAATGCGACGATGAAAAGCATGTCTATTAAGGAAACCCTGCCCCCTCCTGCAGTTCTCCTTTGAAAACAAAAGTCCAGGGTATTTTTCACATTAAGGCCACTCACGTTTAGGTGTCTGGACAAAAAGACAATTGAATCATTTACAGTGAAATCTTAATAACCAGCAATCTGAATCCATTCGTTCTCTCCGCTTATCCATGCGTATCTATATTCATCACACATTCCGCGGCAGATGACTGAGCGCTGACCCCTGGCTCCGTGTCCGATCGTCTGTCTCTCTGAGGTTAAGTGTTCAGATGGGACCAGACTCCCGCATCTGTCCAACCAGGTGTCTCTTATAATGTGTCTTCATTTCGGGCCCCCGGAGGACTTGACTTGGGCTAATTGATTAGACCTCCGAGTTCAAGTGCTTCTGTGGGAGAGTAGCTGAATTTTCATACACATTATTACAGATGGGAGGGACGGGGAAATTAGCTTTTCATTAGGACTCGATGAACGTCTAAATGATGTATTTGTGCGAAAGTACTAATACACCTTGAACTTTTGCACATTTTGTCATGTTTACAACCATAAACAGAAAGATTTAATTTTGAATTTTTTTACTGAAATTTCACACACAAGTAGTCTGTTACTTGTGTGTAACAGGGGCCAAACCTTCCAATCGTGGCCCAAAGTAAAGCCCCACTTTCTCCATATCACAGTGTTCTTCATTATATACAGTGCCTTATACACCTTGAACTTTTGCACATTTTGTCATGTTTACAATCCTAAACGTAAAGATTTTATTTTGAATTTTTTACTGAAAGTTCACACACAACTAACAGACAACTGTGAAGTGAAAGCAAAATGATACATGATTCTGTTATTTTTCAAAAAATAGAAAAGTGAAAAGTGGGGCGTGCACAAGTATTCATACAGCATTTTTCAAGGTGTGAACATTCTGCAGTCATCTTATAAGTAAGGATTAAACAACGAGGAGCCGTGTATTAGACGGTTATAATGCACGACGCGGAGTGCATTATAACCGTCTAATGCACGGCTCCTCGTTGTTTAATCCGCTTATACCATGGTCCCACAAATGTAACATTTTATTACAAATGTTGTTTTCATTTACTAAACTCGCTAAATATGCCAAACTACAGGGACTATTGTATGTGGGTTTTTATCCGGTCTTGCACTGTCTGAAGGCTCGTCTCAGAGCGAGCCATTCTCTCGCTGCGAGGATCTCCATCAGGCTCTACGAGACAACAGAAGCACACGCTGCATCGCCAGACTCACAACACAACAGGACTAACCTTGCACTTTTCCGTGGAAGTAAACACCGATATGCGGCACTCCTGGGCAGGAGTTATTTCACTTTTAACCTAAAGCTAGCTAGCTAGCAACCTGTAGCTCAACGAGCTCGACTGTTTATTGAAACAGCTGCAGTGGAGTCGCTTATACCTCGGCCCCACGAACTGAAACTTTTATGTTTGACTTTACTAATCCAGCCAAATATGCTTAAGCAGGGATCATTTTATGTACGTCTGAAAATAATAGTGCCTTAACCGTTTTCAGTAGAAATGGAAAGCTCATATTTTATTAACAGTAGGCTAACATAGCTGCTGGCTCACCTCTACTTCCCATTCATCAAAGGTTTTGTTTTGGCCAAAATGTTGAAATTAACCACAAAAGCCAATCAGAATCGAGTATTCACCCAGACCATGGTATAAAGGCAATTTAATGCTCTCCGAAAAATGCTGTATGAATACTTATGCACGCCCCACTTTTCACGTTTCTATTTTTTGAAAAATAACAAAATCATGTATCATTTTGCTTTCACTTCACAGTTGCCTGTTACTTGTGTGTAAACTTTCAGTAAAAATTCAAAATAAAATCTTTATGGTTGTAAACATGACAAAATGTGCAAAAGTTCAAGGTGTATTAGTACTTTCGAGAGGCACTTTATGCTTGACCTTGGGCTGTTGTGTCAGAATGATGCTTTTGAACCCGGGGCACAAACGGATCATTTGTATGTAACAATTTGGCAAAGTCTGACTGGTAAGACTTACAAATTCCACTTTTGTGTTTATTGTGTCAGATATCAGCTTAAGTAGGCAAATCAGATTTAATGTCAGATACGCTCTTAGCCTCCACCTGAACCGAGCACGTTCTCTTCAGTTTGGCTTTACCCAAATCTAAAAGCTTCTTGAACAAAGTGTCAAAATAGCGTTAAAAATGAGGATTAAAACGCAACAAAAAAAGTGACAAAACAAGCAACAAATGAGAAACACAATAAACAAGCGATAAAAACACAATTAAAATGTGATGAAAAAGCAACAACAAAAATAGCCACAAAAATGAAACAATGAATACCAAAAATGTGATGAAAACATGACAAAAAAGCGATCAAACTATGAATTTTGAATGAATGAACCGGGACAATGAAGTGTACATTACCTTAACAAATGATTATAACTGAAGTTGTTTGTGAATGAGGGCGGACAACAGACGACATACTTCCCTACACAGTAATAAAGAAAACCAACAGCCTCCGCACCTGCTAACTGACATGTCCTCGGTTTTATTTATTACCCCGTCTCTCTGATAGATGCTTATCCCACCGTTTCCTTCACTGCCGCGAGCAGTCTGGAAACACGATCATTTGATGTTATCTACGTTCCTCCAGGTGAGATTTGTTTTGTTCAAGAATCAATGAAACACAGCACCCTATATAGAGTTCCTCCCGTTTCCCCCCCCCCAAAACGTATTGACGACATTTCTTATTCATGTACCTTACCCCCGCCTCCTACACCCATGAGACCTGGCAACGTCTCTATTTTATTGATATTTATAGTGCGATCTTGTCTGGACGTTGGGAAGTTGACAGCTCTTTCTCTCAGATTGCCGTGCCGCTGTGTAAAACCCAATAATGTGTTTGTCAGCCACTGCCAAATGCCATACGCTCCGTCGTTCATCTTTTGTGGCCCCTTTTTCTGCGCAGCAAAGCAAAAATATGTCCCAGTTTTCCTCGACAGGTACGAAGAAATATAGGTATGAGTAAAATTAGTTTTCTGTGGAAAAGGAGAAAAATACCTGCACTGTTGTATACTATTTGTGTGCAATATTAAAAAAAGCCATGAATGTCCTTAGCAAATTGTCTGACTCAACTGTGCGAAAGAACGTTTTTTTCTGTGCTTAACAAATGTTGTGTCGGGTGGGTGTATGAAGCTCTATGGCGCTTCCAACTTGAGCTGCAGGGTATGAGTATATATTTAAAAAAAAAGCCATATATGCGCTAACTAAATTTGGAAAATCATGACTAAAACTGAATTGTTGCACATGTTATAGCAAAAGTCAGTCTCAGATGAACATTGAACATGATTTCTACATTTCCTATGGGAGATAACTCACGCAAGACCGTACTACGGCTTTGAAATCAGATTGTTGACTCCAAAAGAACACTTTGTTTTCTTGTATAAAAGGGGACAAAAACATAAGCTTTTTTATTTTTGCCTCATTCTCGCAGGTTTCTTTGGCTATTTTGTCTTTTACTGTTGAAACACTCTGATCCCTGGATATTGTTGCGTAATGGATTAAGAATTAGTTTCCTCCACATTTTTAAGCGATTTGTAAGCATGTCATTAGGTAAAAATGTAGGCTTATATCTTGCTTTTGTCGTGGCTGCCAGCGGAGGGCGCTCCAAGCAACATACTATGATATGGACAGTGGGAACCAGATGTTTACATACACTATATAAGACACATTTGCATTTTTTCATGTCAGTGTCTGACATGGAACCAGAATTAACTTTTACTTTTTTAGGTTAATTAGAATTTTAAAAAGTATTTCTATTTGCTAAATGCCAGAAGAATGAAAGATAGGATTTTCTACACGGTTTTACATTACTTTTTACAAAGCCAAAAGTTTACATACATTTCATTAATATTTGCAGCATTACCTTTAAACTGTAAAACTTGGGTCAAACTTTTTAGATATCCTTTCACAAGCTTCTCACAATAGTTGACAGGAGGTTTGGTCCATTCCTCCAAACAGAACTGGTGAAACTGAGTCAAGTGTGTAGGCCACCTTGCGTGCACATGCCTTTTCAGCCCTGCCCATACATTTTCAACTGGATTGAGATCAGGACTTTGTGATGACCACTTCAAAACATTGACTTTGATATCCTTAAGCCACTTTGTAAACAATATTGGCCGTATGCTTTGGGTCATTGTCCATTTGGAAGACCCATCTGCACCCAAGTTTTAACTGATGTCCGAGATGTTGCTCCAGTTTTCCCACATTATGGTTCTTTCTTCATGATGTCATCTATTAAGTGCACCTGTCCCTCCCGCAGCAAAACAACCCCACAGCATGATGCTGCCACCCTCATATTTCACAATTGAGATGGTGTTCTCAGGCTTGCAAGATTCCCCCTTTTTCCACCGAACGTAACAATGGTCATTATTCCCCCCCCCCCCCCATCAGACCAAGTGTACATTTGCAAACTCCAATCTGGCATTTTTGTGTTTCTTTTGGAGTAAGGGCTTCTTCCTGGCAGAGTACCCTCTCAGCCCATGTTGGTACAGTATTTGTTTCACTCCGGATAATGACACACTCTAACCAGTTTCCGCCAGCATCTTCACCAGGTCTTTTGCATTTGTTCTTGGGTTGACATTCACATTTCTGACCACAGCACGTTCATACAGAACCGCCTTCTTCCTAATCTGTATGATAGCTGGTCATTTCCATCTTTTTATACTTGTGTGTAATTGTTTGAACCAATGAACGTAGCACCTTCAGGCGTCTTGAAATTGCACCCAAGGACATGACATCGTCATCTGGGCTTTCCCAACTTGTTTAAAGGTCTAGTAATTTTAGTGTATGTAAACCTCTGACTTTCTAGTCTCCAGGGATAGGCCCTTTAGTCCTGATTTTAACTTGATCAGCCCACATCTATCTATAATTTGGAAAATTCAATTGACCTAAAAAGGGAAAAGTTCATTCAGGTTTCATGTCAGACACTGAGGGGGAAAAAAATGCATATGTGTCTTTTTATATATGCAAACATCTGGTTCCCACTGTATAAAAGAGCAAAACATGAACTATCAAAGCTGATGTGTCTAATAGCAGGTTTGAAAGCCACAAAAATACAGTATGTCCACTAAAATAAGCCCAGAAAATTACACTGCAATCCTTCAATCGACATTTGATATTTGAACCATGAAAAGAACGGACATTTCATTCCCTTCTCATCTGTCATTCATGCAAAGTTTAGACTAAAGGCAAGAAGCCGGGACTTCATTACGTCTGTGAATAAGCCTGATTGAGGAGCCGCCCGCCTCCTTTTCACTGCTTGACGTACATCAGCTGAGATCCATCTGAAATAACCTCCAAAATCTCAGATAGATTAAGCAGAAAGCTATTTATAGAACTGTGTGAGTGAAAGGGGAGACCATTCTCTGTGTGGCACGGTGCATTAGCCGTGCACAATGGTATATATATATAAAAAAAAAAGTCAATTTGCTGAAGCAGGAAGATAGGCACTTCCAATGTGATGCTTTGAAATTGAGTCAGGGCTGTGACGACGAGGCTGCTGCACAGACTGAGGCGGATCTGATCAAGACTGTGAGCTTTTTCCTTAAGTGTATCAGTTTTCTCAGTTGTTGTTTTTTTCTTTCTTCTACTGTCCAGACCAGTTAGTGCTCTCTTTGCATCTCTTGTCGCTCTGTTCCTCTTCACAAAGTTTAGCAAAGTACAGCGGTCCCTATGTGCCACTAAGCCTGTTCACAGCGGAGGTGCAATGAGCTCGTGTTTTCCAAAGAGGGTCACAGACTCCTGCAGGGGACGCCTTACCCAACTGCACTTTCATAAAATAAAGAAATGAAAAAAAACTCGTTGACAAATAGCACCATCTCATGCTTTTCCGTCTCTTTAGGGAGTGAATCTAATCAGTGAATACATTCAAAGCGAATGGCTGGGGTTGGAGGAGCTGCCTCTCCCAAAGAACATTTAATTTCTGTAATGACCGGCCCAATTACAGAGGAGGAATAAAGCCAGTGGCCTCCAGTCGAAGTTATTATGTCTAATCTGTCACCCAAATGGCAGCATGGGAGTAACGCGCTTTTTGGAGAATTTGGTGCTTATTCTAATAGAAAAGGACACCCACATGACTTCCAGTTTATGTCTCTGAGGCATAGGCAACAAGAACATAAGGTTTGGAAAATTTGGCAACTAAAGCGAGTGAGAATACGTCCTTGAAAATGGGTTTTTATTTCGTTTTAGCGTTTGTAATTGGTGGGTCATGATTGTGCCATTTATTTAATGGCACAATCATTAGTGGATCCTGTAACATTTCCCCCCTCACTATTTTGGTCAGTGGGAAATGGCTTGGCATTAACGATTCTTAACACAAATTACAATTGTTCCAGCGCGGTTGAGCCATTCAAATAATGTGCGCATTCGGAGGAATTGTCCCCAAGCTTGACGCGAAGGATGATCAAACTAACTAACTAGCATCATGCCAAGTAGCAAAACTGTCAGCAGTAATTAAAAAGCAATGAAGTGATGGTATGCAGAGAAATCAGTCAAAAGTGTTACTAAACAAAGAGATTTGAAGACGGCTTCCATTGCACAGTGGACATTGTTTCAAGTCCAGGAGAGAATTTCGATGACTCATAGCTAGACTGAACTATTGCAAACATTTGTTTATTGAGCTGAAATGCCAATATAACAATGTATTAAATGTCACCAGAGCTATTCTCTAACATATCATTCCCCTCTTGTTTTGTACATGAATGCCCCAAAGAATTTCAACATAATGGGAATGTGTGATAGACAGCTATAGCTTATTTGACAAATGCATGGGGTTTTAGCAGTTCCCATTTCAGTCTCTGAGATGTGAATTTCTCCTGGATAATATATTTCAGAGCTGAATTACTAAAAGCCTTGTAGCCTAACGCTGGGTTAAGCAGACAGTATGGCTCATGTGAGACATCGAGCATGACTAATAATGCCTCCTTTTTAAAAGACATCCCAGCTCAGCTCTTGCCCCTCAGCCCTGAGTCCTGACCCGGCGCCGCTGCTCGGGGGGATTGGTGGGTCTTTAAACCTCGACAGCGTTCACCTGCACAACCTCAGCACTGGCCTCACACGCCCACAGAGCCACACATCAGACACGCAAGATAACATTCAGAAGGAGGAAGACAAGAGTTACATTCAGATCACTACATTTAGGTGAATATAGTCCATTTCTTCATATGGCTGTTCCAGAACTTTGCTCGATAGGAGGGTTTGGTATAACCCCCAAATAGAAAAGGGGAAGCCAAGAGGTACACTTAATAAAAGCTTCATAACTGTCCCCTTAGAAGGTTCTATCTTATGTCAAAATTGAGTTATTCACATGTTCCTGGACCCATTCTGCACACTGTATTAGGGCTGGGCGATATGGACCAAAAGTCATATCCCGATATATTTTGGTTGAATATCGATATACGATATATATCCCGATATTTCTCCCGTAAAGTGAGAGCTGTGAAATGAAATGTTAAATCAAAGTCAAAGTCAAATACAAGTAGTTCTACTCACTATAAAATGTAAACATAAACACTGTATAACAAAGCTCCATAAGGTGCACATTTAAATAAAAATAACAAGTCTTATAAAAATAGCCAATAAAATAAAATAGGTCAATCCTTATCTGAGGGCAGCATTTATATCTAAAGAGATCACAAAATAAAGTTCTCAGTTTAAGATAACTTTATTTTTTTTAAATCAGCTTGAGATTACCTGTTCCTTTTTGTTAACTTAATAACTTATCTGAATTTGAAATATCCCGATATACGCGATATGGTCTAATTCCATACCTCATTTAAAAATATATCGATATATCTTAAATATCGATATATCGCCCAGCCCTACACTGTATCAAAGTTTTGTAGACTTGTGTGTATTTATGTTTTATGAACAAAAACATAAAGTAAAGATTAATTTTAAACTGAAGCGTTAAACCGTCTGAAAAAAGCAGTAAACTAATAAAAGAATAATGGGCATTTCAGAGCACGTTTGTAGAGGTCTAAATTACAGGGTTAGCAGGTTTTCAACACAATAACACCCCATGGAGACAGGATGCTTTCTGGTTCGCAGACTACGGTATTGTACTGCGCCAGTAATTCTAGTCTCGACACAAATGTACTAATTACTCCCATTCAAATTGAGACTGAATTGTGCATAAACACACATTGAATGTAAAGCAACTGATGAAAGCATGAAGTGTGCGCCTTTTAAGGTACCCCACATTTACACATACACAAGGCGGTATCTTTGCCCAAGGACACAACAATGCGTCTTTTGTTTTCTGCAAATGTAAAAGTAAAAGCGAATGTAATCTAATCTAATATTAAGAGATATTACTTTGAATGCCAATGAACGTGTAAACCCATAATGTTATTTCTTCTTGCTTTATTAAAAATCCAACATGTTCAGAGCTGGGATCATAAACTAGAAATCTAATCACAATCGTTGCACGGAAAAATCTCCGTTGGATGATTGTCCAAAATTGCGCAGCCCATCTTTTACATCAAGGAGCCATTGTTCCACCCACAAGGACTGTTAAATATCTTGCCCAAGGACACAGCGAAAGTATTCACTCAATGGGAGCCGGGATCGATGCACTCGGAGACCTTTGCTCAAAGTTCTTGTTTTGGGTAATTATCGGATGACTGCTTTTTACCGGTTTCCAAGGTTTTAGGAGCGGATATTTCCCTGCTTTCCCCCATCTCACTTAAGATTGAAGCGGCCGCATTGGCAGGTACTTGAGCTGCAGTAGCACGTTGGCAGCACTTGACAGGTTTCCACATAAAGAGCCATTCGGCGCAGTTACACACACATTCACAGCCTTTTTGTCGCTGGCTCTCAGATGGCACACTTTGTAATCACTGCCACTGCCTCAGTCTGATGTCACTGTCACTCGGCCTGTATGCTGAAAATCGACCTTCTTTTTCTTTTCTTTTTTAAACCAAACTTTCTTTCAGCTTCAAATGTGAAAATGGGGAAATACGTTTTGAGGAGGACCATAGAGGTATACGAGTCAAAAGGAAGTGTGCCAGAAGTAAACAAATGTGCACAGCGTAATCGCAAATCGAGTTTTTCCCCCGGAGTTTTAGGAGTTTAGAAATCCAATGTGGTTTCTTAAGACGTTCTTTCCTTGGACATAAAAAGTAGCAATCACAGTTGCAGAATATTGTTGAGATGGTCTATTTGGAAACTTCTTTTATTATTTATTTTGTGCTTCATTGGTTAATAATATGATTTGGGGAGCGGGGATCTTCAACCAAATTCTAGCTTCTCAAAGACTTTCTACTCTATGCGATGTTTTCAAGGTCCAAATAAACTCATCTGGGAAAGTCCTAGTTTAAGGGCTTGTCTCACCGACCTGGAGACTACAGTAGTTGGAGACTAGTTGGAGACTCGAGTTGCAGCTGGTCACAGAGATGTCTCCGAGATGTCCTCTGGAGATAAGGCAAGTCTCCAGGTAGTCTCAGTGAAGTTTTTGAAATTTTGTATTAGTTTATTTGATATGGACATAACAACTGCATTGGACAAACCAGATACATTGTTTTTTAGTGTTATAGCAAAACTGCTAATTTGCAACACTTGTCCATAGGAGGCTACACAAAACAAACCTGTTCGATTTCAGCAGGGACCACATGGATATTTGAGTCTCTATGTGGTCTCCGGAAGGTCGCTGCATGGTCACTGAGAGGTCTCCAAGAGGTCTATGCGGTCTCAAGCAGTTGTGTCGCGAATACTGTTTGTTGTCTTCAACCTGTGCGACGTTTCTGTCATGTCCCTGAAATGTCTCTGAGACCAAGGAGATCTCAGAGAGATTCCATACAACTCTTTGAAATCTGCTTGGTATCCAACAGGTCTCGGAGACATTGCAGGGACGTCACAGAAACGTCTCACAGGTTGAAGACAACAAACAGCAACATTGCCACAGCTGCTTGAGACCACGTAGACCTCTCTGAGACCATGGAACCTGTTCATTTTCACCGAGACGACCTGGAGGCCTGGAGAAACTAGTCTCCAGGCCGGTGAGACAGGCCCTTTAGTCCTGAACTTGCTTTAGTCTTGATCAGCCTTCATTTAGACCTGATTTAGCCCTGGTGTAGTTCTCGTTTCGTACTAGCTTCGCCCCTGTTCAGACTTTCAAAAGGCACTAACATACGTACATAGTCATTCCTCCCGATCTTTGACGTGTCGCCCATGTCCTCAGACAGAGTTCATATTTAGCCGCTGAGGGTTAAGTGTGAAAATGAGTTAGGGATTTGAGCCTCTCATCTCTCTGTGTCTTCAGCTCAGTGGCGCTCGGGTCCCTCATGACGCCGCCTTCATCTGCAGCCGACTCCTGTCTCCTCTGCTCCGTCTGCTCGCACGCACACAGCCAAATCTGAACCAGTCCAGTGATCTAAAAATAACCTGGATCAGCACACGGGGATGAATAGGCAGATTTGTTTGTTGTCTAACTTGAGAATAAACATCGAGGACTATTCTTAGATTTTTTTGGACCGGAATCAGTTCATGTTGCGGACATCAACAGTTATTCCGTAAAGCCTACACTTCAGCTTTTGTTTCCTCTGTGATGGCAGATGGCATCGTTTAGCAGTGACTGTCTACAAGGTTTGCCAACATTGCTATAGAAACTGGTAAATATCTGAAATATAGATCAAAACTGCCTCGTCTTTGTCTGCCTCTGGCCTCGTTTCAAAAGTCTCCATGATGTGAAATTAGGACCTTTATGACAGTAAATAAACAATTCAATACAACGGTGATGTATTTTTGAATAGCCAAAGTCCTCAAAGCAACGTATTTTCAGACTGCATAATGTGATGTTGTCATGAGGCTGAAGGCATCATTCTTTTCTATATTATTGTCTTTGTATTTTCTTGTGGAATATCTAAAGGGAAAATTAACAAAACACCAGATGATTGATCTTAGTGACCTTTTCAAGTTATGCACTTCCTGTCATGGTTTGAAATGGCTCTGGCAACAGTTACTTGTATCTGCATAACAACTTAGAAAAGAGGCGTAATCCCTTCACCTCAAACAACCCAGTCCAGTTTATCGCTTTGAAAACTACCACAACAAAATCAAAGTTAAGAGTTGACGTGAGGGCGACCCTTTTTACTCGATTATCCATGAACCGCACGGCTGTAGTCGTTGATCTTCTCTGTGTGTAGTGCTCTCAACAACAGCCGTTAATGGGCTGAGGTCTTGACCCCGAAGCGTGTGGCTCCAACACTCTCTGTTCTGATAAATGATGCTAACCCTAATGCTCTCATCTGTGACACAAGTCAAAACAAAATGGCCAAGTTCACATAACGCCTGATCGTCTAAGGGGGCGAGAGGGTGGGAGCTAATATCGAGCATCCACTTAAGGCGTTTTATGAAATAGTCCTCTGTTCTAAATGGATTGTGTCTTGAATAATGTAGCCTTAATGTACCATTGGTTTAAATACTGAGCTGAGGATAACTGTAATAGTGCAAATAACGGATAATTGCAGCTTTCAAAACACTGCTTTGAACAGAACGTCTGTTGACTCTCTTAGCCCATTTGGCTGCCTAGAGGGACATTTTATTATAACCTTTGGAGCTGCAATCTTCAATTATCCAGGTTAGAGTCTAGTAAGCTAGTAGTTGTAGGAATTATTTGTTTGTCTTTTAGACTTTATTGTCTTCAAAGGGAAATTTATCCTGTCCATCCGACCCATCCTTCAGCCAACTCGGGGCAATTTGTCAGGAGTAGTACACGAGTGCCTGCAGTGCCAACATAATATCTACAAATATTGAACTTGGTGAACCCAACAGACCATGACTTCTACACTGCATATACTTGAAAGGGAAGTTCTGCTCCATGAACAAATTCTATGGACATTTTCTTCGGTAAAAAAGTGCACGTGTCTCTAAATCATCCATGCCTCTTCGCTACGATTCAGATTAATTGTATAATTCATATCTGTGAAGGCTCTCAGTCGTGCTGGAATGTTCCACTGTTGTAGAGATTTGAATATTGTCGACTGGACTGGGTTTCGCTTGTATTTTCAGAAACTTCTTTTCGCTCTTTTAGTCCAGACTGTCTTCAAAACTTAGGCTTATTTTACTTAATTTTGTTTAGTTCGGCTTTACCTGAATCTAAAATCTTCATGACCGGAGAGCTTACAGCCTGTAGACCAGTGTAACGCCTCATTTGAAAGCACAGGCCTATAACTGATTGTAACTTTTTTGTTGCGTTGTCGCCACTTTTTTTTGTCACATTTTGAAAGTGTTTTTGTTGTGTTTTCATAGTTTTTTTTGTCGTCTTTTGTCACTTTTTTTGTTTTTGTTTCTTTTTTGTTGCTCTTTTGCAGCTTTTTTGTTGTTGTTTTTCATCACCTTTTGTCATGTTTTTGTCGCTCTTTTGTAACTTTTTGGTTTCGTTTTCATCCTCATTTTTTGTCACTATTTGACAATTTTTGTAGAAGCTCTTTGGGTTTGGGTAATGCCAAACTGGAGAAAATGTGCTCGGTCCAGGTGGGGGTTATGAGATTGAAATCTGACCACTCCTGAGGGGAGGGGTCAGGACTGCCATAACCACACCCATTACTCGTCTGGACTAAAAGAACCTCGCTATTTACATAGTTTTATTTATATAGTTTTAGTTGTGAGCAGGGACGAACAGAGAGTTTTTGGGCATTTGCCTTAAGTCATCTGAAAAGTCCATCGTGCAGAGGAGACAGTCTCACATTTGACTGCAAGAGTGAGAAGAAGCTTCAAAAGAAGCAAAAACATCCTCAACCCACAGTTCGACGATGCTTAAATCTCTACTACGACGTACTGTATAATCCATATGTAGGTCAATGGACTGAATTATAGTATTTACTGGTGGTTTCCATCCTTCCACTTTTGCAACACAAAACAACACACTCATTTGCAAACAATCAAACTGACAGTTGCCTTTCAACTCCTTACATTGTCTACACAACAATACCTTTGATTCACCAGCTTACATGGTGCACTCTACACACAAAATGCCCATCTTTGCAGCTGCTTGTTTCCCCCAGCCTCACAATAACAGCGTCTGTAGGAAAGACAAGTGGAATGGTTGTGTCTTTTGTGGACTTGTGTCCTATTGTCTGCTCCACAATGGCTGACATCGTGTTGGAAAACAAGCATTTAGCTGAAATTGTTGTGAACCGCACTCTTATGGGCAGGAAATACCCTTGTTTTTTCTTAATGTATATTGATTCAGCAAATGGCAAATGTACACACACACAGCACCTATTACTGTAAATGTCCCTTTAAAAGTTCAAATTCCTTCGCTCTTCTTTATAATGTCTCCATCAGTTATGTACATTTTCACTTTTATTGGGTCGCCTCAGCACTAAACGCCCTTTTCTTAAAGATCTATTCTGACTTCATCTTAATTTATATGCGGTCTGTCTTCTCATCGCGATTAATTTCAGGTTCTCCCACTACAACCTAATTCAAGGTACCACATTCTGTTCTTGGAGTTAAACAATGGAATGACAAAAGGCTACTATATATATTGATTAAACTGAAAACCCCAAACAAATTTGTGTTATAATATTGTTTCCCAAACTAGTCTACAATCTTCACAGCATTCACTTGCATCATGGAATACAGCTATATTTTTAGCGACTGTATATTTTTGCTAGAATTTACTGCAAAATTAAACAGACAGCATCTTTAATTCTATACCATATTAGCTGCTTCTCATATATAGATAAGAGGCAGCCATTTGTAAACTTTATATAAAGTAATAATTGCACGCTGTGATCAACATATGGTAAATGTCCTACAAATACAGTGCCTTGCGAAAGTATTCGGCCCCCTTGAACTTTTCCACCTTTTGCCACATTTCAGGCATCAAACAAAAAGATATAAAACTGTAATTTTTTGTGAAGAATCAACAACAAGTGGGACACAATCATGAAGTGAAACGAAATTTATTGGATATTTCAAACATTTTTAACAAATAAAAAACTGAAAAATTGGGCGTGCAAAATTATTCAGCCCCCTTAAGTTAATACTTTGTAGCGCCACCTTTTGCTGTGATTACTGCTGTAAGTCGCTTGGGGTATGTCTCTATCAGTTTTGCACATTGAGAGACTGAAATATTTGCCCATTCCTCCTTGCCAAACAGCTCGAGCTCAGTGAAGTTGGATGGACAGCGTTTGTGAACAGCAGTTTTCAGTTCTTTCCACAGATTCTCGATTGGATTCAGGTCTGGACTTTGACTTGGCCATTCTAACACCTGGATTTATTTGTGAACCACTCCATTGTAGATTTTGCTTTATGTTTTGGATCATTGTCTTGTTGGAAGACAAATCTCCGTCCCAGTCTCAGGTCTTTTGCAGACTCCATCAGGTTTTCTTCCAGAATGGTCCTGTATTTGGCTCCATCCATCTTCCCATCAATTTTAACCATCTTCCCTGTCCCTGCTGAAGAAAAGCAGGCCCAAACCATGATGCTGCCACCACCATGTTTGACAGTGGGGATGGTGTGTTCAGGGTGATGAGCTGTGTTGCTTTTACGCCAAACGTAACGTTTTGCATTGTTGCCAAAAAGTTCGATTTTGGTTTCATCTGACCAGAGCACCTTCTTCCACATGTTTGGTGTGTCTCCCAGGTGGCTTGTGGCAAACTTTAAACGACACTTTTTATGGATATCTTTAAGAAATGGCTTTCTTCTTGCCACTCTTCCATAAAGGCCAGAGTTGTGCAGTATACGACTGATTGTTGTTCTATGGACAGAGTCTCCCACCTCAGCTGTACATTTCTGCAGTTCATCCAGAGTGATCATGGGCCTCTTGGCAGCATCTCTGATCAGTTTTCTCCTTGTATGAGCTGAAAGTTTAGAGGGACGGCCGGGTCTTTGTAGATTTGCAGTGGTCTGATACTCCTTCCATTTCAATATTAGCGCTTGCACAGTGCTCCTTGGGGTGTTTAAAGCTTGGGAAATCTTTTTGTATCCAAATCCGGCTTTAAACTTCTCCACAACAGTATCTCGGACCTGCCTGGTGTGTTCCTTGTTCTTCATGATGCTCTCTGTGCTTTAAACTGACCTCTGAGATTATCACAGAGCAGGTGCATTTATACGGAGACTTGCTTACACACAGGTGGATTCTATTTATCATTAGTCATTTAGGTCAACATTGGATCATTCAGAGATCCTCACTGAACTTCTGGAGAGAGTTTGCTGCACTGAAAGTAAAGGGGCTGAATAATTTTGCACGCCCAATTTTTCAGTTTTTTATTTGTTAAAAAAGTTTGAAATATCCAATAAATTTCGTTCCACTTCATGATTGTGTCCCACTTGTTGTTGATTCTTCACAAAAAAATTACAGTTTTATATCTTTATGTTTGATGCCTGAAATGTGGCAAAAGGTCGAAAAGTTCAAGGGGGCCGAATACTTTCGCTAGGCACTGTAACTGCTTTGATATCGTGTTTCTTTTAAGGAACCTCATTTGACCAAAGTGCTTTTCGAGATAAGGCTCATTTATACGACGTGAGATAAAAACAAAACAAACAACAACAAAAACAGGAAGACAAATTACACAATTAACAGTACAACCCAAGGTCTCTGACACAGCTGGACTCAAACACTTGAGAAAACAGGTTTCACCTCTTACCTCCCCCTGCCCTGTCCTCCATCCTCCTCCTCAGTGGGTTCTTTTTTTTTTTTTTATCAGAGCAGCCATCTCCAGCTCGGACCATCTCAGAGAGGCCATCTGCAGGAGATAAAGCTTAGTTGAAACCCCCTCCACGGTGCTATTTTAGGCTATCGCTCTCCATCCCTCCTCTTTTTCTTCTTTCTATTGGCAAACCATAAAGCGGTTACATGAAACACTCCAATCTCGAGTTTCTGGTTGCGATAGCGACTTTGAAATGAGTATAATGAGGCGTATTGTCAGGGGAGAAGGCAGGCAGGAGGACAGAAATAGCTGATTCCTCTCCATATGCTGAGGCTTAATTGTACTCAAGTTTTGTGGAGTGGTTGAACAAGACTTTTGCAAGGTTATTTAAAGACGCATATTAATAGCGTCTTACGGATTATGATGTTGACTTCTCGTTCCATTTTGCATAATCGTATGACAGGAGATGATCCAGTGATTGTCTCCATGGTAGAAAAAGGTTGAGAGGACAGGACACGGTCAAGGGCACACAGGAAGTGAGGCACGACATTCCACGACATTCCACAAACCCTATTTTGAATGTGATTATGTAACTCAGATTGGCCACGACTCAAGCTGGACATCGCTTGTCTTATTACTTCCAGTCAAACAAAGGCGCCCGCTTGTCCGGCTGTCTTTATTAAACCATCCTCCGCTGCGTCATTACTCTCCCATATACCGGAGCTGTTTGTCAGTCTGTTTACCCTTCCGCCTGTGTCGGCTTATTTACGGTGAGTATGAGTTCAGCAGCGAGTCGGCTGTTTGTCTTTGATCATTTGCAGCTGTCTGACCTTTTTTTGCGCCGGCTCTGTCAGGACGGGGGATGGGTGATATCAGTTATGACACGTGCTGTATCCGACACAGTTGGGTAAAGACTACTTCAAAGCTACTTTTATATGTGTGAATGTATATCGCATTATCCAGGCTTTGGGAGTGACGGTAAAGTATACAGTAAAATCCTTGATCCAATGAGGTTTAGAATACTCTATGCAAATCAAAGACTATCCAGACTATTTATTTTAAACTGTTTTTTTTTTTTTGGTAATATATTCCTCATGTTTATATGTTAAGATTTGAACAGATCTTGCTGGGGTAGAATTTGAACTACCAGCCTTCCATTTACAGGATGACTGATGTGCCTCTTGAGCAAATTAACTGCTTTGTAGCAGCAACATTCACTACCAGACGCTTTAATATTTGTGACCAGCCACAGGAATGAAAGACACAAGTCGATTTTGGGGATTTTTAGATTTTCACAGATTATTAAAGTGTAGTCTCCAAGCTTTCCAAGGATGTGTAACACATAGAAATCTGATCATATTTGGCGGTGTAGCTGTGATTTGAACTTAACAACTCCAAAAAGCCCAAAGGCCTGAAAAACCTCTCCAAAGTTTTGGGCCATTCTCACCTCTCTGCTGTTGGGAGTGACAATAGGGCTCATTTACATCTCATTGGATAAGCCACACCCCCTGTCAAACTCCCCCTCAAAGCAGTAAAGCACAGGGAAGGAGCAAACAACAAACCATTGTTTACCAGTTTCATTATGTGTATCAGTCTTATTTTTGGTTTCATGTATTGATCTCACCTCACAGCAGAAGGTTGTTATCGTTCTTTGTAATTTTTTAATATCAATTGATAAACTGTCACTGGCTTGAGAATGTGTTGTGTAACATCTGTTACATCTGTAACATCTGTTATTGCAGCAAAAGGGGGTTCCACAAAGTATTAAGTCATGCTGTATGAATACTTGTGCACTCCCCACTTTTCAAAAATAACAGAAGCATGTATCATTTTGCTTTCACTTCACAGTTGTCTGTTACTTAAGTGTGAACTTTCAGTAAAAAATTCAAAATAAAATCTTTATGTTTATGGTTGTAAACATGACATGTGACAGTGAAAATGCTGCTGCGCTTCTCCCCAGTCCCTCCCTGTGTCAGCTCCACTCTCAGGCTGAGAGAGAGTTACAGACTCCGGACATAACTGAAGTCATAAACTTTAGAAAAGACTCCTGTACTACTTTAGTAATGCACATACAGGAGAGAAAAGGCCGACGTCGCCGTGCGCAGTTCCAGATTGTTTATTTCACAACAAAAAAAACATCGTAACTTTATCTGGCCATAAAAATATGAAGCGGATCTCTCTCAAATAAGAAGTGGCTGAAAGCTAGGGATGCGCTGACTACATTTATGGAGTAGTTTAAGTTTGTAGAGATCTTGATTTTGTGTAAATAGCAGGTTAATTCCTCATGACTAGATCACTGCCTCGCATGCTAACACCGGCATGTTAGCTAACAATAGCACAGCACACATGGGCACGGCCACCAGCGATAAAAAAAAACAATCTTTCACTCACCCGTCTGAAGTAACCTTTACCTTTTGCTCAGAAAAACTTGTCGTAAATCAATTTTTAAGCGTAAGTAGCGCCAGCCTCTGATATTATAGTAGATCCATGTCTGAGTCTGAGAGCCACACCGGGGAAGCTTAGAGTCCTGAACCCACAAACGCACAACAGGGTTGCCAGGTCTGGGCAGCCAAACCCGCCCAAAAATATCTGAAAAACCGCGGAAAACCCGCGGACATACGGCGCGGCTGGAATGTTCAATATTGTTTACCAGTAAACAGAGCCCATGTGCTCCCGCGATGACGAGAAACCGCCCCTTTCTCCCCTCTTATTGAAAAAGCAGCTCAAAGAGCCTTGGATTTGAGATTCTGTCATTCGAAATAGTGATTTTGATTTAAAAAAAATAAGATAGAAATAGCCAATTTTACATTGAAAACAGCAAGGCCAAAAACCGCGGACATTTTTTTTCACCCACGGAATGGCTTAAAAACCGCCCAATTCCGCGGTTTAACCGCGGACCTGGCAACCCTGACGCACAATGACACGCCCCCACGGCATGCGCTATTTCTCTGACAAAACAAGACTTTTTCAACCTGTAAACTGATCGACAATAGGCGTATGTATAAAACAGCCTTTTTTGCGTGGCATTTGTTTGCTAAAGCATGTGTCAACAACACAACTGAAAGCAGCTCTGCTTCTCCTCCTCCGCGGTGTTTACTCAGTATGTAAGATGTAAATACACACAGACAAAGTCACGCCCCTACTGCAAGCTCCGAAACCCACCTCAAACTAGTCATTTTGAACCTAAAAGTTTACGCTTTTAAATATACTAATACTGCTAGCTTAAACATGGAGAGGCTACTTCGTGACTTCAACTGAACGATTCTGCACAAAAGTGAAAATCACCAATTTCCCCCAAAAAATCTTTGTTTGCGTTTTTCTCGAGACACGGGCTGCCGACTTGTGTCTTTGGAATCCATGGCGGGTCACATTTTGTTGGGCTGCCTTTAGCTTTGATTACAGCACTGTCAAAAGATCCAGTGTTGCATTCATTTCCCCCCTAAGATCTTGTATTGAAGATGGGAGAGTGTGACCGCTGCATGCAAAGCCTTCTCCAGCACATCCCAAAGATTCTCAATGGGGTTAAGATCTAGATCTGTGTGAAAGCATAGACCGTTAAAAAGAATAGACAACTCCTCCTCACTCCTCCCCGTTTACCATAATGACCACATTCGAGGGGGAAATCATGGCGGATTTACAGACTCCTCCTCCCCAGCTCTGACGAAGCATGTTCCTAAAAAGGGCATAAGGGCGGGATCTTCACTGTAGAAAACCAGCCTGGTTTCTTTAATTGTGACTAACCCAGCGTTATCTCAGGAGGAATATGTAGCCATAGAAAGTGTTTAAAACATAGAAACCAGGCGTTAAAGTTGTTTTTAACGTGTCTAAAGTCCAATGCTTTTCAATGGGAGACTAGCGGCTATATGGAGGTACTACAGCAATGGCGGAGCAATGGCGGCCTCCAGTGTTGTGGTCGTAAAACAGAGCAGCCAGCGGCCATTGGTGAAAAGGCGTCTCATGCTCCCCGTACCGCCCTTTAACAATGTGACAATGAGAGCTCGATAAATTTACCTTGCCTGCTAAAATTGAATTCTCCCGCCTTCACTGTTCGAAACTGAACCAAAAGTGGTTTGGGCCAAATAGATACTAATTAACAATGTGACGACTATGAAAAAAAACACGAGGTTTGCTGCTACATCTAACACAAACACATATAACTATATAGCAAAACTAAATATATAATGAAGCTTCTGCGCAAATTCAACCTGGAAGACCTGTACATACAGCACTCAGTCATTGCCTCATCGCCAGCAGGATCCCCTTCTTAAGCTTCCTCGTCCATCGCTCAGCAGTTTCCCAGCTGTGCTACCCCCTCCTCCGCCTGGCCTCTCCTCGGCTCTGCTCGTTGTTTCACCTGCCCCCCCGGGTCTCATCCTTTACCACCACCAGTGTCCAGACTCTAGGAGAAGACTCTGTCAATCATTCATCATTGCTGTGTATTTCATATCGTTAATTTTCATGATTCATGGCCAATAAAATTCTCCTAACGTCACTCTGTTTCTGTGAGTCTTTTCCGGTTGAAATGGGCTTTTGATGTGCTTGATCAAATCAGCGGCAAATGCTCCAAAAGTGCACCCTCTCCCCAAACGAGTCAAGACGGAGCGATCCCAGATTGATATCTGTCCTAATGTTATTGCTTATTGCATATTACAGGTGCTGTAATATGAACCTTGCTCTTGCCAGGTTACCAATGAATCCTGGTATTGTCATCAGGGAAGACTCAATCCATTGATGGAATAACCTGGTCATTCAGGATGTTCATGTTATGAGCTGATGGCATTATTTGGGCACATAGTGTTGCTGAGCCAAGACCTGACCAATTGCAGCAACCTCAGAACATACCAGTTAATTCATTCTCATTGGTCAGGCAGATAACGTATGTATCATTTTATACAGCATCTATATCTTCTGTATGTCATGCAATCAGTTGACATAGATACAGTATGTATTAGGAAGATAAAGAACACCACAACAGCGCTATAGAGAAGTTCTCGTTTATTGGTTGTACTTGTACATCTCCAAAAGGACTAAATGATGCGTATCTAAAGACTTCAGATGGTTCGAACGGTCTCTAAAAGGCAAACTTAGAAACATGACTTAACACCTGGAAACACTGTAACTCTCACAACAAGTTTGGTTTGGCTGGTACCTTGTGGTTCGATGTCATTTTAAATTGAAACAAGTATGTTTAGGTTTATATAAAGGTACTGCAGTGAAACTCGGATACTTGGCGGCACGTGTTGTGAGAATCACTGTGTTGCAGGTATGTCACTGAAAAGCTTCATTGTCATACAACAGCAGACACACATCGACACGTTTGTGCTTTTTATCCATGTTTTTCTGTTAAATAGTTTTGGACATATTCTTTTTCACAAGAACAGACTAGCTTAGATCTGAAAGGTTTTGTATACCAACATGCTCACAACCATTTTTTCATATATATATATTTATATATTTTTTTAAAGTGTCAGAACAACATACATCGATACATACCCTTGATAGTTGAGATTGTGCCGGAGTAGACCAGCACGGTGCTTCTAACGTGTCTTTGTGTTTTGCAGGCTCGTCAAAAAGGCAAAAAAGAAAAACAGAAAGCCTGCAGTACTTTGACAGCATCACAATAGGTTTAGAAAACAACTCATACAGACACATTGGGCAACAATCATTCATAGTGTTCATACATGTTATGCAAAAAAAAAAAAAAAACACAACTCTTTTCAGTTTTGCATTGTCTATTTTTCACACCAGGCCCCGATTGTTATGTGCTATGTCGATGAATTTGATTTTCTTTCCATCACCAGTCCCATATTGGACACACCGATGGTTGTGCGTGTGACATGACAAAGACAAGTTGATTCCTGACTTAAATACTTTGTGACTCTTCATTGACTTTGTACATTGTGCAAAAACAGCTGTGTTTTAGTCTAAAAAAAGGCCTCCTGGTGACTTGGTTTTCATCTTCAGGGACATGCAGTAAGCGATCAAGCAAATGTTAGTAAAGTAAGATTAAGATCCTATTTTTCAAAACGGTGTGCTATATTGTGCAATCTAGTGTTGCCATCTCCAGGAATGACGTTTAAAGGTGCATTGTGTAGCCCAGTATCGTCCACATTCATGCTATAGTTCTAAAACCTGCAAAGAAAGAGGCTTGTCTAACATGGGTAGCCCTTACGTGGTGGCAATGTATCAGAAAATTGAGAATCTGTTGCAGCTCATGAGTTATTATTTGTATAAAATAGATTTCAAACTATTCAAGAGACCAAAAGTGTCCCTTTTTATTTAGCACTACCATCTTACACAACACACCTTCAAAGCATTTAACATAATTTATTTATTATTCAAATTGGATATATATATTTTTTTAAGTTTGCTTTCTGACTCCACTGAAACCAAATGAGAACACAGCTAGAATTTGAAGATATTTCCCTGTCCCTTTCCCAATCTGTTGATTGTATTCTCTAACAACAAACCGTCCCTATTTAGATTTCTTTTAATATATGTTTATTATATCGATATACATAACAATTATTTTGCTTCATACAGCCCTGTGCACTATGATGATGAAACAAAATGGCGTTGTGGGCTGTTACATTAAAGTCGACCTGCGGCATGGCAAAGATGAAAGCAGCCTCGCCTCTCCCATTAGCTCCTTATATGTACACGCTATAATACAGATCTTGGCTCGCTGTGATTTATGGCATTTATTTACATACGACGTCGGCTGGATGAACGTATCTCACCTTAAGCTCCAAAGATAATCGACTTTCAAACACGAATGAGATAGTTTCGACATGTAGAACAATGAGTCGTGGCAGTGGCATTGACAAACCTATCGCAACCAAGGTATTTACTAACCAAGCAACAAAGTTCAGTGAATACAGAAATACTCACATAACTCTTTATATATGATTAAGACGTGTACATATCATGTTGAAATGTGTTCATTCTTCTGAAGGCGCTTATAGAAAAATAAATAATTAAGCTATAGAAAAGCAGAGGTTATTAACACACCAGGGGCCTTTAAACAGAAGTTGATTTCGTGTGCTTTATAGTAAACAACATAGAGCCTGTGTTAAATTGTACTGTAACGATTACTTTCTTTCTATCACCACTACAAACCTTCACATATATAATATCAATATTAGACATATTATGCTTCTTTTCATAGTCGATATGAAGTGTTGTGTTATTTTTCAAAACATAAATATACTGTAGTTCAATAAAAAGGTTTCGATTTTGCAGAAAAGTAACAACAGTTCTGTGATTAGAGATGTGAATACTTTATCTATAAATATATCTATAAATAGTTTCCTCTTTTATGAGCATCATCTTCATAAGACCATCCGCCATTTATTTCATTGCTTTAACTATACACAGAAGTGGGTTCATATAAGAATTGTGTAATGTTTGACTTTATTGTGGGCAGAGTAAAGCTACATATTAGTGATGGGTGGATCAATACCAAATGTTGATATAGTTTATCAGTGCTAGTATCAAAAGTGTTGATCATCAGGGCTTTTTCAAATTGTATATATTGGGATATCTGATCAATATTGTATTCTTTGGTAACGGATTGAAACTAAAAAGACTCTCATCACCCGTCTCTAGTTCATACAACATTGTGTAATGCATCTGCTTTTATATGAATGAGTTATTCGAGAAGTATCGGTGGCTTTACGTGGTTTGATTTGTGCATTTTGTCACTTAGTGCATGACACCCAACGTCTCATTCTTTCAACGTAAAAGCGTATTCCTCTGACTCTCATGCAAATGCGGGCTGTAAATGAACTCAAAACGCATACATTACCCGATCATTATGGCCATTGACCTCATTTGTTACCAAAAAACAAGCGCCGCATCTATCCTCTCCATTACGGCACGCAATTATCGGAGACTATTGATTAACATGTCAACGGTTTCATCCAGTGGGCATCAGTCAGTGTCTACGAAGTCAGCAAACCCCGCAGTCCTGCCCTTCTCTGTCCAGATTCCTGACAAGTGATACTGAAAATGGCTGAAATTCCTGCATGAATTACAATGTAGTGACGTGAAGTGAAACCAGAAACACTGTACAGCGGACGTGATGAAGTGACAGAGCAAATTTTTGTTATTCACTCACGCTATAGGACCTTGTAATGGAATGGAACTAATAATTACACACCTTTTGATAGGCGACTGTTCAATTCTGGTGGTTATCTTGTGTGTAACAGTGGTTCTCACCTGGTGGGTCACGGCACCAACATGGCTCACAAAAACCTTTTTAGTGAGTGACACAGGTCTTTGCCAAAACTAAAACAGTTGGTAAATTGTTTTGATTTGAAATAGTCAGCACATATTCAGCTGGCAGTTTTTCTTGATAGGTTGAAGTTGGGTCTAGAAGCTACCCCAGATGAAAACCACTGATTCATAACGTGTGCTGTTGCATGAAGGTTAATTATATATCTCATATTTCCTCTTCGTTCTCTCACATCTTATTTTTGTGTCCCTATACTGTCCTCCGATCAACTCTTTCTTACACTTTTGAATTGTTGCTTTTAAAGTTGAAAAAATGAACCAAAGATAATATTACAATTGTTCTTGCCTTTTACTTCTGACCATAAAAGCGACGTTTAGACATGTGTGACACCGACAAGAGACAAAAATAAATGTTTCATTCCATTTGTCTACCATAGCTGTACTGAAAGTGAATTGTTAACCGTAACAGCCTTGTGCTTCAGAGATGGCCTGTTGTAATCAGCTGTTACATTGCCCTCGCTGTGGGCAGTGGAATGGGGGTATTTTTACTCTGAGCTCAGTCGGGACGGCTTCAATTATTAATGGTTCCTGATGCAGATTCATCAGTGACCTTTGGGGGGGCCACCTGCTGCACTCGCACCATGCACACGCAATAATGAACCATGTCTCGTGTGAGGATTTGTCAATAGAAAGATGACTGCTTAACATTGTGTTTTGGGGACTGATAGTGTTGTTGTCAAGACCAAACAGAGAGAGATCTTGCTTATATTTTGTTCATGTTTTAATTAGGACCAAGCACACTTTAAATGTATAGAAAAATAAGACTTCTCATTGATGACGTGCCACCATAATATAAACTGTGGTGACCAAAAAACTAGGAAAGTTAACCACAGTCTTTGGAGAAAAAGCCAAGTAGAGGAAATCTCCACGTTGATTACGCCTACCTTTTTTTTTTTTTTCCCCCAGAATCTTCAAGAAAATAAGCAAAATATCACAGACCATTCAAATCACAATTCACTGGTCTTGAGTACAACACTATAGTCCCCTTGCAACCATTAAATTACCCATGCCTCTCGAAGTTGGAGGGTTTGTTCTGTGGTATCCATTGCTGTCAGTGAGCGCGGTGAAATTGATAAAAGCTCTGAAGCATCCAGCAGTGCACAACACATACAGTTTGTAACATCCTACGTGAAACTACATACGCACAACAGGAGAGCAGTTATTTCTGTCTTTTGTTTCCAGTCATTCAGTCATTTTAGACCACTTTACCCTGCAAGAAAGCAGTTTTGTTGCTTCACTAATTCGGTTGCGTGTCCTCCTCCCAAAACGTTAGTCACATATATATCCAAAAGTCTTGATCAAAAGTGTGTACATTTGTAAACTTGTGTTTTGCCTCAAACGCGGTACTTTCTCAGCAGGTCGCTTTGCCAATTGTACTTCCTTTCCGGAAATCTTTCTGGGATCTTAATTTTGTGAAAATCCTGGATGCACTTCTCCAGCTCCTCCTCCACCGTTAGCTTCTCTTTCACCGGCCGTTTCTTGCCGCTCCCGGACTCCCGGATTAAATCGCTCTTCCTCCGGGGTTCGGACTTCTGCAGCATGGCCACGGGGCCTTTCTTCATGGGTCTATCCAGGGTTTGGACGTTGGCGTGTGGGTGCTGCTGGGGGCGAGCCACGGGGCCACGGATCACCGTTTCCTGTGGGGAGCCCACCTCGGAGTTGCTTTCCGAGCTGGAGGTGGAGATGTCGTTGATAGAGGTCCCACTCTCGCCCTCGCCGTCGCCTTTGTGGTTCTTACAGCAGCAGTCGCACGGAGGGGAGGACCAGCGCGACGGGCCGCCTGGAGGAGAGACAAGAGAAGACGTTTTTAGAGATACAGTAGAAATGTTGGTTGGCACAGTAATAGCATTGAAATCGGATGGAAATTGCATGGCACCTAAATTCATAGAAAAATAAATAATCTCCGCACAGCTTATGCTCCTAATTTTTTTTTAATTTTTGGCCCACAGACACAAAGACAAAGTGTTATCAGTCACCTTGAGTCTCTGTCTCTACAACCAAAAAGTCAGGTTAGAAATCTAGGAGTAATCATGGACTCAGACCTGAACTTAAACAGCCACATCAAAGCAATAACATCATCAGCTTTTTACCATCTGAAAAACATTGCTAAGATCAGAGGAATAGTGTCAAAACCAGACTTAGAGAGACTCATCCATGCATTTGTCTCCAGCAGGTTAGACTACTGTAACGGCCTGCTCACTGGCCTTTCTAAATGAGCTGTCAGAGCTGCAGAACATCCAGAACGCTGCTGCTCGAGTCCTGACAAAAACCAGGAAATACGACCACATTAGTCCAGTGCTCCGGTCTCTGCACTGGCTTCCTGTCACTCAGAGAATAGAATTTAAAACAGCTCTGCTTGTGTACAAGTCTTTTCATGGTTTAGCACCAAAGTCCATCTCTGACATGTTAGAGCCGTATGAACCATCTCGGGCCCTGAGAACTTCAGGGAGGGTCTCCTGGTGGTTCCCAGAGTCAATAATAAACACGGTGAGGCTGCGTTTCAGTTTCATGCAGCTAAAATCTGGAACAGTCTTCATGAGGATGTGAGACAGGCCTCAACTCTGACAATGTTCAAATCCAGGCTGAAAACAGCTCTTTTTACCCGTGCATATGAAAACTGAAAGTATTTTATCTGCACTCTTGCCTTTTACTGTCATTGATTAACTTTATGTTGATGTTTTATTGATTGATTTATCTGTTTTCTTGTAATTTTATGCAACTGTAAAGCACTTTGAATTGCCTTGTGTATGAATTGTGCTCTACAAATAAACCTGCCTTGCCGTGCCTATTTCTCACACACTAAAGTGACATTTTGGGCGTCAGATCAGTCCTTCATTAGACCTGTTTAGTATGTTCTTTGTAAAATATGGGACTATAGCTGCAAAATGCATTTTTGTCCGTAGATTCCATGCCACATATTTCTATGCTTGTTAAATGCATAACAAACAATGGATCTAACATGGTCTAAAAGGTCAGAGTTGTTGAGAAAGAAAAATAAATAGTAAATCCTGTTGAGCAATAAGTACTTCTTGGCATTAATATAATGTTATGCATCAACTGGAGTATAGACCAAACCAAATGCCATTAGATATCAACTTGTCAGAGACCTGCAGCAAAAATTGACAACCAGCCGTGTTTTTTAGAGGGAGGGAATACGAAGGGTAAAAAAAAATAGGGTAAAACCTACTGTACTCCATTATGAAAAGTATTCAATAAATAGCAGATACAATTTACTCGTTAAAATCATATTTAATTTGATTTGCCTATTTGTAATTCATGCCTACATCAGAGCTATATTTATGCACCTCAATCCGAGGCTTAGTCACCGAGAGCATTCAAAGAGAGAAAAGGAGACAGTTGCACAAAGGTGGTTAGGAATTAGCATGGCAGCTTGGAGAGGGTGAAAGAAGAGGCACCGAGGCTCACACAAAGGCTAAAAGATAACTCATGCCAAAACAGCAACAAAGTACATGACATCAGGGACGGACTGGCAACGATCCAGTGCAGTGGAGGGAGTGAGCTGGAGGAGTAATGTCTGGAGAGTCTTATCTCAACTTCAAAAGGAAAATAGTTGCAGCTACACGTTGCAGTTGTGCAAGACTCTTGAAAAGATATGGCACTCGCAACATTATTGTATATATATCGACTCAGTCTTAACTGTTTATACTAACAAATCTAGTCTTTGATCAGTCTCGTTTGACTGTTGGTGTTGCAGAATTTAGTTCTTTCATTAATCCGTCACAAGCGGCAAGTCCTGTTTTGCAAGTTTTTTATGCGAAAAAAACAGAACGGCTTACTTTAGCGTTCCCAATCACAGCTGTTTGACTCAATTCTGACTCTACTCTATAGGCCAAAGGTAACACAAATGATTTATCTGTAATTATCATGTTTTTAGCAGGTGCAGGGCCTTCTCAGCGAAAATATGTATAAGCTATTGTGGATTTAGCGCTAGCATTAGTGGAAGCATCACAATACCTATTATTTTGTTTATTTATTTATTGGTTTATTTGGTAGGGACAGTGCATGTTACTGAACATACCCACGCCGGATCCGTTGTCCCACACTTGCACACTCAAACACACTCTCATTCATCCTGGCCTATTGTACACAGGAGAATCCTACGCAGACACAGGGAGAACATGCAAACTCCACACAGAAAGGCCCCGTCTAGTCAGGTGGGAATCAAACCAGACTTCTAGCTACGTAGCACGATGTATACCGTATTATGATGATTTATGATGGAAATTGCCAGTGGGCCTACAGTAAATGGTAAATGGTCCCAACTTATATAGCGCTTTTCCATCTATAGGCACTTTACAGCAAGGAACCATTCACACTCTCATTCATGCACATATATGTCTCGCCCAAGGACACGACGACAGCGCGCAACTTCAGGAAGCAAGAACCTGCCGATCATGAGCCGGATCTGGCCGTATCTGGCCCCGGCCGCCATTGAATGGCCTGCATTAAAAGGATCAAACTACTGAATATTAGCATTTATGTGTTCAGGATTGTTTACCGTGTTTATTATCCAGTTCACCAGGTTGAAGGTTCTATTTCTTATGTTTCCTTTGTGGCATTCGCTTGAGCTGAAGAGCGTCTCAAACACAGTCGTTGTTCATTCTATACCCTGTGGTGGGTCAGCTACTATTGTCCGACTCACAGAGGCAAAGTTTCCAAACTGCATCACAATCACCTACTGCCCACTGTAGCTTACCCTCTGTATGCAACCTCGGCATCATTATGGACTCCACCCTCTCATACAAACACATCAGCAACATCACTAAAACATCCTTCTTCCACCTCCGCAACATTGCCCGCCTCCGCCCCCCCTTACCCAGGCAACAGCAGAAATCACTTCCAGACTCGACTACTGCAATAGCCTCCTCTATGGACTTCCCACCACTCATCTCCAAAAACTGCAATACATCCAGAACTCTGCCGCCCGCCTCCTCGCCCACACCCGGTTCACCCACATCACCCCCGTCCTCCAACACAGCTCCACTGGCTCCCCGTTCAATATCGGATTCAATACAAGCTCCTCCTCCCTCACCTCCAAGTCCCTCCATAACCTGGCCCCGCCCTCACCTCACTGTGCTTCTGCAACAACACCAACCCACCACCCGCCACCTCCGCTCAGCCGGCACCAACCGCCTCACCCCTATCATCCGCACTAACCGCCGGACCTTGGGGGACCGAGCCTTTGCCATCGCCGCCCCCACCCTCTGGAACTCACTCCCACAGCCCATTAGAAACTCTGACTCACTACCAAACTTCAACTCAGTACTCAAAACCCATGTTATTCCCCATGTAAAGCGTCTTTGAGTGTCCAAAAAAGCGCTATACAAGTTTGATGTATTATTATTATTATTATTATTATTTCAAGGCAGGTGAAGTGTCTTGCACAAGGAGAAGAGTCTGCACCTGTTGGAGCTGAGATTCGAACCACCAACCTTCCAGTTATACAAGACTTTCTTGTCTGAACCACGGTCGCTCCAAGGAATGATACCTTGAGAAATGCTTGTAGGGTTTTGATAGAAGTCTCGAGTTGAAAAGAGTTACAGTATTAACACCAGCAATAAGCAGATAGACTATTAGACTGGCCCGCTTTTAAATAAAACTGCCACTTCAACCACTTTAGGCCGACCTTGCACAAGCAGAGAGAGTTTGTTAATGCCACCAGGTCAACCACGCGTTTGACCACCGGATCATGCCATGACGAGGCCACGGCTCAAGAGCAGGAAGCAACCATTTATTTTTCATGTAAACTGTGTGAATTATTAACATGCTTCTGTTCTCGAAGGGCCGACTGTTTTTTTTTAAAAATGGGGTAATTGCGACCGTTGAGGAAAGGCCCCATTAAACCAATTCATATTACATTAATGATTATTACCTTTCATCAGCTTATTGGAGTTGTGCGCGTTAGAAGCTTTGACGTTTTCCACCCACAGCTATAGACTTAAGCCAGCAGTAGCAGTGGTAGCAGAGAGGCTTTGCACTCTGCTGTAATGAAATAAACATCACCTATCAAAACCAGTGACAGAAGTGGAGCACAACACGGGCTCTAACACGACCGGGAACTTTTTAATTAGACTATACACTGCAGCACTTGGGCTCCGCGTGTTCAGGCTGAGCACGGAAATGCGGTGCAAAATGGTGCATTCAGGTCTGTAGTTTGAAGACGATGTGTGTAGCAGATGCACGTAGACCGTAAACATCCTACTGTGGTGTAAAATATAAGACATTATCCACCTTATTCCTCCCCGCCCACTTTGCGGAGAATGAGGAAAAATGTTAACCACTAAAATCTGATTTTGTAAAAATGTGCAAAAGTGTTGTGTTCTTGACTTCTCCAGTCCTATGTAAACTAATAGGAGTGAAGGAGCGGTCACAAGTCATGGCGGCCCCCACGGGAACCTCCGGAATAAGGTGAATAGTTCAGAGGTCTCACATAAGCTTGAGAAGTATAGAAAGCTATTGTACAATGAAATCTGACCGATTACCGTTTTAGCAAAAGCTCATAACAATCACATTTAAAGAAGCATTTCCTCCTTTTGCACTAAATTGTGAACATGTTGATCTTAATCTCTGAACAGTGACAAAGTATCAGAGTCCCTTTACTGTAGAAATGCTTGTGGGCCGATGCAAATAATACATTATAATCCATAAGCCATAGAAAAGGCTGTGCACTGAATTCATTACTTCATTGCAGAGGCTGTCGACACAGAATGGCAACCACATCTCAGACAGTTCGAGTCAGTGCAGCTGTGGCTAAGGATTATATTATAATTTGTACAGTTTGTGATTATGATTCTAATAATGTGCACCTCATCTCAAAACCAAAGGGACAATAATCATTAAAAATTGTCACTGGTTATTTTCTTGGGTTGTGACATATTGTGCGCCTATACACTCACATGGAATAAAATGTTTGAAAGTGTTTTATTCATTGCAGATTTTCTCAGCGCTAAATACAATTCCCTCGCAAAGATTATCTCAGCGCACGCATTGTTTTTGAGCTATTTGCAAGCTAATTTACATCACTGAGTAGACCAACGTCGCTATGATTGATGGCACGAGTTGTAATTGGCATTTGAAAAATGAACACGGCTCCAGAGAAATGCTACATCTGGAGTTAGGAAAGATGTATTTACTGTATGTATCAAGACGGTTTTGTTTAAATCTTTATATGATAACTGCTACTGTAAATGTAAACATGTTTAGCAAGACGCCACCATACATACACCACGCTACACTGTTGGTTGTTAAGTCTATCTTATTACGATTTTTTTTATTTATTTTTTTATTTTTTAGACTTGTGGCAAGCTATTTGCAAAGTGCAAGAAGTCTGTCTCCCCCTGACAACAGCAGATTCGCTCACAATTGCTTGGCGTATAATTGAATTTTGAACACTACTTTGGCTGACTTCAAAGCTCCAGCATTGAGTCGGTGGAATGAAAGCAGCAGTGTGCTATCTGCAGCTCCGCAAACAATTAGCATTTGGCATTTCCCCACAGGACACATTAGTATGCACTGTGGATGCATCACGCACCAGCCCAGGCAGTATTTGCTCTCAAACAATTTTTTCTCTTTAAGTCAAAAAAATAAATAAAAAATGATCATGCGAATATGAGACTTTGTACAGCGGTATCGGAATGTTTGAATGCAATTAAACTAAATTCAAGAAAGGTGTTTGTTTGTTTCACGAAGTGCCAGAACTTGTCTTGGTTTGTTACATTCACGCTGCCTTCGATCGATCAGAACGACAGCAACGGGTAATGAATCTTTTCTTTTAAATAAATAAATAAATAAAAGCAAAATATCACACCAATCTAGAAGTCACTGAAACGGAAAATGTCAAAATGTGATAAAAACTGGGAACTGAGCTGGAAAAGACAAAGAAAGACTATTTTCTAGGTTTCTAGCGTGGGCCGGCAAGAGACATTGTCACAAAAACACTCATTCATATAAATTGATCACATTATGACTGAGGTATTGAAATCAGAAATAAACACTTTGCATTGCGCGAATCTGCAATTTGGCGAGCGTGAGTAAAGAAACTGATAAAACCTGGATAAATAAGATATTTGTTTAACCTCTTAACCCCCACCGTAACTGAGCACGTTTGTTCCAGTTTGCGGTTACCCAAATGGGAAAGCTTGTTGTCTAAATAGCAAGGAAACGGGACGTAAACGAAGACGAGGGAAAATGTCCGCCGCTAAAATCTGATGTTTAGTAGATTGATTTGTGTAAAACGTCCAATGTTCATTTGCGCCAACAGGTCAGCACCAATGGCCGCTGGCTGCTTTGCTTTGCGACGGCGACACTGGAGGCCGCCATTGCTCCGCCATTGCTGTAGTACCGCCATATAGCCGCTAGTCCCCCATTGGAATCCATTGCACTTTAGACACGTCAAAAACAAAAGCCTAATTTTTTGGAACTGTCTACAGCTAGATATTCCTCCTGTGATTACGCTGGGTTAGACACAATCAGATACATTTTACAAATCTCCTACTTAATGAGGGTCAGACTGTTAGCATTGGAGCTGCGCGAGCTACACGTCACGCAAGGGCCGAGTCTACAGTGAAGATCCCGCACTTATGCCCTTATTAGGAACATGCTTCGTCAAAGCTGGGGAGGAGGAGCCTGTAAATCCGCCATGATTTCCCCCTCGAATGTGGTCATTGTGGTAAACGGGGAGGAGTGAGTAATGACGGTCTATTAAAGAGGGGGTATTATGCTGTTTTCAATCACATAGCACCAGTCTATAGCATACTACAATGATGATGTAACCTTCTGTGGTCTGTATATGCAGTAAATTAAAATAACTGCTTGAATAAAATTGCTCTCTCAAAATGGCTGTACTGAACGTCTTGAAATAGGCCTCTGTCTCTTTAAAGAGTAACTAAACACCAAATCAAGTTTTTTTTACTGATAAACTGTCTCAATGGGTGTCTCATAGTGTTGTCCACTGGTCCTGACATTATTCTGACATTATAGCGCAAACATGTGTAAAATCCTAACTTTGGCTGAAAACGAGTGGGTTGCGCCCCTCAGGGTTAACTCTGCTACTAAATTAGAATATCCTGATTGGCTGGAGACGTGTCCACGGCCTCCACAGAACGTCATAAGCCGCACCAGCTCCACACATCGTCATCAGGTGCTGCCAATTGTCCTGCCCCTGTACCTGTGGTATATAACCAAGTCCCTCCCACGTAATCTGTCTGCTGTGATTGTGCCAATGCAAAGGCCCACACACTCACCCCCCGCATGTCACCCCCAAACTTCAGAGACCGCCTCTTTCACAGCACTTTTTGACTTTTGTTTGTGGGTAGGGAAAGGCTTTGGCACGCCCGTTTAGTTACTCTTTAAGAAGCTTTCCGACACGCCCCCTTCAGCACACTCCTGTGGCATCTAAACAACACTACTGTGCGGGAGGGGGCTCTGCTGAGCTGAGGAGCAGTGGTTGGTGGCTTGGCTGGTGACAAAAGGTCCAGAGGCGTCTCCAGGAGGTGGGGGCGTTCTTAGGAGGACTGAGGCATAGCTACACCTAAAATGGCTGCCGTTTAAGTTTTTACTGATTACTCAAAAATATGTGAATGAGCCAAGGCAACACTCCAGCATGTGTTAATGAGGAATGACATAATAAATGATATAAAGCTTAAAAAGTCGATTTTACATAATACCCCCCTTTAATAATATGTCTATGGTCAGCACTGCACTGTTTCTCTGCGAGGCCTGACAACAGCTTTTGTGAACAATTTTCTCGTGACGTCTGCAGTCCTATGTAAACCAATACGAGGGAAGGGGTGGGCAAACTTCAACGGCGGAGCCCACGGGAACTTCCGGGAAATGAGGTGAATAGGCTCCAGTCCAGAAGCTTTAAGATTTGGGTAATGCTGAACTGGAGAAAATGTGCTCGGTTAAGGCGGGAAGTAAGAGATTAACATGGTCTACTGACTGTGGGGGATGTGTCAGCCCCTGAAACTCCTGGGCTGAAATGAAGTCCCAGCCCGAATTTTTACCTTTTCAGGACGCAACGACGAGAGCTTCATAATTGCAGTCAAAATGAATTCATACTCCACACATTCTCAACTCAAGATTGTTCTTCAGGAGGATGAGTTTATAAGCACATTTCAAAATGGATTTTCCTACTATGAGTAAACAAAATCCTAACTCTCTAGCGTTTGACTTCTATTATAAGAAGATATTCAAGTTTGTATGAAGAATTACATTTTCCATGGCGTATAATTTTCTCCCAGTGATTCCCAAAGGCTTCCTGCATCGACTCTCTTTATAAATATCCCCAGGTTTGTATAGCACACGCCACGGTAAAGACGTCCTGTGGAGAGGGCGTCCCCCTTTTCCCGTCAATCAAACCTGCAAGCATGTCAGCAGCCAGTTTCATGATAAGAGCTGCAGGAATGGTACATTTTGTACAAGGAACTATCATCATTCTTATGACAATCATAGAAATATATGGCACAAACTCAACCCTATGCATTCGTTGGCAGCAATTTACAGTATTATTTAGTGTTAAGAGTTTATGGAATTTTCCCTTTTTTTTCTTCAGAAAGAAAAGGGTATAGAGCACTTTTCCATTTGCAATAGACATAGGTATTAAAGCAGTACTAAGTAACTCTTGCCCCTAGAGGCCATAAGCGCAACTGCAGGTGTGTTAGCAAGTTACGATTTTTTAACTTATTAAATGTCTTGGAGAGTAAATACTACGCTGACAGAAAAGGTGAAGGGAGAGAGGGGTGTTGTACATCCAGTTATACAATGGGAATTTTTTTTTCACTCAAACGTGGCTGTAAATACTGTTTAAAGTGGCGCTAGCTCACAGTTAGCTTTGCCCGTTAGCCTGTTAGCTTCTTCTCCGTGATTCTATTAGTGTGTATTGCTTGCTCCGCCCCGGTGGCAGTCAAGTTGCAAGCATGGTTTTCTGGCCAGAGACACCGAGGGAGATGAAAGACCCCCCAATCATCCCATTAACACTTGTATTACCCCCAGAGGAACTACGAAAAGGATTTATTAAGGTAAACACGTTACTTAGTACTGCTTTAACAATAATACTTGTTATCAGTTCACAGGCTATGTTCAGGATCATAAAAACCCAAGTAAAGACTGTAAAATGCCAATGTCTGTACAATGGTCCCGAAGTCGTGTTGAAGCTGTCTCCGTGGTTTCAGTAACTTCAGCGCCATAGCCGAAATTTAATCCAGTTATCTCAATTTATAAGCGTGATATGATGCAATGCAGCACTCCTCGCTTGTACCCAGTTTGTCTCATTTGAGAATCTGGGCTGCAGTGGCTTAGACGTCGTCTGTATAAATCGGCTGTGGCAGCTGTCGAGATGTCAGATATTGCACTCCTGATCGCTGTAACTCCGGTAAAAAAAAAAAAAAAAAATACAAATCTCACGCCTTTTTGAACTTGTTGCAAAATAGGGAGCATGAATGGAGCTTGTCTTGTCATGCACCACATACGGCTTCCGACCACAGATTGTATAAACTGTAAGCTATGACTTTCTGTTGCTCGTCTCGTCGCGTTGCATGTAAATACATTGAAGGGATTCTGTTGAGTTAAGCCAGTGTTGGTTACTGTTACTCACTCACTTTAAAAATTAGAAATCTTTCTTACGAAGCAAAGTATTTAATTACAGTGCTGCTTGGAAACACATTTTTCTTGATTCAAAACGTATTTGCATTTGGAAGCATAGGTAGCTTGCATAAAAGGGTATTGTTTAGCCCTTTCAACATGTATTCATCAGCCCCACATATACAAGGACAATGACATTTAAATCCATTCAGTGTACATTTTGCAGCACACACTAAACATGGCAGCGTATAGTGGTAAATAACAGCCGTCTTCACAAATATGTTTACCGGAATGCACTGGGGATACACGCTGTTTATTCATGCTTTATTCTGATTCTGTGGGTCTCCTGAACATAGGCTACACTTAAAGCTGCACTACCTGAATTACTCCGCTATCAAACCGTGAAAGTCGAAGGTAGTTGAGTAAAGTCGCTCAACTGTTGCTTAAATTCGTTTCTAGCTCTCACAAACCCTACCGCAAATCCCGATTGTTTACCTGAGTTACTTGAAGCCCGTTCGTAGTGATACAGAGTTGAGGCGTAAACAAGGCGGGCCGTCAATGCTAACACTGTGCTAAATTAGCCTCTGACTTCGTGGTTTACGCAGTAGGAAAATGCGATATACTTTGACACACAACAGCGCACATGGTCTGTTTTTCTTTCACAAATGTCACATATGGTGCCAAATGAATTTTACTCTACTACAAGAAAATAATTTGATTATCACAGCTTTAAGACCCACAACCATATGATTGCTGGTCCCAAGATTTCACAACGTATGGGCAAACTCATAGGCAAGTTCAGTTCTCTGTTATACATTATTCAATCAGAATCTGAGATTAAAATGTGGGCAGATATACTTGTAATATTATAAAGCATTCACTTTAACCTTTGACGTGTGTTTTACATGCATGGCGTCCTTCTATGCATTAGCTATTTTTATCCTCTGTGTTAAAAGGTCATGCTTCCCCTCATGGCTGTTGCGCTGCTCTTGGGAACATAATAGTACAGTATAACATGATGAACCATAACTGAAGGCTGGGTTATGCCCATATTGTTCTCTCTCTCTCTTTTCTCCCCACCTCTTCTTTTCCGTCTTACAGTATACTCCCCGAATTTGGCCATCCCTCTGTGCACCCGTGACTTTGGCCTTGGATGTATTATCTGCGCGCTGTGGGGCAGATAGGTGCGGGCGGGTGTCAGGTGGGGTTTTCCTCTGTGTTAATGCAGGTATCAGAGCTGCTGAAAGCCCCTCTGGTCAGGATCAGTAACCCCCCGGCGCTGCCTGTATGCACTATATGGGACTCCATTCATTCGATCTAATATTGTAGCTTTTCCAGTCTGCTGAGCCGGGCTGTAATGCCTGCCACATGTCATTACGGGCACATGCAGTCACGCGGGCAGAGATAGGGTCCTGACAGCTTTGCTTATGTACAATATTGATCTGAGCAGAAGACATCCATGCTGTAAATGGAAAGTTGTTTAGCCGGCAGTGTCCAGCAAGTGTATTACCATTACCAAATGAATTGCAAGTGATAGTAATGTGATTTATACAGTAACCTACGGGAATACTTGCATTTACTGTAGACAATGTAAACTGTATATAAACATGAGTCCACATTGACAAATCTATCAAATCTATAAATTGTCTATAGATTAAAATGAATGAATTTCTAAAGCACAAAGGACAGTTTAAGATAACAGATGACCCAGAATTCACCGACTCCCAAGTATCATCAGTGATACACATTTGAGAGCCACTGGTGACAATAAACAGACACAAATACACACACTTATTCATTGTCAGCGTGGGTGCGTATAAACTAGGGCTGGGACGATAGACCTTTTGTTGCGATACAATACGTATCCCGATACAGGAAGGTGGCCCGAAATCATACGTATCGTGATACATGTCATTATAATGAACTGCAATACTTTACCCAGAATGAATTGAATAAGGTTATAATATCAGATATAAATCAGTCAGAGATTGAGTAAAACATTTTGAAAACTGCAGCCCTAATATGAACCATGGTTGTACTTTCCAAGGACATTCAGATATAGGCCATAATTATAAAGACTGTGCTGTTTGGCTCCAAAGTGACCAGACTAATTTGTTGCAGAGTTGGAAATTAATTAGAGTGGCTAGCCAGGCAAATTATTTTATGACAGTGATGTGCTTGTGAATGCAAATGATCAATACAGTGAAAGTTTGTAAGACCATTATGTAAAATTATGCGCCATATATTTTACTGTAGTATTTCATAAACATAAAAACAAAGCCCGCTAGCACTGAACAACAAATATAGTTCTTAGGTCGTTTTCACACTGGTTAGGTTGACCTAAAGGGGCTCTCCCAACCGAGAGCTGCACTTTTGAGTCAGTGTGAAGCCGACCGCAGCAGTTTGAGCCAAACGAAACAGTCGCTCCGAGACCGGCTGTCCCGGAGCGTCCTCTGCCCCACTCTGGAGCTGAGCAGGTGTGGTGTGACGGCGGCTGACCTCGAGCCGGACTACTCTTGCTTTCATTCCTCTTTTTTGAGCAAAGAAAGGTCTGTTATAATGAATATGCACTGCATGACAGGGAGTTTGGATTTCTAGCCTACACTATGACGAGGCAAAATGGATCAACTGTACTGTGTATCAGCGCGGTACGTCTCCTCTGCCCTTCTCTGTTTCCTTTCCTTGTGCCATAAAGTGCCTTTTTCCTTGGTCTCGGGCATCAGTCCTCACCATATTTATAATTATTGTTGATGTTGATATGTAGCATCTCATTTTCGAGGGGGTCCATAGAAAATTTGACAGAAGGAAGAATTAGCACACACAGGACAGACAGCAAAAACACAACAGAATACAAACATAAGAGAAACAGCAACGAGACAATTACTTGACACAATACTGACTAAAATAACACTAAATAATAACAATAAGAGAAGACAAGACACACAGAAATGCTCCATCAACCGCCCTCCTCCCTTAGATATTTAACCATGGGAGAGAAAAATGACCAACACGTATTATCAGGGAAGGCGTCAGGCGCAGTGTTAATTTTAACATATTTTAGTTTTAGTCTTAGTCTTTTGACGAAAATGTAATTCATTTAGTCGAGATTTAGTCGACTAAAATTGCAAGTAAAGTTAGTCGACTAAATTTAAAGGGGGGGTATTATGTAAAATCGACTTTTTCAAGCTTTATATCATGTTATTATGTCATTCCCTCATTAAACACATGCCTGGAGTGTTGCCTTGGCTCATTCACATATTTTTGAGTAATCAGTAAAAACTTAGACGGCAGCCATTTTAGGTGTAGCTATGCCTCAGTCCTCCTAGGAACGCCCCCACCTCCTGGAGACGCCTCTGGACCTTTTGTCACCAGCCAAGCCACCAACCACTGCTCCTCAGCTCAGCAGAGCCCCCTCCCCGCACAGTAGTGTTGTTTAGATGCCACAGCAGTGTGCTGAAGGGGGCGTGTCGGAAAGCTTCTTAAAGAGACAGAGGCCTATTTCAAGACGTTCAGTACAGCCATTTTGAGAGAGCAATTTTATTCAAGGCAGTTATTTTAATTTACTGCACATACAGACCAACAGAAGGTTACGTCATCATTGTAGTATGCTATAGACTGGTGCTATGTGATTGAAAAAAGCATAATACCCCCCTTTAAGACAAATTTAGTCGACTTTGCATTTATGATATATATTATAATCATATTTAATCAGGTCCTCTGCTTCATGGAGCTGCTCCCACATGAACAAAGCTCAGAGCTGTTCCTTTGCCAGTGAATTTACATGATCTGAGGCTCTTTCAGATTGTCAATAGAAGTTTGGATGATTTTAGTCTCTCCTTTTCATTTTTATTTAGTCTTATTTTAGTCGACTAAAATATCTGGACATTTTAGTATAGTTTTAGTCTCATGAAAAACTTTAAATTTAGTTTTAGTTAATTTAGTTGACGAAATTAACACTGGTCAGGCGTAGAATACGTTTGGCTAACAGCTGATTGTTGTTACGTGGCTGATGGTTACTGCTTTGTGACTGCAGACTGAACCAACCTCGAAATAAATACAACTGAAACTAAAGCGGTCTCAGGTCGGCCCACAGAGCACTCCAACATGTGTGAAAACAACGTTAATCAAACACTCAGTATTTTAGCCATGTACTTATTACTTTTGTGGGCAGATTCAATTTACAATGAGAAAAAAATATCAGTTAGTCTGCGCTGCAGTCCCGCAATCTCGTGAGGCCCACTCAAGAAATGAATTGGCCACCTCGGCTCCACGCGCATTAGGGCTGTTTGATTGGAGAGTGCGCATGGTTTGGAGCGGGCATTTGAGATAACATTGTATTTTCTTCTTTGTTATTACTCACTCTAAAGCGACTCGTGTCAAAACTCAATTTACTTCTGTTATTAACAAGAGAATACCCTCAAATGGTACTTAGTGTTCGCAGACAACACACACACACATCCATATTTGTTAACATTTGTTGGGTACAAGAAAGCACAATCATACTTTTATTTTTGATCCAGTTGATAGGGAATACCTAAATATTTTGCCTCATTTGGACTTCTATACACTTCAATGGGTAATGCTATAGGATCCTTTAGAAAGACTAATTACTGCTAACGATCAAATTAAGCTCCTAATTAACATTTAAATAGGACCTTACAACAATGGATTAGTCTGGAATACTTTGTGCAAGCTCACAGTCATACCGGAGTTTTGCAGACAAGTGTTGGACATTTTGCTTCTCATCCAAGAAGCTTCATCAGCAGCACTAATGATCTCTGGCACCAGGCCGACTCTTAAAGGCCAGCGGGAGGGGTTTAACTTGTACGAGTGCTATGCTGCCATCTTAACCGTAATCTGACCTGGCTCATCAGTGTAGGCCAGATTCGGGGAACGGGACCGGGCCGTGCTGCCTTTGCTACCAGGATGCACAGAAATAGTAAATCGTTTGTACCGCGTTTTCTCCAATTTATCTTTCGCCTGTCTCTCTTGCCACGCCAATAAGCTTGCCCATAGATATATAATACAACTCCGAATAGAAAGTCGCCATAGAAATCCATTGGACTCGAGCTGGTTATATTATAGACCGAATCAGCGCAGCCAACTCCGGTACCAACTCCGCACTCAAATTCTACATTTCTTCACAACCCTCCCATATCATCTCTTATACTCTGTCCGCTCTGTTCACCTCTGGCTCCTTGCACACCTCCGTGACCCCCCATCCCCTTTGAATGCCTGTATTGATGGTGTGCCACATCAGTGTATGGGCGATTGGCCTCTGATTGATTTCTGTCATAGAGCTGGCGAGCCCTGGGAGGCTGCTCAGAGCTGCAGATAAATGATGCTGGCACCACAAAAGCAAACAAATCTGCTCTATCCATCAACCCACTTGGAGTCAGTCCTGTCTCTTCACATAAGACCACCCGTGTTTCCGATCCAATACAGCGCGCCAATGATGTTACCCCGTTTGCGCGCGTCTTTTTCTACTCTGTATTGATTTTCAGTCAGGGCTTTTTACCTTTGTGTATGCACTTTTATATACAGTCCCTTTGGGGAACAATAAGGGCCGTTTACTTTCGATCAATAAACTACAGTTCAGCTTGCCTGGCCTGGTGTAACGGTTTTAAAATGAGCAATTAGCTTTAAAGGTCCTGTCATGCTTCATCCTGTTTTTAGTATAAGTTAAAATAATGCATGTGTCTAGAAAATGGCCCTCGTGTTTAAAGTGCAACTAAATGTCAAACCAACTTTTTGCTGATGATAAACTGTATATCTGCTGTTCCCACTAAAAGTCAGTAGTAAACACATATATAGACTAAAACCGTCTAAAACCCAATGGCCGCTGGCTGCTCTGTTTTATAACTGCAACACTGGAGGCCGCCATTGCTGTAGTACCTCCATATAGCCGCTAGTCTCCCATTGAAAAGCATTGGACTTTAGACACGTTAAAAACAACTTTAACGCCTGGTTTCTATTTTTGAGCACTTTCTACGGCTACATATTCCTCCTGCGATAACGCTGGGTTAGTCACAAAAAAGAAACCAGGCTGGAAATCTCGTACTAATGAGGGTTGGACTGTTAGCATTGGAGCTGCGCGAGCTACATGTCACGCAAGGGCGGAGTCTACAGTGAAGATCCCGCCCTTATACCCTTTTTAGGAACATGCTTCGTCAGAGCAGGGGAGGAGGAGTCTGTAAATCCGCCATGATTTCCCCTCGAACGTGGTCATTATGGTAAACGGGGAGGAGTGAGGAGGAGTTGTCTATTCTTTTTAACGGTCTATGCTAAAACCGTGTGTGTACTGCCCCCTCATGGCTAAAAAGTGTACGGAATTTTGATTTCGTTAAGCACTTTTTTGTAACAGTAGAATCCCCATGTCTTGAGCACACGGCGATCTGATAAGCAGATCCTTCCCCCATCACGCCCAGCGATGGAGGAAGCGGAAGTGTAGGTTTTCTGTATTACATCCACAAATCATCAGGTGCATGCGTCATTAGCACTTAGCGCACCGTGGCTATGTCAGCTACTCGCCGTGCGGTGTGAGAATTTCAGTGTTTATTTGACGCTTTTTGTTCTTTTGACGTTTGACTTTTTTTTTTTTCCAAACAGTAAATGTGGGCGGAGTTTGGTCTTTAACCCCCACCTTAACTGAGCGCATCTTCTCCAGTTTGGCTTTACCTAAATCTAAAAGCTTCTGACTGGCGCTTACAGCCTATAGGCAACTGTAGCTAAGACCTACAAAACGGATCTAAACGGATCTTTTTTCTCACATTGTTGCCTTGTTGGCGCTCTTTTTGAAAAAACTTTTTTGTTGCATTTTTGTCATTTTATTGTCACTTTTTTGTCGCATTTTGTGACTTTTTTGTTGATTTTTGTCACTATTTTGTTGCTCTTTTGTGGCTTTTTTTTGGTCTCTTTTTGACCCTTTTTGGTTCGCTTTCATTCTCGTTTTAATCTCGTTTCATTGCTATTTTGACACTTTTTCAAGACGTTTTTAGATTTGGGTAAAGCCAAACTGGAGAAAACATGCTAGGTTCCGATGGGGGTTAAAGCAGTACTAAGTAACTCTTGTCCCTAGAGGCCATAAGCGCAACTGCAGGTGTATTAGCAAGTTACGACTTTTTAACTTATTAAATGTCTTGGAGAGTAAATACTACACTGACAGAAAAGGTGAAGGGAGAGAGGGGTGTTGTACATCCAGTTATACAATGGGAATATTTTTTTTCACTCCAACTTGGCTGTAAATACTGTTTAAAGTGGCGCTAGCTCGCAGTTAGCTTTGCCCGTTAGCCTGTTAGCTTCTTCTCCGTGATTCTATTAGTGTGTATAGCTTGCTCCGCCCCGGTGGCAGTCAAGTTGCAAGCATGGTTTTCTGGCCAGAGACACCAGGGGGAGATGAAAAACCCCCCAGGTATGGTTTCGATGAGGATACAACGTGATGACATGGTTAAAAGCTCAAAGAAGTCTTGTCAAGTACTTTCCCAGATGCTCAAAGTCGTTTTGCGCATTACTCATTCACTCTCGGGCTTTTGGCTTCGCCGCCCCCATCTGACCACCATCAATCACTCATACATTGTATCCATTGCCAAGGTGGGTGAAGCAGCAGAAAGAGACTCTTTTAAACAATCATCCATCCCAACTTCATTTTAAAAGTCCAAACTCCTGTAAAATACCGCTTACATTTCCATGAGAAACTGTGCCACATTTCGAGACCGACATGAAAACGTGCACGCACATCTTTTATGATGAAGTAACTGGCTTTTCCCCTCATCCTCTAATCCCTAAAGAGACTCTCCACGTCCGCAGAGAAATAATGATTACACAAATAAAGAGACTTAACTCTGATCAATGGGCATTTTAATTGCAACTCGGCAAATTGCATTTCGACATTTTTATTTTATTTTTTGGTGTGAGAAAGATTAATATCCACCCCAAAAGCACGCCTATTATGTAAATTTCCAGGCTTGTGGTTTTTATTCGGAAGCTCCATAGTCGAATAGCTTTGCATGATTTAGTGTGGAAATCCCTATTTATCTTGTACTGGGCTGTTAGGCAGACCCTCAGTGTGTTCTATCTGCATTAGCCAGCACTATAACTGTCCCGTATTAATTATGTGCAATGCCTGGAAGATAGAATATAATCCATGGGACAATTTGGTGTAAGCCTTAATGTTAATACAGCGCACTGTTAAATGCAGCATACATCACTGTTTAGTACACAGACCATTATCTTTATAGGCTTAGTATGCTCACTATGTTTAGGCGTATAATAACGGAGGCCCAAGATAACAGTCTTAAAAGATTAAGTTTGTTGGCAGAGCTGAACAATACTCCTCCGCTGACTGATTTTACTATCATCATTGCCCCATACTCCTTCAACATTAATCACTTCACTTTGGAGGGCCAACAACACGAACGCTTATAACTCTAAAGACTGACCGTTCTATCCCGGCTCCACAGGTGCAACAGCCCTCTCAGTCAGCCCCAGGGCTCTGTGGGTGAATGAACGGCCTCCTGTAGCACTTTATAAGCTCGCAAAACAGCTCCACTAATATGAAATGGCGCCTCTTATGAAATGATTATATTACTTTAGGGTGCTTTCACACAGCAGACTGGTACGATTGAAGACCAAAGTTGTAACAATTCAGTTGCAGTTCAGGGCTGGTATATAGTTCGCTTTCACACCACACTTTAGATCAGGGGTGGGCAAGTTTTCTTGGCGGAGGGCCGATTTCCTTCATTGTAAAAAGACTGAGGGCCAAAGCTGCCAATTTTAGCCCAAGTAAAGCACCACACTGGAAAAATTACCATCTTAAAGGAGATAAATGACTTAACATTGTTTTATTTGAGTCGGTTTGAACTAATCTAAGATAAGAAACAAATGCCAATGCCATTGCAACAAGCATAAATCCCACTTGAAATAAGACAAATTGAGTTGTACTTTCAAAAAAGATTTATGTTTCACTTGAAATGATACAAAATAATCGGAATTAAGAAAATAATTACTTTTTCCATTGGCAATAAGAGGTTTTATCTTATCTACGTACAGAACTAACCTACTCAAACTTTAGATTAAATCTCTTAATTCAAGTAGATTTATGTCATTTATTTCTTAAAATTATGATTCTTCTTCCAGTGCACTTCCTACACATGCCAGTGTTGGACACAATATGACCTAATTGTATTGACAGTGTTTCTCCCATGTTTCTCCCATTTAACTCTAAACATATTAGTACTCTCTGATGTGTGTAATAATGTTTCTCAAAACCATCAGAGGTTCTGTCCTGGAGGGCCGGATTTGCCTCCGGGCCTGACGTTTCCAACCCTTGCTTTATACGAACTGCAAACGAAATACTGGAAAAAAGAATAAAATTGCCAAGATTAGCCTCACCATTTCTGTATCTGATAAGCTTGAAAACACCTGCTGTTTTATTTCTTATTTTTTTCCTCTATGTGATAGATTTTCACCTGGCCATCTATTGGTGCTATTAATTACCGCCTCACACCTGGTTATGAACTGTCTGTTTAAACCAAAAGATGTTCGATATGCTGGGGTCCAAATATAAGTTCACGTTCACACAAGTAAAACTGCTCCAACTGCCCAAGTGTATGATTGTCAACCAGCGGCTTCTGGTCCGGACTGATGAACCATACCAAGATACACATCCACGAGGAGGTCTTGGTATGGTTCGTTAGTCCAGGCCAAAAGTCGCTGGTTGACATTCATACAAGCCCAAAGCAATCGAACTAACAAGTGAACCTTACTGTTGCAAGTAAAAGGCCGGCGTCACACTTATACAACAGGCTTCACTGCATTACCCACTTTGTCTTTGTATAGATCAATAGACCGATGTTACGTTATACATTAAAGGGATATTTCGGATTTTTGACATAGGGCCTCATTTCCTAGTTATCCAGAGTGTTGTTGACGTCTGGAGATATTTTTTTCTTAAATTCATGCAGTTCTTATATTTGAAGAGTCTAGTTGCGCTAGGCTAGGGCAAGGCTAAAGCATTTCTACGGTAACAGCTAGCCTGCATTAAAAACAGTCTGGCACACTCCACAGTGCACCTGAGGTAAATCACTTATAATGCCAGACTAACGGTATAAATGTCTGTGTCGATAGAATAATTATATTTGAGCAGCATCAGCTTCGTGGCTGTATGCTAACGCAGCGGCGGAGTGATCTGCTAGAAAATAGTCCCTCAAAATGCGGTAATTCATGTGATACAAGGTCAGTTATATTTCAAAAATTATTCTATTAACACAGACATTTATATGGGTAGTCTGGCGTTATACGTGATTTGCTGTGGAGTGTGTCAGACTGTTTTTAATGCAGGCTAGCTGTTACCATAGAAATGCTTTTGCCCTAGCCTAGCGCAACTAGGCTCTTCAAATATAAGAACTGCATGAATTTAAGAAAAACATATCTCCAGACATCAACAACACTCTGGACAACTAGGAAATGAGGCCCTATGTCAAAAATCCTGAAATATCCCTTTAAGTCTTATCTTCCGTCCTAACAAAGTATCTGACTGGACTGCTATCAGAGTATGAAGTGTAAAAGAACGATCTGGGGTTGTCATCTTGAAGAACAAAAAAAAAAACATGCCTGAAAATGAACTTCGTAGGATTCGGAGACATTTTGTAACAATCAACTAAGCCACGTACTCTGCTGCAGTGTGTTTGCCATACAAGATTAATAAAAAAGCAATTTATAGCCCTACGATGACATTGTTTTGCTCACTAATGAACAGGTCGGAAATTCAAAGGTTCAGCGGGGGAACTGCAATTAGACGTGGCAGGTATTTAGTGTCTTGCCCAAGGACACGGGCGCGTGATGGATGGCGCGCGGTGTGGAGTGTGACGCCGGAAGGCTGCGCGTTAGATCTCAGCTGTCGGCTCTTGTGGGGCTCGGCTGGTCAGGTATTGATTAAACTGTCCCCGGCCTCTCGAACAAAGACGTCGAGCATCAAGAGGAAATCCAGCACATTAAGGATGCACAGGCCTCTCTGTTGTTCTGTGGCGGTAATTTCTGCATCGGCGTGAGTTTTGTTGGCGACTTCCTGGACAGTTTGATGAGTATGTGTAGGCTAAGTACATTTTGAAAAAGCTCTCTTATTTTGGGTTGTAGTAACAGCGACTCTAGATTGTCAGTCTTCATTCTTTTTTTTTAAACTTTATGTCAATGTTTTATCCACCCTTCAACATTTTGTAAGAGGCTACAGCAATCTGCAAGGTTGGCATTACAGATAACACAAATCAAGCGTGCCCTTACACACCCCTGTTTCCTCAATATTTCTCTTGCCTGTCTTTCTCTCAACTTAATTGGTTTCTTACAAAGTGCCGTGAAATGAGGTGGACTGGCCTCTCGAACATGCCACTATTATCTCACTTTGGGTCGTGCGTTGTTTTTTTAATGTTTAGAGTGGTGAATCTACTTTGTGTCCAAATAAGCAGGTGTTACTTACTGCAGTGGCACTTTGAGGTGACAAAGGGTTCTATTTTCAGCATGTTTTCACTCCCTCCTACACATCTTAGTTGCCTATACCTTTACGTAGTCTGCCATTGTGGGCCAACCTGACCAGCATGTTTTTAGAGGTAGAGGAAACCGTAGCACCCGGAGGAAACCTGGCTGGCTGCCTCCTGGGTTTGTCCCTGTTTCAGAGCGTGGTGTCCTGCACTGGTCAGCTCCACCTCCTCCTCCTTCCTCTTCCTCCTGCGCGGCTCCCTCCGCGCCACAACAGTCTTTTACCATCTTCTGGGAAGAGCTTAGCAGTTAATTTGTATTAGCCAGAACACTAGAAGGCATGTGGCTTAGCTGTGAGTCTTGCCTGGATACCTCATTTGTCCCTTTCTTGTTTCCTGTAGCTCCTCTTGTGACGCCTCCACTGTGCTGCAGGTGTCGGCTCTTGGTGCCTCTTCAGTGTCTCAGAATGGGTTTAGCTGATAAACTATAGCTATTTACTTTTAAAATGTTGCTTTCTTCAGGACCATTCTCTAGATGTGCATTATTGGAGAGAAGCCACCGCATCTTCGTTGTGAGGATAATCTTTATGTTTTGATGAGCTTTTTTCAGTTCAGTAATGGGTTAAGATGGTCCGGTGGGGGAATGTTTAAACACACATTCAGTGTCTCTAGCAACAATACAGGCAACTGAACTACTGCCACTTCATAGATCGGTCAAATATGGAGAACAAACTTGCTGCAGCTCCCATACCTGAATGTGTCCAAACAATAACAGAGGGAGCTTTTTAGGTTTAAATTCAAATTAATACCATTTTATCCAAGTCCTTCAATGGATGAGTTTATAAGCAGCAGGTCACACAATTTTCAAAGGTGCGTATATGTTCCCCCTTTTTCTATGGACGGGGAGACCATCGATACCAGGAAAATTGGTACCTATAGCAAAAGGTTTGCTATAGATTTCCTGGTACGGCAGTTCCTCTGAAGCTTTAGGGAGCAGCGATACCATGGAGCATAGTCACTTCCAAACTTTGCTGATGCTATTCAGTTCTTCCCATTTTCAGGGTTTCCGTTGCTATTTTGACACAGAACACAAATATTTGCCAAAAAATCGAATAGGGTATAGCTTTGCCTGAGCAATAAAATGCCATGAATTAAATAAAATAACTTTTGCCCCTGAACTGTTTTACATGGGTTTTGTTTTTAAACACGCATCTAAACTTTATCTACAAAATTAAATAATACAATGAGTGACAAAACTGTTAAATAACAGTATGTAGATAACTGGCTGCAGAGCTTGATAAACTTAACCTGACCTGCTGATGAGCTTGTGTAATTTCTCGTGTATTTGAAAGAAAAAAAAAAAAAAAGTACATTACATTCGTACTCCTCAGACGCCTAATGAACAGAACTATTCCCCGCTCTCTTTCCCCTCGCTGGGCTGCTGGTCTAATTGCAGCATGAGGGACTTTGTTTCACAGAGAGCGAGCTGACGTGGGCAGTCCTCCATGTGCTCTCCAGCCCTGCTGATTATTAATCAAGCCTCCTCCTCTTCAAACGCCCAGAAACTTTTCATTTCAAGAGTTTTCATCTGCCGCCCGGGTCTGCATTAATAATACTTATGCACACACTTCACTATCAGACGCAGACAGAGCTCCCTTAAACATTCATCAGGATGCGACGGAAAAACTCCATCCGTACACCAGGCCACAGGAGCACACGCTGCTACTCTGAGCATTTCAAAACCAGCATACACATTTCTATTTATTAAAAGAAGTTGTGGTTATTTGTGACTGGGCACGTCCCACTTAAGCCAGCCCCTTTCCTTTATCCTCTCAGAATTATAATGATTGTTGATGCTCAATTTCCTGAAGCAGAAAAGATTTACAACGTAAGAATAAACGGGATAAAAGAATATTTGCTATAATAGTCACGGAAGCTGCCCATGGTAGTCCTAAAATCCTCCTCACAGTATGCGTCTCTCTTTTCGATTATTTTTTGGGGAAATTGCCACTGTATGACAAATCCAATATATATTTTTTCCTCTGTTAACTGCTTCAAACCGTCATCCTCTTTAATGATATGCCACAAACCACCATAACAACACATCATAGACAATTTCAACGAACTAGACACAGTGGCACAGACTCAATGCATCCCTTTCATAACACATCAAAAAGAGACTTTGTGTGGTTGGCTGTTGAGTACACAATACAAGTGTTAATGGGATGTTTGGGGGGTCTTTCATCTCCCCTGGTGTCTCTGGCCAGAAAACCGCAATTGCAACTTGACTGCCACCGGGTCGGAGCACCAATACACACTAATAGAATCATGAAGAAAAAGCTAACAGGCTAACGGGCAAAGCTAACTGCGGGCTAGCGCCACTTTAACAGTATTTACAGCCTAGTTTGAGTGAAAAAATATATTTCTAATGTGTAATTGGATGTACAATATCCTTCTCTCTCTCTTTTCTGTCAGCGTAGTATTTACTCTCACGGACAATTAATGAGTAAAAAAACGCAACATGCTACGACACCTGCAGTGGCGCTTATGGCCTCTAGGGTGCACGAGTTACTTTGTTCTGCTTTAACCTTCTTGACATTGTAGTCAAAGAGGAAAGAATAAATAAATAAATAAATAAATGCCTCTCCACCATGATGTTACGTGGAATACACATGTTTCAAGAAATTTACTCACAGCTTTTCCACATTTATTCTAACACCTTTTGAGGGCTCTACTTTTTCAACTAACATGCTAAAAATCTAGAGCTAGACTCATTATGCGTGACCAAACTGCTGATGTGTCCTGCTGCCACGCTGACTACCTGAAACCTCGGGGCCGGTGATAGATGATGTGCAACCCGTGTCAGCACAAACAAACGCGCAGTAATCGGTAAACAATGCGGTGTCCATTATCTCCACCCGGCAGAGCGCTCCCGGACAATATCTCCAACGCTCCGTCTCAGCTGCCTCACTCATTACACAAGGCTTACAAGGTTACTTTGGAGTGTAATAGCCCAACAGCTTTTTTTCTTTAATGACTTCCCAATATGAGACTTAGCCCACTTAAGTGCTCGAATTACCGTCAATCTTACATTAAACATGAACATTACAATACGGATGGGGAAGTAGCAGGTGTGGGACTGTTTTCTTTACAGGTAAATTCATCTCAAACACATCTTGATCACTGTCTTACATTTTGTTGATTAGTCTTATTCAAATATTCCCCTTGGCTAGGCTTCCACGTCACTGTCCCTTTAAGGACCCCCCTCCGATTGATAGGAGGAGCCTTGCATACGCAGCCATTGCAGAACTAAGAAAAGTAACTACGTATTAGAATAAAAGACATACACTTTTATGAATGGCTCAAAACGCAATTCCTCATAGTTTGTTCACCTGAGAACAACATTGTAATACGGTAAAAAGCTCTAAAAAGTCATCTTTGCATGATACACGCACTATATACACACGGCAATGTGTCATACAAGGGGGCGTGGCCTAGCCGAGGGGGAAGAAAGCCTCTCACTGATCACGTGAGGGGCACGTGATCAGTGGAGCTCCACTTTTCCACAGGAAATGACGTCACGTCCTCAGGACAACGCTGCTTAAACTAATCCAAACTAAACCTAACCCTAATCCTAAGAATAGTGGACTTTACAAAAGGCGTTATATTGAGCTTGACTTAAATAAAAGTCGCAGGGAAAAAAGTGGAGCTGACGTCATTTCTAGAGCTCCACATGTGGTCTAGAGCTCGCACATGACTCTCCACCGGCTATGCTTAGACTCTCTTGCTTTCCCCCCACTTTTAGCAGAAGTCAAGCCAAAATCGGGTCCATATGGATGTTTTATCACAGCAAATTGTTCAGTAGAAGTAATAAAATGGCACTTGTTGCTAACGTTAGCATAAGTAGCATGAAGCTAATGTAGTTCCTGGTTAGCATTGTCCGTTTTTTTTTTTTTATATCTATGGGCTGTTGAACCACTTTGCACCACTCCATGTCTCGGTATCTTTATGTAGTAGAACTATTTATTTATTTATATGTTTATAGGGACAGAACAAGAAGCATTGCTACAAAATAACCGATGCCATGTTCATAGGCCTTACAGCTAACAGCTAATTCGCAGACCTGGTCCCTAAGACACAAAAACACATAACACACCTACACAAATCATTACAATCAATACAAACACAAAAGCCAATAAAATATTATACACTTCTGTTGTGTCCACAAGTTTGATCCATTGTTTAACTTTACTTTTAAACTCGTTCAGGTCTGTTAAAGTTTTCAGATCAGCAGTATTCCAGATCTGTGGCCATTGTACTGCGAACGCCGTCTGTCCAAAAGCTGTTTTGCATCTGGCTGGTCTGCAGTCTCCACTGACAGCGCCCCAGTGATGATCCCGTGAGCTGCACATTTTTCAATCAATATATTCATATTTCAGCATGTATTAAAGTAATGTTGAAGAACTGAGAGAAACTTGTTTTTGTTTTTCTCGTCTTTGTTTTTCCCCCTCTGGATGCTTCGAACATGACCATATAAGTGATTCCAAAGATGCTGTTGTATCTATACTTTGTGGTTTTTGCTGGAGTCATCATTCACAAGCTACTGTAAAGGAATTTTGCTCAATTAAAAAGCCTTCACCCCTGAACAATAGATTAGTCTAATAATTGATCCATGCGAGAAAAGAACCAGCGCCATGGCAGGAGCATGTTTTTTTTTTGTTTTTTTTCTCTCACATTGTCTCTTAAAAGTCAGCCCAAGTCTAATTCTCCCTTTGGCCACTCTTCCTACTTCCTCTCTCCTTTTGCAATCAGTCTCCACCATTGTCTCCTCAATCTGTCATCTGACCTCCTTACCCTCTCCCTGCCAACATAATGGAGTATCTTGTAAGACAATTTCTCCGCCTCACAACTATTTTCCCATTTCCTGTATTTCTTTACCTGTTCTCTCAAAGGACTCGGGCCAAACTGCAGATGTTTTTTTTTTTTTTTTTCCCCACCCTGATCCAGGAAAGCGGCGGTAAGGGACAATTTTTACAGCCGGTTGGTAATAGCAGTTGTCAGCTCTCACAAACACTTAGCCCTCTGAACCGGCATCCTGTATGGCTTCTGTGTGATGCAACGCTGGGGCCATACATGAGCTGACCTTAACTTATAAAACATTCATGCCCTCTCCAGTGCTCGCTGGCCCATGCATCTCAATGACATAAAACCATGGCTGCTGTCGGCTGGTTTTGTTGGACGCATTTACTATGGGCAATTAAGAGTAATGCATTCTTATTATGCCTGACTCTGGAGCTTTCAACCATGTAAATACCATTTTTTCCCTGTGCGGAATGGCAAATTCCACCAAGCTGCACTGTGTTTTTAAAAGTGTATTCACCAGACTACTGTAGCTCTGGTCGTAGCGTTGTTAAAATGATATGTCCTAAAAACTTTTCTCCCATTAATTTAAGTTTGTTCCAAAGATCTTTTACGTTCCACTGTGTTTGCAAATTGGGTGTAGTGCCCAGTTCAAAACTCTTTGCATTAACACATTCCAAAACAACTCGAGGTTTCTTGTGAACAAACTCCTGTATAGCTCTACATAAACATATGCATGCAGTGATATCACGAAATCAGGACAGAATCAAACGAGGAAGATGCCAGTTATACTTTTGGATGGACTTGAGGCAGACCTATACAGACGCACAAGGTCGTCTTTTGTTTGTTATCTTCCCCGATGAGGCCCAATGAAAACTATACTGTTTAAAAATGTTTACCACGAAGGCATTGTCTGAGTCGTAATATTAATGCGACATTGGACCCTAATTAGGCTCCGGTTCATACGGCAACGAAAGCGGAACTCCCGATGCTGTCTGCACCAGCAATTACGCGACTGAGCTGTTTGTAAGAATAAAAATGAAGATGCATTAGAAAGCAGCAGGCAGCCATTTACATTGTTCACAGCAATAATGGGAGTCTGTTCAAATCCAAGTCAACATCCCGCATTAAAAAACAAAACAAACAAAGCACTTCCTCTGTTCTGCAGCTTAACAAAACGTGTTTGCACATTTTTATTTGAGTCTGGGGTTTGATTGTTGTCTTATATGGCAAGTGCAATGTAACTAATGCGATAAACAGCATGTCTCTTCTAGTTAGATATATCTCAGTTTGGCCTCTTGTTGCAACATTTCAGCTTCGACAATTGTGGGTACTTAAATTCCACATACTGCACTTTTTTCATTTGATTGACAGCGGTTTTATTTGTGGTTTTGGTTAATAGGGACGGCACATTTTAATGAACATCTGCAGCGGTTACAGTGAAATATTTTCCAGATTGGAGCAAAATTGCTAGTTTCCATCTGCTGTCCTCTCCTCACTCTTTGTGATTTGAACAAAACTATGTGCCAAATGTGTCTTTGCCTGTAAACAGAACAAAATACACACGACACCATCTCTGCCTCAAGTGACCACTTGGGCTGTGTCCGAATGTCCACCCTAGTCCCTAACCCCTCATTCACTACATAGGCCCGCACTATATAGTAGACTATATAGTCCACTGATTCTGTTGGCGATTCGGACAGAAGCCCACTACTTTCTCCGAGCTGCGTGACGTCATGCGCGCTGCGGCGTGCAGATTGTTTTCCTTTTTTTTACTGTCTGAATTTATTTATTGTTACAAATGTTTATTTTATTAAACAGAACGACAGTTTTGGCACTTTTACAGCCGTATTATTTTACATTTAAATTAAAATTAAAACTATCATAAAAAAATAAAAATAAAAAGGAAAAAAATCACTCCAGAAGACGTGCTGAAAGTAGGTCAGAGGCCGGTGTCCGGAGCGCCAGCAGAATGAGTGCACTACATCTGCTAAAAGTTCGCTAAACTCCGGGAAAAATGTATTTCTGTGATAAAGACCAACCAAACTCATGAGACAGGGGACTAATTATGGATAAATACGAGTCAGATACGTTACATTTAACGGATTTTACATGAATGGCTTGGATTATTCGAGAGGAAGCTATTGGTCATTTAATAGCTCAAGCTAAAGGGAAGCAGCTAACGCTAGCATTTTTCACCGTAACCGTTTATATTTAAGTCATTTATTCATGATAAATACACAACACACGATTGAAACAGCTGATTTCATTCAGTCGTGTTGTTTAGTTCAAAGACCTGTCGCTGTCAGGCATTTTTTCCGACTCACGCAATGCATTGTGGGCTATATTGACCCGTGTAGTGAACACCGCTGCTCACTACTTTTCAGAATGCATTGTGGGAAATTTGAGTGCACTACTTTTTCTCTCTGGACATTCGGACACGCCTACAAAATGGCGTGACCACTATATACTGTAGTGCACTATATAGGGAATAGTGTGGACATTCGGACACAGCCTTGGACTTTTTTGTTTGTTTGTCCTTGTTATTTCCCCGACCAAGTGCAAAAAAAAAAAACTGAGCAGTGTGCATTGTCCAGTCTGTGGCCTGAAAGCTTGAGTCCCCACAATTGCGACAAGTGGATGGCTCTTGAGAGTAAAGCGCCAGTGCAAAGAAAAAAAAAGAACTGACTTTCCCTTAAAATCCTTAAATCACAGACCTCAAATGGCCACTTTAAAGACAACACTGAGAGCAGCTATTGATGTGGCCCATCTAAGGATCTTTCAAAAGATCGAAGTGAACGCTTGACTGAAAGTTAAGCGCTGTGGGATTAAGTGTGGATGCTGTCGGCTCAAAAAGGTACACACATAGACTCGGTTTGATCAATACAGCTGTAAGATGGTGTGAATCTTTTACTTATGGTTAGCCGCCCCTTAAAGGCCTTTTTTTTTGTAGTGGAGTACTAGTAAAAGCAGATTTGCTGATTTGCTAATTTCATACTATATAGCATTTTTACCGATTGTAACCCAGGTAGTATGAGGAGCTCCTACTAACATTGTAAAACATGAATCAAACTTCATGAACGTGAAGAGGAGTGAGCTACACTCCCTGAACTCTCCACTTCCCCTCTCTCCTGCTCCATAATTGTCTAATTTGTTTTTGCATCAAGGGTTTGAGAGTGGCACAATTTAGTTTTTTTGTTGTGTGTTTTACAAGTACTTGAATTGACGAGAAATGAAATCAAAAAGTTGGACTTAAATATACATGAGAAATAGTCCCTGTTCCAATCAGTCAATGAACAGGTACCATTTTGAGGTCAACACTGAAATAATAGATGAATCTTTCATACAGTGACAAAGTAAACAAACAGCTAGCTTATGAGCTAAAGACAATTGAGACCTACAAATTTGTGGTCTCAATTTGTGGACCTACACATTTGAGACCTACACATTTTCTTCTGAAACACTGAAGAGGCACCAACAGCAGAAGCACAGTGGAGGCGTCACAAGATGCGCAACAGGAAATAAAAAAGGGACAAATGAGGAGGCATCCGGGCAAGACTCACAGCTAAGCCACACATGCCTTCTATTGTCCTGGCAATGGACGTTCACAGAAAAAAAAAAAAAAAACAGATTAACTGCTAAGCTCTTTCCAGAAGATGATGAAAGACTGTTGTGGGGCGGAGGGAGCTGCAGGAGGAAGAGGAAGCAGGAGGTGGAGCTGACCAGTGCAGGACACCACGCTCTGAAACAGGGACAAACCCGGGAGGCGCTGCACCGTTTCAGAGGATCAGAGGATCACTGAAGGCAGCCAGCCAAGTTTCCTCTGGGTGCTACTTAAAAGTTGGCAAGTCACACAATATTCTACGACTAGCAAACATCAAACTAAACTTGCTTGTGATTATATAATCGGCGCTCTGACGAACACGAAAAGGGCAATGTTTTGAACGCATTTCTTACTATCTCGCGACGTGAAAGCAAGAAACCTTATTTAACATCTTTTGCCACCGCGCACGACAAAAACACAACACCATGCAACCTTGAAACACTTTTTTTTACACGCGGCCTCTCTGCATTAAGTGCTGGAGTCTGCTGTTCGTGTAAGCGGTTGGCGGTGGTTGTCCCAGTTTGCCCTGCAGTGTATTCCCAGCAGGATGGATCTGAAGAAACCAGCGCGGGACACGGGCAAGACAGGGATGAGCGCGCTGATCTAAAAGACATAGACGCTCTCTGGAGGGGACGTGAAATTCTTTAACATGACCTCGCTGCTTTACTGATTCATTTGGTCGCTGCTTCTTGAATCTTTTTTGAATCTTTGAATAGCAGCTTGCAAACATTTTTGTAACAGATTTTAAGCAGTTTATAACAATCTCGATGACTTTATAAGTTCCTTGCCCGGATAACAAAGTGGGTGGTTCGTTTTTGTGAAGAGACTAACCAGAACTAGCCTGGTTTTACCATACCCTCGTACTCGTTTCGTACAGAGGGTCTGGACTTTCTCAATTGAGCTCCGTTAACAGGTGGGAGGGGTGAACTCCTTTGAAACGATTGGATCTGATTTTCCCTAGAGTTTGGTCGTGACGTATGTAATGCGCCCGTGTTGAGTGAAGCGAGCTATCATAACTCTTGGGATTATTCCTTACGTATTCTAAGGCTTCAGTTATCATTTCTGGATATTTGGGAGCCGAGCTAGAACGGATTGAAGAGCTTCCTTTACGTTCGTATCCGCCGCCATTGCCGAACTACAACCAGCAAATGCGGCGCAAATGCTTGACGTCACCGACAACACCCGCCTCCCCCGCTCGCTGAATGGTAGGTTGAAATTCAACCGATGAAACGCAGTGAGATCAAATCCAGACGTACATGCAGGGAAAAGATAATTGACCGGAGTTTACGGATGGCTAAGGCCAGGCTAAACCAGAACAGCAGCCGCAAATTTAGGGATAGTTTATTTTGAATTAGTGAGAACAAGTCCGTCTGAAATGACTGTAAAAAAAAATTGGATAGGCCAATCGTTTTATTAATATGGTAGCTCAAATAAACGCCACCTTGAACTTGGAATTGGTTTGGAAAACTCCGGCCACTTTCCCAGGAGCCTCATTACGAACCAGTGGGGCGTGGGGAAGAGTTAACGTCGCCAAACAAGCCACGCATCCAAACCAACGGTCCAACACATGCCTCTCTCATTTATTTGCCTCCAAAATGGAATAGATGTTGCAAATTCCGCTTTCTTTGCAAAAAGCCGTGACAAAGCAAAGTCAAGATCGCAGCGTCTGGTGAACTGTAACCGTTTTCATTTAGTGGGGGAATTGTGGCGACCTAAAGTAATTATGTTTGGTATAAGTCATAGCGAGATTTTCAGAAATGGTTCATCTGCACTGCGTTGTTATGCTTTTAAAACGCTCGGGCATTCGGCTCGCCTGTAGTCCGAAGCTGAAATAACTCTGTAGGTGAAGCTGTTGGTGAAGAGTCTTCCCATTCAAAGCTATGACGAAACATACAGTAATGGATAAGGAGCTTAGTATATCTTTTACACACGGGAATAACGTGTAGAGGAAAGAGGTGCTGTTTGACATGATTATAGGCTGCTTTCTTGACATCCACTCCAAGCAATAGACCCGCCCACTGAAGAGACAAAGAGGGGACAGGGGAGGACACAAGGAGAGATATGTTTAGAGCAATGCAGCATACTTTCTGCAGATATGCCATGTTGTGGTGATACTAGACAAGCAATAGAACATCTTTACAGCAGATCGACCTTATAGTTATGGACTACAGTATATGTTAGTTTAAAGCATGTATAGTGTATGTTGAGGAAGAGGAAGCATGTACATTTTAAGTTGTGGTCTAAAGTCAATGCTAACTTTTAGGGAGCAGCACTATCACGGAAATGGTGTATTGCTAGATGCACAGCTCACCAATATAATGAAGGACAGAACAAACACTACTCCACTACTAGAAAATAATGTAGGATCCGGGAACTTCCAATCTCGCCAGATCTTGGAATCCATGGGAGACCATCTGGGAATAACAGATAAATTGGTTGGAGTGGTGTGTGAGTGAAGGGGTGGTGGTGGTTCAAAGGGTCCAATAGTGCAGATGTGTGTAGCCGCACTTCTGTCAGTCTATCATGAATGTCTCACCAACGCCAAATATAGAGTGAATGATGGTTTAAGCACTTTGGGTGACTAGTGTCAAAAGACATTGAATAAACCATTAAAAGATTTTATTTTATTTTTATTTTTTTTATCGACAGTACATGCTCTGACTTCGCCTTCTGACAACTCCTCATTTTATTACGGGAGCATTTCAGGCCTGACGTCTGTCCTTTCAGTGAACTAGTGCCCTTAAAAAGAACCCTTTTGAAACACTGAAATGTTTCCAAACAAACTACGGTCAATGCAAAAGTAGGCACACAAGCACAGATGTCCATGTTGGCATGCCCACTTCCTGCACGCTGCTGTCTTCTCTTTCCGCTGAAAAGCATAACGGTGGGACAGTTTCTAAAGATAGTGAAATAAAAATAACTTCTGATCGAATATTTTATCAAGCGCAGAGGTTCGCAAACTTTTCACAAGTACCTCTCCATAGTAGTGCCTTTCCAAGTGCCAGGAAAACATAGACATACTAGAACTGCACCAGGTCAAATATTGGACTAAAACAGGCTGTTGCTTAAACGTTCGCCAAATGGTGACCAAACAATTTCGGCCTTCAAGGGGACCGCTAAACTGACTTGTTGACCTTTTTACCATTATAATAACACTGCTCCCTCGTAAGAAAAAGAAGAGAAACTATTCATTTTGTTCATAACGAAGGTGGCAGTCGTACGCCAAAGCAGCTCATTCACCCACACTGCTCCCTCCGTGCTGTGAGACGAGAGCGCTAACCGCTGCCAGTTGCCTGTCACTCTGAAACTTTGCTAGATCAAGCGTCTGTTAACGTTGCTTTGGAAATAAACTGCTGACTCACTTCTCAAAGTTCACAGTGCCGCAATCTCGTTCTCTCAGTTTTATATAATTACCCTCATGTGTTTCCTGCACATTTAGTCTTCACTCACTTGGTTCGTTATCACCAACAGCTTCTGCTCATTGTGACTTCAGAGCCAGCAGCTCCATTAAGCCACTGGTGTCCACACAGCTGTTGGGAGTGAAGTTTTCAAAATTGTATGTTTAACTCTTCTCCTCTCACTGACAATCTCCATGTGGTATGTTTCTCATGCATTTGGCATTTTTTGCATTTATTACTAACATAGCAGAAAATCGCAAAGAGACGATGCAATTTAAAGGTGCTTCAATGCTTTATTTATGCTTAAAATCACTTAAAGACTCTTAACCGTGACATTTTTGGAGTATAGTTATGGTGGTATAAGTTATGGTGTTATGCAACATGCCAGCAGAGGGTGCACGAGTGTTGTTTTTGGCAGCCCATTAAGTTTTAGTCTTAGGCTGATTCCGAAACCCTTAAATGATAGCCTCTAAGGACTACACTAGCACTAATCCTTAACCTTTCATGGGGTCAACTGTTAGAGCCCTATGCAGTTAGTGAACTTCTGCTTCAGCAGCATTTGCCCAATTCGACCGCTCTTACCCAGGGGTGGGGAGTGACATCACCAACAGCTGTTTTCTTCTTCTTTAAAGTTCAGTGCAACAAAAGTGCATGCCGCCACCTACTGTATATTGTCCAACAACAACATAGTGTCTAAATAAAGACATTTAAGGTGGGAAAAAAAGAAACATCCAAATAATCCTTGCATTTCCCTTTATTTTATCTCAACAGCTGTTTCATAAAGCTACAGTATGCAAATTAGACATGTGGCTTAAGTTTCTACTAAATGAAAGCAAAAGCACAAACTGCCTTCATTTAGGCCATTTACTGAGGAGGCTCTTTAAAACCATGTGACTGTGCTGTGATGACTCTATCATGTATTTTGTCACTTTTATAAAGTTTGGCTTGTGCAGAATCTTATTTTTTTAATTATTTTTATTATTAAATCTGCACCTGTCAATCAACAGTGGTTGCGCATGAATCAGTCAAGGGTGGGGGCAAGGGGGGTGGGGAGATTGGCGCAGTGGCTTATGGGATGGCACATAGCTCCTAATCGCCAGTGAGTTAGCATCAGAGGTCCTATGCTAAAGTGGCTATGATAGTTAGCATACAGGCCACTTTCCCTAACTCCTTCCTAACTGACAGCCCAATTCGGACGCTTCTTATCATGGCGGACGCTGATGCACATCCGGTTTGGCGTAAGACCTCTTACCAATTTAAGGGTTTGGATTCAGCCTTAGTCTTTTGGACGTTTTAGCAATGGCCACTGGCTGCTCTGCTTTGTGATGACGACACTAGGGGCCGCCATTGCTGTAGTGCCTCCATATAGCCACTGGTCCCCATTGGAATGCATTGCACTTTAGACACGTGACATCACTGTCAGACGCGTTAATATGGTTAAAAGTAAAAATAATAATAATAAGTCAATTTTATACAGTATGAGCCATTTTAAGGCATTAAAGAAAAAGCAACAAAATAACAGAAACATATACAGTGGTTACTAACTTACTTACTTACTTGTTCGAGAAACACTATTGCTATACAGAATATAGTGTAATATTAATACTATAGCTATTCTTACTATACATATAATAATGTGTTTTTCATGCACTTTCGCAACAGCAACACAAAATAAAGCCAGCATTTGCTTTACCCCACTGTACCCGTAGTATATCAACATCTGCCAACACCTGAGTATTTGTGCAAACTATATGACAACAACAGAAATGGATGTGTATGGCAAAAACGTTGCCAGGTTGTTGTAGATGTAATTATGTGATAACATTTCTGACATATTTTGGCAGAGAAGCTGTAAGCATGCAGGAGACTTTACATGGCTGCTGGCCCACTTTGTTGAAGTTTAATCCAAACACGATACTTTTTTTCATATTGAGAGAATACCAGCCATATAGAGAAACTTTTCATTGTCAAGCGAGTAACAAATATTCCTCAAGGTACTTTTCATGAATGCCACAGGAAAGACTGTGACCTGCCAGCCTCTAATCATACCAAGTTTATTTACTTTCAGATGCAAGACAGTGTAGCCGTCTCATAAAAGGGCTGTTAACTGGGAAAGTAGTTACTGAGCACTGAGAATGCTTTGAAGTTAATCTTGTGCCCATTTAAAGGCGCTATATCTTGTGCATTATTCAGGTGTTGTAAATAGTTTTTGATTGATGTGTCAATCAAGAAGCAGAGATTGGCTTCTATTGGGAAAATACTTTAGACAAGGAAATAGCACTAAATTCAAGGACACAGCTCATAAAGTCAATCTAACATGATATGTCCCTGTTAAACATATTTCTGAGAAAAATGATCTGGCAGATTGATGAAAACAAGTTTACAAAAGGAGTGCTGAAAATGGTGTCTGGAAACAGAGGAGCACCGCTAAAACATGGATTTTATGTGTTTTAAGCTCTTGGGGAAATGGGTTCAAAATGCAGGATTACTCTAACATGCACAAATGAAACAAAGGAACAATATGCTGCAGTTTAAGCTCAAAAACTATGGGTCCTTTCAAGCTGTGTTTGTATTCTGAAGACTCATCCGATTCTATTTATGCTCTACTCTGCACAGTCTACCCTATACCTTTGTACAAAATAGAATATGCAGATTTTCTGTTTGTTTGGTATACAACAACAAAGGCAAAGCTGAATCTTTTACCCAGGTGTCTACATTTGAATAAACTCTTACAGAAGTACTCCTACTCTCTCTCTCTCGCTGTCTGTCTTTCATACACACATTTGTGGTAAACATCTCCGGCAGTTTTAAAGCGACTCAAGCTCACAGTTTGTCAGTCTCTCCAGGTGAGCCCCACTGTTCCACAACACTGTAATTGTGTTGTGATAAGCCCAGATGGTGTCGAGGGGGGGCCTATGATCCTCTGCCTCCCTGCATGAGTTCAGACTTTAGTTACGGCACCTGACAGATGTACGCGTCTAAAGCAGCAGAAAAAGGCTGCGGCAACTCCCGAGTCTGAGGAGTGCATTCAATGATTAGTGGAAAAATGTTGGCAAAGCAAACATTCACAGTTAGTTTTCAACACAAAAGTTACTGCTCTTTGGCAAAAGTACCATACACTATGCCAATATGTTTCAGTGATACGTTGCTATTAGTTGTGACCATGGAGTTAATAAATAAAACCTCAATCAGTGAAAAAAAGGTGTTTCTTCTTGCGACCGTCATCAAAACCCAAAATACGCACAGCAGGTGAATTCACTAGTTCTGGCAAAACATAGCTCAAGATCTGAAGAATGGTCCTTTTCTCTAACATTTTATCCTTCACATTATCCTTTCGAATCCTCTTCTGCAAGATATACTGTATTTAACCGTTGAGTAATGTCTCCCTTTTATTTGTGCAAGTATTGATGATATTCAATGTGACAAGCCTCTCGTTTTCCCTACTAATTTCCTACTTTCAAGGATTAACGATTGATAAGTATAGCAATTTGTCTTTTTCCCACCCTCCTCTCCCCTGCGTCCTCAATAACTCCTTGTCCTCCTTCCGTATTGATAATCTCCTCCTCTTGTTTATTTTTTTTATTTTTTCGAGATCTCCAACATTGCACTCTAAACTAACTGTTCCTCATCTACTCTTCGTCTTCTAGTTCTCAGTACTTATCCAGGCCGTGTCTGCCGATAGCGGCTATAACATCAAGGCTAACTGAAGAAATGTTCAAAGTTCTTCTCAGTCTGGATGACATAAACACTGGTTTTACTATTTATTTTCCAAATAACCACACACAGAAGAGTTATACACAAACACGTGGTGAAGCTCATTCCTCTCGAAGGAGGAGACGCATGTTGCGCGCGTCACCAGCTGTGTCACGGATCATCGCATCAAACAGCCGCCACACAGCACAAATGTGCAAATAAGAAGCTCTTCTCGAATGAGCCGTCTGGTAGCCGTCTGAACGAGTATGTTTGTGAAAGGCTCAAGTGGATTTAGTGTTTGACTGCACTTTGGCAGTCTCACACCAAGACAGTCCCGGTTTTACTTCCTAGGCCAGGTAGGGTCTTTCTGTGTGGAGTAGACATCGATATATGGATTAAAGAGGGGGTATTATGCTTTTTCAATCACATAGCACCAGTCTATAGCATACTACAATGATGACGTAACCTTCTGTTGGTCTGTATATGCAGTAAATTAAAATAACTGCCTTGAATAAAATTGCTCTCTCAAAATGGCTGTACTGAACGTCTTGAAATAGGCCTCTGTCTCTTTAAGAAGCTTTCCAACACGCCCCTTCAGCACACTGCTGTGGCATCTAAACAACACTACTGTGCGGGGAGGGGCTCTGCTGAGCTGAGGAGCAGTGGTTGGTGGCTTGGCTGGTGACGAAAGGTCCAGAGGCGTCTCCAAGAGGTGGGGCGTTCTTAGGAGGACTGAGGCATAGCTACACCTAAAATGGCTGCCGTCTAAGTTTTTACTGATTACTCAAAAATATGTGAATGAGCCAAGGCAACACTCCAGGCATGTGTTTAATGAGGGAATGACATAATAACATGATATAAAGCTTGAAAAAGTCGATTTTACATAATACCCCCCTTTAAAGTTAGTATGTATGGGTAGGTTAGTGATAGGGATGTCTGCCCCCGGAGCCAAAACACTGGTGGTGGTAAGGGAGACCGGTAAGGATTTTGCAGTGTGAAGCCGTGGATAGAAGAGGCAGTGAAGGGGTCGAGGTGGGTCACAGCACAGCTGGGAAGCGGATGAGCCATGAATGCTGGAAGCTTAAACGCAGGTGATGATTGAGTCTGATGAAGGTGTGACTCTGCGCTGATAGGCTGAGGTGGAGGTGTGACCCTTGCAGACACGATCATTGGCTGGAAATAGGTGACACTAAAATTAGTCTTCCAGGTGGGATTTACGCCTAGGCTTAATCATTCAGATAAGCGCTCCTGGCCAAACAATCCCTACACATAGACAATAAAGTCTCCCTTATCTAAGCTTTACACTGGGTTTGCACTTTCTAAATGCTGATTGCAGTCTGCGCCGCTGACTGTGTTCACTTGGGCGTTTGAAGACGTTCTGGCGGCAGATGTCGGCTCCCGTTGGTAAGACTCAGACTCAGCGGACAACCAGGAAATGGAGCTGTCTCCAGTCACTGCCCCCTCTGAGGTTCTGTCAGCCATATGCCGGCAGTAATTGAGATTGCGTTTTCCAACTTTCTCCACCAAAATGTCAAGTTGCCTTTTCCCCGCCGCATCTCTAATCTGCTAATTGGCGCGGCTCTAGCCATTACCTGAATCCGCGATGGGCCAGATCGATCTGAGCTACAGCGCTAAACGACGCATCCTGCTGCGCCTCTTTCTCTCTGCCCAAATTCATTTTATTCCCAGTTTGCTGTTTAAGTTCCGGCTATCCAAGGTAACACTCACTCCTCCAACATCTCCTCGATCTGTCTTTATTACAACCTACTTTTCATTTCGAGGTCTTTCACCCTTAATTCATACTCGAAACAGTAAGCAACGTTTGCAAAATGCCCCGCCGCGCTTGGTCGGCTTAGCTGTAATCAATGGGCGCCCAGTTCTCAATCAATGCCACTAATTTAGCGCCACTGGGTACCATGGCAGCGAAATGATCCATTATTCAGCGCGTGTGCCACTGTAGGACTCAGTGAGGCCTGCGTGATGAACAGCCCGTTAATGGACTTTGATGAAAGACGTGAATGAGGAGAACATCGAGCGCCAGAAATAATTAGAAATGGGAAAGAGAGGGACAGCACATGTGACGATAGACTCAGCTGTCATGGAGCGAAGTTTAGAAAATTGGACTGTGCGAACATGGCAGAGCGGGGTGTTGTGAGTAAAAGACATGAACATAAAAAAACAAGAAAAAAAAACAAGACAAGACCACAAATGTCTTTCTGTAGAGTAAAATCACAAGACATAATGTTGAAAAATGGGCAAGTAACCGACAGGATTTTTTTTTTCTGTCTTCTTGCTTTACATTTATATGAATTAAACGTAAATGACCACTGACCTACACAAAGTATTGAATCATCTCGTTTTTGAGGGGGTCCTCAGATAACAGAGGGGCAGAGTAATGCTTTTTTGCAGTATAAAAGTACAAAACATTGTTGCAAAACACTCACAGCTCACACACAAATGAATTATGAGAGAAAACTTTTTATGCCATAATTGAGGTTTGACCCTGTTATAATTAGAGTTTACCAATTTAATGTCAATTCTGTACATCATCACTTCGTTTCTCCTGCTGCCATGGTTTTTTATTTTATTTTATTTATTGGTTTATTTGGTCGGGACAGTGCATGTTAATGAACATACATGGGTCTCATGCATGTAAACAAGCCACACCGGATTGTTGCTTTGGGCTAATTTGCATCCGTTGTCCCCGATACGCACTCTCAAACACACTCACAATCATCCTGGCCTATTGTACATGTTTTTAGTGGTAGGGGAAACCGGAGTACCCGGAGGAAACCTACGCAGACACGGGGAGAACATGCAAACTCCACACAGAAAGGCCCCATACGTGAAAAAAGAAAGCTTGCGTTGTATATCATTTGTACTGCTTCTACCAGCAGAGGGCGCTCCAGGCCAGTTCAAAATGCACACACAAACACAGTTTATTTAAAAAAATATTAAATATTATTGCTGAGATACCCAATCGAAAGTCTTATAAGTTACAATTGGGCCCTCTAAAACCTTATGATCCAAACAACATTTCAGTCTTATGTACCGTTTCCAACTCACTGTTCATTTTATTTTACTGTGGTCAGGGCTTTCAGTCTCACACGGGCTTTAGCGAAGCCTTAGTTCTCTAACCATGTCTGTTGCAACGTCTTAAATCTGGATTATGCGCGCGAGAGCCCATCTGGAAACAGTAAAAAAAAAAAAAAACACACACAAAGATACTTAACGACTTTGAATGGCGCCATCCCATTCCTTATAACCCATTTCTTTTGGTCGACTAAGCAAACGAGTGGCACCATCACCATAACATCAGCCCCATGATCTCACACTTTAACGGCATTCATTTTGAGACTCGCACCAACTCACTGCAATATTATAAACATTCTACTGCTTTTTTTTTTTTTAAGCTGTCCATTTGAAAGAAGGTATACTTATAGCCAACTGTGCCGATGTACTGTACTGCTCGGCCCAGTGTCGCGCCTTGAGTTTCTCGCATGCAGAGTCGGAAATGACAGAAATCCCCTGGAGTAAAATTACACATGGGTTGAAAATCGAAATTGAGGCTTGTGGGGAGAGAGAGAGAGAGGGTACCGCCAGATTATTCGCACCCCCCTTAAGCTTTCCGGAAAATGAAGACAATCAGGGATTTCTCTCTGGCATAGGCACAACTTCATACAGTTCCGTCATGGTCCACCAAATACAGGCAAACAACAATAATAGATGATGGATGCTGGCTTTCATAGGAGGATGAGGAACAGTCGATGCGAGATGAGAAGGGCAAAGTTCATCAATACTTTTACTTTTTGTCTTTCAAACAAATCTCCTGCCACTGATTCAACTTAACAATGTTCAAAACCAGCACCACAGCATGGGTCTGAACCTTCTGTTTCCAAATCACTGCAAAACACTTAAAACATTATCAGTACTTCATTCCTAATCCTATCCATCCTTGTCATAAACAAATGAATTTGTATACATCTTCCGCTCTGCTAGTTCCACATTTCATCTGCCTCTGACTAATACAGAAATCATTATGGGGATTGTCAGTTCGAGTTCAGCATATTTACCAAGCAGCGTGGCAACAATATTACTTTCCAAATCCACATATTCATAAAAGTATCAAAAAAATGGCCTGGCATTTGGCGCCGACATTTTGAATTATTACCCAATATGCCAAAGGGTTATTTAAATGCCAACCCAATATGACAACAATAAATTAACCATACTGAGTCTGTAATCTCTGAGAGGCAGAAAAACATTTTTGCCTTTTTTATTTCGATTTGCAAAAAAAACGTCAATCATCGCAGCGTGAACAGGAAACTATACACATCTAAAGTCTAACCATTCTCACCGGGAAGCTAAGAATAGTCGGGAGCTTTATTTAGCGCTCGCTTTTAATTAGGACATCTTCTGTTTTAGCCTGCAACTGTGAGTGCACTTTCCTACAAAAATCCCTCCCCAATTAAAACACATAGTACAACCACCCTTGAAGCTCCCCTGGGTATAGTCTCGCTCAGCCTCATGCGCCTCGTCGATGTCACCCAGCGCAAATAGATAATCACGTTTTGAGGCAGGAGTGTGATATTACAGCCCTAAATGGGTGCCTGTCCATTATTCCAAGTACACTGGGGTTAATCACAGTCTATGCAGCCCTTAGTGCCGATCCAAACGCTCCTCAAGCACAGCGAAAGCAAAGTCACTTTCATGGGACGGAGCAGGATCACCTGTCAGAATAATAATGGCCTTTAAACTTCTCTGAGAACGCTCTTCGTGGAGTTGCCGTCAAAGCAAAAGCAGCTGGGATGTTTTTGGTGACACAGTGGTTGAGTAGGTCCCAAATTTGAATCCAGACTGTGATCTAGCTGAAAGCATACAGGTTTACCCCCCAGCTATGTACTCCTGGCCATGAACCTACAGAGGATTGGAGATGGTTACACCGCCACTACTTCAGTCAGGCTGTTTAGAGGCATTGGCAGAAAAAGGGAACAAAAATGGTCAGATTTGCCTGTACGCCTGCATTTTCGGTATTCTCTTAACTGAAAATGCTCTGGCACATTCTCTAGCTTCATGTTTCTGCGTGAGTTGCCTTCCCTCACTTTGGTCGTGTGAAAAATACTGCTCAATAGGATACTTCTAATTTGCAAGTGGCTACCCACACAGAGAAAAGATGAAAGGATGGGAGATCAGAGACTAAAAAGTCAACAATGATTTGGCTCAAAAAGATTAGAAATGTGCACAATATTCTGTAGTCTTCATCAATTAAAACAAATTATAATACGGCTCTTCACAATGCAAGTAGAACGCTCCATTGATTTGAATGTGATTTCCCAACGTTCTACTGGTCATTATTTTCTGCTAGAAGACATCTGAAAAAATAATGACCGCTGCCAATGGCAACGGAGTTCGTGCTTGTAATACAGGTCTTTCATATCACTCCGCAAGTAGTAGTAGCGGACAGGCGGACGCTATCTCTGTCCCTGTCCCTGTGAGAGAAGTTAACAGGACTTTCAACTTACGCAGAGATTCACCACCATTCCTCCTCTCTAACTGCACCTTCAACTAAGGAGCTAGGCTAGCAATAAGTAGCTAGCCTCGCTGCTACTAGCCTAGCCACACTGCCTGGAATCACAACAAAGGTTGCCAATAAACCTTTCTGCCTTCATAAAAGTGTATGAAGTTTATTTGTGTGTGTACAGTTGGCAAACAGCCGTATAATAAGCGGGATAATGTATAGAACGCCGGTCATTATCGGGAAAATAATTACCGACAGAGCAAAACAAGACCCCTCCGCGACGCGTCCAGTTCGCCCTGACAGTACTTATTTTCCCCATAATGACCGGCGTTCTATTATCCGTTACATAAACTAGCTACAGCTTTTCTCAAAGAAATAATGACTCCAAGCTCCTGTAGATTGTCTCTTATTTGTACAATTGAGTTAAATCTGGTTTCGACTCTAGAGGCACATCTTCAAAAAATATGATCTCAAATTTCCTTCCCACCGCTTTGACAGAATACAGATTTGTATTTCTCACAGTGTTAGACACATTTATCCCTCACATTATCCCGGGATGCCTGTCGTAACTGTGTTTGGTGGTGAATAGGTAAACAGATGGGGGATGTCTGGCTCAGGCTGAAGGATGGAGGGGCCTTATTCAGAGGACACCGCGCAGACAGTGATGGACACTCTGATATTGGCTCCTAATCTTTTCTGCAGCTCATGACTCGAGCCGTGTCCCACGCACTCCTCGAATCGACGCCCGTCCCGGCTTCTATTTATCTCTTCTTGGTCGGACCCATCTTGGATTGGTGTGAACTGTCAAGTATTGGGTGGCGCTCCTTATTTGCACACAAACAAAAGATCTAATCATTGCTCGTAAAAGGACGAATCAGAGTGAAATGTTGCATGCTGATAGTCCTAACCGCAGAGGGGATTCAATTATGTATGTTTTTAGTGGTAGGGAAAAACAGAGCGCCCAGAGGAAACCTACGCAGACAAGGGGAAAACGTCCAACCATGAAATCCAGGACCTTCTTCCTGTGGGAGGTACAGTATCAACCACTTAAATCACAATCAATCACTTAAAGGGGGGGTATTATGTAAAATCGACTTTTTCAAGCTTTATATCATGTTATTATGTCATTCCCTCATTAAAAACATGCCTGGAGTGTTGCCTTGGCTCATTCACATATTTTTGAGTAATCAGTAAAAACTTAGACGGCAGCCATTTTAGGTGTAGCTATGCCTCAGTCCTCCTAGGAACGCCCCCACCTCCTGGAGACGCCTCTGGACCTTTCGTCACCAGCCAAGCCACCAACCACTGCTCCTCAGCTCAGCAGAGCCCCCTCCCCGCACAGTAGTGTTGTTTAGATGCCACAGCAGTGTGCTGAAGGGGGCGTGTCGGAAAGCTTCTTAAAGAGACAGAGGCCTATTTCAAGACGTTCAGTACAGCCATTTTGAGAGAGCAATTTTATTCAAGGCAGTTATTTTAATTTACTGCACATACAGACCAACAGAAGGTTACGTCATGATTGTAGTATGCTATAGACTGGTGCTATGTGATTGAAAAAAGCATAATACCCCTCTTTAAAACAAAAGTGACTACACAGGAGCGCAAATAGTAGCTTTGTATCTTGGTGAGTGACAGACTTTATACTCGGTTTACTCTCTAAAGTGAAGGGCTACTCAATTTCCATTACAGGCTGATTAAAACTGCAGATACACTGATAATAGATTATAGCTCGTGACCGGACGAACTTCACGAACTTCACGTTTATACTTTAGAGTGGAGAGAGAACAGTGCTACCTATTACCTCCTGGCGCTATTGTTCTCCACGCTGCTATTCTCCTTGTCCTTGCACATCATGACTATAATCATTCAGATCAAACCGACAGTGGAGTGAAGGACACATGGGGGTGGGTGGGGGGAAGGATAATGGGTAACAAGCCCAAAATCAAATAGACTGGTGCTGGATTCTGTGCGAAAATCCGCCGCCGTGTTCGTTCTCGGTTCTTGGCATTGTCGGTGTTTGCTTGTTGTGCTGTTTGTCCATCTGGATACATTCACGCGGCAGCAGAAAAGCCACTGTTCCGAGCGCGTTTAGATTGAATTGTTTCCAAAAAGATAAAGCCCGAGTACACGAAAGCTGCTGCTCAGTTCACTGCAGTTTGTGTGAGGTCGAGTTGAGTGCGAGCGCAAATAGGTTTCAAATTTAGAAATATCCGTACGATGCTCTATAATAAAGGCTTTATTTTTGTTGGAGACATTTTTTCTCAAGAGTAACATTTCTTTCGGTTGCTTTTTTGTCTCTTTTTTGCCACGTTTTTTGTTTACAGTCTATAACCCTGTGCAATGTCTCATTCGAAAGGTAAGACCTTCTAGTTTCTGAAAACATGTGTAAGAAATATGTGTAAGATCTGTGAGGTGAATGGCAGGTAACAGAATGTTATAGAGTATGGTTACTTGAAATCCTATCACTCAAGTACACGTTAAAAGTACTATGTGATAAAACGAAAAAGTTACTAATGTTACCACCAATCAACCTCTTTGACTGCTAAGACCTATAACCAAAATAGCTGATTGACCCTGTTGAATATTTCTATATATGTTTTTGTCATAATAAGCTTTAATGATTATATGAAATTGTGTTGATTGTAATCTATGCTTTTGGGGTGATTTGAATTGAATTGCTGTATTGTTGTCCTTACTCTTGGAATCCACTGGGGGACAGTGTGTTATAATGCGGAGTCAGATCGCGCATCAGAAGAAGCATTCCAAGGACACTGATTGGTTCTTCAACAAGTAGCCGCCTACTTCCTGTGTCTATAAAAGGCCAGGATACGGAGCCGCACCCCCTCTTGCCCCGCTGCATCCCTCGCTGCCCACTGAGCACCATCATGTAGCCTTTAGCATAGCTTTTGTTTTAGATTGTAAATTCAGGGAATAAAATAATGATTTTGATTTTAATAGAACGAGCCTACAATTCTTTTTCATCCATTTTTGAACACAACAACCCTCGCAGAAGTTGTCTAATATACTGTAGCTTTGTTTTTGACTCTTTAAAATAACTCCATAAATTCAGGCCGACTGTTTGAAAAATTAACAGGATTTATGTTTTTTTACAGACGGTTCAATTTATCTGGATTAATGAGCAAGCAGAACGACCGTGAGGCAAAGTGACATGAACAAACCTGATATAAATTCAGATGTTTTCTTTTATTGGTGTCGACGTTGCCACTTTCCCCTTGATGAAAATTGCTCTGTATTGTGTTGCTGTATTATGTTTGTGGACATCTCTGCATTCTAATAAAAACATTGTTTTAAATTTAAAAAATTACGTGAACATTTTTGCAACAGCTGGACAGAGCCAAGGTCAATACTGTTTTCATTAAAAGCCTGCTCACAGTGAAAATGTATTTAGCATTGATTTAAGTGAACAAACTAAGACCAGCTGGCCAATAGACACAGATACATGATGTTGTACACATGTAATGAGCAAATGTTGATGGTCCTTCAGCTGAACAGTGTAGCTGTGATGTCAAAACCGCATCTCCTCCACATCTTAAATGAGTTAAAGGGGGGGTATTATGTAAAATCGACTTTTTCAAGCTTCATATCATGTTATTATGTCATTCCCTCATTAAACACATGCCTGGAGTGTTGCCTTGGCTCATTCACATATTTTGAGTAATCAGTAAAAACTTAGACGGCAGCCATTTTAGGTGTAGCTATGCCTCAGTCCTCCTAGGAACGCCCCCACCTCCTGGAGACGCCTCTGGACCTTTTGTCACCAGCCAAGCCACCAACCACTGCTCCTCAACCAACCACTGCTCCTCAGCTCAGCAGAGCCCCCTCCCCGCACAGTAGTGTTGTTTAGATGCCACAGCAGTGTGCTGAAGGGGGCGTGTCGGAAAGCTTCTTAAAGAGACAGAGGCCTATTTCAAGACGTTCAGTACAGCCATTTTGAGAGAGCAATTTTATTCAAGGCAGTTATTTTAATTTACTGCATATACAGAGCAACAGAAGGTTACGTCATCATTGTAGTATGCTATAGACTGGTGCTATGTGATTGAAAAAAGCATAATACCCCCTCTTTAGCTATAGGTTTATCACCATTCAACTGAGCTGCACTCCGCCATGATTTCTCCCTTGAACGTAGAAATTGTGGCAAACAATTAGTTCTGCTTTAAAGGACAACACAAATGTTATTGCACTGTTGGGGGAAAAAAAATCAGGTAAGGCCTTTAATATGTCAGGTTTACCATAATTGATATCTGGTTCATAATCACTTTGGGGAGCAATGCGTTCATTTGGTATTTTCATCTTGGCAGATCTAGTCCATGACAAAGCCTCAAGCATCATAATATAATATATAGATGTTGTTATTTTTTAACCTAAATTCATTAAACGTGTTTAGTCGGAAAAGCTTGCACCGGGCTGTGTTTCAGATAAAGCTGGTGACAGAGGCATAGATGAACACCTCACTTTCCGCTAAGACAAAAGTGTCATGAATATCAAAGCCGCAGGGGCACTAAGAGGAATAAAAGGTATAGCATTGGATTGCCGCTGTGAGCTTTGAGCTATGCCTATCATGCGACTTTGTTTATTTCAAGTCGCTGGAAGAAGATCCAGGATTCGATTCCCAGATGGCGATGATGGCGTTTGTGGCGTTTGTTGTAGTGTTGAACGCTGTCGAACATATAACATTATAACATGAGTGCATAGTGACAAATAAACCGCTTCATCTCGTATTGTTTTGACTTGCACTGAGATGTAATTCCAACGGTACGAAACTGAATGCAGCCTTCCCTTTAATTGCTAAATTAGAGTTATTTTGTCAGTGAAGTTGTTCGTTGTCTTCATTCACAATCTCCCAACGCAATAAATGAAGAGGAACACAGTTTAGTAAATCCATTAAAAGATAGTACATGCGCTACTTCCAGACTGCGCTTTGGCTGCTTCAAAACAAAGTGCGTTTAAATATGAATAAATTAGTGAAAACTGATGGTTATGTCCGCTGAATAATAATTTACATAAACCCACCATGCCCCCTTTTAAAAGTTAACACATCAGAGCTCCACATCAAACACTTTTAAAGATACCAACTCGCTGCGATAAAAAATAAACAGCCCGGCTTCGAGAGGCTCTGATTGGGCTAAATGACTTTGGCGATGCAACCCGGGTTTCAAAGGCGAGACGTGGTAATAGTCTTTCCGGAGGCTGCAAGTGGCGAATGATGTTGGGGAGATAGGGACATGGAACTGCTCCTCCATGAGTTAGAGACCAGGAGGTAAGCGAAAGAATGTGCAGAACAGGGCAAGAAATTCTGTCAAAAATAGGAGTAAAAACCCAAACGGGTGTGTGTGCTGATGAGGCAGCTCAGATCTGCAGGAGGGGAACACACCACACACACACACACACACACACACACACACACACACACTGCTCCAGACCACAAATATGATATCCTATAGCAGCCGTACATACAGGCAGAGATGAGCGGGACGGCTAATGGCTGGTGGCTGAATCACTGAATTAATCATCTGTCAGAGTAGATTCCTTAGCTTGCACACGTCCTAGAGCTCTGCGTAATTGAACTTGTGTCATTAATTTGCAGCCTATATGTTAATGCACTTTCACTTCTTACTCTAAATTTGGAAATATGCTTTACACTTAGCAGACAAAGGAACTATGTGAAAAAATATTATGAAACAGATGGGGGAGGCAATATTGCAATGGCATCATATTTTTCTTTGAGCTCCAGTTTTGATGTGTTGTAATTAGGGCCCGACCCGATATATCGGCCGGTCAATACATCGGGGGCGACAGTGGTGCAGTTGGTATAACGGGTCGTCTCATGATCGGAAGGTCGGGGGTTCGAATCCCAGCTCCTGAAGATGCACTGTGGTCATGTCCTTGGGCAAGACACTTCACCCACGTTGCCTCCAGTGTCTTTGTATGCATTGGCCTATGAATGAGAGAGTGGATGGGTGAGTGGTTCCTTGCTGTAAAGCGCTTTTGGGCCTAATGAAGGTAGAAAAGTTGAGAGCATTTACTGTTTTACTATTACCATACATCGGGTCAATATTTGGGTATTTTCAATATTGGTTATCGTAGGGCCGGGCAATTAATCGAATTTTAATCTAATTGCGATTTAATAGAGGTCGATCGATAATCGCGTGGTGTGTTTTAATCAAAGAGAATTGGCCAGTTCTGTCGCATTCTGGAAAAAAATATGGACGGCGCAATGCTGCAGCGCCTGTCAGATCAATCCCAGGGAATACTCGGCCCAAACAAACAGGAAGCAAGAGGAGAGGACCTGGTGATTTTAAGTGTAAAATCATCTGCAAAAGTCCGCTAACTCGTCTAAGGCTACGTTCATAGAGGAAAACTATCAATTGCTGTTTGGAGCATGTGGACTATTTTTGAGGCCGCAGCCGGGGATTAGCTGGACTTCTAGCGGTGAATTGTAAGTTTGATCATATTTTTACTTATAAATGCACTGTTTACAAGTATTTCTTTATGTACATAGTAAGCGCTTCACTCTGTAAGTCGTGTCTTTGTGATGCTTTGCATAAACACAAACCAAGCGCTAACTCTCGCTGTCTGCTTCTTCAAACATTCCACTTTTTTGTGTCTCCTTTGCAGATGTTTGCGGGGTTGTTGTGTGGGGATGTTGTACTGTGAGGCTAGAAGTGTGGAGTTTGTTTTTGCTGCTGAGTTAGCTGCAGTTTTCAGTTTGGCTGCATCATCTGTTTACTTGCTAGTCCAGGAAAGGCCACATTTATTGTTGTTGTTCTTTCGCCTTAAAACAAAAACAAAAAAATCGATCGAAAATCGAGATCAATCAATATGGGGAAAATTAATGTGATTTTTTTTTTTTTCAAAATCGCCCAGCCCTTATGTTATTGGCTGATATCGCCCGATAAAAAGGCTGATATCTCCGGTACCAAAAGAGCTCAGTCAGAGCTTTAAAATTAGTCCTCCCACAACTTCCTCAGGGAGCGGAGAAACTTTACGGTGAAAATCGGTCACAGATTTGTACACCTATTTTATATATTATATGTTTTCTTTTGCGTATAATTTCGGAACCATAAGAGATAAGGGGCCCGATCTTGTGTTTCAAAACGCAGAGTAGCTTAGTAGGAGCACACTTGGTGATCTTGCCACTTCCTCTAAAGTACCTAACATGAATGTCCTGAATAAATCAGCCCCTCATACAGCGCCCCCCTGCTCTCATAGTTTAACCATATCGGTTGGGCCCCTATTGTAATGGTTGAACGTTCTCAATATGGCGTTCATAACAGTAAAGGATTAATAGTTTTGTAAATGTGTCGTCATCAGCGACTTCAGCCACTAACTCCAGTGAGATATTGTGTTTGAGCTGTAATTCTCGATTCAGTACACCATTCTCCAAGCATGTGCCATATAGTGTTTCGTTACCCTCTGAGCTTTCGCCCCGCATTCATCCCGCTTGAGGGCATTATACGTGCGATCTATTTGAAATGCAAATCGGGAGTCAAACGCATCTCTAAAGTGTGCACTTCACAGATCACAGGAGCTTTCATTTCCGTCTCCGTGTGGCTTCCTTTTCAGCAACAACAAATGGCTCGGCCTTCATCTCGCCCTCCGCTTGGTCCTCTTCAGTGGCTGTAGCTTTCTTTGAACCAAACCAGATGTTCATTGAGTCTCATTAGCATCATTGCTTTGTAAACACCTACCTAATATGCATTATTGATGGAACAATGCTGTCTCCCAAAGGCAATCTGCACTCCTGGATAAGTAGAATATCAATGCCATAATCAATGGGCTAAATATGTTACAGACTTGCATAGATTTGTAGATAAAGTATAAAGTTTCTAAAGCCAACATTTTGTGCTGGTTGTATGGTTAGGAAGGATACACATTAAGTCCTGAGCAGTAGAATAAGACACTGACCTTATGGTAATATGTTTTCGGGGAGGTTTGTTGAGGCCCCTTGTTTCCAAAGATAGTCCCTTCATTAAAACAAACATGACATCTGGGCAGCCCAGAGTAAATATACAATTAGCTCCTTTGCACTGTGCTCTTCCAAGAAATTTTAATCCTGTCTTTGTCAATCGACCCGAGAAAACTTGCTTCCTATGTAGCTTGCTACAACATTCAGCCCAGGAAAAAACTCTATTGAGTTGCTTTGATGATGTTTCTGTCACCCCTCACCTCAAGCCGCTTTGTCAGCAACTAACAATCTTTTAGCAGTAGGCTGGATTCATACGGATGTAGTGCGGAGGTGTTACCCTTTATGGTTGCTACTTGTCTTTATTATTCTCAAAAAGTTCGGCTCAACTCTATTGCAAAGGACGATGGTAATGCTAAATGCTGATACTGTAAGGGTCAGCATTAGATTGTGTGTTTTTTTTCTCTCAGATTTTGTGTATGTTTTAAGTATTTTTTATGTAAATTGTCTGATAATCTAAATTAAGCAGCACATAATGAAATTGAAAGATTTAAAGAGGGCCTGGTTACTTTTGAATGCACTGTGGTGTGAGATTAGTATCCACAAACCAACACAAGTGAGCCCACTATAGTAAATACATGTGTTTTATGTATTACTAGGGCTGGGGATATGGACCAAAAGTCATATCCTGATAAATTTAGGTTTAATATCGATATACGATATATATCCTGATATTTTTTCCGCAAAGTGAGAGCTGTGAAATGAAATATGAGTAGTTCACTATAAAATGTAAACATAAACACTGTATAACAAAGCTCCATAAGGTGCACATTTAAATAAAAAAAAGATCTTAAATAAAAATAGCCTATAAAATAAAATAGGTCAATCTCTTTCTGAGGGCAGCTTTTATATACAAAACAAAATACAATGCTCAGTTTAAGATAAACTTTTTAAACATCAGCTTGAGATTACCTGTTTCTTTTTGTTAACTTAATAGCTTATCTGAATTTGAACTATATCGATATATGCGATATGGTCTAATTCCATCTCATTTGAAACTATATCGATATTATCTTAAATATCGATATATCGTCCAGCCCTATGTGTTACACTGTGCATCTTGAAGGTTAATGTTGGAAAGTGTATTTGACAAATGCAGTGATAGACACATTTCATTGCTGACTCCATTGTTCCTCGATCTCTTCACTTTATTTCACCTTCATTCCTTCAACATTCAGACTCGATACACTAGGGTGTCCAGACTCATTCCCCAACACACCAATGCAATGGGTTATTTATTCAGAGGGAAGTCCATAAATCATGTCTGTGACGCCTAATGAAGAAAGCGACATATGCATTTGTGTGTGTGCGCGTAGTGCATCAATGTGATACGGGCCTGCTAACATCGACGCTAACTTTATTCTCCAGAGAAGGACCAAGAACAACACAAAGAGACCATGCCACATTTATGGTCCATGGCTGCATACTGAGCGCATTAGGATGACACGTGAGTGATGGCGGACATTATATATGGGGAAAAAGTACAGCAAATGCGCAGAGGTGAACGAGATGTTAAAGGAGGACCAGTGTTCAAACGAAGGCATCGGTTTGATTGATGCGAGAGCAAACTTCTGTGGGATGTTAAAGTTTAGGACTTGGCGTTGGTTTAAGCTGCACCTTGGATGAAAACTATCAGACTCAAGCCAATCCAACATTCTCCTCCAAAAGCTGGAGAATGTTCCATACAGCCATAGTTGTTTCCAATTACTACACCGATACATTTCAATCAGGCTTGATCTTACTTAATGTGGGTTATTGTGCGTTCTGAAAGTATTGGGCAATAATCAAACGCATCTTTATCACTATTTTACACTTTTTTGGTTAGAAAATGTAGCTACTACTGTTGAACTAGAACAGCTGAAACAAAATATAGATTAACTTCCTGATAGTCACATAAAATCCCTATAAATCCCTCCTACCCGCCTTCCTTTTGCTCCTCTTTGCTGCACAGCTCTGTTAATAAAGAGAGGAAAAAATGAAAGATCGAGAGGTTAGGAAAGCATTTCTTGAATATGACCACATGAGAATCTTTTGGGAAAAAGAGGAGCTTTTTGGGGGCTTTCACCACGATGTTAAGAAAACCCCATTGAGAAACTCCAAAACGGCTCGAAGCACAATTCCAGGTATGTTTTTGAAACTGTTTAACTATAATGCGTAATACCACGCCTTTAAATACGGGCCTCTTTGAGTTTCTCATCTGACACAACTATGAATTATAAATCTTTTTATACCTTCAGCCTTGTTTCAACAGGCCACTAAAACTGTCAAACTCCAGAGACAATAGTCCATAAAACAGGAGATAACAACTACACAAGCTTTTTAAAGGCCCTCCCCCTCTTTAAATAAAACATGCTCTACCCCTGACTTTCCATTGAAACTTTCTTCTTTGTTGGACAGGGGCAAAGCATTGTATTTATTTATGGTGAAAGTTAACTTTGGGAGCTCTTGAAGCGTGGCCACTCTCCATGAACCACTGTCAGACTCCTGCCCCACGGGTCAGCTCCAATAAAAGTGGTTCAAGTACGGCACTTTCTGTATTGAAATATATCTGGGCCTGAGCAGAATGGTGAATGGGGGGACAGCAGTAGCCTGACACTATCTGATTGGTGTCTTTTGTCACTGAACGAGTGCAGGTAGGAGGGATCGGACAGAGCCACTGGAATTATGTCTCTGCTGTCGGCAGAGAATAAGTTGGGAAAATGAACTAAAAAGCAGATTTCAGTTTTTTGTGCCTCTCATATTTATGTCACACTGTCATCATTAAAGGCACGCAGCAGAACAATCCAGTCATATATGTTGCTACAACCGCAACTAAACTGTTTCCACAATCTTATTTCTGCAGAGGACTAAAGAGGGGGTAGTATGTTTTTGCAGGTATTTGACAATATAATGTTGAAAACATCTTCATCACTATCGTCACTATCTTGCACTTTGTTGGTTCCAAAATGCCATATTGATCTAAAACAGCTAAAATAAAAATATCCAGCAGTTTCACTTATTAATTATCTTGCCTTCGCAGTGCGGCTGTTTAATTAAAGGGAGAAAATTAAAAAATAGACCTGGCAGTGGCTGTGGTGAGAGTTTTTACTTCACAATGAGAGGTTATAGCTTGGCAAGAGATCGAGAGGAAAGAAATTCCTACGTCCGGAGGAGCTTTTTTGCTGAGAATAGTCACCAGTTAGGATCCAAAGATTACTGAAAGAAGCACTAGTGGCTCGAAACACAACTCCATGTACACACACACACACACACACACACACACACACACACACACACACACACACACACACACACCACACACACACACACACACACACACACACACACACACACACACACACACCACACACACACACACACACACACACCTTGAGAGCATTTGGAAAATTACTCAATGTATTTAAACCTCATGGCTATCTGTAATCAAAGCAACGCTTCATGGGTGATGTCCATTACCAGCAACGCTATGAGTCAGGTCCGATAGGAAACGAGTAAGTAAGTAAGTGCTTTATTTGTCATCGTACAACCGTACAACAAAACAGTGTTCAGGTGTTAGTCCTGAGCCGCTGTGACTGAGCCACGCCGCCATTGTGGGCCAACCTGACCCGCATGTTTTTGGAGGCAGAGGAAACCGTAGCACCTGGAGGAAACCTGGCAGCCTGCCTTCAGTGCTCCTCTGATCCTCTGAAACAGTGCAGCGCCTCCTGGGTTTGTCGCTGTTTCAGAGCGTGGTGTCCTGCACTGGTCAGCTCCACGTCCTCCTTCCTGTACCTCCTGTGCAGCTCCCTCCGCGCCACAACAGTCTTTCGCAGAGCTTAGCAGTTAATCTGTTTTATTCTCTAGTGCAGAGGTCACAAATAAAATTTCACCAAGGTCCGAAATGAAAATTAAAAAGGTCAAGCAAAAGTCCGGAACATATGGGGTTAATTCACGGTTATATGGGGATTTTTAAGATTTATTAAATCTATTACTGTGATTTGAAAATAATGCAATTAACTGAATCCTGATATTTTTTTATTTTTTTTTGCTCTAAAAATAAGTTATGGCTCTTAAAAAGCAGAATGCATAGCCTCTATTACACACAATGTGCACATAATATATGACATCTGTGTAAATTCTCAGTCGTACAGAAGTTGTCCATCTTCAATGGAGGTACTTGAGTCATCTTCTGCACTCAGTAGTTGAAGTCTTCGAACGTTTCGCCTCTCATCCAAAAGGCTTCATCAGCGGACTAAAGTCCTGCTCAGCCCGCAGCTTAGATAAAGACCACAAAGAGGAGTTGGGGTTGGCCCGGCTCCTCCCCTCTAATCACAGCTACTCTCAACCTTTGAAGTAGAGCGTCTCTAACGACCTGCTCACCCCAGTATCGGTCAGTCCTGTTCTATTCATAGATGATCACTGCTAATTACCTGCCTATTGTTCTTTTGTTGGCTGAGATGTCGTCTCCTTGGACTGGCAGTGCCCTGTCAGTTTTCCCCGAAGGTGAAAACCGACAAAGGAGTAAAAGAAGCTATTTTTGTCAAGAAAGAAAATCCCTCCATGAACCGGAATGGTGGGCTCAGATTTAATCTTCCGTCACTCTACTCCAATCTCCTTCGGGGACAGCCAACAGGGCACAGCCAGTCCAAGGAGACGGTACCTCAGCCAACAAAAGAACAATAGGCAAGTAATTAGCAGTGATCAGCCATGAATAGGACAGGACTGACCGATACTGGGTGAGCAGGTCGTTACAGACGCTCTACTTCAAAGGTTGAGAGTAGCTGTGATTAGAGGGAGGAGCCGGGCCAACCCCAACTCCTCCTTGTGGTCTTTATCTAAGCTGCGGGCTGAGCAGGACTTTAGTCCGCTGACGAAGCCTTTTGGATGAGAGGCGAAACGTTTGAAGACTTCAACTACTGAGTGCAGAAGATGACTCAAGTACCTTCATTGAAGATAATATGACAGTAATCTGTTTCTTTGCTCCGTTCAAAATACTGACTCCTGGCTTAGTCCAGGTTCATACCTGGTTTAGTCCTGGTTCAGACCTGGTTTAGTCCTGGTTCAGACCTGCTTGCCGCCAATTGGGAAACAGCCGCACTATTTGCACATTACGATTGCGTGTGCATATTTAATTGGGGCGCGCTCCGGTTTTTTCATTTTATTTATTAGCGAGCCGTATTTCAGTCATTCCAAAACCATTTCTAAAAATTTCGTGGAGCTAAGATTCTGTTCATCTGGGCTGTAGTTTAGTTCTGCAGTCAGAGAGGAGAGCACACACGCAGCCGCTCGTCTGAGGGGATTCAGGCTCGCGTCCAAAGTTCGGATCCCAGTTTCGGGTCCGGATGGGCTGGCGCATGGGTCCGGACCCGGACCAAGGTCCGCCATTTAGTGACCTCTGCTCTAGTGAATGTCCATTAGCCAGAAGACTAGCAGGGATAGAAGGCATGTGTGGCTTAGCTGTGAGTCTTGCCCGGATACCTCCTTGTGTGGCCCTTTTTGTTTCCTGTAGCGCTTCCTGTGATGCCTCCCCTGTGCTGCAGGTGTGGGGGGCTCTTTGTGCCTCTTCACTGTTTCAGAAGAAGAAATGTGTAGGTCTTAAATGTCTTTAGCTCATAAGCTAGCTGTTTGTTTACTTTTAAAAAGCTGCTTTCTTCAGGACCAACATGGATTCTCTGCAGTAAAATAAATCCACCAAACCCACAAAAACACGGCAAAGACGTATAAAAGCATCCAGTAAAACAATGTGGAGCACAGAAACCACAAATGCAGTTCACAGAAAAAGTAAAAAAGAAAAAGAAAAAAGCTGCACCAAGAGAGAGTTAGGTTACTGCTTGTTTACACGTCGCCCACTCACTGTAAAGATGCTGTCGATGTTTTAGGCACTTTTCACCAAATAATGTCCGTATGTTGTTGTTTTTACTGGGTGAAATTCTATACAGTATGGGTTTCAAATAGCATGCGTTAAAATCACATCACAGATCACTCCATACCTGTACACACTGTATATTCCAACCCCATAAAAGTTCTCGCAGCACCACAGGTTGAGAAACACTGTTAAGTTGCAGTTTAGAAGTTTGGAACGTGCATAAAGCTTGGTCTGCAAAATGATTGGGGTTGAGCCGGGGAGCAGATCGTCTAAAATAGGCAGATGGAAAGTTGACAGCCAAATGAGAACATGCCCATAGATATAATTGCCACCATTAGCATCATTAGTCCTGTACTCAGATACTCTTGGCTCGCTCCCCGCTTACAGCTCCACTGCCAAGCCCCACGAAACCCCACTAAAATAGCCCAGTGTTTTAAATTATGCATCATGGTGGAAAGAGACAAATTATAGCGAGGAGGACTATTCCCCTTGGTGGAAGCTGTCACAGAGCACTTCACCAAGTCACAAAATCCAAAAAAGACAACACGGTTTAAAGTGCTGTGTCCTAAAATAAGTCCGGAGAGCATCACACGTCAGATCCCGCTGATTAATTACAGCCAGGCAAGGTCAGAGCGGCCTCTGTGCGCTGGGACCGGGCTGAACTACTTTAGTGTAAAAAATGTCTCCTTTCCCGAAGAAATGTCAAATGCTGTATGTCAACAATGGATCCGTTCCTGTAACATTTCTCGAATTATTATTATTTTTGGGGGTGGGAATATTAACTCACATTCTTTTACCAAATGACAACCATTATTCATTTTTTATTTGTTTATCATTATATCATTCCTCGCACATTATACAGTGAGAATAATAATAAATATTTGAGGGAACACTGAAATATGGCAAATGTTTTCCATTTATAGTGCTTTTTCCCACCGCCAATGGGCACTCAAATCATAATGGAGCCAACAGTGTGCGGCGCAGACACCCGGTGTAGAGCGGGTGAAGTGTCTATCCCTATAGGACGCAACGGCGACAGAAAGCACTACAGCGAGAGGTGGGACTGACCCGCTGACCTTGAGGTCTGCGTGTGAATCCGCGACTAACCTGAAAACTAGAGGAGCACATGTTATATTTTTAAACACGTTTGCAAAAGTCTGAACTACTTTTTCCCACAGAGGCAGCATCGCCTGTTGTTTGTGGATGGGAGTATTTCATATAAGATACTAAAACACTGAGTAAAAATGTAGGCCATAAATATTTAACTTTCTGTCTACATTTTGCTATAACTCAAACAAGAAATTTATGAAGGGTGCAGAGCTTCACACTTAATCCCTAAAATAAGATTTGCAGGTTCCTGGCATCACAAAACTGCAATGTTAGAATGATGTTTACACCCTTCAGACTGTTGTTTTCGAGGATTGCTTTAATAGGCAAGACGCTGCTGGTAAATTGGGGGAGGAATTCAATTTAGAGATATTGAAAGTATCACTTTGACACTGCTGCTGTGGATAAATGTCATAAATATGAGGGGGGGGGGGGGTTCGTTATGCAAGGTTGGGAGTAATTCCATGTGTAACGGAGGCTGATTTCCGAGATGAGCTATAATGTGTTTTGTTTATGGAGGGGGGGCATCTTTGACAGTGCCCTTTTGTCTAGTGATTAGGGAAGCTGTAACTCTGCAGAAAAAAGAGCCGTGGTCTGTGGTCTGCGTTGTTTATTGTTATGGCTGTAGAGTGCAGTCACAGCACACTGGCGCTGTAAAGAGCACTCATTAACAATGCAAATGATATTGGTTCCTTTCTGCCGACGCGCACTACGCCGCCAGAGAAGAAGAGATTGAGCGAGAGCGAGCGGGAGATGAGAGGAGACAGAGGAAAACAGACAAGAGAGGGCGACGGCAGGGGAGAGTGAGCGGACGGGGAGGGGCTTCAGTACATTAGGCGGTGACGGGAAGGAGCTGGTAATGATTGGCGCGGGCGAATATAAAGGGAGGTCAGATGAGCTGATACAGATCTAAATGTGCGCAATTAACTGAGGAAGTACACCTGATGGGTCTTTATCCTCGGCCTCTTCTCTTGTTTTCTCGTTCTCGTTCCCGTGTGGCCATACCGCATTGTGAACGTCCACTCCCTTCAGATATTCGGGAGTGGACGTATAGGGGCTGCGTCAGTATGGGACGTTCCCCTGTTTTGTGGAGCTGTTTGGCCGACTTGTGTCATGTGAACAGAACTATACAGTACAAAATAATATATACACGGTGTACAGGGGGGAGGTGGGAGCTGTGAGTCCGGTTAAATTTAGCAGTCTAATGGCCTCTTAACCCCCCACCTGAACCAAGGACATCTTCTCCAGGTTGGCTTTACCCAAATCTAAAAGATTCGTCAAAAAAGATTGAGAGCTCCTCCTCAGCATCTCATTTTTATTCGTGAGAATTCGGTGTCACCCCTGATGGGAGAACAGGCTGTTGTAAGGATGCTCTCAGTGGTGCAGCTATAAATGTTCTTGTGCTCCGTGGGATGAGAGTGTCTCAAAAAATATCTGCATTGTGGTATATGGGAACCCCGCAGAACTGTACACCGGTTCCACTGGGGTTGATGGGATGGTAACGCTCCTGCGATCCCCAAGCGATATAGGCTGCCTCATCATCAGCGGAGATCACACCAATGGTCGCCACAAAAGTGACTGAATTTGACGGACACGCCGTAATTGTGATTCTATTTTTTACTCGTATGCCATACAATAAAATATAATCTGTTTACATTTAAATCTATAAGAAATTCATTGACCATACAAGGAGCTAAAACCTACTCCAACGCAATGATATTACCTCACTTACTCTATAGTGTATCATGCTGGTCACAAACAGAGCCGTTTTTCCTATATGCAAACTACGCAAGGTGCGTAGGGTCCCCGCAGCCGCAAGGGCCCCGCATCTCACTCGCAATCAACGCGTTGTTACAGGGACAGGCTCTCTGACAGTGCTCACTCACTCTTTGTCACATATAACACCAAAACGCAGCAGTCTGCTGAAGTGGATGAGCAGGAGAGACCTACCGCCTTCTCTCTGTCACTTCAAAGGCGCGAGTGCTTCTCCCATTCGCGTCCCCGCTCGGCTGTCTGTCTCCTGGTGCTCGCTTCGCCTCCGGTGCGCCTGCATGTCACCCGTGTCCCGGGCGCTGCTCTCATGTTTTCTCTGCACGGACTCGGGCTGCATCACCACACACTCATTTAAACTCTCTTCTTATTGTCTCTAGCAGAGTATCAGGACAGTAGTTTGGAGAATAGATGAGAGTAAAGCCGTTCTATGTGGCCTTTTGTCTTAAAGAGGAGTTGAATCCACACGGTTCTCAAGAGCACAGTTACTGACAGTAACTCTAGTTCTCTGAATGTGCATAGTCTAAAACGAATTGGGCTACTCACAGGCTAATTCTCAGTGGTGAGACAGAAATAACCGTCAGGTGCAGGTTTCAGTTAGTTTTAAATCAGCGGGTCCCAAACTGTGGGTCAGGAACCAGAGGTGAGAGAATGTGACCATTTGCCATTTACCATGTTAAAAATTGGGGGATATAGACTAGTAGTCCTGAATCCCAGTCTCACAGTGGCTTAGTGGTTAGTGGTTCTCACACAGTGGGGCAAGGCCTCAATTGAGGTCATTATGTTCCCTTCTGTCGCTCTTCGTCAAATAGCCATAGCCAGGGATGCGTAGGTACTGTAGGGCCCTGGATGGATTTTTGCTTAGGGTCCCAGAAGAGCCAGCACCGGCTCTGGTCACAAGCCAACAAATCCACAATAAAACCTTTAGAATCTCTTTATAAGCAGGCACTTAGGATTCTAGATAGGAAATCACGACAGTATCATCACCGTCAAATATAAAATGCTCAATTTTGAATATAGTTAAGTCAGCCAATCTAAAGTTACTATTCAAGATTGTTAATAATGTGGCACCTCAGAATGGAACAAACTTCCAACTGCACTAAAACTATGCAAAGACTTAAAACGATTTTGCCTGGGTGTGAAACAACATTTTCTGGGAACTCAAACATGTCAGCAATAAAGAAAAACAACAACAACTACTACACACGTTTACATCTGAGAAGGGTAGTGGGTGGGTATAGACTATAGAGGAACAAGTTTTCCCTCTGATATAATGTAAATACTGTCTGTAAATATTATGAACTGTATAGTTTTATACTGTTTGTAGTGTTTTGTAACTGTATGTCTTGGGGACTGCAGATGGAAACATGTCCCTGTCAAATAAATAAATAAACTAAACTAAACTAAACTAAGCTACTGAAAAGAACGATGGTGGGTTCCTTATAAAGTCAGTGAAAGCACTTCAATCTGACCGCACTGTGGCAAAGACAGGGGCAAAAAAAATGGTTGAATCTTGAAAGTAAATTGCTTCATTTCGTAATTTCTGTCCCTCGGCCCGCGTTACACCCGTCGCAGGCTTTGTGTCAATTATAACAAAGACAGTGTATTTTTCCAATGTGATTTATGCAGGGCATCCAGTTCATTCCTCAGACTCATTAGAGAAGTGGGACTGTCAAAAGGACCCGCTGTAACGGCATGTAGCGCTCTTCTTGTTAACAGCTGAAATTCACGTGGATGCTATTTACTTTATTTGGTATTTGTCCGTGCGTGGATTCATGAGGCGTTATTGTTGTGAGTGATTCCCTTACCCGATGTTTTTGTTTAACATAAGGCAACTCTAAACTTTATTATTAATGACGATGATAATGGTGTTTGTAGTAGCGACAGTTATTAGTACTTTCCCCTCGGGTCTAAATGCGTTGTATGGGATTAAGTATTTCGTACCCAATGCACCGATGACCAATTTTCTTATAAATATGCCAACCAACTTGTGCCATCTGCTTCTGCACATAAACCAGCTCCATCAGAACATAATCAAAAAACATACTGTGATTTATGGACCCATTTTCCCCCCGCTACATCCATTTACATTCAAAACGTCGCCGCTTTATTTTCAACATAAGGCGACAACAGACCCGACCCGTCCATGACCAGTCTTCAAAACACAAAGTTTATTTGTGGATGGGTTTATTTGGATTGGATATAAATCGCACTACTGTTGTTTTTCCTCATAGTCGCTCCAGTGCTGTGTGTGTGTCTGTGTGTGTGTTCTTGTAATTACGACATTGTGAGGACCAGTTTGAGTTTTTAACCAATAGAGTGAGGACATTTTTGGAAAGTGAGAACATTTTGGGTGGTCCTCACTTATTTGAAGGACTGTTTGAGGGTCAAGATGTGGTTTTAGGGTTAGGGTTAGAATTGGGTTTAGATTAGGGTTAGGGTTAGGATTAAGGTTAGGGGCTTAGGGTTCAGGGTTAGGGTCTGGGTAATACATTATGTGTATGGGTGTCCTCACTAAGATAGAATTACAAGGATGTGTGTGTGTGTGTGTGTGTGTGTGTTCTTGTAATTACGACATTGTGAGGACCAGTTTGACCAGAGTGAGGACATTTTTGGAAAGTGAGAACATTTTGGGTGGTCCTCACTTATTTGAAGGACTTCTTTGAGGGTCAAGATGTGGTTTTAGGGTTAGGGTTAGAATTGGGTTTAGATTAGGGTTAGGATTAAGGTTAGGGTTAGGGGCTTAGGGTTCAGGGTTAGGGTCTGGGTAATACATTATGTCTATTGGTGTCCTCACTAAGATAGAATTACAAGGATGTGTGTGTGTGGGTGTGTGTGTGTGTGTGTGTGTGTGTGTGTGTGTGTTCTTGTAATTACGACATTGTGAGGACCAGTTTGAGTTTTTAACCAACAGAGTGAGGACATTTTTGGAAAGTGAGGACATTTTGGGTGGTCCTCACTTATTTGAAGGACTGTTTGAAGGTCACGATGTGGTTTTAGGGTTAGGGTTAGAATTGGGTTTAGATTAGGGTTAGGGGCTTAGGGTTCAGGGTTAGGGTCTGGGTAATACATTATGTCTATGAGTGTCCTCACTAAAATATAATTACAATGATGTGTGTGTGTGTGTATGTGTGTGTGTGTGTGTGTGTGTGTGTGTGTGTGTGTGTGTGTGTGTGTGTGTTCTTGTAATTACGACATTGTGAGGACCAGTTTGACCAGAGTGAGGACATTTTTGGAAAGTGAGAACATTTTGGGTGGTCCTCACTTATTTGAAGGACTTCTTTGAGGGTCAAGATGTGGTTTTAGGGTTAGGGTTAGAATTGGGTTTAGATTAGGGTTAGGATTAAGGTTAGGGTTAGGGGCTTAGGGTTCAGGGTTAGGGTCTGGGTAATACATTATGTCCATTGGTGTCCTCACTAAGATAGAATTACAAGGATTTGTGTGTGTGTGTGTGTGTGTGTGTTCTTGTAATTACGACATTGTGAGGACCAGTTTGAGTTTTTAACCAACAGAGTGAGGACATTTTTGGAAAGTGAGGACATTTTGGGTGGTCCTCACTTATTTGAAGGACTGTTTGAAGGTCACGATGTGGTTTTAGGGTTAGGGTTAGAATTGGGTTTAGATTAGGGTTAGGGGCTTAGGGTTCAGGGTTAGGGTCTGGGTAATACATTATGTCTATGAGTGTCCTCACTAAAATAGAATTACAATGATGTGTGTGTGTGTGTGTGTGTGTGTGTGTGTGTGTGTGTGTGTGTGTGTGTGTGTGTGTGGTGTGTGTGTGTGTGTGTGTGTGTGTGTGTGTGTGTGTGTGTGTGTGTGTGTGTGTGTGGGCTGGCTGTGTGTAATCCATCACAAAGTAGCAGGGCCCGGATCAATGCTCGGAGCAGTTAAAAAATGGAACAAGCTACTTCCAATTGATTTTCAAACAACAATTGCTATTTGTGCTTATTATAATGTTTTCTGGTGTGTGTAGATGTTTTTTTTTTTTTACACATGAGCAGCAGGGGTCAAAGCTCAACAGAGATCCAAGGCGTGATAAATGTATTACTTCACAACAATCCCATGAGCACAACTCAAAAAATTGTGTCTCCCTCCACTATCTTTTACTCAGCGCTGCATAAAAGCTGAGTGGGTCCGCCATTAGTCATGTAGTTGCTTACTTCGCCGAAGCCAGACCCCCGAGCTCCGCCCTTGGCCCGGCTCTCCCGCGGCGAGGCGACAGGAACAGCCTCCTCTGCAGGTATACACTGTCCTCCTTGACCCCAATATGTTACTGCCCTGAAGGAGCCATCAGAGGAAGCACCAGGAGGGAGGGGAGAGGCGCTCTGATAATGGAGCTTTACCGAATGTGCGCTGTGGGCGATTCGTGATGTTTGGAAACCAGCACCACGCTGCGTTATGTGAGTCTAGTGGCAAGTTTCTGAATTCTTTTTTTTTCTTTTCTTTTTTTTTATCTCCAATACTCTGAGCAAGAGTAAGTTAAATCCAGTTGTTTATAATATTATTTGCACACGCACAAATATACTTTCTATCCATAGATTTCAATCACATGATTTTTCCCCACATTAAGGACTCCATTGGACCTTTCAAAAGATGGAGTTTTGGTCCTACATTGTTAAACTCATAACCCCCACCTGAACCGAGCACATTTTCTACAGTTTGGCTTTACCCAAATCTGAAAGCTTCTTGAAAAAAGTGTCAAAGTAGCAACAAAATGAGAAGAAAACAAGGATGAAACGCAACAGAAAAGTGACAAAAAAGTGACAAGAAAAAGCCACAAAAGAGCAACAAAAAAGCAGCAGAAATGAGACAAAAACGCAACAAAAAAGCGATGGAAATTTGTTTTCAAAAAAGTGACGTCGATGCGAGGAAAAAGACCCATTTAGATGAGTTTGTAGGTCTTAGTTTTCAAATGAGCCCATAGGCTGTGACCTTAGGGATTTTGGGTAAAGCTGAACAGGAGAAAATGCACTCGGTTAAGGCGGGGGTTAAGAGGTTAATTGTTTTGGCAAGGGTCATGGAATCCAGATATTAAACATGATTGATTCATTGATCAATTGTTTATCTAGTTATTACTTAGCTTTTGGGTACCTTGATACCAAAGATATAATGTTTAACTGCCAGTTCCAAGGCCAGAAAAAGTGGACAGCTTTGGAAGATATGTCTCTAGCATCCAATTTCCAGTTTTCTAATTTATAGTTTTCTACCCACTGCAGAAGGTAAATGAGTGGCCAAAGTGCTTACCACTGTGTAACAGAAACTTGGTAGCATCTTCAGCCAATTAATTTTACGCAGTGATTTACTGCGTAGCACCCGCTTCTCGCCTAATCTTTATTTCCTTGGGTAACTCGTATCGATCCTGTCTCATCAATGCAGGAGACTGAATTATGTGCGCCATTATCAGAAACATTTGACCTCCTAATTTCCTTATTCCCGCCATGTAATTAGTGGTGATAGGAATGAACACGGAGGAATGCATTGAGCGATCAGCGTTTGTGTAATTAAAACATTAGGCTTTTGTAATTTATGAGATTTTGTTGAATTATGTGAGCGAAGAGGCAAAGAAGACGTAGAGTGAAGTGCTTTAGTTCAATATAAATGCAAATGCAAAAAAAGAAAGAAAAAAAAAACACATAGCAAAACATTGAATTATAATGTTTAGTATTCTGGTCAGCTAAGCTTGCATACAATTATACCATTAATGTACCATGTGGTCTAAAAGTACAAAGCCACGGATTGGAAGAAAGCTCATGACTATGAAAAAGTCGCTCTTCGGTGCAGTGTGTGCACAATATTCCTGGATTCATTGTTACAACTTTTTTTGGCTGTCAGCAGTTTTACCATTTTAACTGTGCTCTATAGGGAAAAAATCCTCTTTGATGATATGGCAGAGCAGTGAGCAAAAGGCCAGAGGGTGGGTGATGACATACATTGAACATAGTAAATGTATATTTCCTTGTGGCTAGTTCTCAAAGTGTGCTTATACCCTGTACAGCCAAAACCTTAAAGAGGGGGTATTATGCTTTTTTTCAATCACATAGCACCAGTCTATAGCATAGTACAATGATGACGTAACCTTCTGTTGGTCTGTATATGCAGTAAATTAAAATAACTGCCTTGAATAAAATTGCTCTCTCAAAATGGCTTTACTGAATGTCTTGAAATAGGCCTCCGTCTCTTTAAGAAGCTTTCCGACACGCCCCCTTCAGCACACTGCTGTGGCATCTAAACAACAACACTGTACGGGGAGGGGCTCTGCTGAGCTGAGGAGCAGTGGTTGGTGGCTTGGCTGGTGACAAAAGGTCCAGAGGCGTCTCCAGGAGGTGGGGGCGTTCCTAGGAGGACTGAGGCATGAGGGAATGACATAATAACATGATATAAAGCTTGAAAAAGTCGATTTTACATAATACCCCCACAATTTATTTATTTTTTATATGGTAGTACAGTGGTTAGCGTTTGTGCTTCACAGCTAGAAGGTGTTTATTTCAAACTACATTATAAATGTTTTACTTGGTATGATATTATGAACAAAAAATCAGCCAAGTGTTAGATTATGTCATTTGTTACCACATACACTGTCCCAATCAAACATACATATAAAAAAGTTAAATTGCATATTACAGTTCTCCAAAGTGCAAGCCAACATTCTGTGTTGTGCCCTGTACAGAATAGCGCCGCACCTACAAGAAGCCAGCAACTTCTATGCCGTACATTAGCATTCATACAAGCACCCCCTCACCTTATCTGTTGTCAAAGCCACCTCGAGCTTCCAGCGAGACTCCCTTTGACCGCGGTTCACAATGACAAGCCCTCTTATCAAATGCCTAAACAAGTTCAGAGCGTGTCAAAACGCACGGGCAGCAGGCAGCTGGGAGCCGGGGCAGAGTCACGCTTTTGTGAATTGGCAAAGAGACCCAATGGAAAGTGTTTGACATTTCTAGCACAAGTGCAGACCTTCTGGTAGATCTGAAAATTCCACTTTCTGTTTTGCGGGACACAGCCTGGGTTCCAATGGGCTTCGATTGCATTTCAAGGCGAACTATCAGGTGCAAATGAAGGAGTAAACAAGTGACAAAGTATACGGTTTCTCATAAAAAAAAGTTCTACTTGAATATTTCTTTTTCTCCAGGGGAAGGAATAAATGGCTACAGAATGTATTTCACTATTGTTGGCGAAAACTGCTCAAAATCCTCCAACCAGATTCCTAACTTTGCTGCGAGCTGGACATCACCAGCTCATCTCTAGGAAGATTTTGCCACTTTGCTTCACTATTGATAGATCTGTGTCCAATTTTTTACAAAGACTGCAAGTACCACGCGAATTTACAGGACGGCTCGTCACACTTTCTTGTAACACTTGTTGTTGAAGTTCGTTGTGACTCGCCTGGACAGATAAAATGGTTCAGTGTTGAGAGTGCCTGTCAGGAAAAGGCTGCAAAGTTGAGATGCAGAGAAAGTGCCTGACAGGGAGGTGGCGTTAGAAAGACAACAGGCGATGGTGGAGCGATTTCAAGTGTCCAAGGGCTTATCCGGTTGTGACCGAACTCTCCGTCAACGTTAAAGCAGTGGACAAAGTACTGAATAGAATGTTTACATTGCTTGTCATGGAGAGTATATAAAAGGCTGGTGCTAGGACAAGAGCAGTAAACAGACTCCCTTGACCCACATTTGCTTTTGAATGTGCCCGAAAATAAAAGAACGCACAATATGTGAGCACAATCGGCTGCATGAGCATGTCCCCGATTCTTGTGGCCTAAAAAACAATGTAACACCATGTAGTACGAGGCCACACTGCTGCCTGCTTTAAACACAGATGGGCTGCTATAGCTGCTTCAGTAGTTGTGGAGTATCAGTGGTGGTTTGATGCAAAAGAAGAGGATCACTCTGATGTAAGTATTGCATGTCATAACTTCGACTTGAGAGAGAGCATTTGGCATTAGCTTTCAGTCCATCTGGTGTCCACATCACGAAATGGTCAAGTTCGGAAGGCTATTCAACATTCCTCTCTGCAACTTTCTAATGGATTGTATCATCATTTATCCTCAAAATACAACCAGGTAAAAGGGGGACGAAGACCCGGGGGAGATAACTGGAACTTGAACCCGCGACGCTGAGGGTTGAGCAGTGTTCTGCCATATGTGCAGCAGCTGTAACCATCACCACACTATCAGCTGCACTCCAGCGCATATCTTTCCAAGGGAACCACATTTTCCAGATATAGCTGTGGCACATAAATTAAACTCAAAGATGGAAATACTGTATTCTGGAGTTTCAGACTTTGCATTATCATCACCAGCCAGCTTCGTGTGTGCATAATTTTACTTTGACTAAAATTGTTTGTCCACTCTTTGCCTTACAGGGTAGATTATGGGTCAATTGGAATTTTTTGTTTTGCTACAGAAATTCAAGTAATAGCTCTTGTTATCAGTCCAAGATGATGAAATGCATAACCTACTGCTGTACATTAAATTCAAACCATCTGGTACATCCCTGCAGTCATTTATAGAATAGCAGCTGTCAGCATCCGAACAATATGTCTAAAAAAATTATACATTTCACGACCACAGCTGTGCATCTCAACCCCACGCAATGCCAACATTCAGATGGTTTTGAAAACTTTATATCGGCTCACTGACACATTTGTGCGGTTGGCAGATCATTGTCAACGTCATGCCAAACTGTAAAGGAAACCAACTTTCTAGTGAATCCAAAAGACAAGACACCCAGTCACAAACAAAGCAATTTGATGTGTTTCAGTGTAATGAAGAGTGCAGTGAGCATTACAGGGACACAAAGCAGCCTCTTTTTAAGAAGATGTATCAACATCGCAGGGAAAGCAGCAGTGGGCCAAAGTAGAGCTTAAAGCCACTAATTATAGTTTTGGTAAGGTCCAATTCTAGTTAGAGCGGAAGGTGAACCGTGTTGGCATTACACACAATTTGTCTCCTCCATACAATCAAAAAACTGAATTGAAAATCTGTATGGCAATGGATATTCCTGGATGACTGAGACCCGACACAAACATACTTTATTAATTGACTTAAAATTCATTCACCATACTGTAATAATCACATTTCTGGTTTTGTGCAGCCTTCTCAGAAACACAGTCTCTTGGATTGACGCTGTATTCCTTGCATCAGCACAGTAAATATTCAGTGAGTGATCGAGAGTTCAAAGGTTGCATACTGTCACGGCTCGGATGAAGAGTGAAGGAGGTGGGGTCTCCGGGCTAAATGTCAGAACAGCCGGTGCATGGCTGCAGGGAGGTCAGGAGGTTGAAGTCAAAACAAATCCATCATTTTCCAGCCTTGTATAAAGCATAGAACTTCTTTGTGTGTGTGTGTGTGTGTATGAGTAAATATGTGAGCTGATAGGGAGAAGGGAGATTTATGGTTGACCGGAGGCATTAAAGCTGAATGTTTCCCTTTGAGACAGAGCATGATCTGAACTGAACAAATGAATAGGAATGTAAACTGGTAGAATTGTTACTTTTTAGTTTTACAGACAATATATCAAGTCAGAAAGGGGGTAAAAAAAACAACACGACTTTTTAAGATTGTACAGCACAATGAAGTTTGAGTTTCAATTGTCAGTTTGATGAATGGGCTTCACTTTATACACCCATGGTCAATGAAGAAAGATGCGCGGAGCTGTGTCCAGAGAATAAATGAATAATACATGTGGTAGCTGAGAAACAGTACAAACACATCTTTACCGTAAACTTGTTTTTTGCTAGATCAATCTAAAATAAGCACACTTAGCTGATAGCTAGACTTGATGATGGGAGAAGAAGATTTATAGTTGACAGGAGGAGAAGACCCCATGAGGTCCTTCCAGTGTTCCAGGGCATGATCTGAACTGGACACCAGCTCATGCACACTGGAAAAGTGATATTTAGCTTTACTGTCTTGGCCTTGACTGTGTTGAGTTACAGCAGTGCTGAAATGAGTTGGCCACATTTCTTCTTAAGGACAGCTAAATCCGCCAATGATGGTTAAATATTCAAGAGGGTGTATTTTAAAAAAGGAGAAGATTTAGGGCATGATTTAGGGACAATGGCTCGGCTCTGGAGTAGCCTGCGCACCTACATTACATAGCAGAGGAATGTGGATCTGAAAATCCAAAGTACTACTTATTGTACAACTCAGAGCAGGTAAAACAAAATATATATGTGTAAATTTGTGGTGGTGCAAATGCCTGTATTTGATGATTATTCTGTGATGGCAGTTGTTCCTCTCGTCACACAAAGCCAAAGGCAACCTTTTGCCAAACATCTCTTACAGCAGGGGTGTCGAACTCGTTTTGGGTCGTGAGCCGAAATTCAGCCCCCATTGCGGGTCACAGGCCGCATATACTGTAAAGGACTTATTGCGCTTTATCCTGTGTCACATGTTTCTCAAAGTGCTACATAAAGTAATTATTCATTCACTCCACACTCGATGGCAGTAAGTTACTATTGTAGCCACAGCCACCCTGAGGCAGACTGACCATTTACCACATGGCAATAATATGCTGTTTCTATCCTGATCTCTTTTTATATCAGTGCCCTCTGCTGGACACTTGGAGAATTCTTTCCTTTAAAAAAATTTGAACCTGCCCCCTAGAGGCTGGAGTGAGCATTCTGGTTATTTCTTTAAAAATCCAGAACTCTGCACAGGAATGGGCTAGAGACTTACTTTTTTACATACTCAGAAATTCATGCTCTTCAAAGAGCCACATTAAACCATCTTGTAGGCCGCAACTGGCCCGCGGGCCTTGTGTTTGACACATGTGTCTCTTACAGGCACACAACTGTTTTCACTATAGTTGTAAAATAACAATTCTGCCCTTCATATATATCATTGCAGTGGTTTGTGAAAATTATAATTATCTATAAATTATAAGCAGTTTTATCGACTGTGAGCAAGCTAGTATTATTAGCATTGAGACAGTGACCCTGAAATTTGTGAAACTTTACATTCATCCCTGTGAAGAATTGGGAACGTTAGAACTGCGATTGGAATGTGGGGAATTAGTTTCGACCACAACCAAAGGTTTGCACTTTCATTCACTTTAATTTTAATAAAGAAGCCAAAAAATTAAATAAAACATGAGGCATAGGGTTTTTATCCCCGCTCTCATTTTTTTATCTTGCTGTTTTCAGCTGCTTTCCGCTACAATGCTCCCAACTCTATCAAAGCAGCCGGAATATCAGCCTCCTCACCCTTCCCTTCTTCTCACATCATCATGGGGAGATATTTTTCCAGACGAAAACACCATTTAACTAAACTAAAGCACTAATGTTCATCAATCATTTTAATCTCAATACATCTATTTCTTTTCTGTGATCCTATTAATTTATAACAAAGAAAATTAGCCTAGCCAAAAACGTCATGGCCTGAAATAGTCGCCCAAAGTATGGACTTCTACAAACATCCGTCTAATGGCAAAATAAACAATTACTTCCACCACTTTTACACTCACAAACACCACACAAAAAAAGCCTTTTCATTTCACTTTCAGCGCAGCATAAGTCTCCTTCCACAGTGTTTTATTAATGCTTTCTTTGAGATCAAACATGGCCAACACTATAGTCACATCAAAGTTCTGCCGAGGTGAAGCTCTCCTCACAAGCCTTTCATGTTTCTGTTTAGAGTTTGTCAAATTGCACTTCATATACTGTAACCTGCTCCTTCACTGTCCGCATATTTGAAACCATTATGAATTATTCTTGGATTTTCGAAATTAAAACAACCATATGAATGTGCTGTTGCCATGGCACCGAGAGCGTTACGAAAATAGGAAAAGTACCTTGACTATGAGGTGTTATGAAGTCCCGTAATCTGCCCTTTAACAAATATTTGAACACCTTCCTATTGATATTTTATGTTCATTAACTTATTTGACATCGCAATATGCTCCATGTCAAAACATCAAATGGCAGCGATAATAGAATGAATGTCCACATTGTTTCAAGTTATAAACGGAAAGGTCAGCGCAAGTTTACAAAGCATACGTACATGTAAATACGGGAGCTTCAATCATAGCTTTTCTGGATTGAAGACACTAAACCCCATTGACTTCTTTGAAAGAAAAAAAAAATCACTTTCGTAGAAACCTTGAACACAATCGATGATTTGCACAGCTCCCAAAACTTTAAGTTCCCTTTGATAGTAAACACCTTGGCATATTTTCTCTCATTCACAGTATGAGGTAGAAAATGTAACATATCTTTATTTGCAACTGCAGATCTTCAGATGATGTAAGCTGCAAGGAGATTGAACTTTCCATTCAAATCTTAAAACAAAACAAAAACTCTATTCTAGTCTTCTTTTAGTAACCACTCTCTTCTATATTAGCCCATTCTACTCTCTGATTGGACCAGAGTGCTGCCTCCTCCAAGTCCTGCTGAAGTTTTTATCCAGACGCTGTAATTGCTGATCGTTGGAGCTTGAGACACACCTAACAAGGCATGGCCAGGCCCTTTTGCTTCCCTCTTTCTCTCTCTCTCTCTCCCCCCCCCCCTCCCTCTGTCTCTGAGTTGAAAGTGAAAGTGATAGGCTGTCCCCCGAGACCCAAATAATGCACATCTCGCTGCAGTGTCTAATGGGCTAATGGGTTGAGCGTGGAAAGAGCGCTCCCGTCCAAGAGATAAAAGACCAACGCAGATGTGGTTTTTGCTCAGAATAGAACGATAGAAGCAAACCGAGATTTAGACTGACACTGGTTTCCCCTCGCAGCACTTGACTTTACATTTCGATCGTCTCATTTCTTAAGACACCGTTGTGACACGTAGGGAGGGGACATTATGCTTTGTCCTGGTATTTGGTAATGATATCAGACACCTTTATCTTTATTCTACATTGTGTTTGCTTAGAAAATGCAATATTGATCTTAAACTGCTGAAATCAAATCTAGTATTTCTTATAATTCAAAGTACTCCTCCTTTTCCTCCCCTTTGCTGCACAGCTGTTTCAAAAAGAAGAGGTCAAGAAATAAAAATGACACCCTGTCCCGCTTAAGTGGCTGTAGTGATGCTATGTCGAACTGAAAATGCGTTTGTGGCTCGAAACGCAGCTTCAGGTATTTTGTCTGATGAGAGAACAACATTGTATATATTGTGCATAACACCCCCAAAAATAAAAAGGTACCGCTACGCTGCGACCAAATAAGTTCCTAGTTTCCATTTGACATTTAAGAAGACCAACAAAATATCTGACACATCCAGGGTGATAAACACACTCAAACATCCACGATTATAAAAACACACAGCTGGACATTTTCTCGACTTGGCGAATTTGAATCATTTTGTAACTGACAAAAGAAGATGTGTTTGAGATTACAACCGAAAACCTACAACAGACCTGCTTTAAATCTTGTAACAAATCTTCTTTACTCTTTTGCTTTGCTCCTCGTCTTGGCCCACTGTACGCCAGACTTACAATGGATCACTGACACGCGCAATAAACAAACCTACATTATAAGGGGCAACACTAAGACACTGAATACTGCTTTGCACTTAAGTGTTTGAAACATCCATTCTGTGGGTGTAAGATAATCAGTAATTATAAAGATAGAAAGGCAGAAATAGATGAGAGAGAGAGAGAGAGAGAGAGAGAGAGCGTGTGTTGGATGGGAGTGGGCAGAGCTGCTATAGCGCTAAGTGCTTCAGTGGAAAAGCAATTTAGAGGCGTAATCAGATCGCTATTGAACACGATGGAGGGGGGGAGGGGAATGTTTGGCCCTGAGTGCGTTGGCCACTACTGGACAAACTCTATCCCCCAAACTTTCAGCACATTTGGAAGAGTCTCAGCAAGACATCACTTGAACTAGGTCAAATGGGTATCGATGTCTTATGTGCATTCCTCTGCTGAGGAGATAAGGGCAGCATGGTGAATATCCCATATGTGTAAATGTGGCTATAGGCAGAGATAAGGGTTAGTTGTGTGTTAGCACCAGCAGCAAATTAATAGAAGCAATGGTGCTAGGGGTTGTACATCCATCCATCCATCCATCCATCCATCCATCCATTTTCTTCCACTTGTCCATTGCCGGGTCATGGGGGCAGGCGTTGGAGCTGCCCAAATCCCATTGCACCAGAAGAAGAAGAAGAAGAAGAAACTTTATTTATATAGCACCTTTCACAGATAAAATCACAAAGTGCTTCACAGGGGCACAACAATAACAAACGTTACAGAGAAATGTATTAAAACAATGAATTAAAACAATCATAGCCTTTTCAACTAAAAGCTCGTCCATACAGCCATGTCTTCAGCTGTTTTTTAAAGGAATCGACAGTGTCGGTCACACGTAGCGACAGAGGAAGGTCATTCCACAGTTTAGGAGCAACAACTTCAAGGACAGGTCACCTCTGGTTTTAAAGTGGGTCCTTGGGACAGTGAGGAGGTTCTGGCCCGAAGACCTAAGGGTGCGACCGGAGGAGTAAGGGCACAGCAGGTCAGACACGTATTTGGGAGCCTGACCATGCAGCGCTCTAAAGTCAAAACTAAAATTTTGAATTCAATTCGAAATTTGATGGGAAGCCAGTGCAGAGAGGATAAAATGGGAGTAATATGTGACCGTCTGCTAGAGCCATTTTGAACCATTTGAAGACGATTCAAAGCGGATTTGTTAAAACAAGTAAAAGGGAGTTACAATAATCCAAACGAGACGAGATAAAAGCATGAATCACCAATTCTAGATCAGATTTGGACACCCTGACACACCAGCCCCTATGGCTCCTCCTGCAGGTGGTGGGTCCACAGAAGGACACTCTTGTACATGTACAGCATAATGCTAGAACACAGTGGAAATAGAAGGCTATTGACTTGCTGGTAGGACGGCTTACTTTGTGCGGTAGAAGCAGTTAGAAGATAAAATGTCCAAGCCACTCGAGTCTATGACAAACTGAATAAAAGTCCTTTATTCTGACATGGACCAGACTATGTGTTTCGACCCAGAAGTGATTGTAAGGGATAGAATACATTCGTTCAAGTTACTGTGTAATGGAGATAATTCGCTGATCCATACAGACACAGAAAGCTACTGATGTTACTGTACTTTGCCCAGTATAGCAAGGTCCTGTTAAGGAGAAGGTCGATGTTTCTGAGGAGGAATTCGTCGTCTGCCTTGGATTCTTCCGACAAGGCCGTTGGGGCCACTTGTCAAAAGGAATGAGTGACCACAGTGTAGCACCAAGGGGCCCATCTCCAAATCTTGAGCCTTGGGGCAACTATGGAGGAAACCTAACCCAGACACTGAAAGAATTCAAACACACTCCAAACTGAGAAGCCACAGGAAGAATCAAACCAAAGACATTCTTGCTGCAAGGAGATGCTTCAACTTTCTTACGATGCGATGCATGAAACATAGATTTCCAAACACAACAAAACATTTCATTTTCTTGGTCCATCCATTAAAAGCTCAGACTTCTCTCTCGAGTTATCCATCCAACAGTCAAACAACAACTACTAATGATTTGTTGTCCCTGTTTGCTCTGTGTCGAACTTCTCAGCAGCCATTCTCATTAGGACTGTCCCATTCCATTGCGGGACAGGAGAGCTCCCCAAATTAAAGTGGACACAATTCGCCGTCGGGGCAAATCAATGCAACGAGCAGAAATTCAACAGCGTTTGGCGGCGATGGTGGAGGATAACTGATAATGAGGAGACACTGAAGGAAGACGGACCAAAAGAACACGCCTGGTCATGGGCTGTCAAAGATGCATTAAAACGAATTGGCAACGTGATATTATACAGAAGATGGAAAGTTGGAGAGAGTTCAGAGAATATAGGGAAAATGTAACGGTTATGTAATTTCAACTTTACTGGGTTGCTATCTTTCAACACTGAGAGAGACAATGCGAGCCGCGCGCACACGTGTGTTGGAGTAATGCTGAATGAGGAGGCGTTGTACCATTATCCAAGAAATACTGTATACGGTCGGCCAAAAGCAACTAAATACATCCACCTGATGAGGCACTGCATTGTTACTTTTTACCTCCCCTCAATCCTATATATGTGTGTGTGTGCGTAACCTGACAACTTTGATGCGTGCAAGACTCCGAAGAATAAGAAGGGGGAAAAAACTTGCAACAGAGGAAGGAGCGTTTGAAGAGGAAAAGCAACTCGCCTAATGGTGTGTGGGCGGCGTTAAGGCACAAATCCTGGCAATAAAAGTCTACTCAGCAAGATAAATGTGAGGGAAGGCAATATTATTCTTTTGCAAAACAGGTTTGTGTGTAACTAAATAATTGAGGTCCAGAGGGGGCAGATGCAATGCAAATCTTAATAGTGTGTCTTTGCATTCATGTATAGTCTTTGGGGATCCACACACAAGAAATAGGCCTGCCCTTTTAATGTTTTAGCAAAGAAGTTCAATATTTCAGGAGGATGTAAGAGAAAGAGGAAGAAATTGGGTCCCAATAGAAACCGACAATGATATTTTTCAGCGTAAAAGTTCCCATTGTATAAAAAGAGCTCAGAACATTCTGTTCCACCTGCTGATGTCATGATGTGGTGTTCCTCATTTCTTGCTAGCAGCTCATAGCTGTTGTTAGCCTGTCTCCCTCTCTTCTGTGCCAGCAGAGGATGAGTTCAGGTGTTTAAAAGTGTTGAAGTACTTTTACCAGTTAGATACATTATGGTTGCTTCCTCCTGACCCAAAACAGGCACTGTTCTCTAACGCTCAGGCAGGTATGACCAACATCCTGGTTCAAGTTCTAGAGAAATAAAAACTGTAGACAAATAAATTTGGTATATACTATCGGTGTGGAATGCTAGAGATTTCACTTAATGGGTCGCAGTGGTGGTGGGCAGCAGTCCCACAGATGTGCACGCTAGAATAGCTACATTATAGTAAACACAGAACGGTGATAAAAACCTTTTTGCTGCGATGAGAGCATAATGTGGACAATTGCAGTTTATGGAATTATTATGGAGTTATTCAGAGGAAGCAAAGGCCAGTACTAGAGGAAAGAAGCAGCTAATAGACACCTACATATGAAGTGTGAAGTTTTGAAGCTTTGTGCTAATGTTATGCTAACATTAGGGTGACCAGATTTTCTGACTAAAAAACTGGGACACTATTTGGGATTTAGTTGTATGGTCAACCAGGGAACCATTTATTGACTGTTTTTCCCACACTAAATGGTTGTTAATGTCTTACACCAGGCACCAATCAGCATTAACATGATAGATTTGATATTTTTTTATTGGTTTCAACATTTGCATGGTCCAAAGACATGAATTTCCAAGCGAAGTTTGTTACTTTGTGGCTCATATTGGCCAAAACTGGGACACTTGGGACAGATCCTGTGTAAAACTGGGACAAATGAATGGTTTTGGAGGAATGTGTGGGACATGGGACAGAGGACTCAAAACTGGGACTGTCCCAGGTAAATTGGGACGTCTGGTCACCCTAGCTAACATCAGCAAATGTTGTGCTAACAACGGCTAAATGCTATCAGAGGCTTTAGCCTATTCACGTCACATTAGTATCAGTTCAGTGCGTGCACTTTGGCCCAGGGCTGAGGTCGGTCCTAAAACTTGTACCTGGTCAGCCTGGATTTGTCCTGGCGTGGGCAGTTGGACGCTCACCTAACAGGATAGACCAGGCACTGGGCTGGGTCGGGCCTGGCAGTGGAAACACGCCATTACCGTAACCATTTGTGGTACTGCACAAAAACGATATTGCCTTGGTATGTGGCATTTGATGTTCATGTTGGCCTCCCTCTGAAAGGTCACCGTTATTTTGTGCAGCATTTCACCTCCCTCCAGTAAATTAAAGTTCGAGTACACGCTGCCCATTCGAAACCCTCTTTCGTCCCTTCAAACTCGATCCAGGGCGCATACCTCAGCCTCATTAAACCCCATTTTCAAGTGCAGAGAACAAGGTGAGGCGTTGTCCCTTTGGGGAGGCCGTGCACTGTGTCAGGTCCAGGTTTGGCCTTGTATATTTTGTGTCTCATCTGCAAGCACACACTGTCCCGGGAGACTGTTCTATGTAATTCCTGTCAATTAAAATAGCGCTGCGGGCCTCGCTGACCACTCACCTTGACAAGTGACAAAGGAAAGTCCCTTCAAAGTAGAGTCAACCAAAGCAATTTGACGGGACACTGTCACTCTTAAAGTTCAGCCAATATATAATAATAGATGTATTCTAGCATGCAGCAATGACCGTTCGCTGATTATATTTCAGTTGTCCATTACGTATCCTTTTCATATTTATACTTGGGTAGTTTTGGCATCAACATAAGCTTTGAAATATAGTATGTCCCTGTTGCCTCAATGGAAATCATAATCCAAATGCAACTTGCCTACTTGATTAGCCTAACCACATAACAATAGCCAAGCCTTTAGCCTGCTGACAAACAAGAGAGGATAGACTGTCAGAAGCAATCACTGTAAACCTTGTCCAGTAGCGGACACGATGAAGAAACATACCGCTATTAAACAAAGTCGACACGTGTTACATCACATAAAATCCTTCAGACATGATGACGGTGAACTAAAGGATTAACTCATAAATGAACATAATTTCCACTAACCCCTGAGCAAGGCACATTCTCCTGAGGTCACTCTGTGCATATAAAGTGCGTGCTATAAACAGCATTCTCTCAAGCAGCGAGAGTGAGATTAATTTCCTGGATAAGTGAAGGTTGGGTGATTACAGAGGACAACAGGCTCGCTCTATCTTCATTCATTTCCATAGTGTCTGGAGTTGAACACCAGGCTATCTGGCTATTTTTATTGAGTTAAAATCCTGCTAGTATTATTGAGTGTCCTATTTGTTCCCTGTTCATGTTGAAAGGTCTCCAGTAAATTAATTATCATGTAAGTGTAAAATTGCATCTACCCATGCGATGTTTCAGGGGGTTATGTTTAGAGAACATAATGAGGAGTAAAGGAGGTTTTACTGCTGCCCTCTACTGATGAAAATGCTTACGGGGGGTACTGCTATTTCCATAAAACTCTGTTGCTAATATTTGACTGCTATAGTGCTACAACCACACACTGTTTGGCCACCTAGGTACACCTCATTAAATATCTGCAGTACCACCAGACCTAGATGATCAAATCAGGACTAAACAGGATCCAAAATGGGTTTACTTGGACTAAATTGTGTCTAAAAGGAATGTGAACCATGTCTAAACAAGAAATAATGGCTAACTTAAATGTATTACGAAAACATAAATAAATGTATTTCTAAATCATTAGATGATCCTGAAAGACAGCGGGGTTGTGTTCTTCCCGAAAAGATCGTCCTTGATCTCCTCCTGTAGCCCCAATATGTTTCAGCTTAAAAGGCTTTCATCTGGGGTTTGTCCATCTGAAACGTGTTGGGGCTATATTTGTCCTTTAAACATGCCATAAAAATAAAGGCAATTTAACTTCCCCAGAGAGCACCTTGCCACTTGTGTTTTTAATCATACTCCTTGGAGGTCGAGGAAGCGTCCCTCTTTTTAAGATGTGTTTGACATTAATATCAAATACCTGCCAAAGACATAATACCCCCTCTGTACAGTGGTACATGTGCCGCCGTTTGAGAAACACTGTTATAGCCTATTTTACTAATACTGTCCACAAACCTACACATACTATGTTCTATAGCAAGTATTAAAAACATATTGCTAAAATATGAGTAATTATGCATTTTTCATGTGTTGTTTTTTTTTTTTTTTTACAGATTAGCGTGTCATTTATTTATTTATTTGTTTATTTGAGCAGTTGAAGTTCTGCTCAAAAGGAGTGGGCCGAAAGCAAAAGCTAAAAAATAACATATCACAATAGTACAAAGGAACCACAGTGGGTATGAATTGTGGTCATTTATCCATTTACGGTTGCCTTGGTGACATTTAATAGCCGCTAAACCCAAAAATAGCAGATAATGGTTGTTTCATCATGGTAATTCATGCTAAACAGTGTCCCCAGTGGCAAGAGCACTGCTTCACTGCTGTTTAATGGAAATCAAGTTCACGTGAAGCCCAGGATTTCAGAAGCAATCCCTTGATTTTCTCCAAAGTTCACAGTCGCACAGTTAGCCCTCACCAGCGGGGTCACCAAATCTGTAATTGCCTCTTTAATCATCAGCATAACACGAGCCCATGAATGTCAACTATTTGGAATAAAAAGATCTTTTATTTTCTTCACCCCCCTTTACCCCAGGTCATGTAGTGTTTTGCCCCATCCTCACAAAGATCTTCATAATTGATTATTTAAAACCACAGGCCAAACCGGGTCAAGTCATAACACGCAGAACACCCTTTATACAGTATGAATAATGGATATGAATAATAAATTTAGTGCTCTTTTATAATGGCAGTCGTGTATTTGTGGGTGCACTTTGCCTTCATTTACTTTTTAATAGAGTTGCATCAACAATGAATATGCAGATTTTCTTTGCAAGCACTTTGGAGCGGTTTAATATAAATAAATTAATGCTTGCAGATGATGAGAATTTGAACAATTATTACTTTCTCCGTGGGCAATCTCAAGGTTTGAACGGCTACCAACTTTCCTTTGTCAAAAAGTACATTTAACAGTGAAATCAAACTCACAAGTGGTAAAAAAACAAGATACAAGCTACCATTTTTAGCCAGTGGCATGCTAACAAGTGGTATAATAAACACAGTTTGAGTGCAGTACGGGTCTAGTGTTGGTTCGTGGGCTTTGTAAATGTGGTGGACACTTCAGGGTTCTATCCGTTACGCAACAAAATTCAGGAAATGCAGATTGGAGCGCTTCAGCAGTAGAAGAAGAAACAGCCCAAGTAAACAGAATTACTCAAAACTGCTCAAATAAAGCTTAATACTATTCCAGGTGTATTTTTGAACAACATTATAATGTGGTTATAAGCATTTTCTCCAAGCCCTAGATTAATGTCCATTATGTACGCTGCTACTTAAAATTGTCTTTTGATACTTACTGACAGCAAAACCTCATCTTCCACCCATTTGTCATTTCCACAGACGCATCCCCCGCTCAGTGACGGTAGATTCATGACTCCCCGGTGTGACCTCCTTCAGCAGATGTTGGTAAAGGGCGCTGCGTTTGTTTACTTTTGATATTGTCACATCACTCTGAAGTGCTTTCCCTCCATTTCTCTTGCGCTTTGAGGTAAACATTGGCAAAGGGCAAAAGGGAGCAGACTCACGATATACTGTAGTTCAGGCAAGATGTTACAGTGCAACAAACAAACCCGGAGCAGTCCCATTTGTCAAGCTTGTCCGACGTGATTTCAGAATGTCACTCATTCTGCCCGTCTCAGTCTGTATCCTTAACTAAACTGCAGAATATTAGCCCATGTCTTGCCTTCACTGTATCACATCGTCTCATTGCTTCGTAATGTCACCAGCAGAAGGCAAAAGATACTTAACTGTCTTACTGTCAGCGTTCTATGCCACTGTCAAAGAGTAAAACACTACAATTGTATACTTTTTAAACAAAATTCAATACCAAAACAATTAAACAGAAGTCGCCTCACAGGGCTTCATAAAAAAAGTAGATTTTTTTTGTCGGCTACTCCTACAGTAAAGTAGACGATACAAGCTAATGCAAAACAAATCAAATCGTACAATCGACCAGAAGTTATAAATGATTCCACAGATTGAGAAACAAATCGTAGCTCTATATTCGCACAGGAATTCAAATATAAAGAGCCGTATATATGCATTGTGCTGTGAAGTCCCACAGGCAGTTAATCCACTTGAGCCGAGCCCTCCATTCGGGACGAGACATTTCCCCCGGTCATCAGTGGTGGTCCCATAATGGACAAAGAGACGGCCGCGTGTTTTTGGTCCGGAACAATCAGCACTTCAAAGAGGCCCATTGCGTCAGACACGGTGAAGAATCATTCTCAAAGCTCAAGGTCAGGCTCCTCTCTCGCACACTTCACAGATTTTTGGGCTTGTTTTCAGACATGGCCTCCAATGGACATGGCTGTGACAAGATTGATGTCCGTTCTCTTCTTTGCACTGGGGACACAAGCCATATAAAGTGGAAGTGCTCAAAAAGGTTGGGTCAGTGCAAATGCGCACACTGCAAAATGCATTGTGGTTTCAGACACAACGCAGACCAAACATTTGCAATTCTAGCAATTTACTGCAGCTTGTTTGCTGAACAACCTTTATAGAGTAGACCATCCAGATCCACCTTCAACATATAACACGCCACAACCTAGATACAAATTTTAACTTCCACTTAATGATATTATTTTGGCCCAGTTTTAAGATACACAATTTCACCATAATAAACAACTATCAAAACTATTTATCATTAGTGATTTCAGGTTCAAGTTCGTGACCCCGGTGAAAATGCATCCCAATTCCCCAGTTTCCCCATTGGTTTAGACACAAGAGATGCAATTTACGGGAATGCTCTGACCCAGTTTTCAAGTAATAACGATTTTCCCATCGTCAAATCCTCTCAAATCCTCATACTTGCCTTCGTATTCATTTACGTATTTAGTTTATTTGGACAGGGCTGTGCATAAGACCCATGTAAGCCAATGGGCGAGGAAAGCACTTCTTTTCGGGCCTCAGGGCGGGGTGCTGACAGTGCTGCGATACCACCCCTACTGGCCATAATGTGTAATACTAAGGGGACTTTAAACATGTCAAAAACAACTTAAAAGCCTGTCTCCAAAGACGTGTATTGTTTCTCAGCTTTGGGCTTTGATTGACAAGGGAACTCTGGAGGGCTGTTGCAGGAGTTCCATAGTAATACATTGGAACAAATGGAATTCTGGCGGCCATCTTGTGATTACACTGCACTTGCTCTACTATCCCAGCGCAGTGTAATCAAATGGGAAACACCACTTATTTCCTTGATTCTGTTTTTATCAATTTTTTGTTATTTCATGACTCTAATTGACTGACCATATGGCATATCTGGCAAGAAAATAAAGTGTTTGTAGTTTTCAATAGTTATTTCCATTTCTATAGAATGCATAGACTTTAGAACATCTGATAAGAGACGCATCATGCACGTTGGGAGATGCCTCTGAGGAAGACGGAAGTAAATTCCCAGTCCGTCGAAATGCGTAAGGCAGGGGTGTCGAACTTGTTTTGGGTCGTGGGCCGAAATTCAGCCCCACGGCGGGTCACTGGCCGCATATAATGTAAAGGACTGTGGCCTAATAAATAACAACGGCTTACACTTATTGCGCTTTATCAGCCTGTGTCACACGTGTCTCAAAGTTACATATAGTCATTATTCATTCACTCCACACTCAGGCAGACTGACCATTTACCACATGGCTATAATATGCTGTTTATATCCTGATCTCTTACATTTGTTCATGGATTTTCCTCTGTCAAACACTCATGCAGTTCTATTTATATCAATTATAACATTTGTTTCCTACTTTAAAACAATATTTCTGTACTTTTTAACACGACATGACCAATATTTATTGAGCATGGGACAGTGATACAATGAATGCTAACCACCGAACCACTGAACCCTGGGAATGAATGGAGAAAACAATGGCTAAACATCAAAATCCTGACAGAGATACCTAGAAGTACGTATACAACCTATCACAAACAATGAGTGTCCCTCACATTCTGTCATTGGATCACTGAAAATGTTGCTCCTGGTTTTGCATTGGTTGCTATAGGGGTTAGCCTCGCTGGCCAGTCACAAGATGGCCGCCACGTTTGCCACGTCAACGAGCCACATGCCCTATCTAGAGTTTTATTCAGTAACTTTGTTTCCACCGTTTGGAAGAACATGCTGTGTAGGAGGAGACTGACCTGCCATCTTGGTTTCTCTCTCGACTGCTGTTGTTAGTGTAAATGGGAAGAAGTGAGAAATGACGGTCTCCAATTAATGTCTATGATGTAAGCAATGTTGTACCGCATCCACACCCACAAACACATTCTCATTAATTCAGCATTGTACATACGCTGGGGGAAATGCCTTCAGAACATAAGAAAAGTATGCGCTTGTATGAATAAACCCACAAACCTCCATGGCAGTAGACATCTATGCTCCGTCACTGAGCCACTGTCGCACATTTCACATGCCAACAACAGCTACCATTATGAAGAGATCCTTTCAGTGACCACAATGTAGTCTAATTGGTGTCGCAGAATGCTGTATTTTACAAAATCTTCATCTCCAGGTTTCCATCTCTGTTCATATGGAAACCGTTGTGTATGTATCTCGTCTTCATCGAGCTGGCACTGAGATACCGGTATGTCCCAGGATCCAAAGACGGCGATGCGCATATCTCCCCCTGTCAGCGCCCTGTCTTATCTGATGATCCATGGGCGTATGAAGAGGCGGGAAACGCAGCCCGCTGAGTGGAAATATCTCACAGTATCTCCCCATCTGATCCCATCCTTCAAAACACATGCCCTGGTAATTAATAATATTCCAAAAGCTTAGCATAGACTGGATATGGGGAGGAATTCAAGGGTAAAAATGTCTCGCAGGCAAGGTCAAAGCAAGTTATGGGAATGTATGTGTTTCCAAAGTCCTGGCAATGGGGTTTTCTATTTGTTTAGAGGATTGAATTCAAGCATTTTTTATTTACCTATTATCAAATCACGAAGGATCTTGATACCTGCAGGTTGAATGGAAACCATAAAGAAGATGCTGAGTTACATTTCTAGGATTATGGACCACTCAGTCTTGTGTTTATTTCATTTGATATCATCTCATGGATCCAGCACCACCCAGCTTATGCAAAGATGGCTCAAGGGCCAGGTCACGTTTTGAAGGCTTTAAACTCAGTTTTGATTGAGAACTGAAAACCTTCAGCATGCTGTTAAACCTATGCATACATGTTTTGCTTTTCATGGTAATTTCATGGCATTTATTTGTGATATAGGTGAATTTAATAATAGACTTCCTCAGCTGCTCTGAGTGGGGTGGCCAATCAGAATCCAGGGATGGTCTGTACTACCCTGGATACCCCCATGGGCACTCCTATTCTCACAGTATTATAGGGTTACAAGCCACTGTGCAAATGGAAGAAACTTACTGTCAATTAGATTTAGGTTTTTTTTTTTTTTTCAGAATTGTTACACTAAAAAAGGTCAATATTAAGCATTGGCTTAAATTACTTGAATTGAGGAAATTCAAGAAATTGTTGTGAGCGCTTTTCACTCATTTAGATTTTTTTCTTTTTGCTTGTTTGATAACATTTCAGACCAGTTCTAAGGTAAGTCACACTTGAAAGTAAAACTGCCAATGGGATAAGACCAATTTTCTTACCCTATTGGCAAAGAAAATTACCTGAAATAAAGACAAAATGTATTGAAAGAACAAGTTACATAATCTAGGCCAACTCATCTTAACTCGTCAAAACAATTTAAATTTGGATTATTATGCTCAAATTGAGATATTTAAACTAATCTAGTAAATTACTTTTTGCAGTGTACTCCAAGGTAACAATAGAATCATTTTACATTTGCAAAGGATCTGAAACAAAGTCCGAGCAGATACCTGCCCAGCATAAGGCAGATGTGTTGCTGATGAATGCTAAATGTCGACATCTGTTTGGGTAATGACGCTGAGTGCCTGAATCCCCAAATAATGAAAACAAACATATTGCACTTCACTTCACACACTAAAAACTGCTTCTCCTGTAATTAAAATTCATTTGCCTTGAATTACCTTAATTAAGAACTGTGCCAATAAAACACCTGTGTGTTGTGAGCCATTTCATAAAAGGAAAAGGTAACTGCAGGTTTATTGTTTAAGGTTTCTGCAGATAGGAGAGTGTGAGTTTCCCATTGTTAGTAGGCTGGCTAACACCTGACTGCTGTGTGCGCTCGAATCCTTTCGAACTACACAACAGTCTGGGGACCATGGCCGAAATATTCCTAAAATGAGAGTCATATGTGTGTTACATGTGAGTAAAGTACTAGGATTATCCAGTGCTTTTGACCAAAGACATCTCCACATGCAGCAGATAGGACATTCTTGTTTCAGCATTAGTTCTAACAATGTTGTCTAGACATTTCTAACACCTCCAGTCGCTTTATGCATTAAACTGACAGCCATTGATTGATTATGTAACTAATGCAGGACAATAGAAATCCTCCGCTTGCTGATCCTTTACTGTACTGTGAGAGACATCATTCACACTGGCACCTCCCCCTCACCACATCTCTTTCTCTCTCTTTCTGCCCACTTCACATCAATAATGCATCCAACGTTACCGTAAGCCGGAGACGGGCCGCGCTAGACATGAACCAGCTCTACGGTATGCTTTAATGGTGCTGGGAACGGTCATACTTGCGAGGGCGATTGTGGAGAAAGTGTATGAGATTAGCATTCACTGACTAGAATTTGTGTTTGAAAATCTCTGTGGCTTCGTTGGCTACTGTATGACTGTGTGGGCGAAGTGTTATCTTTTGAAAGAAATGGCCAAATCTGTGACGTGGGGAAACTCACGTGGTTTACAACAGAGATGTCCCAGCCAGAATTCTGAGAGAAGAGAGAGTTATTGATACCGATAATTCTTTCATCCGACACTTTAACTTCCAGCGTAACCCAAAAAATCCTCCCCCTGCCGAACAATGATTTGCATATTAACCTAACATGCATTTTTATGGTATTTCTGTGTGACAGCTCTTACGTGCAGCCTAAAGTACGACGTGCAGCGTTTTTCTTCAGGCCCAAGGCAACGGGTCTGTGGAGGGATCGGATTGGACAATGTTCTTAGACAGTTACCCCAGAGCCATTCAGGGGTTTGAAGCCACAGATGAAACAGAAGTAAGAACTCGATTGCTTGGTTTCAGCATTCGACAAAAGAATGAAATGGAAAGAGAAACGATAGAAGTGAGGAGATGGTTTCGGCGCCATATGAGCCCGCCCGCCTCGTTCTGCCAGTGCAATTGTTTCCTCCGAACGTGTTGTGCTTTCAAATTAAGCCAGATTGTAATTTCAACATGAATGACAAGTTTAACATTCAATATTATTGCTCTGCACTTACATTGACTTGATCTGTTTATAGAAATAAATATCTGCACACGAGAATAATGACTCAATCACAGTTCTAGTGGTCCAAATTCTTAAACATCGCCTCTTCCCCCCTCCTGCGGACACAGTCTGGACACGTCTAGCAGCCGCAGACCCCTGTTGACCTGCAACAGGATTCTACACGACATGTCCCATCTGAACTCAAGTGCCCCGGAGTTCTCCGGATGTACCACGGGGAGGAGAGGCCAGGATTAGGTCACCACACAAATACAATACGTGCGAGGTATGCTACCGAGTCAGGAATTCTCTCGTAGGCTTATAAATAAATAAATATGGTGAAGGAGAAGTAGGCATATATTTGTATTCGGCTGCTTTATGGTAATGGGACGTCATCTTAGGTGGCAGCAACAGTGAAGCTAAAGCATAAATTTATATAATGAGGACTGACACCACTTCTTCAGTCGGTGCTGTCTTATAATCACTTCCGGTTTGAGGTCTTAATATCATAGTCTCCTTTTATTTTAACATTGTCTAAGCAGTCTACGGTTGTGTCCGAATGCCCACCCTAACCCCCAACACCTGATTTGCTATATACTCTGGCAATAAAGACTGACCGATTAATATTAATGAATAAATATTAGTCAGATAAGTTTACATGGATTTTACATTAACAAAAATAATGGGAAATTGGAATATTACCTTTTTGCCTGAAAAGGAAAATGTACCTGTTATTTTAAGGTGCCCTGGGTTTATGGGTGCGTATTTGACCTTTCAGTGACCCAGCAGCTGTGTGGTGGTTAGCTTAGCACCTTCGCTTTACATCCCGGTGGCTCATATGATGCTTTAGGATCAATTTTATTTCAGATCTTTTAGGATTTCTGCTTGGTTTTGGGAATGGAATGTATATTTAACCATGGATACGGTTCAATCAGCTGAGAAAACAAAGCCTGCGACATGTACGACCAGATAACTGAATATTTATATAACCCTTTTAATGGAGACATACGCCAAAATCTACTTTTTTGACGTATTTTTAACCCTGTTATAAAGGTTGTCCCTCATCAATTTAGCTTCATTCACCACAGTTTTGCGTACCGGTGTTCCTTTTTGGCCTTTCTTCTTCTACAGCTAAAGCACAAAACACAAAATGTACTCCACAATCTTAAAGCCCGTAATCACTAGAACCGTTCTGCACTCACGATGTGTTCTTCATGATGCCATAGATTCGCTGGCATGCCATTAGATGAAAGTGACAGTTAGTTCTCACTGTTGTATGACATGTAAGCACAATCTTTTATTCTAAATGTTAAATGTAAAATATCAATACTGGGGTCCAACATGTTCACTCTTGGCTCCATAACTTATGGTGCCTATAACTGAATAATCATCGAGCGTAGAAGAAAACAGTCAGCTTAAAAGATATATCCAAGCTCCAGTATTGAAGGCTACTAATAGTGTATTATGCCTTAAGGGATACTTCGGGATTTTTGACATAGGGCCTCATTTCCTAGTTATCCAGAGTGTTGTTGATGTCTGGAGATATTTTTTTCTTAAATTCATGCAGTTCTTATATTTGAAGAGTCTAGTTGCGCTAGCCTAGAGCAAGGCTAAAGCATTTCTATGGTAAACGCTAGCCCGCATTAAAAAACAGTCTGGCCCACTCCACAGTGCACCTGAGGTAAATCACTTATAACGCCAGACTAACCATATAAATGTCTGTGTCGATAGGTTAATTTTAACCATTTTGCGTTTAAAATAACTTATATTGAGCGCATCAGCTTCGTGGCTGTAAGCTAAGGCAGCGGTGGAGTGATCTGCGAGAAAATAGTCCCTCAAAATGCGGTAATTCATGTGATACAAGGTCAGTTTTATTTTAAAAATTATTCTATTAACACAGACATTTATATGGTTAATGTGGTGTTATATGTGATTTACCTCAGGTGCACTGTGGAGTGGGTCAGACTGTTTTTTAATGCAGGCTAGCGTTTACCATAGAACTGCTTTAGCCTTGCTCTAGGCTAGCGCAACTAGACTCTTCAAATATAAGAACTGCATGAATTTAAGAAAAAATATCTCCAGACATCAACAACACTCTGGATAACTAGGAAATGAGGCCCTATGTCAAAAATCCCGAAGTATAAGTAGTTTAGATTCGTTATAGCTATATGATAAATGTCTTCTGTAAGTATAGCCCCTTTCTCTTTTCACACTCGACTGCTGCAGTGACTTCCCACGAGCACGAAAACACGCCTAACTAGACGCCTCCCAAACTTGTTTCTTGGCATCCATCCATTCTTTTTAACCGACCTGCGGAGGTTTGCTTTTACAGCCCCGTGGACACGCGCATTGTGCGGTCTGTTTCGGTCCAAGCATTTACATTTTACAGCCTAGACGTTCAAGAAAGAAAGAGCGTTTTTCATCTCTTTGTTTGATAGACCTTGTGCGCAACGGAATGATTTGCAGTCTAAGAAATAGCATAAATTAGTAGCTCTAAAACAGTGGCACAGACCCATTCCGCGTTTCCATCATGTGTTCAGATTATTAAACCTAACGAATTCTTGTAAGCCCTCATTCTGAGTGTGCAACGTCTGAAATGTTTTTAAGTGTACATAGAAGACAATCGATCAGCCCTGTCAAAAGTGTGACGTCTAAATGCTCTGGATGAAGTGAAAGACGTGTTCTGATCTGATCTGTGCCACTGGCAGTAAACCAAGTTGCGGGAGTTTTGCTTCAACAGCTACCCACTGGCCTGTTTCTGTGAGCCATGGAATTGAGAACAGAACTTATCTCTGACCGGCGATTGTGGCATGTCTTCAAGGGAGTGGTTATTGTGCAAGAAAAATTACATTTCTAGTTGTTAAATTCAAGCATCCTTATGTACAGTATCTTCAGGGACTGCACTATGAGCCTGTCAATAAAGCTGCCAATCTTGGTAAAATGAAAATTATAAAGCAACGACCTTTTATAGACCTAAAGGACGGGCGAGACCAGGACAACGAACTCTACCTGACCAAACATGGCCGTCTGATCATGAAGGTAAAACTGCACAAAGTTGAAATCGAATCTTAGAACTCTGTCCTTGAGTCAACCTCCTCTCGCTCCTGCTGCTTCGCGCGCACACTTTATTTTTTGTTGTTGGTGCTAATCAAGATAAATGGGATTTGCTCTGCTCCGAGGACATATCATTAGATTATGAGACAACTACATTATCATTCCGTAATCCCCCAAATCCGCGGGCTTCCGTGTGTCTTTAGCTCTACAGACGCGTGAACTTTAAAAGCCGCTGCGCCCAAATGTCAACTGATGTCGGCCGCAGCTGTAATTGGCTAAATGAGTTTTGGGGAGGTGATGGATGTTTATAATTGTCGTGCTCCGTTTGCTCGATTCACATTTTGATGCTCGAACTTGTTTATTTCCTAACGACATCCACCATGCTCCGTAGAGTTGATGTAGATTTGAAATGCAATAGACTGGAGACCTGTTTAAATATGCATTACAGAACGGAAGGAAGCCGGGATATGTTAGCATTTAGAGAGAATAGTTTGGAAACTGGAAAGTTGTTTACTTACACAAAAGCAGAGGTGGCCAGTTACAGTAAATGTACTTACTGTACTTAATTAGAGTTTGTGTTAATAACTTTCTACTTTTACTCGACTACATTTGAAGAAAAAGATATATACTTTCTATACTCCACTATAGTTCTATGGAAGGCTTAAATTTGGCCATTTGTTTTGATGCCACTAACTCACAACAAGGAAGAAGGTTTTGTTTTTTGAATACGGCAAGTTATTTAAATGGATTTGTACTGCAACTTTTGAATATTTCAACCCAATGGCGTGCTGGCCATAAGGAGAGTCGGGACGTTTCCCGGTGAGCCGCTCGGTTACTGTGCTTCTGGGCCATAAGAATAAAATAATGAAATAATAACAGACTCACAGTTGTGCTATTCCAGGCCTAAAGGCTTTAACTGGGCTGCAGCAGGAGCATGAGCTGCTGTTCCAGATATAAATGAAGTAACACAAGCGTAATTGTCATGGAATCTATCAAAATAATGACTGATGAATGAAAATCTGAAATATCTGCATCGAACTTTTCATTCTTGTGGCAGGGAGATACCATTTGATATTGAACTAACTCAGAGGGGTATTTAAGGGTGTTTAAGTGGACCTCCAGCGACCTCTTGTACTTGAGACCAGCGCACTATTACGGAGCTATAATTCGGGCTGGTCTTCTCCAAATTCCCGGGCCCAAATTAGGTCCCAGCACGCCCCTGTTTCAACCTGAAAAGACTAACAGAAACTAGCCTGGCTAACGCCAGACTGCTGTGTGCGCTCGAATCCTTTCGAACTTCACAACAGCCTGGGGACCATGGCTTTGCATGGATTTGGGGACCAATCACAGAACGAGGAGGGACGGTAAGACAATGACTCACTATTCGACATACAGAAGCTTGTAGTTTGTTCACGGATTTAAAAAATGAATTTATTTACAGATCCTACATGACAGCAGCAAACAGCAAACGCGACGCCATCTTTTGATCAAACTTTAGACCGTGTTCTAAATAGTTTAGCTCGAAAATGTACAGCCGGTACATCATACGTCATCTGATACGATGATGCGACTGGCTATGGCTACGTGCAGACGCATGAGAGACATTCGTAGCGCCCAATAAACAGCCATGGACAATCGTAAACCACACCTCTCCTACGAGAAAATGAATTGGTGGTCCCCAGACTAAATATCATTTGTGATTTTAGTCTGGCGTTAGCCAGAATATCATCGGACCCTGGTGGTTGAGACCCGGGCCGGATAGCGATAAGCAGAGCCGAGGAGAGGCCAGGCGGAGGAGGGGTGGAGGAGGGTCACAGCGCAGCTGGGAAACGGCCTCTTTTAGATCTTGTTTTTTTTGTGTTGCTTTTGTCATCACTTTTTCCTGCCTTTTAGTTGCTTTTTAATTGTGTTACTGTTGTTTTTCTGGCACATTTTTGTTGCTTCATTGCTGCATTTTTGTCACTTTGTCATTTTTTCGTGGCTTTTTTATGGCTATTTTTTTGTAGCTTTTCCCCCACTTTTTTGTTGTATTTTCATCCTCGTTTTGACGCTTTGTTGAAGAAGCTTTCAGATTTGAAATGGTATATGCAATTAAACAGGCTAACTCAAATTTGCCAGGTAAAAAAAGAGAGCCTGTAGTCGGAAAACCGATGCTGACTGCAACTTGGTGTCCTCCTCCCCCAAAAAAGCTGGAGAAACTGTCAGGAGAGAGTAACATGGGAAAATAACACAGGAAAAGTCAAAACGAAAAAGTGCAATAAAAGTGTTCTTAGATGATGCAAGGTGGCCAGGCGTTTCTATAGAGACATTTGCACCGCACTGTGATCCGCTCTGAACATCATTAGGTTAATCTCACAATAAACACAGTGTCTCTGGGCGAGATGCACTCCCTGATCTTATCTGCATATCGTGTGTGCGCAGTATAGAGGTGTGGGGATATTGGAATGTTGCAAAAAACAAAACCAAGTTATTTCAAGCGAGAAAGAAAACTCCTCTATGAACCTTTCCTATATTGCTTTACGCTGCTGGGAAACTTTACTTGTTTAGTTTAGGTTCACTGGGGAGGAAAAAACATAATCCCACCTCTGATTTTGCCGCATGAGCAGTTTGCGATGATGATTAAAGCTATAAAATGAAAGGTAACACCTGCTTTTAATTAAAATGGTTTCCTTTAAAAGACAGCTGCTGGGGATAGACACACATTTCCTTTGTAAAATATGATGGCCATCACTTAATAAGCTCCCATTATTGAGCACACAGAGGCAGTTTGGGAGTAAGCCAGGTGCCCTATACTCATTACGGTGTTGCGGGTTTATGGACTGATCATTCTCTCAAATCGAACGGCCCCTTTTCGCCAGTCAATTTTCTTTTGAGGGTTTGGAAAGAAGCTTTAAATTAGGATATAAAGCCAAGGTTATGAAGTTGTCTATAGTTTCTGTGGTGACTTTTCTTCCCCCCCTCATGTCGTCTTGCTATACTTTTCATGTAAGAGATGATAGCGTGTTACTCAAAGCCACATACTGATGTATATGTGGTTGTGATGAGTAACTGGAGTGGCTCATGTAGGCGTTTCAAATGATGAGAAACGTTTAAAGTAGGACTGAACGATTAATTGCATTCGCAATTTTATCGTGATATTACACAACGCGATTTCGTAATCGCAGGGCACGCGATTTTGGAAGAGAATGGAGCAGCGAGATGTGGCAGCAAAGTCCGCTTCGCCGCGTGCTTTTGTTTACGTCTCGGTCTAGTTAAGGTGCGCGGTAGATTGTGGATGTACAGTGAAAATATCAGCGTTCATCATGCAGCCACCGCGAAGGACTATTGCTTTCTTCTCCGTTAGCATTGCTTTAGCCACAGCGCTAATCCCGCCATTCCCTCGCTGCTACTACACGCTCTGATGATCACAGAAACTCCCTCACCTCCGGATTCACACGTGTCTACCTCCACAGAGATATAGCCAGGTGAGCCTGTGTTGCCGCATATGCGCTCCCTTAGGTAGTACAGACGCAAGATATAAACACTAAACTGCTGTATGAAAAGGATTGGAAACTACAATCTGAGGCAGGACTCTGTGTCATGTAAATGCGCTGTTTAGTGTTGAAATGTCACTAAATGCCTGCGAGTCAAAGAGAAAGTAAAGTGGCTGTGTTTGGCACCTCATGTCGCCGTCTCCTTGCGTCAATGTTCTTCTCTTTCTTCATATTGTCCAAAGTTCCATCCCAAAACCAAAATGCTGCTCCTAATTCCAGTGTGTTTCTGCGTGTGCTCCATCTGGCCTCTCCGTGTCCATCAATAACGCGCATCTGAAGCAACTACGAGTCGCAGCTCAGACCGGGATTTGATTGGCCGAAATAATACATAATCAGTAGTTTATTTATTAATTGGGAGTTTGATTTCCTAAAACTTTTCCAACTAGTGAAAGCAGGCGTTTGTTCTTATTTTTCTTGCACTTTAGTATGGGTGATGTTACTGACTGGATCAGTGAGTTTTTTATATATCTATATATATAATTTATCTTTTATTTATAGACTGTACTGTTAAGTTCAGACAGTTTTCAAGAAGTGCAGTCCACATGTTCACACATTTTGAATAGGTCAAGCAACAATTTTGTTTGTTTTATTGTTGCAATGTTCACTTCAAATTAATCTAATATTGTTTATTATGACACAGGCTGATTTATTGCTTGTGTTAGGTGAAAAATACATAAGAGGACCTTGCAACAATAATCGCATATTTAATCGCAATCGCAATATTGAAGAAAAAAATCGCAATTAGATTATTTTCCAAAATCGTTCAGCCCTAGTTTAAAGTTTGCTACAATCCTTTGCAGAGGCTGAATGATGTTGTGCCAAACGTCATAAACACTTCTTAGTTAAAAGTGAATTCACCTTCACTCAAATACCTTTAAACTCTACTTCCATGAAACTCAAAAATGCGTTTCTTTCAGTTTCGCCTATTATTCACAATGAGCTGTTTAAATGTCGCACTGATCTGTCATAACAATTAGTGCAAAAATGTTTAAAGGTTTAAGCGTTTTATTTAAAAATAATAATAATTGACACGGGGTCCCACAGTGGTCTGGTCTGGGCGATTACTGTGGGGCGCTCTGCATCTGCACCTCTCGCCTTTTGTCCTCTCCGTGCTCGCTCTATGAGGCCCATTAAAGCATTGATGCATTGCAGCAGGAGCCGGCGAGTTTGGGCTGAAGAGGCTCCCAGCAGCAGTCTCTGTCATTACCATCCGCTCTACACCTCGGCGCACCACAGAGCACTTATACCAACGCGACGGGGAAACAGCAGCATATAAACTATAGCCCCGCGTGCATCTGCATGAGGGCGAGGGGGAGAGAGAGTTGAGCCAAAGAGGAGGAGGAGGAGGAAATGTACGTGAAGAAATGTGAATCATTCCTCCTGTATCTAAAGGCAAGTTTCTGGTCAGGGTGAGCTCAGATATGGTTTCCATGCTATGTTCATGAATAACTTGGTGATTGTTGATTGTCACGGCACGACAGGAGCAGTGAGAAACCGCAGCACTGCACCTACAGACTCTTGTCCAGATCTTCTGTGATAATGATGACAGAAGCAATTTTGTTGTTTCTGTAGCTGACTGAGGGACCCGAGTACCTTAACAGAAAGTGGCCAATATGCTCCGGGATTCATATCTAAAAAATTAAAGGCACACAGCGTAACATTTTGGACTATACTGTTGCCATCAGTACAAAACATGCTCCTAATGACCATCTCAACACAGAAAATGCTATTTCGGCAGTGGGTAATCGAAGAATGGATTTGGATGAGGACCCAACCTGTTTAAATAGCTAATTCATTATAAATGTATGAACTATTACTGGAATAATTCTCTTCCTCCTGAGAGAGGAGGTTTGCAGAAGCTGGACTTCTTATCTCTCCTACACTGTCAACACTTCCCTTCAAGGCCAAGCCACGGAGCTAAACCTCATAAGGACTGAGCTCTCTAGGTCATATTTTGCATAACACTGACTTTCAGGTTGTAAATAACCGCACACACATACCCCCTCCCTAACCACACCCTCGTCGTTCTGCGTCCGCCTCAACACGTTTGTTCAGCCCATGTATTCTATATATGTGCTTTGCCTTAACTTAACCTGATTGTAATTTCGCATATCTTCTTTTGTAAGGCGCATTGAGTTGCCTTGTGTACGAAATGCACGGTATAAATAAAGTTGCCTTGCCTTGCCTTAAATCTCAATTCTGCTGACTTTAGTCACATCTCCATGGAGACGAGCTGGAGACGTACCCACTCTTGGTAAAGTTACAGCCATGTCTTCTAGGAGAGCTGAGCCACTCACAGAAAAGGTTTGTTTGTAGAGATGCACTGATCCAGCTTTTTTGCTACCGATACTGGTGTTTGAGTATCTGCCGATATCCGATATTTACTGATACCACTCTCTTAAAAGTGTTTTTCTCTGAGTGAAAAATTAAATTGACTCTTGTCTCCATTTTAAGATCAATTAAGTCATATTGTATTGTTATGATGTTGCAGATTTGTAGATTATTATTATTATAAATTATATCTATGGATAAACTCTTGGATAAACATTTAACAAGGATGACTTTTCTACACATTACAGTAATATCCTTGGTTATACGACAGGCTTTAGGTTGTCATATACCCAAGACAACCTAAATAAACAATATAAACAACTCACATGAAGTGATCTGATCATTACAAATGTGTTAGATCAGTTATTTCTTAAAATAAAATACAAACACTTGGCTCAGCAGTGGTTAGTTTATTGTATTAGGCATATTTAGGTATTTCTATTATAGTTTCTGTCCCAACCTTGATTAGTTTTCGTTAGCATTAGCGCGCACCCGCTAGCTTTAGCATGCTATTGCTAATGCAGCATTTTGCGTGGCGATCAAAAAATACATTTGCGGAGGATAAAACTAAATCAGCAATTGAATTTTCCAGGTTCTTAGCTTTCAAATTATATGCATGCCAATATTCACATAGATTTAGTTGGTTAAAGTTGTGTTTTTAAGGCGTTGAGAGCCCAAACTGGTATCGGTTCGGTATCGGATATTTGTAACCGATACCCGATATAGAATTTTTTCCAGTATCACCTCCAATATCCGATACCAGTATTAAACCCTATTTGTTTGTACATTGATAAGGTATTCTTCAATGAGGAAAATATCTGTCATTGGGTGTGTGGCTTTACATGTTTGGTATTGGCAGTTGTCCTCATCCACATTTGGTTATTATCTAGACCGGGACAAGCAGCTCTCATGTGCATACTTACTTTTGAAAAAGTTAAAAATGGAAGTTCAGACCCCGAGTGACTCCATAGGTAAGTCATTTATTGTCCTCATGAGGAAATGCAGTAGCCTTGGCACGACACCATTGACTAATTTCTTTCTGTTGTCCATTAAAAGATAGAAATCATCTTAATTAAACTAACAAGCATTGCCCGCCTTAGCTCTGTGGTGACTGACAGCTGTGGGAGGAGCCTGTTATCAACATCTCCCTCTCTCTCTCTCCCCTCCAGCTGTCTGTATCCCCCCCGGGCTATGGGGATTAAGGGGAATCTATGCTCTGTAGCCGCCCTAAGCTTACAGTGATAGAGAGGGTCAAGGGGAGGCCAGACAACCGAGAAAGTCTATCTCCATACGACCCATTTGACCTGAGTTTAATCTTCAGCCCACTCTTTTACCTGCATGGAAATTTAGCTGCCTATAGCACCGTGCTTATAGAAAACGACCTCTTCAGCAGCACAGCTAATATGAATACAAACAGGTTTTGGTGCACGGGAAGCCATTTCACTGCCGGAAAACTTCATCATAGTCAGCGGTCTATTGGCCAGACACAGAGGGTAATTCTATTTTGAAAAAACGGACACGTCACATTTTGAGTTATGGTTAGCACAGCGACTACCAAAGCACTCGCCGATTCAGTCATTTCATGGAGAGTCCATTCAATCTCACACGCTTTGTCACAACAGAATATGGCTTTGGTAGTATTTTACCAACTAAGTGATGAGCAGGAATGAGATCGCAATCCTACTTTAAGGGTCCTTTTTAGAAGGCGAGACATTGCAGGTGAATGGAGGAGGGTAATTTAGATTAGAGAGAGATGAGAGATATCAATTTGAAAATGTTTCTGTAGATTAAAGAAATTGCAAGATTTTGGTCATTTTATTCATAGAAATGGCCAAAATTGCCTGTATGTCAGCGACAAAATCTAAATAATGGAGAAAACATTTGTCAAAGGGTTAGTTTTAAAACATATGGGGTCAAATCTATTGTGCATGGAGCAAGGACAGCGCAAGCTCCAAACGCAATGGTTATCTTGCATGGAGACTGCTATGTGTCTGCGCCACTTGCGAGAGGGCGTCGCTTATAAAAAGAGAAGAGGTCGACTGAGGCGTGGTTTATTACAAGCAGCACTGAGAGCTCTGATGCCAGCCTTACTTTCATTTCCTCGTTCACATCGTGCTGCCTTGTGTTCTTCCTTATACAGGATAGACTGTCAAACTAAAAACTTTATTACCCCCATCATGAGCTAAACAATGTTCGAAAATGATTAACCCCCACTCCTCCACAACCCCTCACCCCTTCCGGCCGTGAAGTCTGGTGGAAGGAAAAGGCTGCTGTACATAACACCACCCTTGAACATGGGTGTTTCTCCACCCCGAAATCTCAACATTGACCACTGCGTGAAAATTCAGGGTACCTAACACATTCCTTGTGGCTTAAATGGTAGAGTATTCGCCTACTAATTCACAGGTCTCTTTTTATATCCCCCAAATGTCCGCGAACACAAGGGTAGAGTGGATTTCACACGACAATGAGCTTAAATATAGGTACACCCCTTTAATGGCATGCTATGTGGGCCAATGACCTTCTGAGAGTTCTGAGTTCTGTCCATGTGATTTGTTTGATCTTTACTTTGTCATAAACATAAATTTCCATTTACTCTCATTGACTCCAATTATGACAACTGCTCACAGAATAGCAGTCATTTATTATTATTAAGTTGTGGAAAATTGCTACGTAATTAAGATGCTTTTTGTTGCTATTAGGCTCCTGCTCATTGAGTCTTTGGATGTTAGAGATTTTGTCAAATACCAACAACACTAAAGGTGTTGAGATTTAACTACTAAAGACTGTAATTCACACATTATGACTTCCTCCTCTCATCTATCTTGTATTCTAAAACAATCACATGGTAATCTATTCCTTAGAAATGCACTTTCTCCCTCTTCCTCAACCATTCTGCTGTTTCAGTAATATTCCACAGCCGCAGAACGATCTCCACCCCTTTCCCGTCTCCTGGGGGGCTCCTCTTATTTGTTTTCAGGGTCTATCCTAATAAGTAATAATTGTTCCTATAGGGGATTTTTTCTCTCTTTATTGAACCAATCTTCAATGCAGTGACTCTGGGCGACCTGTCAGGAGCAGTAGGGAAAGTGTTTCGAAAGCAGCCAGAATATTAGTCTCCTGCGCCCGGAGTAAGTTCACCCAATCAAAAGGATTGGGTGAAAGAAAGGCCCCACCTGTCCAAAGCTTTGAATCCTAGACCTTCTTCTGTGAGGTGCTAGCCACTTAACCATTAACTGCGGTTTCTGTACGCCCTTGTTTTCCCGGGCACTACAGGAGGTGTGTGGCTGGCCTCCCCCTGTGGAGTTTGGACCAGGGTCGCAGCTGTTCCTCCCCGGAGCTGTCGCGGCCTGTCTGCTCCACAACTAATCACTTCCTACAGTGCTGCGGCGTGGGACCGACCTGCTAATGCAGCTAATGTCCCGGACTATCGGCTCTCCGGCCGCCGCGACGTCGGAAAAAGACAGTCGGCGGCAGTATCGCACTGGGGATCGGCTATAGCGGGGGCAGCAGGTGCGGCTAGCTGGCGGCTCAGCGGGTTGTCCAAGTGCCCCAGGAAGTCCAATATGGGTCATGTGTAAAAACGCATGTCGTTAGCATTAGCATAACCCCATCCCTCCCACCTGCCAAAACACATTTTCCATGTTGGGGCTAACTCATCTGTGACTAACCGGCTAATGGTTTGCTGCTTCACACACCACTTCACATGGGCAGATATAAATAGCCTTTTGTAATCCGGCACAGTGGAGAGCATGTCGAAGCAATAGGGATGTTAAACTGCAGGCTAACAATTGATTTTCATTTTAATTGCTGCATTTTTGTCGTCACTTTGGCCTGGTTAAACGTGAGGGGCTTCATGCGAGCAACAGATTGCGAATGTGTGCAGTCTCTTGTTTGGTAAGGGGAATACAGATATACAGTAACTGGCCAATGTGGGACTGACAGGTTCAATATAAAGAGGGGAGACAATACAGAGATCGACAAATGCATTGAACGAGATAAAGAACATTCAGGTTAGTAAGCTTAAGAGTGGAAGTCATCAAGAAAGAAAAAGGTCACTTGGCAAAGACTCCCTGTTGGCTTCTTCTATAGACCACTAAAATGCTTCTTGATACCTTTTGTGGTACATTCAAGTAGTTCTGGTGGGCCAAATGATCATGTAATGCTAATAGCTGTTGTAGCTGGCATAGTACTTTCATTATTAGTCGTAAAAATAGGAATACAGTATATGTAAGATTCAGAACGACTTCATAAAATATTTGACCTTTCTAGTACCATACAGTAAGTAATGAGGACTATACCGGTTCTAAAATAGACCCAAATTGATTTGTACTAAATGACGTACAAACTGGGTGTAAACTATGTCTACATTCAAAAGAATCCTAACTTGAATGCATCACTGAAGCGTAAAGAAAATAATCTGAAGTCTGAAATTACCCCCTGACTACCACCCTACGAATCCCGAGTACAGTAGTGCAGTAACAGAGGACTTAACAGATAAATGGCAAGTTCAATTGAGTCTCTATCACTGCGATGGTTTGTGGTGATCGGAAAAGGCTGTTGGTGCAGCCTGGCAGCCATGTGGGACCCAGGTGTGCCCAATGGCCTTTATTTTAGAATCCACTGAGTGTAAAGAAGGCTTATCCTCAAGCATCATAGACTCCTAACCGGGCACTAAGAACAACAGGCACTCCAACCCATCAGTCTCATTCTACAACCTCGAAACAGACAGACAGTTAAAGTTACTTCCAATGTTAGTACAAACGCAAACTGACATTGAAAGGGGAGGTACGATTTCAAGATGGGCAATGATAGGCAAATTCGCTGAACGGTTTGTTGCAGATGACGCTACGCAAACACCGATGAGGAGAGGCTGGAGAACAGACAGCAGATATGAATGAGGGCTCGGCGGGGAGGCGTGACGGAGAAGCGAAGCGTGTAACCGAGGCTGGTGCCGCCGCGACAGCCCCGCGGCGCAACCAGCCAAATGAATCTGCGCGGGAGAGGCGCCCATGGACCAGAGAGAGAAAAGGACTGTGTGATTGACTGCGGCTAAATGAGACGACGGGGACGAGGATAGAGGAGAAGGAGGAGAGTTTGGAAAGAAAAATAACGGTTGGTGAAGAAGGACGATGGACAGTTAGATCATGTAAAGCATAATGCCAAAAAGATGATTGATTTTGAGACTTAGTACAACTCAAAGCTCACCTCATAAGGCGGAACACTACCCCATGGTTTTGCTACACTATACATCTGAAACTATATAGAGCCACTGTGATTGTAGTTTTTCTTGTCTTGTTATCAGAAAATTTGTTTGAATCCCCGTCAAGTCACCCATCGGTGTGCGAAAGGGTGATTTGTGCCAGGCTGCAGTGACTACAGACATACTTTACAACCACTGAGAGTTAATACATTTCAAGAAGCTTTTCGAGCAGGGAAAACTCAATATAAATCTGGGTTATTGAGCCAATTACTTCTACCACTCTATTACCGAGTATGAGAAAATGAATTAAGCAGTGACACTCTAATCTACTCAGTTCCCAATTTATGTTTGTATGCATTTTCCACTTGTTTTTAAATATCCATTTTTATAAAGAAAACTTTAATGCCTGCACACCTGCGTCCCCCAGTGCCTCCCTTTTGAATGCGTGCCCTCTAACAAGCTCCGCATTAGTCACAAAGCCAGGGCGCAGTGGTAGTTTATCAGAGGAAAAAAAGGGGGTCTGGAGAGGCTAACCCACATCATCACGGCCCCATATTGCAGCAGCAGGCTTTTGTTCATGTGCCACTCCATTTGGCTTGTTACAGACACTTGTGGGGGTGATGCGGCCAAGAGCCATCCAGTCCTGTTAGCGGATACATGCAGGCCGCTAATGCTGGGACTCATTTGGCCTGGACTCGGTGAATCAGCCTCCTGTCAGTGTGTGATTTACTAGTGTTCGCTCAGTGACTGTCGGTGCAGTTGACTTATTCGGGCAAGTAGCAATGTAGCACTGCCCAGAAGCAGGTTCTAACTTATTATGATAAATGATTTATTTTATTTATCCTACAGTCTGTGTGTTCCATTTCTTCTTTCCTTCCGGTGAATTTGGGTCAAATCGGTCGTGCTAATCAAAAATCTGAGTGTTTGTCTCAGCCCTGTGACTTCCCAGTAGGGGTGGGACAATATATTGATTTTACGATATATTGCGATATTTTGTCGGGCGATACAATATCAATCCCCTCCTGGAACCGCCACCTTAACGTGGTGGAGGGGTTTGAGCACCTGAATGATCCTGGGAGCACTGTTGTCGGGGGCTTCATGCCCCTGGTAGGGTCTCCCATGGCAAACAGGTCCTAGGTGACGGGTCAGACAAAGAGCGGTTCAGAAGCCCCTTATGAGAGACCAACAGGCCCGGTTAGAACCATGAAGCCGTCCTTCTGTGGACCCACCACCTGCAGGAGGAGCCATAGGGGCTGGTGCAATGTGATTTGGGCAGCTCCAACAGCTGCCCCCACGACCCGGCAACGGACAAGTGGAAGAAGATGGATAGATGGATGGATACAATATCAATATTCCGATATTGATACTTGATGACATCATGCATATTAATCACCAACATCATGAATATTAATGAGGTAGGAGTGCTCCACTGCTTTCAGTCAATAGAGGCTAATTTATGTATTTATTTATTTATTGGTTTATTTGGTAGGGACAGTGCAAGTTAATGAACAAGCCACACCGGATTGTAGCTTTGTAGCTATTTCATAGACATATTATTAATAGACCGTCAATACTCACTCCTCCCCGTTTACCATAATGACCACGTTCGAGGGGGAAATCATGGCGGATTTACAGACTCCTCCTCCCCAGCTCTGACGAAGCATGTTCCTAAAAAGGCATAAGGGCGGGATCTTCACTGTAGACTCGGCCCTTGTGTGACGTGTAGCTCGTGCAGCTCCAATGCTAACAATCCGACCCTCATTAGTACGAGATTTCAAAAATGTTTCTTTCGAAAACTAGCCTGGTTTCTTTTTTGTGACTAACCCAGCGTTATCTCAGGAGGAATATGTAGCCGTAGAAAGTGTTCAAAAAATAGAAACCAGGCGTTAAAGTTGTTTTAACGTGTCTAAAGTCCAATGCTTTTCAATGGGAGACTAGCGGCTATATGGAGATACTACAGCAATGGCGGAGCAATGGTGGCCTCCAGTGTTGCGGTCATAAAGCAGAGCAGCCAGCAGCCATTGGCTAATTTCCATCCATCGTCCCCATGCGCACTCTCAAACACACTCTCATACATCCTGACCTATTGTACATGTTTTTAGTGGTAGGGGAAACCGGAGTACCCAGAGGAAACCTACGCAGACACGGAAAGAACATGCAAACTCCACAAAGAAAAGGCCCCGTCCCTGGTGGGAATCGAACCCAGACCTCCTAGCTGTGAAGCACGAGCGCTAACAGCTGTGCTACCGTGCCGCCCAATAATAATGACCAAGAATTCAGCCAGACCAGCAGAGGGCAGCACTTGGACTAAACACGGTCACACAATACATTACTTTTGATGATCGTTTATTAAATGTGGTTTCTTGAACCAGATGTTTACATGCACTTTAAATGAAGTGATGCCACTGACAGATCCATAAACTCATTTTCAGTGAGTAAGTCAGGGCTCATTTATTCATTTATTTATTTAAGTAAAAGGGGTCCAACCACATGAAAACTAATTGAAATCATGAATAATATGTTGTATGAAAGGTAAAAAAGGTTAAAATCGCATGTTCTTTAAAAAAAATCATGAGGTATATTTGGTTATTTTTGTGCAATATATCACAGTATCAGTGTATCGTGAGATGATCATTATCGTGAGCCATGTATTGCGTATCGTATCGAATCGTGATGTACCCAGAGGTACGGCACGATAGTACAGCGGTTAGCGCTCGTGCTTCACAGCTAGAAGGTCCCGGGTTCGATTCCCACCTGGACGGGGCCTTTCTGTGTGGAGTTTGCATGTTCTCCCCGTGTCTGCGTAGGTTTCCTCCGGGTACTCCAGTTTCCTCTACCCCTAAAAATATGTACAATAGGCCAGGATGAATGAGAGTGTGTTTGAGAGTGCACATGGGGGACGATGGACGCAAATTAGCCCAAGGCTACAATCCGGTGTGGCTTGTTTACATGCATGAGACCCACGTATGTTCATTAACATGCACTGTCCCAACCAAATAAATAAAAGCCCAGGTTTCCACCCCTACTTCTCAGTATCATGGCATATTTCACCTAAAACTCATCGCAATAAGTTTCAGTCACCCCAAAACGAACACCGATTCTAATACACAAGGGCTTGGGAATATTTTTAGCCATGGGAATCGTTTCACAGATGATGCAACACGGGCACAAGCGCTCGGTGCTGGACCGCTGCCCCAGAACTAGCGAGATGTGCCAAACATCTGGACGTCTGGGCGCTGAAACCGGAGGACTCCGGCGTTGCCCAAGAAGCTGGTCCCTTGCCATACGATATAAACAGGTGCTGTGGGCAGAGCTTATTTAAATGACCACTATAATCCCCTCCGAAAGGTCCACCGAGTTCACCCCGCAACAGTGAGGAAAAATCGAGGTTGTAGTCGGACAGAGATGAAATGTAAAGATCAGAGAAGACCGAGGGCGTTCACTGAAAATCCATCATACAAACAAACACAGCTTTCCAAATGTAAAACAAGACAGAGAGGGTTACTAGAAGTCTGCCAAATGGATAACCACAGCGTGTTAGGTATACTGTGGCATCCGAGAGTCCAAGGACGCTGTGATTTTGACCATGTTGTAGAAGTGATTTGCCAAAAATTCTGTATGTTTCTCTCATATTTGTAATTATTGAAAATCTGAACTTAATAAATGTATTTAGCTGCCCCAAAGAGAAACTCCACTCATCTGACAAGACTGTAGCTTCCACATTATGTAGTTTACTAGCTTCTAACTCCTAACACTGATTCAGCCAAATGCTTTATAGCCCGGCATAGATCAACTTCTTCCACGTCTTCCTGCTCCAAAAATATATTTACAGCTCGGAGGTAGTAGCACAACTCTTGGCAGTCAAGCGGAAAGAAATCCAGTCTGACTCGTCTGCTACAGGACGTACCTTCACCCAAATATCGCAACTCTTTTTGAAAGGTTAGCTGCTTACCGTCGTGTCACTGATCACTGCGTTGTGGATTTTGAGTAATGCAGACCTGACCCAGTGAACCAATGATGCTTTCGGCTCTTTCTCCGATTTCACCGCTGCCAACTCGCGCCACATCAGGGCCAAAACTTGCATCTCCAGCTCTCAGGTTTTATGTAAGAAGAGTTATGTCATCCTCTTTTGGCTCCCTTTCACAAAAAAAATCCTACACTAGCGGTGCTAACGTCCAAGCAAGTACAGTAGCTATCTTCTAAATTTAAGAAGGCACATTGTCTGGAGGCATTTTGATAAAGATGGTGAGAAAACGTTTCTGGCCATTGTGTCTCCATGGAGCATCCTTTTTTACAGTTGTCTCAAGATGGAATACCAGATAGATGTATGAATATAGTTCAATAATTGTTGTATTGTGTCATGTGATGATTGTAACATCTAATTTCCTAATGAAGATCTTCACTCTGTTATGAAATCTACAGAACAATCTGAATTTGGTGGCAACTACAGGAGCCTAAAGTACGCCTGTCGCCTCTCAGTATCTGGATTTGGTGTTTGCTATATAACATTTTACGAGAGGCTTTCAAAATGTCATGATATCTCGCACAATATACCTGCTTTCCCACAAGGATTCTGGCAAAGAGTCTTACTCGGCTCTGAGCCACAATGACACAATAAAGAAAAACGATGCCAAAAATCAAAGCATTAAATTGAACAGAAGGCAAGTGGGAAATGGTTCCACAACCAGAGACAGCACGCACTGCAAGAATCATTACTCTGATTATTGCTGAGGCCTGTAAAAATCTGATTTGTGACATCCAATATCAAGAAGTCTGCTCTAACGTGGGAATATAATAATGCGAGAGGTAACTGTGCATTACTATCACTCCTGCAATGGTTTCCAGCCAGAGCCACAAATTGGCTGGACCCTAATTACCAAAAGTGTTCTTTAATTGGTGTTGTTCCTTTTGAATCGTGCAAACTTAAAGCACAAAGTAATCTTCTTGAGCAGACTTGACTGCATTTATAGTCACACTGCGGAACATTCACAAAGCCAAATAAACGGTTGCAAAACTCTGACACAGAAACAGACATGCCAGCAATAGCAAACACACAAATTCTATTTTGCAGTAGTTTATCAAAATAAGGCATGTGGAAGAGGGCCATTTAGCAAATCTAATGTTTGGCTACCTGAAGTCATCTAGAAATCATAGAAATGCCTTTAGCCATCTGAGCCTGTTTCTACAAATGCACACGTTTGGTTAACTGTGAAATTCCGGACCCGATTTAAATTGTTCGATCCTCATACAAATGAATGGGGAATTTGCAATACTATGCATGGCAAGATACAGTTTGTCCTTTTCATGGCATTTTTGTGATTTATTTATCATTAACATCTTATAAGATGGTGTTTAATGGCCACTGGATGTGTATCAAACCACACAAAGCAGAAACTTAACTAAATCTGAGTTAGCATTTAGCTCAGAGGCCACTCTGAGATGCTAATTTGTAGGCCTATCTCAAGTAAAATATCAAAAGATCTGAACATTCATAAATGATTTCTGACTAGGCTTTAACCTAGGCCTATAGAGTTCGGGAAATTCCACAGTTACCATGGAGATGCGCCATCTTTGCAGCTGTTAGCATACATTTCCATAGACTAACATTAGCTAAAGACAGTATAAAAAGTGGAGAAAAAAAGCCGTGGAACAACTCCGTTAGCTGCTGAGTTACTGCTGGTAAATACATCTAACACACTGTGGCGTTCAAGTGTTTTAATGTGAACAATAGCAGTATTTTAACTTTTAAAATCTCCATTAGTTTACAATTGCTGCTAATCCCATAATGCATAGCGATATGACATCACATTCCCGAACTCTATATGGTCGATGGTTGCGATGTTAGATGGCTAATGCTAACGGCTATAGGAAATACACAGCAGGCTAACGGACTCTGAAAGTTCCCGGACTAGCCAACTTGCTAACTACCAACTTAAGCACAGTTAGCAAGACGAGCCAACTTGCCATGGAGAAGAGCTAGTGATGTCCCACTCCCAGCAGAATAGCAATTAATTCAATTATTGCATCTATTATTATTATTATGTATTTTTATTTATTTATTTATTTATTTGAGATGAAATGGAATATGCTCATTTCTGTTGTGCACCAAAAGTCTTCAAGCGACCATAAGCAAAAACAATCTTCATTCACATACTGCATTTAGCTACGCAGATTACACACATTACGCATGCGTAAAAACTTGGCACACCCTTAACGAACATTAAACGCACTTCTTTACTTACGGTAGAAGACGTACTCCGTGTAGCTGGACCAGACCTTGTCCTCCGTGTGCTGGTTCACGAATGAGGCGGTCACTGACGAGTTGCAGGCCACCATCTGGAAGCCGCACTCGGACAGCATGTCGAAGGCCCTCTCCAGGTGCTTGAACTTGAGGTAAAACCGGGACGTGTACCGGTCCGGGGTCCTGTCCGGGTCCCTGCTCTCGTTCAGCGTCTCCCCGAAAACTTCTTTCGCCAGCGCCACTCTCCCGCATATCAGTATCCTCGGCACGCGTCTGAATTGGCGTCGCTTTGACTCTCTCGCCCCATGGTGCACGACCCCCTGTACCCGACCGTGATGAAGCCGCTCTTCCGATCGGCGGGCACGAGAGACGGGGGCGGCAGTGGCGCGGGTCGCTGCCCTGGGAGTCCTCGTAGTCGCTGTGGAAGAAGTCATCCGGACTTTGCTTGATGTCCTCCGGGGAGAGCAGCCTCACCAGGTCGGGCAGCTGGAAGTACTCCGCCTCTTTCCTCAGCCGGCCCTTCTCCGGGAAGTGGTCCGGGAGCACAACTTGTTTGTCCCGCAGAAAGTCCAGCACGTAACGGAACAGGAAACCATCTCTGTCGATAAAGTAGCGTCCTTTGGGATCCCGCGCCAGATCGTTAGTGGCGTCTTTTTTGGTGGAGAACAACTTCCCGAGCAACGAGTTCGGGGTTCCTACCAGTGTTGAGTGGCGAGTGTAGTAAACCTGGCCCCCTACGTTTAACTCGAGAACGTCCGGGAAACTGTTTTGGGGCAACTCCTTTGGGATAGTCCTGCAGTTCACACTCGCCATTATTCATCTAACAATACGCCCGTGTTTGTCAACGCAATGCACTTCTGTTACAACCAGTCAAAAGTCATCAGCGCGACAGAAACTTGTTATTTGAAACTCATTATAACCTACCGGCCCAGTGGTGGTGGAGTAGGAGAGGAGATTGCATCAGGGGCGCCAGGACTCCCATTGGCCCCGGGGGAACACACAGCATCACGCTGGGATATGCTATAGCCTTGTGGAGATGCTGCACCAATGGCTGCACTGCTACAACTTGTTTTCTATATGGTCTTTCGGTGGCTATCCGGGGGGAAAGAAGTTTTGCTGCAAAGGCGTACAGAGTCCAACTTATTATAGAGCAAGTAGTTCCAAATATAGATGTGTTGCCGGTGCAGCCTTCCAAAGATTAAAAAAAAGAAAAGAAAAAAAAAGAAGAAGAAGAAACTTCAAAGTCCTGTGTCATGAAACGTCCTGTGCTACAAAAAACAGTGGGGGATACAGCCCTCTCCGTGCGTAAAAAATCCCGCTTTGGAGATCTAAAGCAGCCTGTACGTGGGTTGAGCAGCGTTGCCTCGCCGCTGTTCCTCTTGCGCTTCACCGGGAGCTGTCCGCGGTGCTGAAGCGAGCATCTCCTGCTTCCTCACTCCGCTCCTCGCACTCGCGCCGCCCCCTCTCTCGCGCCCTCCCCCCATCCGCGCTCCGGAGCAGGGTGGTGTCTCCACAACCCCTTCTCTGGTTACGCGCCACATCACACATACAAAGCGAGGCAAACGGTGGTTAAGCTTAACACTCGCGTTGTCTTGTATCATTGGGAAAGGTCATATCAACCCAGTGCTGATGTTGTGCGTGCCAAGTACTCCCCCAGGGGTTATCATGGGGAATCATCTGTTTGCCTTGCTAATTTAGTTGGCATCAGGGTACCGTGCCAAGGTTCGCCTGGTCCGGGACACACAAGTTTAGCCCTGCTTAAATAAAGAATTGAAAGAATAAAAACAAGCCCACTAGTGATAATTTTCCAAGATTCGTGCCGTTAAAGTCTTCTTGCTTTGGTGGCTGGAGATTTGGAATACGCATTATAAAACAAACATTTGCATTAAGCTATATAATTGATCTAGCAAGATGTTTAGCCACCACAAGCCAGAAAAATAAACCGCAAACAGATTTGTATTTACTTTTTTATCCCCTACAAAAAGCACAGTGATGATCAAAAGGTTTCGGATTCAGCATTTGACAAATAATAAATATTCTGTTTCAAGTCTGGGAATCTTTCAACTTTTTTTTTTCTCCTCGACACTTGCAGTCCAAACAGCTAAAACAGTTACATAAAAGGATACACGCACTTTAAATCATGCATCTGTGTAAATAAATGAATAAGAGATAATAGATTCTGCTCCCATAGTGACATTTTTGCAACACTGCCCCCTTCTGTTCATGCTCGTGCATGTTAATTCACATACAGACCCCTGGCCCTGCATATAGAAAAGTACAGATGATAGAGATTTTTTTTTTCTCTTATGTTGATATGATTTTCGTATTTAACTCATGCGGCAACTATTGAGGTTAAAGTCTGATCATTAATTGCATATCGTATTCTACATAACGTGGCAGTACTGTAGGGAAAGTGCACCAGCAGATGAGAGTTAGTATCTCACATATGGGCCACCTGCTTCGGTTTTTATTACGAAAAGACTTGACGAAATGAGCTCTGGCCTATATTGCATAGAAATAGCTGAAAGTCAAAAGTGCCCTTTCTTTCTTTTTTCTTTTTCTTTTTTTACAATTTGCTCCATTCCTGCCTTCCACTTTCATTTACCTATTTAAACCATCCTCAGTCTGTCACCCTCAGAAAGCAGTCAAAGAGGATACATTACGGTGAGAGAGCCAAATCAGTTTAGTCATTTCAATCGCAGTCAATTTTTCTTTCTGATGCTCTAAGAAGCAGAAGAAGTCGCCGCGGCTGGACCTTTTCTTCCTCAGTTTGCAAAGGAATGTTATGACTATCGTTACCGAGAAATCCACCTAGTAGGTCCAACAAACACTACAGTTTACAAATACTAAAATGTTTTTTGTTTCCCTGTCCAAGTTACATAGCAAGTCAGATCAACAATGTAAGCAGAGGACGATACTCAACCAACTTTCATAAAATCTCGTGGACACATTCGATAATCATACTGCATGTCAAATTCTTATGGGATATTAAAACACCAACAAATAGCAACTTACTCTAGAGTTGACTGCGATTTTACTGTTAAGCCTGCAGTCTGCGAAGTTTGCTTAAAGTCGGGACGCTATTTGCTGTTTGTATATTCATTCAAGAAAACGTGCTCTGTCCGTATTATGATTTGACTCTACGCAAGCACTGGTTATCTTTTTTTCTTTTTTTTTTAATGTACTTGCTCAAATGTCATCACTTAGATTTGCTCTGCTTCTTACATCGCTTCAAAGGAGCGGCATAGATTTCTGTTCTATCTGTGCTTTGCAGAAATCAATGATCGGGACCTATCCTCTCATGTAACAAGTCTATCCTTACCACTGCTATTGATTTACCCATCGATCTATTCTCTATTTGTTACAGTCTTATCTCACCAACTCTTAAAGACCTGTCTATTATACAAGATTGGAAATAACTACGACATTTTCTGTATTTTCTCTCACTTAAAAGGAAAAGAATATCAGAGAGGTGTTGTACAACTGGAATTCCCAATGGTTTTACCAACACTAGAAGCAGTGATAAAAGTAGTGATTTCAAGAAGCTGTAGTTGTAATAGTAATATGCGAACAGCGTTAGTGTATGTCTTATATTGGACTCAAACACACTCACCTGACAGAAGGTTGGAGACTTTTAGATGCTATAAATATTTCAAGCCTGGAGTTATTCTTGGGCACTAGCCTGACAGGTTTATTTCTTACGACGCCCCCGATGTAGTTCAAAAACGGCACAAATAAAACATACTTTAGATATATCCGTGAATTGCATTGACATGGTCAAATGAGCAGCAAAACACAACCAAGTGGCCCGCAGTCGTATATCTCTCAGAAGTAGGCCATGTTGTTACTTCATCATAAATACATGCAGCGCTCGCCACTGCCTCATGGCTATGTATAGAGAGGAGGGACATTAGAAAAGTTGTTAAACATTTACCAAGAAGAAGAGTCGTTACTGTTGCAAATTGGTTTTAAATTGTGTTCTTAGGCATTCCTCAATACTTTTGTAGAGTTTTGTACGACTTGTTCCATTCGGATCACTGCTGCAAGTCATAGTAATGTGTTTGTAGTTCACCCTAAATGCCATCCTGTCTTGGAAAAGGACTGAATCTCCTCCAGACTTAAAGTCAGAGCTCACTCTTGTTAAATGTCCAACTTCTGTGAAATACTAGAGGTGAATCACAACTAAAACAAAGCAGATAAGACTTTAAAAAAAGATATGTGGACACTTAGCATCAAATCTACAAATTATACCAACCGATCCAACATTGAGTTAAATATTTATTGCTATGGCCGAACAAAATGAATAATAGACCATCTTTCCAAGATTCATAAATCACTCTATTACCAGTTTACACTCACAGAGATCTTGCACATAACATGAAAGCCTCGATGAAATGGCGCTGCATCCATTTCCTTTGAGGGCGGATCTGAAAACTCTTGCAGGGATCTCAGACCAGTCACAGATGGGAGAAATAAACAGCACACACTCCACCTCCGTCTCATTACTGCCAGTTTGGTGATGCCAAGCCGCAGAAATGGAAATCTGCAAGTACAGCATGTGCACAGGCAATGCAGAAATTCAATTCAGAGTGAGAAGGAGCAGTGATTCAAGATTGTTTCCATGCAAACCCGTAACACTTAAGTAAGAAATTGTTTTATAAAACTTAAAACATGTTAATGTTCATATAAGTTTATGGAAATGACAAGGCAAGGAGAACCAAAGTAGAGTGCATTTTGTAAGGAGCTTTTGTGAAGTGATTGTGGGAGACTCAAAAGAAAATTGCTGATGGCTTTGTGCTCTTTATATTGAAGTCATCAGTGGAGCCACTGGGGAGCCATCAGCCGCACTGTGTGATTAGTCTGAACAAAGAGCAGGCTTTTATTAGTGCATGGATCCATGTGGGGCCTGTGCCAGCCCTCATTTGAAGAGAGAGAATAAGTTAATGGCTTAAAGTCAATTCCTAAACCGACATGAGAACATACAATATCACGCACGTCTGTTAGACCAACTTTCCAACACAGCCTCTGTAGTCTGGCCATCAGGGAGCACGGAGTCATCACGGCGGCTCTATCCATGCCAGGTCCAACTGTCTGAATCCAATACTTAAAGGCACATGTGTAACAGATTCTACAGCTGCCAGGTGTACAAAATATGCTGTGGCTTTAACAAAGTAGACCAGAAATACCGACTGCCAATGTCAAGGTCTAAAAGTCCAGCCATACAAGTTTTGCACTCATTGACTGATCGCAGTAGACATGCAGCCACTCACTTCGATTACACTTGTGTATCTCATATAATCTGCCAGTCTCCGGTCTGTAGCCAAGGTCTGGGCTGAACTCACTGTGCTCTCAGCTTCAGACTCCTTACCACCTGCTTTTAAAGTCGTCCCAAAGAGACATCTAGTTTTAATATAGCAGTCTGTGATGGACTCCAGCCATTAGCAGCATGTTGTCTCCGTCATATTGATCTTCAAATAAATACTTGATGACGTCCTTAAGGGAACGCAGTCCCAGTGCTCCAGATTTGGTATCAAAAACAGGATATTTTTAGTTTGACGACAGCAGGGACTGAGTCTTGGAAACTCTTTACAGTTCCGCACAGCGTCGGAAGTGCAAAACAGAAAACTTACAATCCAGTCATCACACTGCAAATGAAACGATCAATATCCCGACCTCGGCAGCATTTCGGATAGACTCAATTCCACGCCGCAAATGTAAGAACTTCCACTTAAGACTTTTGTTGTTGTTGCTGAGTGTGTAAATGGTCTTCTTTCTTCTTCTTAACAAACAAAAAGCTGTGTTTAGGAACAGACTGGTGCCCATTTTGTGATGTATAATTTTATCCTGATGACACTTAGAAAATCTCAATTCCTCTCACGCTTTGGTGTCTTTTTTGCATTGAACACTATCCAGAAACATATTCTATTTATAACAGTATTATCCCATGGCATATGCGCCATAGACTATGTCAGCTTTCCCAGTCGGAGCAGTTGCCAATACAGTCCCAGTCTGAGCGCCATTTTCCCGTGGGCAATCACAGTAATATGTTTTGCTACAGGGCCAGAAAAATCCCAATATCATGATTCTTGCCGATCTCAGCAACTCCAAAATACGCTTTTCTCCGCTTGGCGTAAGAGCAGTGGTGCCCCCAATCCTGTCCTCATCCACAGGCAACAGTGAAGCCCTCTCAGGAGACGGCTCTTTAGCAGAGAGCTGACTGAACATTAGGGGCTTTGGCAGCACTGACACAGCAGAGCAGCGTGGAGCAGGCAGCGGGATAAGCACAGGCCTCAAAGACCCCACTGAGGGGACGGAGTTGGATGTCTCAGCTTGTTTCACGGCCAACATTTGAACTCAGCCATTGTGCGCAGTGAAGCGATCTGATTTTCTTGTCTTGATAAGGTCCAGAGAGGGTTTGTTTATGTTCTTGTTGGTATTTCTGAATTATACCCAGAAATAGTCACTTGTGTTCTCATAACCGTCTACTGTGGAGACAAAGACTGACAGGTTTGAAGAGGTTATAGCTGCAGTACTAACTTTATAATCAAATGGTGCATTCCAGGCAATTGGTAATTGGTAAACTTCCCACCTCCCATTTGGATATTATGATATATAATTTGATTTGAAAAATAATCCACACAATTACTGTAACGCTCAACGTACAGCGGTAAGTGTCCCAATAACCCACAATATCCTCATAAATTACATCCCTAAAGTCTAATCAATTAATCCATACATGTTTAGTTTTTAAATACGTATAGGCCTAAACATTCCTGTGTCAAAGCAGCGACCTTTGCTTGTTCCAGGATTTAGCAACATTTTCTGTAACAGAAAAATGCAAAGTAGTCCTCATTACTGTAGCTAATAAAGACATATTGTGCGCTGCGTAGAAGTAAACCATGTGGGAAGAAGACAAACCCACATGCAATTCAGGAGAGAGTAAAGCAAAGCACAACTATTTCGAGATCAGGCAACTCAGAACTGTAGAACTGTACTCAGAAATGATTCATGAAGGCAGTAAAGGCAGTAAATTATGTTCAGAGGTGTCCTTCACCTGCCAGTTTGACCTGTCTGTTCAGGTGTTTTGATATATATATATACATATATATATATATATATATATATATATATATACTGTACTTTTTTTTTACTCCACTGATATAATCTCATTTTACTTACACATAGTCACTGAGATTTCTAAAGGTAACTACATTACAGCATAACAGCATTATTTTCATGCCATACAGTTAGTCCGATTTGATCACATTCTATATCACTCCACTGCAGCCATTTCAGTTAAGTTTAGTTTATTTGAGCAATTTTACATTCATTTTGTCTTTCAAAATGTATACAATTCCGGATGCTCAAAATGGAGTAGGCTGAAGCAATAAGCTTATATTTCCAACTACTGCTCATTTATTTATTGAGTTTCAGATCAACTAAAAACTGATTTAGATTTTTCCCCACGAAAAAAGCAAACAGCATAGAGTCAGCAGAATTAACTTAGATCCGTGCGTTACACAGTTTTAAAATGAAGATAAGTCTGTAATCTTAAGTTTGGAGCAGGACCACACCTCACATAGGCCCTTTCCGGCCTCTGTCCTTACATCATTTCATTCTAAACTGAACTCTCGACGTGTGTCAAAGCAAATCATAACAACTTAAAGTAGAACTAAGTAACTTGTTTACCTTAATAAATCCTTTCCGTAGTCCCTCTGGGGGTAATACAAGTGTTAATGGGATGACTGGGGGGGTCTTTCATCTCCCCCGGTATCTCTGAAACCACGCTTGCAACTTTCCCTGCTCTGACCCGGAGCACCAATACACTTAATGGAATCACGAAGAAGAAGCTAAGAGGCTAACGGGCAAAGCTAACTGTGGGCTAGCACCACTTTAGCAGTATTTACAGCAAGGTTCGAGTGAAAAAAAAAACATCTCCATTGTGTAATTGGAACAATGTACAATATCCCTCTCTATCTTTGTCTTTTCTGTCAGCGTAGTATTTACTCTCACGGACAATTAATGAGTAAAAGAAAAACGCAACATGCTATGACACCTGCAGTGGCGCTTACGGCCTCTAGGGGCATGAGTTACTTAGTTCTGCTTTAATGGGGGGGTATTATGTAAATCGACTTTTTCAAGCTTTATATCATGTTATTATGTCATTCCCTCATTAAACACATGCCTGGAGTGTTGCCTTGGCTCATTCACATATTTTTGAGTAATCAGTAAAAACTTAGACGGCAGCCATTTTAGATGTAGCAATGCCTCAGTCCTCCTAGGAACGCCCCCACCTCCTGGAGACGCCTCTGGACCTTTTGTCACCAGCCAAGCCACCAACCACTGCTCCTCAGCTCAGCAGAGCTCCCTCCCCGCACAGTGTTGTTGTTTAAATGCCACAGTAGTGTGCTGAAGGGGGTGTGTCGGAAAGCTTCTTAAAGAGACAGAGGCCTATTTCAAGACGTTCAGTACAGCCATTTTGAGAGAGCAATTTTATTCAAGGCAGTTATTTTAATTTACTGCATATACAGACCAACAGAAGGTTACGTCATCATTGTAGTATGCTATAGACTGGTGCTATGTGATTGAAAAAAGCATAATACCCCCCCTTTAAAGTTGTCACTCATTTGGCTTCTGTTACCATGCTTTTGCTATGTTTACTTTATGTTCCTGCATAAAAATCCTTTTCATAGGCTTTTGACTGGAACATAGGCCCGAGTGAATGGACATTGTCTGTGTTTTGTAAGATCATCATCAGTTTAGTTAGTTTCATTTTCATAATTATAACACATGTAAAGTACTGTACATGCAGAGAGCTATGTCAAAAATATATGTACACAATAAGAGTCAGTAAAGGGAAGTGCATGGATGGAGACTCCACATTATTCTCTTATGGCAGGACCGAAGAGGCAAGATAGTTTGAGTTTAAAAAAGTATGTTTCTTAAAACCAATTCCACGTCTTCCCAGTCATGATTCACAATCCCCCAAAGCCCTCCTCTTCAAACCGTGCGCCAGCTGTGTCTCTCATCGTGCTCCTTCCTTTTGCCTTCATGAGAATAGACAGTTCACAAAGTCCCACTTGTTCTGAGGGCGGAAGCGTTGCATGTAGCGAATGTGAGCGCCGTGTTTTTGATTCAGCCCGTTTCCAAGAGTGACTGAGGCAGCAGCGTTTGGCCCGGGATGACTGGTGGGCGTATAGTGAAGCACCGGAGGGGGCGGGCGAACTGACAGCTCTGAAAGAAAAGTCTCATTTCAAAATGAGAGAGAGAGAGAAAACAATGGAACATGTCCATTTAGAAAAAAACAGTGTAACGAGTGCAGTGTAGTGGACTGTATCCCGGCTGGAACAGATAAACAGAAGATAGTCAACAAAGAATGAGTGAACATTGAAGCAGTTGTCAACAGGTGAAATTGCTTTTGCTACAGCTTTTTGGTTTCATTACAAGACAATGGTTACAGCTGCAATAGAGGGTGTGATGATTATAGCGATCTCAATAGGCTTTCACACAGCATATAAATCATGCTGAGTAGACGCATAAAATAAACTCTTATGATTACAAGTCTTATGATGTAGACCAGTTATTCCCAGCCGTTTTTTGTTTTTGTTTTTTTACAACAACAACAAAACCCAACGTTCATTCAAACAGGCCAGACCCCCTCTTAGTCCAAAACTGAAATACAAATACGTCCAACCATAAAAATAACTGCCGACAAGGAGTTATTTTCAAGCAAATGAAAAGGAGTTGGGGTGTTTTCTGCACTTGCATCTGTGTGGGATTTTTACTTTTTAATTTACTCAAATAATTGGATGACCGGACGCTCTGACACTGCAATCCCTATGTTTATTTATTTATGTCAAGTATTGAACGTATTGGACTGAGCTCATTTGGCACAGTGCACGAGTGGCAGCTATACTGGACGGGGAAAGCACTTCTCATGGCCGGGTGCTGACACTGCGCGATACCACCCCCTAGTGGCTACGGGTCAAGGTTTGCTAACCTCATTCCTAGGTCCGCTGATGTAGAAACGATTATGGGTGTAACGATCAACCCCCATAAAATACACATAGAAACAATCACAGCCATGTCAACTAAAAGCCCATCCAAACAGCCAGGTCTTCAGCTATTGTTTTTATTTTTATTTAAAGAGTCGGCTATACATAGCGATAAAGGAAGTCATTGCACAGTTTAGGAGCAACCGCTTCAAAGGATGAGTCTCCTCTAGTTTTAAAGCGGGTCCTTGGAACAGTGAGGAGTTCTGGCCCGAGGACCTAAGGGTGCGACTGGAGGAGTAAAGGGCACAGCAGGTCTGAGACGTATTTGGGAGCCTGACCATGCATTCTAAACATCATAGCTAAAATTTTAAATTTGATTCAAAATGTGATGGGGAGCCAGTGCAGAGAGGATAAAATGGGAGTAATGTCTGACGTCTGCTAGAGCCTGTTAAAAGCCGCGCAGCAGCATTTTTGAACCATTTGGAAGACGATTCAAAGCAGATTTGTTGAAACAAGTAAAAAGGAGTTACAATAATCTAAACTAGAGGAGATAATGGCAAGGCAAGGCAAGTTTATTTGTAGAGCACAATTCATACACGAGGCAATTCAAAGTGCTTCACAGTTGCAGAAAAAATTACAAGAAAACAGTTCAAATCAATCAATAAAACAACAACACAAAGTTAATCAATTACAGTAAAAGGCAAGAGTGCAGATAAAATACTTTCAGTTTTCATATGCACGGGTAAAAAGAGCTGTTTTCAGCCTGGATTTGAACATTGTCAGAGTTGAGGCCTGTCTCACATCCTCATGAAGACTGTTCCAGATTTTAGCTGCATGAAACTGAAACGCAGCCTCACCGTGTTTATTATTGACTCTGGGAACCACCAGGAGACCCCTCCCTGAAGTTCTCAGGGCCCGAGATGGTTCATACGGCTCTAACATGTCAGAGATGTACTTTGGTGCTAAACCATGAAAAGACTTGTACACAAGCAGAGCTGTTTTAAATTCTATTCTCTGAGTGACAGGAAGCCAGTGCAGAGACCGGAGCACTGGTCTAATGTGGTCGTATTTCCTGGTTCTTGTCAGGACTCGAGCAGCAGCGTTCTGGATGTACTGCAGCTGTCTAACAGCTCGTTTAGAAAGGCCAGTGAGCAGGCCGTTACAGTAGTCTAACCTGCTAGAGACAAATGCATGGATGAGTCTCTCTAAGTCTGGTTTTGACACTATTCCTCTGATCTTAGCAATGTTCTTCAGATGGTAAAAAGCTGATGATGTTATTGCTTTGATGTGGCTGTTTAAGTTCAGGTCTGAGTCCATGATTACTCCTAGATTTCTAACCTGATTTTTTGGTTTTAGAGCGAGAGACTCAAGGTGACTGATAACACTTTGTCTTTGTGTCTGTGGGCCAAAGACAATGATCTCAGTTTTGTCTGAATTTAGTTGGAGAAAGTTGTTTTGCATCCACAAGCTGATCTGTTCGATGCAGTGACAGAGTGTATCTACAGGCCCATGTTCACCTGCCGTCAGTGACACGTAGATCTGAGTGTCATCTGCGTAGTTGTGGTACGACACATTGTTGCTGTTTATTAGCTGACCCAATGGAAGCATGTACAGGTTGAATAAGAGGGGTCCCAAGATTGACCCCTGGGGGACTCCACAGGTCATGGCAATTTTGTCTGAGACACAGTTGCCAATAATAGCATGAATCACCAATACAAGATCAGAGTTGGCTAAAACTGGTCTTAACTTGGCGATGTTTCTCAAGTTGAAATGTATTTTTTAAGAGACAGAGACTGGTCAAACATCATGCTCGACTGAACTGAGGAAAAGAACAACTTTTTTGTTGTATGCATTTTTAAAGCAGGCTTTGATTGACAGGCCCTGAAGCGCAGTGGAGGCTTGTTGCTGCTCAGCCCGACAAGTTTCCAACCTTTTTGTCTTTTTTTTCAAACACGCTCAGTACAAGAAGACTGACCAGCCAGCATGGATTCTCTCTCAACTGCCGTAATTAGATGATGATAGCTTTCTAATATATATGGCTATAACTAAGCATTGGTTACCAAAGTGGGCTCTTGATGCTCAACACTATAGCTAAGCACCACAGCTCACCTCTGCTTTACCTTGTATATATCACTTACATTAAGGTTAAAAACTGAGGTTCATCACATTATTTCAGACCGTTCTATACACTTGACCTTATTTGTCTGACTTGCCCTGACCCGCCAGCTCATAAGTGCCTTTGGCTTGAGTTGTGAAAAAAATAATAAGGAAGTTTTCCAAATGAAAACTGGCTCAGGTGTAAAGATCATTTGTTTTGGCACGCTCAAAAGAACATCTCCTCCGGCTATACAGGCACCAAAAAAACCTGCCAACTCGCTGATTCTTTTTGTTGTTTTTTTTGGCTTCGATGTGTTGGTCTGACTCTGATGTGTTATTGTTTTGTGAGCAGGTTGATCCTTGGCAGAGCACGGTGGAGAAGGGTTTTCTCGGTCTGAAGGGATGTTGACCTGTTGGTTATGACGAGGCGTGCAGAGGAGAGGTTGCTTAGCGCTGGACTCCCTTCACCAGCGGTAAAGGCCAATTGGGACCAATGCAGCCTGGAGGGGAGGATGTGCTCTGCCTGTCTCAGCTCTCCTGCTCTCTTCTATCTCGTCTTAGTCCCAGATTAAGGGCACTTACTCACCGCGCGTTTCAGTGTGTGACAAACCTCGGGATGGGGCCAAATCTTCCGCAAGCCTTTTGAACTGTAAATCCACTTTAGAGGTGTACTATTCAATTTGACACTTGACTTAATAACTTCTTCAGTCGACTTAAGAACAGACTCTCAAGTTAGATTAATGGGTGTGGATGTTGGGTAGGATTCCAAATGGTAATTTAAGTGTACGGAGGAACTGAACGTGGAACAAATGACTCTATATAAAGTGCAAGGAGTGGCATGTAGTGATTTGACCTTCACACATATTCTGAAGGTGGTGCAATGCTGTAAACGTTTATAAGATTCTAGTGCCATTACTCTGGAATAGAGAGAGTGCCAGGAGGGGAATTTGGAGTGAACTACTAGCAGCAGACCTTGGAGATTGCTTTAGAGCAACAATACAAGCCTCACTAGTCAACACAACTCTGTATCTAAGCAAACAGTGTAATGATTTTAACCATGCCTCTTTTTGACCAATGCTGCTGCTGCTGCTGCTGCTGCTGCTGTCTCTGAACCCCTCGGCAGACGATCCATCTTGATCTGTGCCTCTCATCTCTCCACAGCTGTAGAAATCTGTCTCAGCGTCAATATCTTCAGAGTGAATACGAGACAGTCCTGTCAGTACAAGAGTTCAGTCCTGCTCTTCGGTATGTTTAATTAAACGGGTGGAGCTCTGCCGTCTCAGGCCATTGGATTGCCAAAAAAAGAAAACCACTTTCGACATGGCAGCAGGGTAGATTGTCTTGACTAATCAAAACCTTTTCATTGTCATAATATTTTCTTTAACGCTTATTCTTATTCAAATTGACTTGCCTAATAGCAGTCATCTAATAAAAACAAAACAAAACAATATTTCGGCTATCAATCAGACACAAGGTAGGAAATTACGACTAAAAAAATTCTCTGGACGAGAGAGTTTGAAGAATTGTCACATCCAAGGCCCACACGCATCCATTTGTGGGGAGGAAAATAGATAACTGTCATATTGCCCTTGTACAACCTATTCCGTGTTCTGATGCAAGGATTTTTATTCAAGATTCAAGATTTTTTATTTGTCAAACCATGTGAATGATTTGAAATTATATTTCTCTCATCCTTGATTGTGGACTGGGGTGTGGGGGAAGAGGGATGGGAGGGAGGGCAGGGAGTTCAGCTTCCCGATGGCCTGTTCTTAAGTCTACTGGACCTGGCCCGTAGATTCCGCAGTCTCCTCCCTGAAGGCATTACCTTGAAGAGACTGTGTGATGGGTGCGTAGGGTCCCTGATGATACTGACGGCTTTGCAGGTGAGATGGGTGGAGTACATGTCCTTAATAGAGGGGCTCCACAGATCTTCGCTGCTCTCACGATGCGCTGGAGGCTCCTTCAGCAGGAGGCAGTGCTGGCGTCGTGCCACACAGTGATGGAGCTGGTCAGGATGCTCTCTATAGTCCCTCTATAGAAGTTGCACATAACAGAGGCTGGGACTTTAGCTCTTCTTAACTTGCGGAGAAAGTAGAGACGCTGATTACTTTTCTTGACCAGTGATGTAGTGTGCATGGTCCAGAAAAGGTTCTCTGTGATGTGCACACCCAGGAACTTAGTGCTGGTCATCCTCTCCACTGCAGCACCGTTGATTGTTAGAGGAGCATGCTGGACCCGTGCTCTTTGAAAGTCCACAACAGTATCTTTTGTCTTCTCCACATTTAGAGAGAGATTGTTCTGTGTGCACCACATGGCCAGACTGCTCACCTCACTCCTGTAGTTTGACTCGACTCTGTTGTTGATGAGACCCACCACTGTTGTGTCGTCTGCAAACTTGATGTAGAGGTTTGAGTCGTACTTTGGAGCGCAGTCATGGGTCAGCAGAGTGAACAGGTGGGGGCTCAGCACACAGCCTTGGGGAGCACCCATGTTCAGTGTGATGGTTCTGGAGGACTTTCTGCCGACACGTACAGCCTGTGGTCTCCCGTCAGAAAGTCCAGCAGCCAGTTACACAGTGATGTGTTGATCCCCAGGTGGAGCAGTTTGTGTATTAGCTGCTGTGGGATTATAGTGTTGAATGCTGAACTAAAGTCTAAAAACAGCATTCTAACGTAAGAGTCCTTTGTTTCAAGGTGAGTGAGGGCTGAATGAAGCACAGTGGAGATGGCATCTTCAGTTGAGCGATTGGACCGATAAGCAAACTGGTATGGGTCCAGGGTGGGAGGGAGAACATGCTTGATGTGTTCCATGACGAGCCGCTTGAAGCACTTCATAAGAATTGGAGTGAGTTCTACTGGGCGGTAGTCATTAAAGCAGGATGGTGGTGACTTCTTTGGCACAGGAATGATGGTGGTCGCTTTGAGGCACGTTGGGACCACAGCCTGCTGCAGAGATGTGTTAAAAATGTCTGTGAAGACTTCAGTGAGTTCATCAGCGCAACCTTTCAGTACATGACCTGGTATGTTGTCTGGACCCGGTGCTTTGCGTACGTTGATCCTGCTCAGAGATCTTCTCACACTCTCTGGAGATAGCTTAAGCACTTGGTCTTTAGGAGGTGGTGTTGACTTTTGTGCCGGGGTTCTGTTGAATGCCTCGTAGCGAGCAAGAGCGTTCAACAGAGAGGTGTCACTGTCACAGGTTTGTCGAGGAGGTTTATAGTCTGTGATGGTCTTTATCCCCTCCCACAGACTCCATGTGTCTCTGCTGTCTCTGACATGATCAGTTATCTTTTTGGAGTACTGCTTATTGGCTTTTTTGATGCCAGGACAGGTTGGCCCTAGCTGTCCGCATTTTCTCCTTGTCACCAGATTTGAAGGCAGCATTCCGGACCCTCATGAGCCTGAGGACTTCACTTGTAATCCAAGGTTTCTGGTTGGACCTGATAATGATGGTCTTAGAATCTGTAACATCCTCAGTGTACTTGATGTAGGCAGTGACAGTCTCTGTATACTCCTGGAGATCATTGATATTGTTGTGAATGGCAGCCTGCTTGAACATATCCCAATCCGTTGTGTGAAAGCAGTCCTTGAGTTTCTCTAAAGAGTCTTCACTCCACACTTGAATCCGTTTCCAAACCGGTTGTTGGAACCTTGTTGGAAAGTCAATGTGTTGATAGACTTTGGGGAAAACACTCTTTTGGTCTGCGTGGTTAAAATCCCCAGCTAAGATGAGAAAGGCACCTGGGTGGTCTGTCTGTTCGTCACTGACACTCTGGAACAGTTCATTCAGTGCCTCTTTCTTGTTTTTGATGTTGGAGGTGGGTGGTATGTAGACAGCCACAAGCAGTACAACAGTAAATTCCCTGGGCAGGTAGAAAGGTCGACACTTAATGATCATAAACTCCACGAGGGGTGAGCAGTGTCTGCAGATCACGGCGACGTCACGACACCAGGCGTCATTGGTGTAGACACAGAGACCACCTACGTGCGTCTTACCTCCCTCGGAGATCACTCTGTCCGCTCTGCAGCAGGAAAGCCCCTCAAGCTGGATTCCACTGTCCGGTATATATCCATTGAGCCAAGTCTCAGTGAATATAAAAACACAACTGTCTTTCACCATCTTCCGAGAGGAGCGTAGCAGACAAATATAATCCATTTTATTGTCCAGTGAATGTACATTAGCCAGAATAATAGTAGGGATAGAAGGCCTGTGTGGTTTAGCTGTGAGTCTTGCTCAGATACCTCCTCGTTTGCCCCTTTTTTGTTTCTTGTAGCCCCTCTTGTGACGCCTCCAGTGCGCTGCAGGTCCGGGGGCCCTCTGTGACCCGTCAGCGCTTCAGAAGATGATATTATGCACTCATTCATTTGTATTTATCTGTTTTTGTTTTTTGTATCTGTACATTAAAACAATATATTATTTTCTGCTGTTTATTGAGCTTCAATTACAGGCATAGTTTTGTTTTGTTTTTTACTGTGGGATAGCAGCCTTGTAAGCTGCCATTTCAGCTGTACCCCGCTATTGATTTCTCACACGTTCCACGCAATAGATCCAGCTGTGTTACCCAAACAGCTGGAGTCTGAGTTGCTAAGGGCCATGTTTCGTATCAAGTCAAGTGCAGAGGAAGAGCAGAATAGTTCATGAAGGTTAGGGAGTCACAGCGGACACTGGAATTACTGCAGGCAAGAGAATAACACAGGGTTGTGATGTTAAAATATTATGTCAGAGATGGATTGCTGTGGGGTTTTGTTTTATTATGTGCTTGGAAAACGAAACTAACCACCACGGTGAGTGAGTGGGCTTTGAAGAAGCAGATGGACAGGCTTGTCTCTGTCAGTCAGTATCATTGCAGTTATGGCTATAGTAGTAGTAGCTTGTAGTGAATGAATAATGGTTTACTGAAAATCTCATTGAAAAGCTATTGAAGTGTGTACAGCGCAAATTTCTAAATCCAACCCACAGTTATTGTAAAATCCTTATTCGGCTGTAAGACTGAAGATCCATCGCAGACTGTTTTTAATCATCATCTATGAACATTTGTTAATCAAGTGATAACATCAAAGTCATTACACCGAATATTTAAACAATTTCACGCTAAGTCATGAATAAAGTGTTACGCCGCATAGTGGGGTATCAAAAACAACAAACATTTGAATTTTCTTACTGTCCTTTTTAACCTTCATCAACAGCATCTCTGAATGTTTATGTCTGGTGTTGACACATCAAGAGAATTGTGTAAGCGGCCTGATCAGAATGTTAAATGAAGTCGATGCACCATCACGGGGGGACGCGAAGATGAAAGCTGAAGGACAACGCGGGCCACTCGACGCTTAACAACAGCAAGTGCATGGGCTATTTTAGACCGCTGTAAATCTGCACTGACGGATGCAGCACCCATGGGTGGGCTCCCGCTGTCCCCGCTGCCAAGTGGTGGGTGGCAGGACGTCGTCACATCTGCGGCAGAGATAAAAGAGGCCCATGCTAAAACATTGAAGCGCTTGAAAAGTTGATGCCACTGTGACGAGGCTTTGACGAGGAATTGCTCCAACAAAACAGTTAATGAAGTTTGAGGATTACGAGGTTTGCGTTCACATGCTTTTTGATCTTTTTGTATGAATCAAACCTTGTTCAGCAGCGGCAGCGGTGCAAATTTAAAGGGACAGACCACCGTTTTTCCATACTGAGATATGTTCTTACCTGAGCTTAGACGAGTTGATGCGTACCTGTCTGGTCTTTGTGCGTGCACTCAGTCACGCAAAAAGACCAAAGATATTGTTACCATTTAGCCTCTCCTCCTCCTCTATGGGGCCAAACGGGGGTGAAGTTAGAAGCGACCAAGCAATTCCAGGTTTTCCCTATTTAAATGCAGTTACGTGAGTAGTTACACAATCCAAGTATAGTTACACAAAATTAACATGTCGATTTTCTAAGCCGATAGAAAGGGGTACTATATTGTAAGGCGTAATAACACCCTAGGAGCACTTCGACGTCCACGCAGTAATATCTCCACTTTACTGCGTGCTTCTAAGGTGTCACAAATGAAATGTAATCATCGGAACGTTTTGAACAACTGTGCATTGAGTTTATCTCTTATCAGTGTCAGCGTTTGAAGGTTCGAAGTCATCTTTAATGTTAATTCTAATTGACATATACTCATTATTCTCAGATTGTAGCCTGGCCAGCCAGACTATACACTTTTTACAAAGACTTGTAGTCTGGGGAGTGATTTCTTCGAGCTGCCGATGGGCATGATTGACAAACAAAGGAACCAATTAGAGAAACGCTGGATTTGACTTAAGCGGCATGCTTACGGGTTTTGTAAACAAGGAAGTTAGTGGTTTTTCCGATGACATTAGCCAGTAGGGCGGAGACAAATGTGCACACTTTATGCTGTTTAAGCCACAAAAACTTAAGGATACAAGTAGTCATCAGTTCAGATTTGTATTCGTAGTCGAAGTGACAAACTTGTAGCGTAGTGTCGCTAGTGTCGCTAGTCAAATGATGCGGTAGAGAAATTTGAGTTTTTAATTTTTATATGTTTATATAGGGGCACGAGATGTCACCTGTGTACAGTGTTGTTCTTCAAAAACTGTATTAACCTCTTAACCCTCGCCTTAACAAAGCGCATTTTCTCCGGTTTGGCTTTACCCAAATCTAAAAAAAACTCATCGACTGGAGTTTCAAATGAGTGTAACGCCTCATTTGGAAGCTAAGACTTTTTTTTTCATGCTGAGACCGCTGTTTTGTCACATATTTGAAGTGTTATTGTGTCTTTTTTTGTTCGTTTTTTTGTGTGCATGTTTTTGTTTTTGCTTTTTCATCACTTTTTTGTTGCTTTTTTGACATGTTTTTGCCACATTTTTGTCTCTCGTTTGTCACGTTTTTGTTGTGTTATTGCTGCTTTGCTGGCATTTTTCAGTCGCTCTTTTGTTGCATCTTTGTTGGGTTTTTTTGTCACATTTTAGTCGCACTTTTTGTGGCTTTTTAACATCACTTTTTTCGTTGCTTTTTTGTCACGTTGTCAGTGCTTGAAGTGGGCTGGTATGCGCCACAGTGCCGCCATTTCCTAAAATAGCTCTTGAGCCTACCGCCACCTCTCGTGCGCCAAGAACCTGCTTTCAGCATTCTAGCACTTCTTTTGGGACACTTGAAGCACTGCGCATTGTCATCACGTCTTTGTCACGTTTGTGTTGTCATTTTTGTCTCTTTTTTTTTATTTCAGACGGTCCTGCTTTTGAACAGAAACAGAAAGCTGCAGTGGCTGGCTGGCCAGGCTACTCAGACCGAGCAAACAAGTCAAGACCACTGATACACAATGGTGGGGCTGTGGAGCAGAAGGCAGTTGGAAGCAGAGGGAGTAAGGGTGGAGAAGGAGTTCAGCTTCATGACAGCCTGAATGATGTTGCCGATCAGTCAACTGGACCTGGCTTGAAAATTACACAATTGGTCACTAGTAATAATAATAATAAGAAATAATAATAATGCATCATTGTGACTTTTAATGGGAACTCACCATTGTCCAAATTCATTAAATACATTTAAAAAAGATAATCTTTCTAAATTCAATGAGCATGTGTCACTTTATAATTCCCTTTGGTTAAGTGGATCAGGAAGAAAAGCATGTTCTCCAAGTTTAAAATGATTAAAAGTCTGCAGGCAAATGAGAGGAACAGCGGCTCATTTTGCTTGACGATTAGTCATGGCTGTTTGCTGCAGAGGTTGTGTTGTGCGTTGAATTGATTTTGCTTTATGAGCCAGAGAAATGATCCGTGTCAGGCAGCCACCGTTTTGGTAATGACATTTTGTTTTTCCTCAACTTTTTATTATTATGTGTAAGGGGGTTGCAATTGCTTCTCGCTAATAGTCCTCTCAATTTCCTTATATTAAAGTGCACAGGGGTAAATAAGGCCCGCAGTATATGAGAAAGCAAATTAAATGTTATAGAAAAGGTTACTCCTATTACTAATTTCTATGCCGCACCAATTGCACAAAAAGGTTACGGTTTTACTTGTAGGCTTATAAGCTTAATCAAAAGTTTGGTAAAGAGAAAAGTGTCAACACAGTGAAACACTCCTCCAGATACAGCTCTGTTCATTTGTTAATAATATTGGTCGTATTTAGACACTTTTCAGACACTTAAAGTTGTGTTTTTGCTTTATTCATTCACTCTGCATAATCGGTGGTAGAAAGTTCAGCAAAAGTGTGCTATAAAATAAACTCCATGCTGTATAATTTCATAGAAAGACAACTAAAAGCATCTCCTCGGAATGGGGTGAAATCCCATGTATCTTGTGAAGTCATTTCTTTCTATTTTGTGGTTGTCATCTGATTTTTTATTTTATTTTATGTTCAAAGTGTGGTCCAGCTGCAGCAGTGCCCCTGTATATGGGAGCTATGATTTTGATCTTTTCTCACTCTTAGATGAAAGGGAGTGGGACTGCTGAGAACCCTCCTGTTTCATGTGTGCATTCTTGGTGATATTCTGAGCCTAAAAGAGCTGGTAATGTAAAATAAGCAGACTTCATTGAATAAAGTGTCAAAATGGCGACAAAAATTAGACGATATAACAAGGATGATGTTGTGACAAAAAAGCAATGAAAAAGAGACAAAAAGTGACAAAAAATCAACGAATATGCAACAAAAAAAAGCTATATATTGAGATCAGCTTACATTTGGGATTTGGGTAAAGCTGAACCGGAGAAAATGCCCTTGGTTAAGGCAGAGGTTAAAAAGTTGTCTCCAGTTCGGCTTTACCCAAATCTAAAACCTTTTCGACTGGAGAGCAACAAGGTAATGCCTCATTGGCATGGTTTTGCCACATTTTTGAAGCATTTTTGTCATATTTTTGTCTCTTTTTATGTCGCTTTTTTGTTGTGTTTGTGCCACGTTTTTGTCATTTTTTTATTGTGTAATTGTTGCTTTTCTGGCATGTTTTTGTCGCTCTTTTGCTGCTGCTTTGTCACATGTTTGTTGCGTTTTCATTCTCGTTCTTGTCGCTATTTTGACACTTTTTTCAAGAAGCTTTCAGATTTGGGTATAAGCCAAACTCGAGAAAATGTGCTCGGTGCAGGTAGCCTAATGCCTTGCCCTATTCTTATCACTATTTTCTTTATATTCTCATGAATTATTTACTTATTGGATTTTTCGCTGACAGGGTGCAGAGTGCTCTTCTGTGACTGTAATATTCCAGCAGCTCATACGTGGCATTCACTTGGCTGCAGTTTCATCACTCGCCCTGCAGAGGCCGCTCTAGGCTCCACTCAGCTGCTCTCTTGTTTTTTTGCTCCGGAACATTTACCGTGGGCTCTTGACACGTAGCAACCGAGCTGGCACTGGACACCGCAGGATTTGTCAAATACCGTTGGTAAGACTGTTTCCTAATCTATTAACAACGAAGATAGGGTCACGATCTATGTGCGTAGAAAGAGTAGATCAGATTAGGCCGTCGACACCGAAGAGATCCTGGTATCCTGTTTGTAATGTCCCTATAAAAGTAGCATTAGCTTGACCAAATAGCCCTAGTTAACGGGGAAACTTTAGCCACCCCGCTAACTACAGCTGCCGGGGGAGTTGAAGATTCCCAAGTATTTAAAGACATTTTACTATTTTCATGTTTACTTTATCGTGTTGTGACTTTTAGGAGGTCGGATCGCAGTGTTTGAAATGACCATTATCCTCTTAGTTTGGACGTGATGACAATGTTGTTGAGCTGCACTGAAGCTATTAGATTTGTAGCCCGAGGGAAGGAACACTTTCTAACAATCTAGATTCGTAAACAATAATCAAATATATAGCAAGCCAGGATTAAAGAATAATTTTAATAATTGAAATAAGGAATTGTTCAACATCAAAATATATATAGTAGTAGCTAGGGCAGGGCGATATGGCCTAAAATGTATATCACGATATATTTGACAATGGACATATTACTTCAAAATCCCAGCCTTACGTCTATTGGGAAGATTAATTCAGTGATATTAACTCTTTTTTTCTTTTTTTTTCTTTTTTTTACGGCATACTAATCTCTGCACAGATATGATCTACTCAAGCAATTTACATCCTTAATTTCACTTTATAAGCACCTGTCCCTGTGTTCTACAGTCAGTGTTTCTGCTGCTCTGATGGAGCTGAGCGTAACATGACTTATATCGTGTCCACAATGATATGAAAAATTACAATGATATCAAAAAATATATGCGATACGATATGGCCCACCCCTAGTAGTAGCTATTTCCTGTATGACTTTTATAGCATCATATCGAAAAGGTTTGCCTCTTGGTACATTGATTGGCATTTGTTGCTGCTTGTTATATCAATGTTTTCAAAAGATGGATGCAGTGACACTTTCGTTTCCAGGTCTTTGACGGAGTGAGAGGATGTCGGGATTTGACAATTTCAACACTGACTTTTACCAGTCCAGCTACAGTGTGGACGACCAGAGCCAACAGGGCTATGACTACGCCAACAACGACCCCTACAACAAGTAAGCTGTATTCAATAGGGTTCTCAAAATAACCAGAACCGGTATCTATACTATATTCTCTCTGCAGTTGAAGCTGCCTGTGCTAAGTGGTAAAATGAAAAAGTAGGCGCTAAAATCAGTGTTCATAGTTTTTTAAAGTTTTAAAAGTCCGCCTTAAGGTCAATGTTTGAATCAGCAGAACCCTGTGAGTAGGGTTTACTTACTCGACTTATCGTTCAATAAATAATAGTTAAACGATATATATTTTGGGCTCGATATTTATCGTCTTTAAATTTCTAACTGAAGCAAATTGAGTTACATTATATTTCATGTTTATTGCAGCTTGTGTGGTATTTTAGTATATGATGATGTACTTTTAGAACAAAGTTTTACTGTAATTTTTATGCCCGAGAGTTGACCGTATCTAGTATCGTTAGAGTCAGTATTATTGTTTATCTCGATACTTTCCTTTCTCAATATATCGAATTTCAAATTTGTTATCGTGACAGTCCTACCCGAGAGGAAATTTTGATAACAAATGAAGTAAAGGAGCCAAACTGCAAATTGTTGTTTATTTTGTTTGTTTTTTTCCCCATAAGTTGAACATTTGATTTTGTTTGGGGCAAAACTTACTGTGATACATGGAAGGTGGGTCCCAGAGCTACACTATTTGTGAACCAGTCTGCAATGTGATTCCAAAATCGGTGTTAAATATTGAATTATTTCTAAGGAATGTAGCATTGTATTATTATTTCAACACTAGTTTTGTATACTCTTTTGTTATTAGAGTGAATTTCACAATATATCAAATGTTGATCACTTGACCTAAAATGCATTTTTTTATATACTGGCTGCATTATGTGGTTTTGAGTATTGGATTTGATTATTATATCGCATAGTACTCGTGTTTTTGTTGTTTTAAATACAACAGCAATTCTAAAACTTACAAATTATTGACTGAAAACCTGTCCACATAAACATCTATTTAAAAAAAAAAAAAAACTAACTAACTAAAAAGAACATTGGTGTTGGTTAATCGTCTCTCTCTTTTCTTTGACGCTACAGATTGATACGTACCCTGTTAATGCATTTTGCTCTTGCAGACAGTACAGTCAGTATGAGTACTCCCAGTCATACTCTGCTCCGGGGATGATGCAGCCACAACAGCCGTACACAGGACAGATCTTTCAGCCCACACAGACCTACACCCCATCAGCCTCACAGTCCATGTACAACAGTTCCTTCGATGACGAGCCTCCGCTGCTTGAAGGTAAAGGTTTTGTGCCTCTTTAAAATCTAAAACAAACCTTTGAGTTGCCGCTTGAAAATGCCAAACGCATTCTTCTGCTAACTTCCTCAGGTCAGGCCTTTTGTTTGTTTTTGTTTATTCACTTTTAGATCTTTTACTGCTCTCTACGCTAAACTTGCATTACTGTGTGTGTGACTGATGCCATTTGCTGTTGTTTGTTGTAGAATTGGGCATCAACTTTGACCACATCTGGCAGAAGACGCTGACAGTATTACACCCCTGAAGGTAGCAGACGGCAGTATCATGAATGAGACTGACATGGCTGGGCCCATGGTCTTCTGTTTGGCCTTTGGAGCAACACTCCTTCTGGTAAACCATACGCTCGACGTCTGCACAAATAGTTAAACTCTGCAAACTCCTTTTATGTTGTGTTGTTTTCTCCACACAGTCGGGTAAAATCCAGTTTGGGTACGTGTATGGCATCAGCGCTATCGGCTGTCTGGGGGTGTACTGTCTGTTGAACCTCATGAGTATGACGGGGGTGTCTTTCGGCTGTGTGGCCAGCGTTTTGGGATACTGCCTCCTTCCAATGATCCTCCTCTCCAGCTTTGGAGTCATCTTCTCTCTACAGTAAGTACCTACTTTTAAAGCTTTTAACTCCCAATGCACCACATGTAGGGTAACAGAAAAAGCAGAGACTTTTTTTTGTTTTGTTATTATGACTATGACAATATAACAAACTCGATAAAATGAGATAATAGTGAAATTGTATTTTTAGATGTGCCGTGTGTGTTTTTAGCTCCACCATGCAAATATGTGCTTGCCATTCACTAATAATGTCCCCACTCCTTGAAGGTTTTATTTCATACCTTAACCTAAAAAAACGTGCGCATATTCAATGATAAAGAACAAGCATGCACCGTGAATTTTTTTCTTTTGGTTGGAAGTGAAGTCACTTCTAATATCATTGTCTTTCTTTTCCAGAGGCATGATGGGAGTTATTTTAACAGCAGCCATTATCGGTTGGTGCAGTTTCTCAGCGTCAAAGATTTTCATCTCAGCTCTGGCCATGGACGGACAACAGCTTTTAGTGGCCTACCCCTGTGCTCTCTTATATGGAGTATTCGCTCTCATCTCCATCTTTTAGATTATAGGAACAGCGTTTAAAAACAAACTCTTCCTGATTTCTGTCATTTCTATGTAATTGACAGCTGTATAATTATCTTAGTTATTGCATAACTATACTGCAATTACTGACGGGCGAGTCCAACAATGGCACCGAGGATTTTTTTTTTTTTTTGTCTTTTGGTTCAGGCTTCCGCCTCTCACTGCATTTCCACAGACGCATCTGCAAACGGGAGCATCCTGTTATCGCCTAGTCACATTTCGTTCCCTTGAAATCACCTTGATGGAGAAGAATAACCTGGTTTTAAATAACTTCTGCTGAAAAAGGACGAGGACAGTTCTTCTATGACATTAAGGACGCCGAGAGAAGGGGAACTTACACAGTGGGAAAAGGAGGCGCCATGTAAAATAAACGCAATTAAAATGGACAAATAAAACATGTATTTGCAACAATAATTTAAGCCAGTACGAAATGTTATATTTTTGTTGTTGTTTTTTTGTTAGTAATGTTTTAAATTGTCAACGTCCCAAGCAACCTAAAATCGTCAAAAGTTGGCAGTAAATGACATAAACACAATCAAGGGGTTTTTCCGCATTCATAATCGATCATAAAACATTTTTCAGGTTCTGCCGTATCTGAAGTGCTGAAAAATAAAACGATTACAAAATGCAAGATTTCAAGGCAAAGTAAATCTGAGTAGATTTTCTTTTCAAGCCTCTTGCTCAGTCAACTTGATAAAGGCATATTTTTTTATAGAATGTTAATGTATCAGCATCTGAAGTTTTGGGTATGTTCTGAATCTATACAATTCAGCATTTGCTAATCAGTGGGTTCTATTTGGTGCTCCAACTTCTCTGAATTGGATAACAAGTTGAAGCACGAAGCACATACTTTACGCATGTTTTCTTTTGAGCAAAAGGCCTCGTCTCTTGGAATACCGCGCTAGGTGTAAAAAAGCTTTACTTTATTCGTCAGATAAGTTTTAAGTTTAGAGGCCTTAGAAGAAGATGGTGTGCACTATAAAGTCGACATTGTTTTTACCTGTTGCCATGAATCATTCTGTCCCTCAGGTTTAAAGACCTTCTTTTATTAGACACGACTCACTTTGTAAGCCCCACTCTGTCATCCGTCTTATGTCTTCCTTATGCAAAGGTGTGAACATTAAAGTTGTCTTTGAACTTGGTCCCCCTCGTCCTATTAGACAAAATTCAAGTCTGTGGTTGAAAATAATTATACACTACAATGAGTCACGATTCTTTTGGGACGCGCCACATTTTGTCAACTCTTGCCATTCTCTGGAGCCTTTTTTTTAAATTTTTTTAGAAAGTATCATCTATGCCACGGAAAATTACACAGATTTTGGATTGTTTTTTTTAATTATGTTTATTTCCTGCGCAATCTTATCAGGAGGCTTCAGACCTACACACAATGCACTGTGGCTTATGCCTCTCATTAGCTGTAAAAAAAAATAACCCTGATTTTAAAAAACTGTACTGCACAATGTGATCATAGTGGACGCTACACAAGCTGTCTTTTTGAATCTCTTATTCTTTTCGTTTCAATAATATATACAGAACATTCACAGACGAGGCTTTTTAAATGGATGATAAACCACTCATGAGAAATGAATATTTCAAACATGGAAATTAACATTTATTCTGACAAACCAAAGCATCAATCATCAGTTGTTTCGTTTTACTGGGTGGTCAGACTTTGTCCATCGGCGTACTAAGCGGCAGCTGTCTTTTGAATGTTTTCGCTTTAGAGATTGTTTTTTCATGAATAAAACATTCTTGCCACGTCATGCACACAAACTGTCGTAAACTGGGTGTGCAGATTTCAGCTCAGTTGAGGCTATGGGGAAAAAACACAAGCGTGGAAGATGTTGATATTCGTGTATTCATTATGTTATGGCCCCTCCTGCAACCGCCAGCTTAACGTGGTGGGTTTGAGCGCCCGGATGATCCTGGGAGCTCTGTTATCTGGTAGGGTCTCCCATGGCAAACAGGTCCTAGGTGACCGGTCAGACAAAGAGCGGTTCAGAAGCCCCTCATGAGAGACCAACAGGCCCGAATAGAACCATGAGGCCGTCCTTCTGTGGACCCACCACCTGCAGAACGAGCCATAAGGGCTGGTGGGGACCCGGCAACGGACAAGTGGAAGAAAATGGATGGATGGATGGATCATATTATGGATCATGTACAGTCATATGATTCACACTCTTCACGCATGCAGGCAAAGTGTTTGGACCTTCATTGCTTGTCAGGGCTTGACATAACCTAATAGAAAATAAATGCAAGTTATGCTTCACAAGTTTTTCATAATCATAATTCATCAGAACAATCATATAGCCAATATTTACTGGCTATATACTAAACATGTAAAGATATCCATTGCATTTAGGCTATGGATAAAACATTGAAATGTGAAAATAAACAATTGATTGTGTGACGTAACACTCTGCAGCATTACCATATTTCTACCCCCAGGTGGCAGTGTTGACTCGCCAAACATCCTCTGTCTATTCGGCGGAGTCGCGCAACGTGTTCACAGTCAGGTTTGCCCTGTGCCCTCCCTCCGCCTCACCGCCTGTTGCATGCGTCATTTTCATCAAATTCACGGCCCTCTCTCTCTTTCATCCCTGTCTGCTGTATGTGTTTCATAACCAGTTCGTTTGTTGTTTATTCAGCCTCTTCTCACTTACTAGCTTACATGCACACACACTGATTATCGTTTACAAGTGTGTCATGTTGACGTTTCAGAGACTTCAGGCTACATCTCGGAGAAGTCATTAAAAAGGCCTTCACCATGAGTCTATTGCTACTATTATTATGTTAACTCTGCCCCTCATTGTTCTAAACACTGGTGGGCAAACGTAATGGGACTATACCTCATTTTGAACCTTTTTAGTAAAAATGTGACGAAATTGGTTGTTGTTTTTTACCGTCATGGCCGTCCTTTGGAGTCGCTATATGATGGCCCCTTTTCGTCACATGTTGACTATTTGGGTTGACATCACACAACATCAACACTTCATACTGCGACGCAAACCTCACGCAGCAGGGTGATGCTTCTGGACTGGAGAGCAACAGTGTAACGCCTCATTTGAACGCTAAGACCTACACAACTGATTGTAACTTTGTTGTCACATGGTTGCCGCATTTTTGTCACATTTTTTAAGCGCTTTTCTCGTGTTTTCGTCTCTTTTTTGTCATGCTTTTTTGTCAGTTTTGTTACCCTTTGCTTTTTTGACGCTTTTTGTTTTGCGTTTTTGTCACATTTTTTGTCACTTTTGGTTTTTTGTTTGTTTATAGGCTAATTTGCAGCCCCAGTCCCTGGCTTTTTAAAAGGTTTGTAAAAGAACTGAAAGATGAAAAATCAGTAAAACGCCTCAAACAATAAAAAGAAGAGAAGACATATCTGACCACCTCACATGCCAAGTCCAGCCATACAGTTCAGTGCTCACACTTTTGTTTGTTCTTTAGGCACAGCTTTAGCTTCAGAGAGAAAAGTCTCAGTTTGGGTAATGCCAAACTGGAGAAAAAGGTCCTCGGTTTAGGTAGGGGTTAAGAGTTTAAAGGCACTATACCCTTTGCTTCTGCCCAACCCTTTTTTGATTGTAATGATTTGCATCTTATGTGGAGAGTGATGCTTTGCATGTGAGCAACCAAATAAAACATTTCATTTCATTACACAAGTTGTTGTTTATTTTCTATTACAATCAATGAATGAGGAAGCCACTACATTAAATGGATACAGTAGTTGTGTCACATACTAATTCCTACCTGTCCTAACACATTGTTTAGGACAGCTCTGTGTGTTTGAGTGGATGTGTGTGCTGTAGTGTGCAAGGGGTGTGTGGGTGTATGTGTTAGAAGATGTTTGTTAAGGATTTATTTGTTTGTTTTATCTTCTATGTTTTGGTTCCATGCCTGTACTGCTGTATCTGTTTTTGTGCTTTGATTTCTTTGGAGACTTTTGAGGACCCTCTTGAAAACGAGATGATGCATCTCAAGGGGTTATCCTCTTAAATGGATGAATACACTTATACACATTTGTAGCATCCCCATTCTTCACAGGGACAAGTTCATGGGCATGTTTCACAACTGGCAGGGTCCCATTTCAGGGTCACTGCCAGAGTATTGCCGGAAACTAGTCTGCATGTTCATACAATTGATACGAATGCTTTATAATAGCTGCACATTGTTTTCCCCACAAACATCCGAGTTTACAATACGAAAGGAGGACAAAACAAATTCCGTTCCATTAAAAATCAGGTACCAACATTTTAGATCAGTTCTAACAATAACCACCACTTAACATGACACAACAAAAAACAATGAATAATACAATTTAAAAAAAAAGTGACAATAACATGACATAAACGTGCCCACAACAATCGGTTTTGAAGGTCTTAGCTTTCAAATGAAGTGCCATGCAGGCCTATAGGCTGTGAGCTCTCTATTCATGATTCTCTATTTTAGATTTGGGTAATACCAAACTGGAGAAAATGTGCTCCGTTGGGGGGTTAAGAGGTTAAAATAGTGTGACCAACACCACTTAAACTGTCCCGAGCACCAAGTGTGAAACCCCATAGATCCGGATTTGCCGGTGAAAGTGATTTTCGGCTCTGGACACTGATCTCCTCCTCTGTTATGTTAACTAAGAGCAGATAATCTCATGTCCATCTGTCCGGTGTCCAGTGAAGCTGCTTGGTTTAAAGTCAGTCCCACCAGCTGTTAAAATGCTGCATAAGCTCACAAAACAAAGACATAATATCAGTAAACTTGAATAGGACAAAGAAGTATAACAATTTAAAAAAAATTCATTGATAAGGTTTTGAAATGTGCCTGGACATTTCAAACAACAAGAGCTGTTTTGAGCGCAATGAGGAGAAAAAAACATCTAATTGATGGCTAAAGTTCTGCAATTTGCCACACATTGTGATTGAGTTTTGATTTTGTTCACAATATACTTGCTGTATTCAGCCTTTTCAAGCACAACTTATAATCATACTTTATTCTGGTTACTTCTGTTATGATTCTAAACATTTATGCAAAGTTTTGAGAGAACAAAATATCGCTTTCTGCAGTATTCATGCTGTCAGTTCAAAGGATTTGCACAGCTTGTTATTAGTGAGTGGGCTGCAGAACAAAGGAATGAAGGAAGTTTTATTATTCAGCCTAAGTTTGAGATTGAACAGTGAAACCTTTACGGCTCAAGGAAGCATGTATTACGATGGACTGACCTATAATGGCTTTATAGGCATCAATACATATTGTCAGTCAAGTAGCTTTGTAGTAAATTTTTCCTCACATAAATCACATACATGGTTGTGTTATACTCCCAAATCCTATAGGCAACAGCAGTTATATGCAACATGTAAAGACATTATCTTTAAAGAGTATGCTAGTCAAGTATCATAATTACTATTACATTCATAGATAGGCACACACTTGCGTTTTTGTGTGGGGTTGCCTGGATATGAATATCGAAGTATTATAAAGAAAGTTAAGACCTAATGTATCATTGAGCATTGACAACAGTAAGTTTTAGTGCATTTCAAATTCATTTTGTGTGACCTTAAAGTGAGGTCAGCTTATTTGTTCAGGTTTTTCATGACTGGACAAAAACACATGTTTCCAATGTTAAATGTTCATGGATTACATTTATGTATGTATACTGTACGGATGTATACATGTCATTTTTATTTGATGTTATTTTCCTGTCAATCTTAAGTGTATGACTATAGGCAGATTTCTATTTCTACATGGTTATACAGAGCTTGTACATATGGGTTTATTTGGTATAGCAGGGCTGAGCAATATTAAAGTGTGTATATATATATATTTTGTATTATCCGAATGAAAGAGAGATGTGCCTTGGGATAAGTCTTTAGTACCATATGGTGTATTTATTTTTGTACGACTGTAAATGATAAATCCTTTATGACATTTTGTACATTTTGACATTTTATAAACGATTTATATTAATACATAAGCACAGACTCATGCATCGGTTTCTTGCATGAGTGTAAGCTGAAAGTTTATGTGATGTTACTTGAATGAGAGATAATTTCTTTGAACTTCTTCCTACTCCTTTTGAGCACAATAGTCTTGTTTTGTTTTCTTCTGTAAAAATGATTGAAATACTTTTCTGCTCAAATGAGTAAATAAATGAAAAAGATAAATGAAAATGAAATATGCCTAAAATCAACCGTTTTTGTCCTGAATGAGAAGTCATGCTAGTCTCTGTAAAATGTTGACAGCATAGATGTATTTTGTAAAACACGGAGACACCCAGACATCAGTAATATCTTCACTCCTATAGAATTCTCTGTGTGGATGTCGAAGTGCTCCAAAGGTGTTATTACGCCTCTTTTTAGCGACTTAGAAAATCAACATGTTTAATTTTTTCTGACTATACTTGGATCATGTAACTACTCACGTAACCATATTTAAATAGGGGAAATGTGGAAGAGCTTGGTTCATTAGGCCTTATAGAGGAGAGGAGGAGAGGCTAAGCTCAGGTAAGAACATATCTCAGTATGGAAAAACGGTGGCCTATATTCCTTTAACAAATGTATACCTAATTCTTTACCCATTTTGACAAAATGAGACGAAATAGGTATTTTTTACTGTCATGGCCGTGATGCGGAGTCAAATGTGACGAAAAAGGTCAAACCCTTTCCGTCACTTATTGAGTATTTGGGTTGTCCATACACAACATCCACAAACTTCACGAATGAGGCTTATTATTTCACAAATGACTACTTTCACAACATACTTTTATGGGGCAAAAAGAATGGTATCCAAGAAAAAGAAAAGGTCATGTACAGGTATAGGGCCTTTCAATATTTATGTAGGTAATCTACAGCAAATGTTTCAAATTGATATCTCTAAATGTATTTTTCCCCCATTCACCTGCTGCGTCTCGCCCCCAACATTTCACTCCCTATTATGGTGAATATCAGTTCTTGCGTAAGCGGACTGATTACCTTGTGAATATATTCTGGGTAAAGGTGAGGTACTGTAGACATTGAACAGATGTGGCCTGGTCCTAAATGTTTCCAAAAACCTGGTGTAGATCAGACTGATTAGGCCGTTATCTCCACAGCGCAACAGAGGAGCAAATGTAATGATTGGTATTCAGGCAGGCGGCGAAAGCATCTGCCAAGCCAAAAGCACATGAATATTCACGGGCGACTGTCAAACCAGCACTGAGTGTGATATGTGGCTCTTCATTAGGCTAATTGTGTGCTCTGGCTGCACTGTGGACTCTTCCTAACACCTAATTCAGAACTCAATGATCTAATACAAACACGGCGAGCACTTTGGACGGACAAACACCAGCTGAGGAGACAGTGTGCTGCCGCCAAGTGTGGCTTTGCAGGTTTAAAGAGCGCGGATTTCTATTTATTTCATATAGGAATTCAATTGATAGGACACCAAACAGGAAGATTTTCGTTGGCACGCTTTGGTCACTGAAGTTTTGTGTTTTTGGCCCGGTCTGATGTTCATGAAGACACGTGGTTGTGTATGTAAACACATGTAGTGCATAAGCCCATGGGCTGATTTCCATTCGTTGTCCCCATAACCGCACTCATAAACACACGTTCACTCATCCAGGCCTATTGTACATGTTGGTTGTAGAAATGCAAACATAATGGTGTAAGAGATAAATATTACTGAGTATAGTATAATTGAGCTAGTTGAACTGTCCTCCTCACACTGAAAAAGTTTTTGGGTAAACCCATTTTTAAAAATTACTTTAATTGGTAACACACAATTAAAATAAGTATATTCAACTTATCTTTTAAAGTTGCACATATGTATATTTTAAAGTCAATTTGCCTGTATAGGCAAGGCAAGTTTATTTGTAGAGCACAATTCATACACAAGGCAATTCAAAGTGCTTCACAGTTGCATAAAATTACAAGAAAACAGATAAAATCAATCAATAAAACATCAACATAAAGTTAATCAGTTGCAGCAAAAGGCAAGAGTGCAGATAAAATACTTTCAGTTTCATATGCACGGGTAAAAAGAGCTGTTTTCAGCCTGGATTTGAACATTGTCAGAGTTGAGGCCTGTCTCACATCCTCATGAAGACTGTTCCAGATTTTAGCTGCATGAAACTGAAATGCAGTCTCACCGTGTTTATTATTGACTCTGGGAACCACCAGGAGACCCCTCCCTGAAGTTCTCAGGGCCTGAGATGGTTCATACGGCTCTAACCTGTCAGAGATGTACTTTGGTGCTAAACCATGAAAAGACTTGTACACAAGCAGAGCTGTTTTAAATTCTATTCTCTGAGTGACAGGAAGCCAGTGCAGAGACCGGAGCACTGGACTAATGTGGTCGTATTTCCTGGTTCTTGTCAGGACTCGAGCAGCAGCGTACTGGATGTACTGCAGCTGTCTAACAGCTCGTTTAGAAAGGCCAGTGAGCAGGCCGTTACAGTAGTCTAACCTGCTGGAGACAAATGCATGGATGAGTCTCTCTAAGTCTGGTTTTGACACTATTCCTCTGATCTTAGCAATGTTTTTCAGATGGTAAAAAGCTGATGATGTTATTGCTTTGATGTGGCTGTTTAAGTTCAGGTCTGAGTCCATGATTACTCCTAGATTTCTAACCTGATTTTTTGGTTTTAGAGAGAGAGACTCAAGGTGACTGATAACACTTTGTCTTTGTGTCTGTGGGCCAAATACAATGATCTCAGTTTTGTCTGAGTTTAGTTGGAGAAAGTTGTTTTGCATCCACAAACTGATCTGTTGGATGCAGTGACAGAGTGTATCTACAGGCCCATGTTCACCTGCCGTCAGTGACACGTAGATCTGAGTGTATTCTGCGTAGTTGTGGTACGACACATTGTTGCTGTTTATTAGCTGACCCAATGGAAGCATGTACAAGTTGAATAAGAGGGGTCCCAAGATTGACCCCTGGGGGACTCCACAGGTCATGGAAATTTTGCCTGAGACACAGTTACCAATTTCGACAAAGTACGTCCTGTCCTCAAGATAGGACTTGAACCAGTTTAGAGCAGTACCAGAGATTCCCACCCAGTTTTCTAACCTGTGAAGTAAGATTCTGTGGTCCACTGTGTCAAAGGCAGCGCTCAGGTCCAGCAGAACTAAAACTGAGACCTTACCTTCGTTGGTGTTCATGTGGATATCATTTGTCACCTTGATCAGAGCTGTCTCAGTGCTGTGGTGGGGTCTAAATCCTGACTGGAAAGTATCAAACACATTGTTAGACAGGAGAAAGTAAGTGAGCTGTTGATATATTACTTTCTCTAGGACTTTTCCTAAGAATGGTAGGTTTGATATGGGCCGGTAGTTGTTCAGTACCTTGGGATCAAGGTTGCTCTTCTTTAGAAGAGGCTTAATGACTGTGGTTTTCAAGGCCTTTGGAAATGCTCCAGTCTCAAATGAGATGTTAACTAACTGAATAAGTTGTGGTAACTAGCTGGTCAGCACAGACTTCAGAAATCTAGTGGGTAATTCATCAAGGCAGCATGTACATGAACTCAGACCGGAGATGACCTCTTCGATTGTTTTGTCAGTAACAGGTGTGAAATGTGTCAGCTCAAGGTGTTTATCTGGTGTCAGGGTTGCTATTTGTGTTGAGGAAATTATGGCATTTTTAATACCTTGGACTTTGTCATAAAAAAAATATTGCAAACTCATTGCACTTAGATGTAGAGATTAGTTCTAAGGGCAGTGAAACTGGAGGGTTAGTTATCTGTTTACTGTGAAAAACAGAACACGAGAATTGTTTCTCCAGTTTGCGATGATTTTAGAGAAGTACTTCTCCCTTTCTCCACGCAAAATCTGGTTGAACTCACAAAGCACTTCTTTGTATATCTCAAAATGAACCTGGAGCTTTGACTTGCGCCATTTCCGTTCAGCTTTTCGGCACTCCCTTTTCTGTGCCTTGACCGAATCTTCACTTCTCCAAGGTGCCTTTTGTCTATTGTTAACCATTTTAACCTTGACAGGAGCAATAGTATCCAAAACATTTAAGATGCTTGATGTATAAGAGTCGAATAGATTATCAGCATTAGAACATTTTCAAATCTGATCATTTCCATAAACTGTGTCATTGTTGTATCATGTATGTGTCTTCTTTGAATAACTCCAGGCCCAACCACTGGCTTGGGTGTAACAGACAGGTCAAAAAGACACAAAAATGATCAGATAAAGCAGCATCAACAGCATTCACATTTGATATATTAACACCTTTTGTAATAACTAGATCTAGAGTGTGACCTTTGTTGTGAGTCGCCTCACTCACCTGCTGAGTCAAACCAAACATTTCAAGAACAGCACTTCAAGTTCTTATAAAGGAACAGAAAACCAACTTAATATTTAGCTCTTTTTCCATTTAAAATATTGCTATAATGTAATGCAACACTTCGGTAAAAATCTAAGTAATTTTATTGTGTGTTACCAATTTAAGTAATTTTTTCACAGTGGTTCAACTAATACACTTTTTGCAGTTGGGCCCAGTTACACTGGAATTGTGAGGTTTTTGCCCTGTCGCCCGTCAATGTTGGCAGGCACCTAGAAAAAGTCATCTGATTACTGAATTCTGTTTACTCTTTTAAAAAGTAACACGGTCAATTTACTGATTACCTCATTTCAAAAACTAAGTTAGATTTCAAATTTCTTCATTATTTACATTCAGCTGCAAATATTTCTTTACATATCTAGAAAAAGAGAGTTGGCATGTACATTTCTGAGAGAAAAACGTCACATATTCTTGGGATCTATAAGGGCGGTGATGTGCTGGACTTTGTGAATGGCTGCATAACACTTTCAATCCATGAGGTAACAATGATTTAGGCAAGGCAGGTGCAGTGTATTGCCCAAGGACACAATGACAGAATATGCACCGTTACATAGTGACTTAAACATGTTTAAAGTCAACTCCAGCTTTATTATTCATGGGGAAACAACTTTATAACATGTCGGTTTGTGCAAAATATGGGCCTTTAAAGAGAGGAAAATGATTAGGAATTACACAGCAATAATAACCTTTTTTCCCAGTGCATTATACAGCTTGATGTGCACACGCCCATCCAGTACATAGACCACAGGTAAACAAGAAACAGTTACTTGGAGGGGGGAAAACAGTAACAATGCTTTTCTGTGTCTCTCCTGCCTTTTGTCAGGACATAAGAAGCCCACACATACATACAGTAATGGCTTTTCACATGTATGCACCCAGAAACGGCAACCTGCATCGGTAATGACAGAGCCCAGTGGTGTTAATGCGTGAGCACCGACCATCACAAAGCATTACTCAGACAAGGACTCCATACAGTACCTAAGTTCACAGGGGTCGGAGATGTTATGATAAAGACAGTATAGGATGCACAGTGTGAGTAATACACAGTGGGTAGAAGGCAGCAATTCAAGGCTTTTACTACCAGACAAAGGTACATGTCAAAACAAGAAAACGTGAGGGTAAACATTTGTACTAGACTGTTTTACTTCTAACATCCAGAACGCAATGTTTTTTTGTTTTCAAAGATTTGCAATTAATTCAATTCAGTCTCTTAAAATAAAGTCTTTCTAGAGAATGTAAATAGATTTTGTATTTATAAATGGTGTCTCCATTGGGAACCACTTTTGGTATAAGATATTTGCTTGGTTGAGCTTCTAGGTGCTTGTAAGTTAAAACAAATATGGTGAAGTATATTTGTGCAGCAAAGTCAGTCTAAGTTAATTGGTGTTTGGTTGAAACAGATACAAATTTAAAAAATAAAAGCATGCATTGGAACAGTACAGGCCATCAATCTCACACAGTCACACAGACAAATAGTATCCACTTTAGATGCTGAGAGCTTAATGATAGAATAAAACACATTCGTCATTTAACCACAACAAAGAGCAGCTTCTCGTGCAATGCCCAATAGCTCATAAAGTCTCAGTGAATCATGTGTGCAGGGTCATGCAGAATTGTTTTTTGAGCTTTTAACCCATTGTTTCAAACATCCCTGGAAAAGCTTTTCACTTAATCCACACAGGTTTGAATGATCTTACTTTTTAATTAGAATTTATTTATTTTTTCAACTTTGTGCTTTTGTGCATAGAAGATGGTCACATAATGCAGTGGTTCTCAACTGGTAAGGTTGAGGTTAAGGTATACTTTATTAAATTAAATTATTATTTTAAAATGTGCAAAAAAACTGAAGTCATCATTAAAACAACCCAGAAACATATACAAACTGTTTGAACATTTCTGTAGATAAATATTGAAAGAAATAAGATAAGATAAGACAAGATCAGATAAGATATAACTACTTTATAACCTATACTGCTTTATCTAGCCTTTCTTTCGTTTGTATTTCAGTATTCTGTCATTTAAAGCAGTCCTAAGTAACGTGTTTACCTTAATAAATCCTTTCCGTAGTCCCTCTGGGGGTAATACAAGTGTTAATGGTATGATTGGGGGGTCTTTCATCTCCCCCTGGTGTCTCTGGCCAGAAAACCATGCTTGCAACTTGACTGCCACCAGGGCGGAGCAACCAATACACACTAATAGAATCACGAAGTAGAAGCTAACAGGCTAACGGGCAAAGCTAACTGCGGGCTAGCGCCACTTTAAACAGTATTTGCAGCCAAGTTTGAGTGAAAAAAATTATTTCCATTCTATAACTGGATGTACAACACCACTCTCTCCCTTCACCTTTTCTGTCAGCGTAGTATTTACTCTCCAAGACATTTAATAAGTTAAACAATCGTAACTTGCTACGACACCTGCAGTTGCGCTTATGGCCGCTAGGGGCAAGAGTTACTTAGTACTGCTTTAATATCATTACAACTGTAAGATGATTTATTTTTCTTTTATTTATCAGGCCTCAATATGTTGTGCGCATTTCCTTTGCACCTGTGGTACTACTTGTTGGGTACTATTTTATCCTTGGCGGAGGGATATGGGTGCTCATGTATAAAAGCCGCTGTGGGTCTTTCTTTGGGGTCTTTTATAATCTGTCTGCCAATAAATGTTCCTGAGGAGCTATTCCCTCTCCGTGTGCTGATTACCCACGACCTTCCTTAGACTTGTAACACTGACGAACACACAAGAAATCAGCGTGTTACACTGGTGGCAGCGGTTTGTGGATTTTTTTTTTCAGTTTTTGAGAGGCGAACTTTTACTCCGGGCGACAAGTGGAAGCTACTGTTAGCGCGCGGGAAAGGCTAACGGCACTAACTACGGCGTTTACTACGATTATACACGGACATTGGTTGGCATTTAAGGACTATTTTCATCACTCTCAACTATGGCAAGTAACTGTTGGGACGAGTTGCCCTTTCATTCTGCTAATCGCGCCATTCCGCAGTACCGCCAACTCTTTATGGGGGACGGCAAAGAAGATTTCTCAAGATGGTGCCGCCGTTTTGAGGTAACTGTAAGCGCAAACCCCGATGCTGATGATGACAGTTTGGCGAAGTTACTACCTACATGTTTGGGTGGCGCGGCTTTCAGTTATTGGGACAGTTTACCCGAGGCCACAAAGGCAGACTTTAAAGCTACTAAAGAGAAGCTCAAGGGCGTTTTTGGACAAACGGCCTATTTGTCCACTTTTCAGAGCTACATTAATGCCCGCAGTCGCAATCAGGGTGAGGCTTTACCTGTTTTTGCCGCTGAAATTGCTCGACTGGTGGATGATGCTTTTCCCACTTACGGTGATAATGCAAAGAATGGGGAGAAATTCCGAAGGTTTATTGCTGGACTCGACCCATACCTACAACTTCGATGTCATGAACACGGCGTGAAAACACTGGAGGAGGCTCTTCAGTTTGCCATGCAGATCGAGGCTGCCCATCAGGCTAGCACAATGTTTGCCACTTCTAGTCCAACACCGTATTTTTCTTCACATCCAGTGTACCCTGCCATTTTACCGGTGCCGCCTGTTCCTCAACCTACACCGGCTCCGCAGCCTACACCCGCTCCGCTGAGCGTCAACTCAGCGAGTGCGGATGTGATGAATAAAATGTTAAAGACTATTGAGACGCTTTCTGACAAAGTTGAACAGTTACAGATATCAGTGGACCGTGACCGACAGAACAGACACGACTATGGACATCGGCGTGGGAGCTCCACTCCCGAGGGATGGCGTGGGGACCGCTACGCTGATGGCTACTATGGATCTTCACCTCGGCGCAGAGACTCCTACGACCGAAACCGCAGTTCCCGCCTGACACCTCGACGTGAGGAGGAGGATTACCACCAGCGTCAGAATCACCATACACGATCTGGATCATCAGACAGCTTTTCACAAGGATTCGACGCTTCCCAGAGGGGCAACACCAATCGTGGCCGCTCTCCTGACCGCTATGGAGGTGGTCGCTTTCGACATTCTCCCAGTCCTGGGCGAGTACGCTTCCAGTCTCCATCACGTTCCAGGTCAAGTCAGGTAAACTACAAATAGTTGACAATGAGGGCCAATTGCCAGCTATAGACCCTACTCGGGCCCACAAAGACAAAGTTACTGATTCCAAAACTACGGCAAATGACATCACATTTGTGATGGACGTAGAGAAAAGATATGTTTCAGTTGTTATTGAGGACACATTAGTACACGCTTTTGTCGATACAGGAGCTGACGTTTCAGTCATGAGTGAAGACTTTAGAATGAATACTCCTGCCCTGCATAAGAAGCTAATGGTGAAGCAGTTTGTCCCTCTCACTGGAGTCACAGGTGACTCACTGGACTCTGTAGGCTCCATGTCAGTGAATCTAAGCATTGCACACAAATCTACGACTCACTCACTCCAAGTTGTCAGAAATTGTACTAAACCAGTTATTTTAGGTTGGGACTTTCTGGTTGCCAATGGTATTAATGTGGACACCCGAAACATGACTCTGGATGTAGACGGCAAAGCTTTACCACTGGTCAGTCCACGTCAATATGTTCCATACCTAACTGGCGTCTCAGTTTCCTCAACAGTGACTCTTCCAGCGATGTCTGAGAGGGTCATCACAGCTTCTCTGGATGCACCCCTCAAAGGACTCCTACCCAATGGCTATACAGGTGTGTTTGAACCTCACTACACAGACCAAACTTCTGCAGGTTTTGCATGGACTATAGCCAGAGTAGAAAGGGGGTCTACTTTTATTAAGGTGGCAAATCTTTCTCACAGTGAAGTCAAGTTACATGGAGGTACACAAATAGGACGTTTTCACGCTGTGTCGGAAGATGGACAAAGTGAGTTTACTGTTATGGACAGTTCTATCTGTAATGTGAATACACAGATGTCCACCATTCCAAAGCCAGTGACTGTTCAAGATGTAATAAACTCAGATCTGACGCAGACGCAACAAAAACAGCTCAAAGACACTTTAAGTTCTTTCGCTGATGTGTTTAGTCAACACTCACATGACTTTGGCAGGACTGAGTTAGTCACCCATAAAATTACAACAGACTGTGACATACCAATATCTCAAAGGGCTTATCGCACCTCTCCTGCCATGAAAACTGAAATCCGCCGTCAAATTGAGGCTCTTAAAGCGCAGGACTTGATTGAGGACAGTGCCAGCCCCTGGGCCAGTCCAGTGGTTATGGTGAAAAAAAAAGATGGCTCATACAGATTTTGTGTGGACTTTCGAAAACTAAACTCTGTCACCATTACTGACTCGCACCCCTTGCCTAGAGTTGATGATAGTTTGGACGCACTGTCTGGCTCTCAGTACTTCTCCACCATGGACATGTCAAGCGGGTACTGGCAAGTACAAATGGATCCCGCAGATAGACATAAGACTGCATTTACAACCGGTGACGGCCTTTACCAATTTAAGGTGATGCCTATGGGCCTTAAAAACTCACCACCAACATTTCAGAGGCTCATGGAACTGGTTTTAAGGGGACTTCACTGGACTACCTGTGTTATTTATCTAGATGATATTATTTGCATGGGTAAAAACTTTGATGATCACCTTTTAAATCTCACGGACATTCTCACTCGTATTAGACAAGCCGGTTTAAAACTAAACCCAAAGAAATGTGACTTTTGCAAAACAACAGTAAAGTACATGGGGCATGTTGTGTCGCGTGAAGGACTGACTCTCAATCCGGTTAACAGTGAGCGCATTCGTGACTGGCCAGTGCCTCGCTCACCAACTGAAGTACGTGCATTTTGGGACTTTGTTCGTACTACAGGCGTTTTGTCCACAAATATGCCTTCATCGCTCAGCCTCTCCACAAACTGACAGAAAAACAAGTGCCATTTGATTGGACAGAGGACTGTGCAGGTGCTTTTCAAACACTAAAGGAAGCACTCACTTCACCCCCAGTGATGGCATTTCCCAACTTTGACCAGCCGTTCATTTTGAGTACAGACGCATCTAATTTTGCAGTGGGCTCAGTGCTCTCTCAGATTCAAAATGGACAGGAACGGGTGGTAGGATATGCAAGCCATGTACTTTCAAAGACAGAGCGAAAGTGGGCTACATAAAGAGCTGTATGCTATTGTGTGGTCAGTCAGGCATTTCAGACATTATCTGAGTTGTAATCCCTTCACTATCATTTCTGACCATCGCCCTCTGCTCAGTTTAAGGAGGATGGACATCACCCACGATCCTACAGGACGCCGGGGTCGTTGGGCTTTGGAGCTGGACCCTACCAATGGACAATCATTCACAAAGAGGGAAAGAAGCATACAAATGCTGATGCTATGTCACGTATACCATTCTTGGCACCAGTCCCGACAGACATGACAGTTTCACCGTCTCCTACAAACAGTCACACTCATACTGATAACACAGACAAACCCAGGTCAAAACCAGAGTTGAAAGATTTTGCTCTGAAATCTCCTATAGAGACTAATGTAACATCTCAGTTGTGTTTCGTGGACAGTGACGTTGCACCGGTCACTACTGGTATTGCCACATTAGCACAGACTTTTTCTGTAAATAATGCTGACATTGTATCTTCACAACTGTCTGACCCAGTTCTTTCAGAAGTGTATAGTTGGGTACAACAGGAGAAACGTCCTTTCTTGAGACAGGTTAAAGGTAAAACTCAGAGAAAGCTTTGGTGGCACTTTCCTAAGCTAGTGTTATGTGATAACTTACTTTGCCGAAAAGGTCATGGTGCCCCAGGGAAACCAGAGGTTTATCAAGTGTTAATACCATCTCTACTCGTTACAGAGACACTGCATTTCCTTCATGGTAATCCTTGTTCTGGTCATTACAGTGCTGAGCGCACATTCAAGAAGGCCTTGTCCATGTGTTATTGGCCAGGTATGAGGTCTGATATTGAGAACTTTTGTAATCAATGTGGGTCATGTGAAGCTTTCAGGAGACCTGTGCCACAGCACAAGGCACCTTTAAAATCTATTCAGGCTGACCATCCTTTTCAGTTTGTTTGTACTGATATTACTGAACTTCCTGTGACATCTGCTGGTAACAGGTATGTGCTGGTAGCACAAGATCATTTCACCAAATATGTGAATGCTTATCCTATGACTGACCAAAAGGCTGCTACTGTAGCAAAGTTACTTTGTGAGAGGTACATTCCGGAACATGGTGTTCCTGAGGAACTGTTTTCCGATCAGGGTAGACAGTACGAGTCTGAAATTATTCAGACAATATGTCAAAGACTGAACATTAAAAAGAAAAGGACAACCCCATACCACCCAAGAGGAAATGGTATGGTGGAAAGATTTAATAGAACTTTGAAAGAACAGTTGGCTAAACTTATTCAGGACAATGGAGGTGAATGGGACCACTATTTGCCAGCTGTGGTTCTCTCTTTTAACTCCACACCTCATTCAAGCACCGGATACTCACCTTTCTTTCTTACACATGGCAGAGAGCCCAGGTTACCTGCTCACGTTCATGTGTCATCACCTCCAGACTTTAACTCACAAAACTATGGTTCAGAACTGGTTTCACGCTTGGACTCTGCTTTTGAGTTAGTTGCGTTGCATCGGGAGGAACAAAGACTAAAGCGTGAGCATTATTACAACCAACAGACCAAGTTCAAGCCTTATGTGGTTGGTGATTTTGTTTGGTTAGATGATCCCACAACGCAAAGACAAAAACTTTGCCCAAATTGGACTGGACCATTCAAGGTTGTATCTGTGGATGATAATGGACTCATTTATAAGCTGTTGGACATGAAATATCCTCAGGCTGCACCAAAAGTCATCCACTATGATCGTTTAAAACCTTACCGCTCTAATGTGACTGTAACCCCACCTGTAATGGACACTTTGCCAAGGTATACTGCACTGTCTGGTTCACTTCCCTTGCTTTTTGGCCAAACAGTAAACCAAGTACCAGGGAATGGGCCCTCTGTACCCTCACTTAGACGACCTACTGGACGGGTCTCTCACAGGCCGCCCTTGCAAATCCAAAATGAAACATTGCAGCCCCCTAGTGGTGATCTTGCCACAAGGAGTGGGCGCATTGTACGTAAGCCTCAGCGCCTTCTCTCATAAAAAAAAAAAAAAAAAACACTTTTGGTAAGGTTATACCACATTTGGAGGTCATGGTTTATATTTTGACCATTTTTTTTTGTGTTTGCTCCTCACTGTTACTAGTTTACACTTTGTGACAATATTTCATGGTGATTTACTTTAGGTTGATTTTAGGGTAAAAGGAATTTGGCCTGGCCATATAAGAAAACAAAAACAAGTGACTATATGTTGAAATGTGGACATTTCTTTAAAAGAGGGGGAAGTATGTAAGATGATTTATTTTTCTTTTATTTATCAGGCCTCAATATGTTGTGCGCATTTCCTTTGCACCTGTGGTACTACTTGTTGGGTACTATTTTATCCTTGGCGGAGGGATATGGGTGCTCATGTATAAAGCCGCTGTGGGTCTTTCTTTGGGGTCTTTTATAATCTGTCTGCCAATAAATGTTCCTGAGGAGCTATTCCCTCTCCGTGTGCTGATTACCCACGACCTTCCTTAGACTTGTAACACTGACGAACACACAAGAAATCAGCGTGTTACACAACCAATAATATGCTGGTAGACCACACTGATTTGCATTAATTGACTTTCGATATTCCCAAAGGAGCACGCCTTTTTGTGTAAGTGTTGTTTTAGATGCTTAGATCCTTAACCGGATTTAATGTATGCAGGCTGCCCCCACCTCTTATATCATACAGTGCTCGGCGAAGTATGTCTAAAATCATCATTATTTCACAAGTCGACAGCTCTGCAGTTAAAAGTAGCACATGCGCTGGCCCCCATCTGGTCACATGTTGTCTGTCAAGTCTCCAAGAACCATAAGTAATTGGTGGAATGATGCTGCAGAGGTACAGTATATACGTGTCGGAAAAGATACGAAGGCCTCGACTAAAAGACGGAGAGAGCCCTGGCATAGACCAATCTAACCCCGGACATTGAATTATTGATGAAACGGGAAGGCAGACATGATCCTGCATAAGGCACATGCGTGGAAAGAGAGATTAGGCAGAGGATGAGAAATCATTTGGTGAAGTAATAGAGTCCTGGTATTGCTCTTTGTCTGTCATTAAAGCTACAGTATAAAATAATAGTTTTTTCTTCAGTTTTCATGGCGCGCACATGCTGTAACTATATGTCATGCTGAGTCAGGTATGACCTTTTGCTTTCTTCTCTCGTGTATTTGCACCGTTTAACTTGTAAGTCTGGCCTGCAAGGAGTTTCAACCAGAGCTTAGATCAGTTCTGGGAATAGCCAGAAATAAAAACCAACAGCCAGCCTTCCTGCATTGGCCCTAAAGATTGACTGCTATACAGTTTTATCACCATACATAAGTAAATTGTCCCGCCTCATTTACACTGTTACACTTTTCTCTCTAATCTCACCTATTCCTGTTGTACGTTGGAGCAAACTGTTAGACGTCCTTCATAACGGCGCGTGTGTCCAGGAGTAAGCATGGGAACATTGTCTCAGGCTGAATCCTAATGCCACATTAAAAGCTCCTGCGCTAAGTGAGGCTAATAGACACAGCTAATTCTTCACTCTTGATAAACAAGCTCCTCATTACAGCGATAATGATCCAGGTAATAGACCCTTGTTTTTTGGAAGACTACTGCGGATGAGTTCAGCCAAAATAAACAGGGACTTCTCTGAACATAGGCCAAGCAAGGAAACGGGACGAGAATGAGAGTAAAAAAGAAACGGCTATGAGTCTTCGTCACCGGTGTCCATCAAAGGAACAAATGTCACGGTTGTCAGTTGCCCATAGAGACAAACGAGGACAGCAACCTAAAAGTTCTTTCATTTATTTTCAGAACACGAGCAACTATACAGACAAAAGCAGGTGCTGAAATAGTAGCTGGTAATTGTGTTTTTTATTGTGCAGCCTCCACAGTACTTTTCAATACTACAGCATATAAACCAGCGTGGTTACAAATATACAAATACAGCGTTATCACGTGGGTCACACAGAAAAAAGTGTTTGGGAGGTGTGAAGATTAGAATTTGTTTTAAAAAGTGTATTTTGGGGTCGCACCTGGCCACCAGGGGGTGGTATTGTAGGAATGTCAGCTCCCAGCACTGAGGACAAAGAGAAGTGTGTTCCTCGCCCATTGGATGCTGCCCATACAAGCTCTAATTTAAGTCAAATTGATTGGTTTATTTGGTAGGGACAGTGTATGTTAATGAACAAGCCACACCAGATTGTAGCCTTATAATAAGCATTGTATTAATACTTTACAAACATAATATAAAATGTATTTTAATACTTAACGACATCTTAATATAAAGCGTTACCTGATATTCTGAGAGACAAAGCAAATTTGATTTCACTACTAGAAAAATCAGGTACAGGGTCTTTACTTTCTCTTTCTTATTATGTTTTAAATAAAGTATAAACCTACTTTTTTCATTATTTTCAGACACACATGAACCTCACTTTATAAATCCACACAGATTTGCAATTAAACAAAGTATTGTTGTGAATATAAATTAATGAGGTGCAAAAGCATAGTCAATTTTACCTTTTGTATGTCCTCTCCATTTTAACTCCATCCTTTTCCATCAGTGCACAGCCCACAGCGGTTCATAATTGCAGCTAATTGCTTTTCATGTGCTGACTTTTACTGTAATGTACCGAGTCACATTAGTAAAATAAACTGTGGGTGATTCGGCTCATTTTTCACGCAACAGTTAAAAGCATCTTTCAGGGACAAATACGGCCTTTTAGCTGCAGGTTCAAAGAAAAGGGACTAAACAGTGAGTGCTCAGAGCAGGCTTGCATTAAAATACTGTTGTGTACATAAACTCAGCCACTATCAGGCAACAAAAATACTACACACAACGGCTTATGAAATTCAATAAAATAATTAATAAATATGAATCTTTCTTTAGATTTAGTAAAAAAGTAATTTTGAAGGTAATTGGACACAAACCTTTATCAGTATAAAATGTCAAATGTTGTGGGATGTTATGTTTTTTTTGCAGACCACTGCAATGATCACTATTCATTTCTTTATGCTAAAGAAGTCAGTGATATACTGAGGTGATATACTTTCCATGCTACGCCAGAAAGTCAGGACTAAAAAGTCAATGCAAAATTTGACACGAAGCCAGCGCCCCAGCTACTCTTTTTCTCTGTATTTTATATCTTTCGATGCTGCTGGGGAAGCTTCAAGGAGCAGTGAGCGACCTCAGTGCCGTACCACATATTCATTTCTAGAGGATCTTGGTCCATCTTGGTCCTTTGTACCTGAGTGAAGGGACCCAATGGCAAGGACCCCGACGCTGCTCCTTCATGCGGGACATGTCCGAAACTCTGCCCGTGGAAGGTCCCAGGAGAGAAAATGAAACAGATGCCCTGGCCACCTTAGGTGGCTCCTCTTGAAATAGATTGAAACAGCAACTTTACTTAAAGCCCCTGGATAGCCAAGTTCCTCCACTTATCTCTACGGCCCGTAGACTACGGGTACGTCGATCCACCCTGCGGAGGAAATTGAAGAATGTGTCAAAGGCAGATTACAAATTTCGTAATACAATTAAATAATTACAATAAAGGCACCTTAACCTTAACATTTCTTGTGCTACCATTACAAATTGGTGTTACCATATTGCAAATACAATACTTGGCCTTAGTGCTCACACATTTTCATATCATTGGGTTTCACGATACCACAGCATTTTGCGCTTGCGCTTCATAGTGAGAAGAGAAGAGGCCCCGTCCCGCCCAGGGACGTGGCCTCTTCTGTGGAGTTTGGGCGCCATACAACTGCCCACTGCTCTTTACTGGTTTGCCCAAGGGCATCGAAAGATGGGTCAAATGCAGAGGACAAGTTTCCCTACGGGGTTCAATAAAGTATACCTTAAAGAGCGGGTGCTGGTGTTTTGGCAGGGACTGGACACCGCTCATATGCACAAATTTGACCAATGAAAAATATTGTATTGGTCAGAAACTGTCGCTTCAGTTGCAGGGAGGTGCAGAATTAAGGAATAGTTGCAAGGAACTTGCCACTCATTGAATAGTTGCGTGACAGTTGTGGGATTGCAAGTTTGCCTTGAGCCTTACACATCAGATGTGGTTGGGTTTTGGACATTACACAGGAAGCAGCGATGGCAAAGGAGGTAATCAGGAGGTAAATGCAGCAGTGATACTGACACATGCTGTAAATACAGCCTTTTCTTACTTTTTTACCATGACATAATAATGCAGTCACTCAAACAACAGCTGCTTGTAGTCGTGCTAGGGCACATACATGAGTACCCGTGCTGAGCTCTAGTCCAAGCGGGCCAAAGTTTGGAAACAAGCTGGACCTGGACATGGTGTGATTGCGCTCACACATAAATGAACCGCGCTGAAGGGCCTTTCCACGCTTTGGCACGGTGCGGATGGACAAGTGTGAGTGCACTCTTAGAGGAGCTCGAGTGAAGGGAACGAAGCAAGCGCTCAGTGAAGTCAGCTTGTAGCACACGCCTCTGCCAACCCACTTTCTTCCCTAAGCGACGCCCTCAGGCTACCGGCAAAAGGGCTGTGCACAAGGCCCATGAACAAACAAAAAGGCCTGGAACCACTGCACCACCATGCTACCCAAACACATTGGAACAAATATATAATTTAAAAAAATATAGAGGAGGTGTCAAAATAATTTCTTATTCCTTAATGTAACTGTATCTGCACTGCAGCCTTTTACACATCAGGTCATGCCTTGCACATTTCTTTTGCAGGAAAAGCCTGTAGATCTCTGGATTGTGATCATTTGCATTTGTAATAGCACCTGAACTCACAGTGCCATGCCTTTTATGTGAGCACAAACAGTACTGTTTATGCCGAGTCTTCGCTCTATACCATAGACATATACCCAGCACTTAGCTTCTGATAACCTGACCCGAAAGATCGCTACACGGCAGGTATCCATGGCGACGGCTTTGCCTGTCAAAAAAATGAGCCAGCACTGGAGTAAAGGGATAAGTGTTTATGTTCATACAGAAGATAAACATGTCTTTGTGAGGAAAGGAGCTTATGGTTAACAAAACTATTTAAAATGATATACAGTACATGGGTTTTCATCAAATGGCTGCTTAAAAGGTTATTAAAAAAGTGTCCCCTTTGACATGATGCTGCCGTCAGATAGTCCTACCAGCTCTCTGTAATCTCAAAGTAAGAGACGGACTGACTCATACTAAATAGAACATTTGTGTGGTATGTTTTTCCTGCTGAAACCACAGCTCGGAAGAAAAAAGCTAAATGAAAATGCACATCGTTCACTGCATTAAATTGTGTCTCCAAGCTTTTTCCAGAAACAAAGAAATCAACAACATACAGTTATTGATGCCACCCGGGGCCCTTAAGGAAAATGTCGAAAAATGTAATAAACCATTTTAGTTTTGTACATTTTATATTAGCAGCATCCAGTGTTACACCCAACTATTGCTTCTTTTTCTTTTGTCTTTTAATCGTTTGACAGGACAGTCAGTGATTACGGTAAGGACTATAGATGTGAACCACTCTACCTCCAAGCGCTCGACTGCCGATCCAAATAGCGCACAGACTATTGTTAGAACAGTTGTGCAATGACATATTTGCCACTACCTCAGAGCACCTGACTCATCCCCACATGTATTGAAACACTGCCAAGAATAAACAGGGGAAAACCAGAAAATGAGGCTGCCAACCTGGAGGTCGGTCGAAGGAGCGTGCAGACAGAACCACATACGGTGTAATTACAAGTAATGGCTGACATCTTAATCACAATGTTTGTCTTTCCGCGCTGCTCGTTTGGGCCATTGACTGTTTGTCATTAATTTTGACTTCGTTTTCTCCCCTTATAGTAGAGGAATCTTTTTAGACCTTTCTAGAATAGTCAAAAAATCAAAAATTCTGCCAGGCCATGTACACTTTTGAACTGTATAATAGTAGAACCCACCATTATTATTATTTTTTAGCATAAATAAGTGATTTAGTGGGTTAATATTAATTCTGCCTCATTCCACAAATAGGTCAGTATCAATGATTCAGACGAATTGTGAAGCGACTATTCAAAACCGGGTTGGGAAAAATGCATTGCAATATAGTCATTAGCAAAACAATACAAGCTCCAAAACACAGGGTTAGGTAACTGCACGTCTTTAACTTGTGGTTTACAACTTTTTGGAACATTTGTGAAATCACTGAACAATCTTAAAAATGTGCGCTCTGTTAAGGAGTTTCCAACTAAACTTAAATGATAAACTTCACAAAGCCAAGTGATTATCGCATAGACGTGTAGAGTAAGGACAGATAAGTGGAGGAATGGTGTAATTATACCGATAATCATATAGGCCTCGCTACTGTGGGTTATGTTGTTTCTATTGTGGTGCAAGGTGGGCCTGATCTTGCATCTGGTCTGACCGGACCAAAAGTACATTGCCCTGATATCGGCAAATGTAGTTGTGTGACTGTCTGGATTGAACAAAATCTGAACAAGCTTCTGACTCATGCTTCGCTTGCACGTTACAGAACATGAAGACCATGTCAGTGAGAGGTTAGCTGATAGACAATGTCAGCCCCAAAGTCCTTATGCACATAACGTGAAATGCAGATAAAGTACAAACACGTAGCCACAAACAACTGACTCATTGGTAGACAGTCACCCTCTGCGCAGAGATTGTACGTTGTTTGGAAAACTAAAATGTTGGGACCCCAAGGCTTCCCAGTGTTTCCTTGGTCTTCTCACGACTCTCCTTTGAGCTCCCTCCGAATAATAAGCTTCTCATTCTGTCTCTAACAGCCACTCTGCAGAGGGATTTCGTTTCGACTGGATCTCCTCCTTTCAGCCATAACCAGTTCAACTACTATCAGTGAAAATAATGCATGGCTGCACCATTACTCGTTCTCCTACTGCAAATTATTTTAAAGGAGGGGTATTATGTAAAAACGTAGACAGCAGCCATTTTAGGTGTAGCTATACCTCAGTCCTCCTAGGAACGCCCCCACCTCCTGGAGACGCCTCTGGACCTTTTGTCACCAGCCAAGCCACCAACCACTGCTCCTCAGCTCAGCAGAGCCCCCTCCCCGCACAGTAGTGTTGTTTAGATGCCACAGCAGTGTGCTGAAGGGGGCGTGTCGGAAAGCTTCTTAAAGAGACAGAGGCCTATTTCAAGACGTTCAGTACAGCCATTTGAGAGAGCAATTTTATTCAAGGCAGTTGTTTTAATTTACTGCATATACAGACCAACAGAAGGTTACGTCATCATTGTAGTATGCTATAGACTGGTGTTATGTGATTGAAAAAAAGCACAATACCCCTCTTTAACCTCCAGTTCGATCTTTGCCCAAATCTAAAAAGCTTCCTGAAAATAATGTCAAAATAGCGACAAAACAAGACGTGAATGAGGGTGAAAGCACAGCAAAAACAAGCAACAAAAGAGCAACAAGAAATACACACAAAAACGTCGAAAAAAACAAAACAAAAAAGCAACAAAACCACAGCAAAACAGGTGACAAAAAGCAACAACCAAAACGTGACAAAATGTTTGACAGAAAAGCAACAAAAATGCAAAACAAATAAGGCCTTACTCTGGTCTATCGGCTGAACAGGAGAAACCGGTTAAAGATGAAAACAAATACACCTTTCATGTAATTATTTTAGAAAACAATAGTGAGAGTCAATATTCATCTCTCAACACTTTCAACACGCAACAATGAGCCCTGGTTTATGTATCAGGGGCCATTGGGTCAAGAAAGGCAGCTGTAATCAGGTCCGATTACAGCTGCTTATAAGAGCATAGCATGTCTGCGTGACATTGGTTTTCATTGGCTTCACACACAGGGCTGATTATACGGCGCTTCAGCTAATAGGTCAGATTACCAGTCACGCTCTGACACACACACAAAAACATCTGTAGTCTGCATTAAACAGCGCGAACAAGCAGCGACGCATGCGCCCATAGAGCACAGTCCTTCAACTAAGAAGAATAACAGCACTATAGCAGCTTGTTTAATCACGGCATGTCAAATAATTGTGTTCCAAAAGCTTTTCGCCATATACGGTATAAAGATTACTTATCCTTGTATTGCAAGCTCTATTGTTGGCCACACGAAAGGGAGCGCTGTCAGTTGATATTGTTACTGAACATCGAGTTTAACAACCTGCTTCTTCTGCTGTAATTTCAATCACTCGCGAAACATTGAAAAAAATGGGATCATTCATGGGTCTGACCAATTTGTATCTGATGTTTTTTTGTTTTTGTTTTAAAAGCCTGCAGGTGATAGTTTTCTGAAAAGTCAGAAATCCGGCAAAATGTCCCTCTAGTGCTGACCTTTGAACCGAGCCACCTTTGAGTTAGCATGGTTGTATTACAGTTTTTGCCCGATGCTTGAGCACATTTTGCAAAACTTCGCTCATTGTGCCAAAACTCTACACACAAGTAAACATGACAAAACACTGGGACATATATCATTCACATCTGTGTCAAATTGAAACTCTGCTATCAAAACCTAACATTCCTTAGTCAAAATGTAACTCTGATGACAAAATGACACATACTTGCATCATATGCATACACTTTCAGATAAGGGGGAACACATTATCTACTTTACATAAAACACTGGAGTCTTTGATTTTCAGTTTATTCAGACGGCATATTTTCAGGAGGCACATTTCAAACAATCAAAAAAGCAAATAGGCCAACTCAATATTGTACATTGCAGCACTGTACATTGCAGTAACAAGAACTCTAAATAAAGCAACAACAAAAAACTAATAGAAAACACTATACTGTAAACACAGAAAATCATGGCAATTGTGCATACGTGGGTTCATGGATCCTGCCGTCACAGGACCTTATCGACATTGCAAGCAATGTCTTCTCCTGCTAGGCACCGGGGAAAATATCCCCTTGCATGTCCAAACCACATCCATGCTTGCAAAGTTGTTGAAATGGCTAAACGGAGGGCTTTTTGAAGCTGGCTTATTGGTGTTCAGTTTTGCCTTCAGTGCCTTCAGGTGTGTATTTGAGTGGTTGCAATTCCCCGATGTGTTTTATATTTTGGATACATGTGTTTTCCAAATGGCACCATGAGATTTCCTTTTTGAGCGAAGTGTCTTATGTATGAAATAGAGTGTAGTATGCAGGACCAAGTGTGTTGCATAAAGGAGTAAGTGTGTCATAGAATTGCAACTAGAGTGCAAAGCAGCGCTTTTGTTTAAGGTATGGGTACATGTGTTTGAGGTATGGTAACAAAAGCTTCCAGTTGTGTTACTTTAGTCTAAGCATGGGTCTATAGTGTTCAAGCAACGGACAAAAACTATAATAGATCAGGTGGTTGGTTGGGGATTCTGAAACTTATTTCAGCTCCTCTCAAGAAACGAAAAGCTATAATCTCCATGCTAAAACGTGAGATCACTAATTCAAAATGTTAAACTATAAAATCTAAAGGAAGCATCTATTAAAGCCTCCATAGTTTTTATTTTTTCTTGTCTGTTTTGCAGCAGCAGTCCCCCGTCTCTCTCCCCAGGCATCTTCCAAATTGTACGCTGAGGCAGAAATTATCTTCATCTTTTATGTGTTTACCTGTCTGTCACCACTTGCTGCTGCGCTGCATAAGAGTATCATTATCCGAAGACCCCAAAAAGAAAACAACTTCTACCTGCTAGTTTTGCAAATGACCGTAGCGACTTTATTTAAGCTTATCCAACTTTTCTCATATATATTTTTTTTCCCGGGTGAAATCGAGGGAGTGCTTATTGCCTCTATAGGAGCCGTCTTGTTGGTTGTGCAGAATGAAAAGTTACACAAGTGCACACACACACATTGAGCCGTTTGTTCATGGAGAATGTAAACAGAAGCTGCTGCTGTTGCCGGAGCTGGAGCTAACCCCATTTCCTGGTTGCGGTGAACTCCGGTGTCCTGATAAAACAGGTCATCTGTGTCAGTTCGGCCACGAACAGCCTCACGCGTTCAGTGTGTTTTGACCTAAACATCGTCGATAAGAAGAAAGTTTGCATCGTCCATTCTTTTCTTTTTTTCAACTAGATCTTGTGTTGATGATGGGAGAAGCACAGCACCTCCCAAAGATTCTCAATGGGGTTCAGATCTGGACTCCGTGGTGGCCAACCCATGCGTGGAAAATGATGTCTCCCCGAACTACTCTTTCTGAATCCGAGGATCGTCATCTTGGAATATGATAAGATAAGATAAAGTGCTTTATTGTCACAATGAAATAGTGTTCAGGTGTCAGTCCTGAGCCGCGCTGCCACTGTGTGTCAACCTGACCAGCATGACCTTGGAGGTCGGGGAAACTGTAGCACTCGGAAGAAACCTGGCTGGCTGCCCTCTTGTCTCCTCTGATCCTCTGAAATGGTGCTGCGCCTCCTGGGTTTGTCCCTGATCCAGAGCGTGGTGTCCTGCACTAGTCAGCTTCCACACCTCCTCCTTCCTCTTTCTCCTGGAGCTCCCACCGCTCCACAACGTTCTTTCACCATCTCCTCGTTTGTCCCTTTTTTGTTTCCTGTAGCTCCGCTTGTGACGCCTCCACTGTGCTGCAGGCGTGGGGGGCTTTTTGGACTCTCAAAATAAACAGATCCACCAAACCTCCACAAAAACACAGCAAATACGTACAAAGGTATCCAGAAAATCAATGTGGAACACACAAACAAACAAACACAAATTCAGTTCGCAGAAAAAGGCAAAAAAATTCAGCTGTACCGGGAGAGTGGGAGGCTGCGTATATGCCCGTGCCTTCAAAAAAAGAAGAAGACCTCATTCTTTGGGCATTGCTGAACCTATAGACCTGACCAACTTCAGCGACCCCAGATTAGAAGAGATAGTTAAATCCAGGTAGCAACTTGTTTTTGGTCAGCCAGTGTAGATTCTACATGTAGGGGCTAATTTTGCACGTGGACAATATGCCTTTGTCGCCAAAAGAGGACACCTGATGGGAGTGAAGCAGTTCAACTCAGGCTACAAACATGCAAACAAAATGACAAAATGTAAATGCATATGCCCTTGCATGTCGAAACCATCCATGCTTGCAAAGTTGTTGAAATGGCTTTTTGTATCTGGCTGTTTGGTGTTTTGCAAGTAAGTGCCTTCAGGGTGTATTTGACTGGTTGCAATTACCCGATGTGTTTTGTATACTGTCTACATGTGTTTTCCAAATGGCACCCTGAGAGTTCCTTTTTGAACAAAGTGTCGTAAATAGAGTGTCGTATGCAGGACCAAGTGTGTTGCATGAAGGAGTAAGTGTGTTCCAGAATTGCAACTGTGATGAGGCGAGTAATTTGGGGTAGTGTTGTTCCCGTGCGGCCGCTGGGAGCACACTATAAAAGGCCCGGTTTAGTGTTGTTTGCCCTCTGACCTTGTGTATCTCCCGCTGCCTGTTGTACCCGGTGCTGGCGCTGGGGTGCTCTGTCCGACAGGTAGATATCTTTGTAACGTTTGTTTTAAATTCATCCTTTATGTCCGCCTTAATTAGAATGTATATTCGTGCTAGTGTTGCTGTGGGTTGGAATGCATTGGACTTGTGGCTAGAGCTAGATATTCCTCCTGTGATTACGCTGGGTTAAAAACAATCTGGGGCACCGGGCTGGTTATGGTAGCACATTTTTTTAGAAATCTCCTACTTAACGGGGGTCTGACTGTTGGCATTGGAGCTGCGCGAGCTACACGTCACGCAAGGGCCGAGTCTACAGTGAAGCTCCCGCCCTTATGCCCTTATTAGGAACATGCTTCGTCAGAGCTGGGGAGGAGGAGCCTGTAAATCCGCCATGATTTCCCCCTCGAACGTGGTCATTGTGGTAAACGGGGAGGAGTGAGGAATGACGGTCTATTAATAATATGTCTATGGTCCCTTCACGGGAGCGCGTCATGGCACAACGCTGTAGCTTCGCAGTGGATTGGGTTTGCGGTTCCCCGATGGTCCTGTGATGAGCGTCGTCCCCTTAGTACAGCGCACGTATGGTGGCTCTTACCGGTACGTTTTCCAGCTGTGACGGCAGGTAGCTTAGGCCCCTTACGCATATATCTGTTACTGTAAATGTATTTATTTTATAGGCTCTACGGCAGCGCTGCCCATCGCTGTCTTGTCTTGTCTTCATGTGTCCGTGATCTGGGTCTGTCCAGCGGTTGGCGGGGACTTGTTGGAGGACTCTTGCCTTAAATATGAAATATGTATCTCATGGACTAAACGTACATCTGTGCTATTCATTTTAAATTAAGCATACTTATGAAATTGTGACATGACGAGTGGTATATAAAATGAATAAAAGCCTGACAACGCCATCCAGTGTAAGCTGGAAAAAATGTGCTTTAAGGCACTTTATGTCTTTCTTTAGGATTTCATATTTTCTTTACACATATCATCAGTTTTCGTTACATTCAGTTGGGCTCACAAAATGCCCAGGAGCTGGTCAACAAAAAGGAAACAAAACAAGGAGAAAGCAAGACAGCAGCGTGGTTAGGTCCACCGTCGCACGCCCATATCTAGCCCTTCTCGGCCGGCTCGGTGCTTCGATAGCCCCCGAGTCACAGGAGGGCCCCAGCAGACCCCGAGCCACCATGCACCGAGAGCAAGCAATGGACGCCATGGAGTGGTGCGCGTTGAGGCTCTCAACCACCCGCGACGCTGGACCCATGGAACAGCACACACAACCCTGGGCTCAGCCCAACCAGGCCGGAAGACGCCAGTGAGGGAGACAGAGGAAGTGCGTGTGACCCAGGGGGCTTTTATACTCTGGTATTAGAGCGGTGGCGACTAAATTTAAGATAAATTTAGTCGACTAAATTGACTTGCATTTTAGTCAACTAAAACTAGACTAAAATGAAGATATTTTTTCTACTAAATCTCGACTAAAATTGATTTACATTTTCGTCAAAAGACTAAGACTAAAACTACATTAAAATATGTTGTCAAAATTAACACTGGCTGCGAGGCTTACACTTCCGAATTGGAAACCAAAAAGACACCATCGGACCAGTGTCCGGAATGACGCGGGCCACGGTAACATTTCGCCGGACGACGCAACACATAAAACCCACTCTACCCCACCTGACCCACTGGTCGACGTTGCGAGGGCCTTGACGGCTACGAGTTGGGGAACATTACTTTTAAACTTGGCCTCTACACGGCTGTACATGGCTTCCCACGTTATCTGTAACGGCTGCCTTCGGGATATCGGTAGTAGAGGCACACGCATCTCACACCTACCCACCGCTACAAGGGGTATGAGCCCCAGAGATGCCAAGTACAGCTATAACACGAGGCCAAGGAGGTGCTGTGTCTGTCCTCGCTAGCGTCCTACGCTGCTACAGCTGCTGTCTTGCTTCTTAACACAAAATAAATCACGTTATTGCAACAGGATTACTCAAACATCAAACAGTTCTCAAAACAAACAGGGTTCTCACAAAATGAACCACATTACTCAAAAACAAAATACACAGCACTCTTAGTAGCTTTTAGCGAATTTTCAGTGCAACTACAGAAAACAATGCTACAATTCCAGTTGTCAATACAATTAAATAATGTACGGCAACTCAAAAAGCACACAAATTGTAAACAAAACATGCAAAAGTACACACAAAACATGCACCAACAGGACTGGAACACAACACGTTTTAGCAGCAAATACACGAAGTTCCACAACAAAAACTAATTTAGCTGTCACTTTTAACACTGCTTACACTGAAAGGAACATGGTTCTCTACTCCAAATGATCTTGCCGACAACGCCAAGTGTGACATGACGAGTGGTATATAAAATGAATAAAAGCCTGACAACGCCATCCAGTGTAAGCTGGAAAAAATGTGCTTTAAGGCACACAGGTTCGACCCATAAGGACAGAGGCAGCATGTTCCTTTTACATAATCCATTTATTTCTATGGTTTTACTTTATGTCTTTCTTTAGGATTTCATATTTTCTTTACACATATCATCAGTTTTCGTTACATTCAGTTGGGCTCACAAAATGCCCAGGAGCTGGTCAACAAAAAGGAAACAAAACAAGGAGAAAGCAAGACAGCAGCGTGGTTAGGTCCACCGTCGCACGCCCATATCTAGCCCTTCTCGGCCGGCTCGGTGCTTCGATAGCCCCGAGTCACAGGAGGGCCCCAGCAGACCCCGAGCCACCATGCACCGAGAGCAAGCAATGGACGCCATGGAGTGGTGCGCGTTGAGGCTCTCAACCACCCGCGACGCTGGACCCATGGAACAGCACACACAACCCTGGGCTCAGCCCAACCAGGCCGGAAGACGCCAGTGAGAAGACAGAGGAAGTGCGTGTGACCCAGGGGGCTTTTATACTCTGGTATTAGAGCGGTGGCGCCATCTGCTGACCGTTTCAATATTTAAAATGCTTATATTTAATACGATTATTTAAAATACAGTTAATACAAACTGGTATTGCCACAAAATGAAAGAAACATTTTTGTAACAAATAAATTCTGTTTAACCAATGGAACACTTGTTCCCTTCGTCAATGGAACTTACCTGTGTGTCTTAAAGCAGTACTAAGTAACTCTTGCCCCTAGAGGCCATAAGCGCAACTGCAGGTGTCTAAGCAGTTACGATTTTTAACCTTATTAAATGTCTTGGAGAGTAAATACTACGCTGACAGAAAAGGTGAAGGGAGAGAGGGGTGTTGTACATCCAGTTATACAATGGGAATATTTTTTTTTTCACTCAAACTTAGCTGTAAATACTGTTTAAAGTGGCGCTAGCCCGCAGTTAGCTTTGCCCGTTAGGCTGTTAGTTTCTTCTCCGTGATTCTATTCTATTAGTGTGTATTGGTTGCTCCGCCCCGATGGCAGTCAAGTTGCAAGTATGGTTTTCTGGCCAGACACACCAGGGGGAGATGAAAGACTCCCCCCCCCCCCCCCTCCCCAACCATCCCATTAACACTTGTATTACCCCCAGAAGGACTACGGAAAGGATTTATTAAGTTAACACGTTACTTAGTACTGCTTTAAAGCTAAGGTTAAAAAGCCTCCCTCTGCTACACAACTAAAATGCAAAGCAGCGCTTTTGTTTAAGGTATGGGTACATGTGTTTGAGGTATGGTAACAAAAGCTTCAAGTTGTGTTACTTTAGTCTAAGCATGGGTCTATAGTGTTCAAGCAACGGGCAAAAACTGTAATGAGTAAAAAAACGCAACATGCTACAACACCTGCAGTGGCGGTTATGGTCTCTAGGGGGATGAGTTACTTAGTTCTACTTTAATTGAACAAAGTGTTTAAGTATGAGACAAAATGCACCGTCGACTAAGCAACCATCTGCAATAGCCTTAACTAGCAAATTATGAAAACAACATTTAGATCATTAAATCCTGAAGACAGCATCAAAAGTGCTTGAAATTTCCCAACAATTTTTTTTTATTGGTTAAAGCTTAGAGTCTGTTTCATCCGTCTTTTTTTTTCTTCTTTTCTTGCCAATTTTCACATTATATGGGCACAGATTAGTCTCACATGTGTGTACCTGGAAACAAAGCAAGAAACCTTTATTAATTCACATAATAAATAAATGAACACCTACTTTTTTTTTCAGTCTCATTATTAAGTCAATTTTTAGATCTCGTTTCTTGCTTGATTTACGAAGCCTTAAAAAGATACAAACACAACCAAAGTCTTTAAAAAAAAAATTGATCGTTCTCAAGGCTGCTCAATAAAGGCCATCCTTATCCAATTGTCTAGTCATTAAAAACCATTTGAGATCTACTTTTGAAACCAGAGGGGAGTTTGTCCTAAAGCAAAATCCACCCTAATGAGCCTCTGAATAGAAAAGCTGTCCAGCTCTTAGTCGTTTTATCATCAGCTAACTGCTATTTTTCAGAGGGATCTCCTCTAAAACCCTCTTTTGCTGCCGTCAGATCGTGTTCCCTGCTCCACCATTGAATTCAAAGGTCATAGCGGTCGGTTAACGCGAAGGTTGGTTTCTTGCTGATGCTGAAGATCTAAATTTGGTGGTCTTATTTTTCATGTGTGGCCCTTAACTTGATGCATGTTATGAAACGTTTATGCCAGGATTTTAAGAGATGGACGGGCAGTCAGGGTGCCAAATGCAAGGGACACGGAGGTTCTCCTGTGATTGCTCTGGCTGGACACCAACATTGAACATGTATGCTATTCATTTGCCATCTACATTTGCATGACTTTTGCCCTAAAAGCAGAAAAGACCAAGGTTCAATTCCCAGACAACAGGCGGGACCTGTTTGTGGAGAGTTTGCATGTTTTACCGTGCCAGTAAACTACTTTCGGGCAACTGTGTTTCCCTTTGTTCACTTCTGAAACTTCTATCTGTCGTCTGTGTTTGATGTGTGCCACAACGTGACATTGGATGAACTCAGTGTCATGCAGGAAGTCTGTTAGCGTTTGAGCTTCCTGTAAGTCAGATCTGGGGCATGTTTAGCCAGAATATGAATCTGTGTATAGGGGTTATTTGCTTATATTATACGAACTGTGAAATATTCTCCTTCTGATGTCCTATTTCTGACACGTAAAACAAGCAAGCAATTTTTAGTAATTGCTTTACTAGATTTTGGAATTCTGTGTTATTTCCAGAGGTAGAAAGGTTCTTTCTCTCTCTATTTACTTGCAGTAGCTCATGTGTGTGTGCAGCTGGGACACTTCATCCATCAGTGCTGTTTGTCTCTAGTCTGGCCCAGAAAAGGTAACCACTACAGCTGTTTTTTTTTTTTCATGAACAATAAATGTTTTTTTTTTTTTTTTTACTTCTGAACTTTTTCAAGGGGAACTACACGACACTGGCGGCAGCTGTTGCACTGGAGCGTTGGAGAGTGAGGGGGGAGCAGGAGAGCATAGCTATGGATGGTTTGAGAGGGATTGCCAGAGAGCCGAATGGAACCCCCTGTGATTAATTGACAGCAACAGACAGGCGATGAAATTAAATCTATGCAACGGTTTCCTTTGTCAAGAAACTTTCAGATGCTGCCATGCTACATTATCAATACCCAATCATATCTGTTCTCAGAAGCTAAGCAGGGGCGGGCCTGGTTTGTCCCTTGGATGATTGAGTGTTGTGGGAAGGTCTCCCGATGCAGATTGGCTGCTACACGCTTCCACCATTATACCCCAGGCACATCATTTTCCTCTACTTATTCATGTTGCCGGGCCAGTGGTATCTTCTATTACAGTATCAACTGCCTTCACATGATAAGTTGTAATGAGGCCATAGGTGACATTCGGGGCCTTCCACTTCCAGCTCTTTCACATAGATAGGACAACTCGGCGCTGCTCTGCCTCTGCCTTTATGGTCGCTATACACACACACAAACACATGCTAACTCGCCCACAGGTCGCATAAGTTTTAAATCATTGCTATAGTTCACCATGACGCGCTGCAGTGCTATGGCTATTTCCTCCTCATTGTCTCACTAAAAACACGGGGGCATGGGATACAAATTCACCTCAAATGACCCTGTCTGTACTTCCTGCTTCCTGCTTTGACACTGGTCTGAGTCATCTGTGCTCTCTGTTAGAAGTTAAAAAAAAAATAGTCTAACAAATAAAACTCTAACCTTGTCTCGCCTTACCACATGGAAATCATTGGTTGTTACAGTTTTTGCCCGTTGCTTGAACACTATAGACCCATGCTTAGGCTAAAGTAACACAACTGGAAGCTTTTGTTACCATACCTCAAACACATGTACCCATACCATAAACAAAAGAGCTGCTTTGCACTCTAGCTGCAATTCTGCAACACACTTACTCCTTCATGCAACACACTTGGTCCTACATACTACACTCTATTTCATACATAAGACACTTTGTTCAATAAGGAAATCTCAGGGTGCCATTTGGAAAACACATGTATCCAAACTGCACAACACATTGGGGAATTGCAACCACTCAAATACACACCTGAAGAAGGCCATCAGAATTGTTCATAAAGTGGGGTATAGGGACCATACAAATATACTGTTCTTAAAATCCAACACCATGAAACTTGATGACATCATAAAACTCAATTCCCTGCTACAGATATATAGAGCTGTAAATAACCAGCTCCCTAGTAACATACAATTAATGTTTGGTAAAAGAGAGGGAAGATACGATCTAAGGGGAACTCATAATCTGAAAGTACAATGTATCCATTCCACCCTAAAAAGTCATTGTATTACACGGAGAGGAGTAAATCTGTGGAATAATTTAGATGAAGACTTAAAAGGTGCAGCTAGTCTACAGCAATTTAAAACAGTATGCTGAAGACATGTGACCTTGTCTCTTAGTCACTCTCCGTAAGTAATCTGTATTACTATGAACTTGTGAAATACCACATCATTGCTGATATAATCAATTGTCACGAAGTCTATTTGATCTGTATTACAGTAAGTGTAGTGTTTATTACCATATAAAACTCTGGGCACTTTGGCCCAGAGTTTGATAGTTTATTCAATATTCAAGTAATCAAAGTTTTCAGACACCCATTTGTCAGTGTCAAAAAACATAACATCCATGTTTCCTCAAATCTGCACTGACTCTAATCAGAAACAACAACAAAACTATAGAGTGAATGCAGGTCACTATATGGGGTCAGCCCTATGTTCCCCAGTACCTATGTTCCCCCACTTCTATTGATTAAGATTCGGCACCAGCCCACTATCCTTAAGGTTAGTGGCTCGGGCAGGGTCAGGGATAAGCTGCTTGATATATGTATGACATTTCACTCTCATGACTTGTGATTGGTTGAAGTACCAACTCACCTATGGAAAAAAAAAAATCGCACCCGGGGAACATAGGTATGCACCCCACTATATAATGTCTGTGCAGTTTATTATAGAAACACAGAGGATCTAGCAGCTGCACCAATGCTGTGGCACTGTTTCCTGCACACACTTTGCCACACATGTAGCCACTGACTTATCTGTGAATTACTGATGCGCGGTGTAACCTAATATGCATACAAATCGATTACACACAGCAGCAGCCACACGCTTTCCGTCTGCGTGAATCCTCAGGTGGGTTTGCACACGAAGCACGCAGTGTCCGCGGTTATCGCTGATGGAACAGGATCAGCTGTTGGTTACAAACTCACCGTGTTCTTGCTTGTGTTTTGAGAACAGAGTGGTTTTCTGGGCCTCCGGGGAGCAGAGCACCAGCCCATAATGACACATCCATATGCACAGGACATACTCGGCCGCGGCTAATCGAACCGCCGCCATGGAGGGACACACGCACCCTCTCCTCCAAATATCCCCCGCCCCTCTCCTCTAACTCTGGCTTACTTAGCACGTACTGCGGCATCTTTGTACATTTATGCAAAATGGATACATCCAAAATGATCATTATTTTCATTTCAAGGTCCTATACGAAATGTTCTTTTGCCACTCAGGTCTTTCCTACATTTTTAACAATCACCAAAATGATTTTATTGCACATTCCACAACTTTCAGGAGGAATAATCGATAATAGTACCAGGTTGTCTCATGATCGGACGGTCGGAGGATCAACTCCCAGCTCCTGAAGGTGCACTTCGCCCAACTCGCCTCCAGAGATTTAGCAGATGAACTTAACATTCCCACAATGCATTGCTGCCATTCAAACAATGTGATGAATGTTTTATGTGCTACTAATGTGTCATCTGCAGTGCCTGCTTACTCGGATGGCGCATGCCTTTGCGTTGAATCATTTGGTGACGTGCCTCATAGAGTGTACAAGGGAAATTGATAAAAGTAAGTCATCTCCCACCACAGCTCTGATTATTTGTTATCATGTGCCTGTTAATGTCGTAGTTTTATTTTTGTTGGACTTATTTGATACATAAAAAGCTATTATGTATAATATTATTTCAAATCGAACTAACTTGATCACTTTGAAATCACTGTTTTGCTTTGGAGCTTTGTAATTCAGCAGGGACAGCACAGGCCCAGCAATGAATAATGCTCTTGATCTAAATACTTTGGAGTATATAGGGAAAAGCTTGTATGTGCATATAAAGCTATTCTGAGGAGGAAGCTTTTGTACGTTTTTAAACATATTGCTTTTTATTAGGCCCAAGTTCAATTCCATGCACCTGGACGGGGCCTTTCTGTGCGGAGTTTGCATGTTCTCCCTGTGTGTGTAGGTTTCCTCCAGGCACTCCAGTTTTCCCCTACCACTAAAAACATGTACACTAGGCCAGGATGAATGAGAGTGTGTCGGATGGAACTTAACCCATGGCTACAATCCGGTGTGGCGTGCTTACATGCATGTGTCCATGTATGTTAACGTGCACTGTCCCAAACAAATAAACCAAATAAACCAATAATCTTCAAAAGAGCAGAAATGTGTCTTTCAACATGGCTCATTAAAACTCATTCAGTAAAACACACACATCATTAAAGAATAAGCACATCAAAACATATTAGTACTTTTACTGCTATCTCTCTCAGTCTATAATAAACAATGATGGGGCTTTTTTTAATTTATGTTTTTATTCATTCAGAAGTGAGAATTAAAATAAATACATGAATGAAAATATACACAATATATACAGTGAAGGAAAAGAAGCAGAGAGAAGAGCGATCAAAATGAACGGTCTCCTTGTTACATTTAGCTTCAAGCAAATCAAGGAGGGGAGCCAAATATTCTTCTACTGCAGCGCAGTCTTGTAAAAACATATGTTAACTTGTGTAAAACTTAGATCCACACGTTTCACAGTGATGAAATATGAGGATCATTTCCATAGCAATTAAGAAAGAGAAACAAAGTCCTCAAAATGTTGCTCATAACATATTAATATTTTTTTTAAAGTCCACAAAATTCCCTTCAAGTTGATTAAAGGAAGCATCAAATGACACCAAATTTCACTCTACAGTGAAATGTTTTGCCCTTGCGGCACAAATTGTACTATTAGGTTACTTCCATGATGCCAGAACTCCAGCTGTAACTATATATAGAAGATATAGAAGAAATTCAATTGGGCAACTTTCCTCAACATATTGTAAAAAAAAAAAAAAAAGAAAAGAAAGAAAAGAGAAAGAAAGGCCTGTACGAGGCGACCCAAGACACGTTTTGACAGATTCCACAGCGCAGTTTCAAGGGAAAGAGGGGCGTTCACTCACAAGTGTCAAACTCCGCGCTGCGTCAAGCTCTCCATTGATACGCTTAGACCGGAATGTATGTTGTTCAACCTTCAAAGGTAGTAGGGTGGTAGTGCACGCATAAGTGGATAAATATTGCTACATTTGGAAAACGGTGGTTGGCAATGTTGAAAAGTCTTTGTGCCATTGCGGGTGGCCCCAAATGCAAATGATGGAATTAATGTTACAGAAGAAATGGTGCGTTACATAATATAGGAAAGAATAAACCGGAAGCGCTGGAAGCGGTGGTTGACTGGCACGCAGTCAACTTGACGTCTCTTGCTCCAAACGACCGCCCTGCAGTGCCTGTATGTGACGGAGAGTTGCGCCAGGCGGTACGTCTCTATTATATAACTTTAATGGACTCACGAGTTTAACGCCGCGGGAGCAGAGAGCAAGACCTCGAATCTGCCCTTCTACTTGCGTTTATTCGCGGATCTGTGTCGATTCGAGAGAACGAGAAGCGAGGAACGAGATATTGGTCACTTTACCCCTGCTGGCGATGTGCGCGAAAAGTTGTTGACGTCTCGCAGAAGACGACGGCGCGCACAGCGGATCTCACGGACTTACATGTAGGTCAGCGAGCAGTGTGGACTTCGCTGCACAACACGCGGGTTTTCCGGAACATGTTTTCTTTCGAGGGAAGGATAAAGCCACGTACGGATCCTGCTTACATTTCAACACGCAACGTTACTGTAAGGAAGCCTCTCTGTTCGGAGCTTGACACGGGTCTCATTTTTTAAGCCCATTTGGACGGACAAATGACATAACTCCGGGTGTGCATTTCAACTGAAATTCCAGGTACGATCAGGTTTTGTTTTTGTTTTGTAGATTGAGTGCGAAGTGGCTGTTATAGCTCTTTGAGTGTAGGTTCAGGGTGATGAGAAAAAGCGCAACATGCATTGCCTGTATAGTTTCAATGACAAGCTATAATGCTACTTTTACTGTTATAACATTGGCATAATGACACATTTTGCACAAACTTCAATGAATCCAGTGTGAATCCGCTGCTGCCCGCTTTAGGCGTGTGGCCGTGCAGTGTCTCGTCGCAGCCAACAGGTTGCACTAAAGCCGTGTGCGCAGCGGGCCATGTAGCCACGAAAAGTAGTGCAAAAGTGGAAACAAAGTGCAAATTTGCTGCTTTCCTTTTGCTACATGGGAAGGGAAGATATCCACAACAGACTGGGTCTGCAAATTCAGCACACGGTCAATAAATATAGACCATAGTCCAAGTGGCGTGGAAATCTATAGTGTAAGTCTACATTGGCGTGGAAAAACACCGCTCTCTGAGATAAGATCAAACACAGCAAAACGAAATGAAAAAGAAAAAAAAAAGGAAAGAAAAATGGTGCGTCATTTTTTTCAGAATAGAAACCTACTTCATAAGCATGGCTGTCAGAGAACTATACATTCCCAACCCCGGCAGGTACTTTTTTTTTTATTGAACAAGGAAAATACTTGTTTGATTACTTGTGGTATGTACTAAACATAATGTCTGTCGTCTAATTGTAAACCCCATAATATTGTATAGCCTACGTAAACACTATTCGTCGTCTGTTGGACATGATGATAGATCTATGGTTCGCACGCCCATCGCCTGAAAATAAAACCAGACTGTAGTAGGTCCCACTATATGCAACTTCCTGTGTTTTACGTAATGTCATGTTTCTCACACATCCAACTGCCTATAGTGCCTAGTCATCCGTATGTGGCCTATGTGGAGCAAGTCATTATCATTTCTCATTTGCTCGTGTCAAGAAACAGCGGTCTGTGACAGCTTGACCTGCCCGGCCAGATATAGAAATCAAGGTTAATCAACAGGTGAAAATACTGTACTTTGCCGTGGTGTTTTCAGTTGTATGTGCACACAGTTTTGCAAAGCGATAAATATTGATAACAGCTGCAACGCTCAGAGCCCTATACGTTTTAATCTCTATTAACAGATGCGTTCTTACGGTCTCATTGGCTGACGCTATAGCGCTGCCTGAACACCAGTTAAGCCCAGGCATGTCTCGCTCTTATTGGCCCCGATCCAAGCGGCACATGGCAAAGTTGCATGTGCAGGAGCAAACTGAACTATGGTCAATGCAGTGACTGAGTGATTTATGGTGTGGCAGCGCTGGTCTTTATTCTCCCCAAGTGTCCCTCCTGCTTCTGGCGACTTGTTAAAGTGTAGATGTGGCAGGAGACAGTTTGACAGGAGTGGAAATGAAGAGAAGAGAACAGTCAGTTGGTTATTTTGTTTCTGATTGAGACTGTTTTGTGACACCTGTAACATTGCAACATTTTGCCTTATTTCTTACGCTTTTTGTTTTGTGCTTTTGTGTTTCTCTCCCTGTTCCTCATCTGCCCTCTCCGTGTGCCCCTCCTGCCAGGATCAAGAAATGGATCAGGAACAAGTGAAGCGTAACGGAAATCGAGAAGACAGCCTGGCATTTCTGGAGACAGGAGTTGGAGTGGGCAGAGATTCAGGAGACACAGCTGGTTCGCTGCTACATGCAAACATGCACCTCCCCAGTAGCGGCGCTCCACTGCAGGTTTCCCAGTCCACAGTAACATCCAACGGACAGGTCGCTGGCAAAAAACAAGACAACCTGGTGAATCTTTTTGAGACTCCGGATATGTTCAACATTGTTGACAACCTCTCTGAGCTGAACCAGAGCATCAATGATCTGGACCGTTCCTCCACAAACATCATCCACACCTCGGACAACTCTGTCCTGGGGAACCTGCCCATCCCAGACCTGTTTGGGTCTCACTGTCACATCAAACAAGAGCAGGACTTTTCTCTGTACAGGGACGGAGGTTTTAACACACACCCTAGCTCGTGTGATCTGGATACCACCAATGCCAGACTCATTGAGGATAGTGAGATTTGGCAGGAAATGGACCTTCCATGCACACTGCCAGAAATCAGTGATTTAGAGTTGATTTCTGAGGTGGCTCATTTGGGTAACATCCTGCATGACGAAACCAACAGTGCGGGAGGTCCAATGTGCAACATGCTCAAGGAAACCAAGCCCCCGATCGGCAACGGAAAGCACTGTTCAAATGGGAACGGGACAGACTCCCACCATGGCCCATGGTCCATCCCCAGCAACAGGACAGCCCATTGCTTCACCACCCGCCTCTGCACCACTCATCGGCCTCACTCCTCTCTAGTGTAATGATCAAGGAGGAGAAGGAGGACGACTTCATCCGCATCCACACGCCCGGAGTGGTCAAGCAGGAGAAGCAGGAAGACGCTTCTTACTGTGATAGCCCGTGTCTTCAGAACAGCTCTCTGCACGGAGGCCTCATGTCCTCGTCACTGGGGCATGGGTATTACAGGCCCGCTGCCTCCTCCACTGTGAGCCTGCCTGACCAGAAGCCCTTTGCCATGTACCCCACCTTGCCCTCGGTGGAGGATAGCTGGGCGCGAGGCAGGTTCGGAGACGGGTCTGGGATGCAAAGGAGCGATAACGGACTCCCCTCCACCTCTGCTTTGGCGCCGTATCCCGTAAACTTCCCCAGGTAGGACTTTCTTGTTTACTTAAGTTTACCTGATACGTTGTATTACAGTGTGCATGCTAAATTTCGAGAGTGCAAACGTTCTTAGACCAGTAACATGTATATGAATATTTTGTCAACATAATCATAATCTGCTATTATAAGCTTTAGTCTTGGTCATCTGATTCATAATGAAAAGGAAATGGCAGCAATCCTAAAGATACTGTGCTATTGTGTGGGTGTGGTTATCACTGCTCATTGAACTATTTAAGAAGAGATATCCTACTGGCTCAGCTTTATAAACTTTGTGGTGATAACGTGAATCTCAGATCTAATAAACAACATTTTAAAAGAATAAATAATCACTTTTTATGGACTTAGCCCTCTTGACATCAGTGTTGATTGAAATTACATGAAAGTACATGTTGCATGAAGCAGTAACTGAAGTAAAACAACATTTTTTAATAGGAAGTTATCTCAAAATACTGTCTTCCTTCTTCCAGTCCCGCTCTATCTTATGTTTTGATTATGTAGTATATTTGTATTTATTCCTCACTCAGTTCAGACATCTTTGGTAACTCTCACTGTTGTGCTATACCGGGATTTCTCAAGTTAATGTGAAATTGTCGTCCCAGAGGATGTGACTCAAAAAGGCCTGCAATTGCACAGGATCATTCCGATAAATGGAACATATGCATGTGTCTTTTTTTTTCTTTGCATATGACTAAGCATCTTTCCAAAGCCTTTGAGATGATTGTGAAAAGGATGTCTTATTTCTAGCATAAGCAGCAGAAGAAACCTTTCTTTCACCTCTCTTGTTTTGTTGGCCATGGTTCATCGCAGCTCATCTTTTGATGGCTGTGTAAGCAAGGCCTTGATTTTGACCGTTGTTTGTTTGTTTGTTTTGGTTGCATCATTCGCTGGTCTGTTTTGTACATGAGGTTTAATAGGGCACATTAATAATTTACAGGAACAAGGGGAAGAATTCAAGTTTCTCGCTTAAGTCTACTCCTTTTGAGCTTCCATATCAGTATAATTGTGAAACTTTGAGGGGAAAAAAGTGCTCAATACTACTAATACGGTCCTAAAAATGGATATGCATAATATTATGGGATATGGGTATTGTAGGCAAATGTTGCTGGTTAGGACCCCAGTTTAGTACACAAATATTTCTACAGACGCCCTGAGTGTTGAGTTTTGAGACACAAGACTTTCTGAAATGTGGAAATTTTATTTTATTTTATGAGCATGCCTTGTGGTGACACCAACATCCTTCCTTCCTTCCCCTTGACTCCAGCTTGTGAACCAATTTCTATTTTTTATTTTTTTCCTTTTTACAAAAGCACAATCAAATTTGGGACACTATTTTTGGGATTATTAATTATTATTATTAATGACCTTTTCAAATGTGCTATTTTTTTCTTCATTTTTTTTTCTTCATATTAAACAGATTTGGCTCTTTACGATGTTAGACCCTTATTATTAGTTAATCACCATTGCACGAAAAATCATAATTAATACAGTTTCCAGGGTTTAATGGTGGATTATCAAATTTACACGAAAAAATGTGATTATTTCTTAGTATATGCTTTAAAAATTAAATATAAACAGCCTCCCTCTATGTTATAACTGTATGTTCTCCTCTTCTTCACCACTTTGCCCGACACTGACCACAGCCTTAAGCGTGTTTACTTTACATACGTATACATATGGCTTATGTCATTTGTCATCGTTATGTCATTTCGTCAGAGATTTTAATGGGGCCAAAGTCTTTACACCAATAGTACAGTTGTAATTCTAGTCATTGCCCTGACACTTGCCTTAATGCTCTAAAATGCTTTGGCTTGGTTTATGTTTCTTGCTATTCTGTAAGTGGCTTTAGAAGTCAGTCATTTGAACCTTGTGCTATTCTCGTGGTAAGGGTATTTACCCATTTGGGTTTGTTTAGATTAGATCACTTGACTTTCTTCACCATAAAACTACATTCAATAAAAGTTACAAGAAGAACCTTTTGCACATCTTTTTCATTATCTTACATGTTTGTTAGGAAACAGTAGGTTCTGCACCGCGTTGTCTTCATGTTGCAAAGCTTCGGTGGCATTTTTGCGTCATGATGCGTTCTACACTGACATCATAAAAGCTATAAAAAGAGCTTGATAAACAATACACGTCTGCAGTGTTTTGCATTGAAGATGTCACTTGGTTCAGAGTCATCACAGCCTGCGGGGAGGAGCTTTTGACTTGGCACGACGTGCATTTAATTCAGCAATTGCAGCACTTCCCCGAGGGCAGAAGATGTCACTGGCAGGAGAATGAGATGGGTGAATGATCAAGGCCTGAGAATAAAAAAAGAAGTGCTCCTGGAGTTCAGAAGCAAACCCCCAATCATTGTCCTACAGTTACTACAGACCACTCATTTAAATCAGTGTTTTTCTCTTTAGTCCTTGTACTTGATATACTCCAATGATTATTCCATTTTGGTTTAGTCCTATATTTCTGAGGCTTAGTTTAAGACATGGTTCTAGATATTTACACCATGTGTAGCCCTTGTTAAAGGAACAGTATGTATCATGTAAGATTGACTTTATGATCTTTTTTTCTTATTACATTTATCCTCCTTAAAAAAAATATACATGCATTAGTGTTGTTTCATTCACACGTGTTTCAGTAATCGTCTGGTTTCTCCCCTCTGTTTATACTCTTCCGAGTCACTCTACGTGCACCTGCAGTTGTTGTGATCTGGAGCAGATGACATTAGCCCCATAGTTTTTTTATGAAGCACTTTTTTTTTAACTCGGGTCTCACAAAAATCTTTTTGTTAAAGGCATTTTTAGGGCTGGGTGATTTTGAAAAATAAAGAAAAATATCAAGATTGTGTTCCCCATATTGCTCAATCTCATTTTTCAATTAAATGTTTTGTTTTGTTTTATTGATTTAAACAATAAATGTGGCCTTTCCTGGACTAGCAAGTTAACAAAGGCTTCGGCCGGACTGAAAACTGCGGCTAACTCTGTCCTACTGCAGCAAAGACAAGCTGCACACACACACACACACAGCCTCACATGACGCAACATGTAAACACACATCGGCCAGGGAGCTGCAAAAAGTGAGAATGTTTGTATAATATCAGAAGCAGAACATGAGCGCATGGTTTGTTTGCTGAGCCTCACAGGCCACAACTTCAGAGTTTTATGCTTTAACAACTTAATATGTACATAAAGAAATACTAGGAAACAGCGCATACGCATTTATAGGTATAAAGGATGGCTCAAACTTACAATTCTCTGTCAGAAGTCCAGCTTATCCACTCTTCTTTCGGCTACAGCCTCAAAAATCCACATGGTCCAAATACAGAGATCAATAGTTTTCCTCTTTGAAGGTAAACTTATTGTCCGCGTGCAGCATCCTGATCCTCTGACAGCTCCCCGCGTGTTTCAGTTTTGCCCATTAGACGAGTTTGTAGCTGATTTTACACTTAAATTCACCAGATCCTCTCTCTTGCTGCCACATGCCTTCCTGTTTGTTTGTCCAAGTATTCCCTGGGCTTGACCTGACAGGCATTGCAGCATTGCGGCGCCCAGAATTTTTTATCCAGGACTGGCCGATTATCCTGTCGATTAAAACGCACCACGCGATTACTGAGATCAACCTTTATTAAAATCGCGATTAGATTAAATTTGATGAATTGCCCAGCCCTAGGCATTTTATGTCTCTCTTCTGCTGTCGTATAGCCAGCCCACGCTCTGTTAAACATAATACAGAGGAATCCATGAAATTCCTCTCTTCCCTGAGTGGATGTTTGTCGCCAGGTTTCCATCATTGTTATCGATCTGAACCACTTCTTCAATCACAGTAGCTGTGAGGTGGGTTGTGCTCCTTCTACTGGCATTTTTACTGGATTTTATTACATCTGAAGTTCTTGGGTGTATACTATTTTAACGTAGACAAAACAAAGCTAAGACGCCCAATAGTTGCTAAAGAAGCCTGACTGAAGATAGGCCTGTCTGAGTCTCTCTCGCTCTTTCAGAGATGGTACTTGGTGAGAATTATGTCATCATCAAAACCAGTGCAACACAAGTGTTGCAAAGACACCTATCTCTGACTTGATTGTGAAGATTAGTTCAACAAAGAGGGTGAATATCACACGTTGGAGTTGCCTTTTGCATGTCACTTGTCTGTGAATCAAATGCTGATGTATTCTTGGCTGTCCGAGACAATGTGAAGAGACAACTGAACTGAGAAAAGAAAACGTGTATATGTACAAGATGAAATGACTGCCCCTGCATAGGATAAAAACAAATGGGATGAATGATTAAAAACAGCAAAACTAAATGTGTCTGTCCAGTACAATTTGTGCAATTGAAACTGCTTATGGGACAAAAAGATGATTTATTAGAAATATATGCTTTAAACAATGAAATATAAAATCAACATAGCTCATGATACATTTAAAGGTACAAACGTGCAACTGGCAGAACAGCTTTTGTCTACAGTAGGTGACGCAAGAGGTCACTGAGTGCAGTGACACCTGTACATGCAAAAGCAATGGTAGGGATGGAAAAAAACAAGCAAACTAGGATTATTTTCTAAAGGGGAAATGTACAAATTACTTGACGTGCAGTGATGTGATACCTTTGCCAATGTGTAAGGGCTACCTGCTTAGTAATACTGTAATAGCTAGTTACACAATAACATCAGTCTTCACCAATAATGACCTCTAGTTTTGGTGAATTATGGCATAATTTGCTAATGGTCGTTAAGCTTGTCACAATAATTACTATTTTGACTTCCCATTGAATAGATAATGGGTAAAGAATATATTTTTTGCTCAATATTTATTGTCTCATTTGTCTTTGAATTTTTTACTTTACTTCCTTTGTTATACGTTGTTAGAGTACATTGTTTTTCATTGTGTCTTTTGCTTAATGTAATTTTCGTGTTATAAGATATAGCTACCCCTCCTCGGACTGCCACCTGAATGATCCTGGGAGCTCTGTTGTCGGGGGCTTCGTGCCCCTGGTAGGGTCTCCCATGACAAACAGGTCCTAGGTGACGGGTCAGACAAAGAGCGGTTCAGAAGCCCCTTATGAGAGACCAACAGGCCCGGTTAGAACCAAAAGGCCGTCCTTCTGTGGACCCACCACCTGCAGGAGGAGCCATAGGGGCTGGTGCAATGTGATTTGGGCAGCTCCAACAGCTGCCCCCACAACCCGGCAACGGAAAAGTGAAAGAAAATGGATGGATGGAAGATATAGCTAATTTTAGAACAAAGGTTTTTGGTAATTTTTATGCTTGAGAGTGACAGTTTCAGTGGCAAAAAAATGCTCTTCAAAAATGCTGTTTTTCACAATATTTTCCTGCTTCCCTCAATATATCAGATTTAAGGGGAGACACTACACTACAATTTTCAAGTTTTTGGCTAAATTGGTCTCGTAACATAAGGGGCCAGATCTTGTGCCTGGCGCAGTCCGTGCGCGACGCGTGGTACAATGTGGTACACGCGCAATCTTGCATGTGGCGCAGGTTTTGCGCTAAAGGCTTTTTCTCCCCCAATTCAACCGCTCTAAGAATCCAGCAGCTGTAGCTCAAATGTTCCAATGAGCAACTACTGCATAACTCCTCCACGGCCAATATGACAGTTTTGGATCAATTAAATCCTTACATTTGGTAACTTTGCACGTTCTAACGGTGTCCAATGCCGAGGCTGCTGCCTTTCATTCCCCGCCCGCTCATCTTGGATCTGCAGTGAGTGGCTGCATGCAGCGGAGGGACAGTTTTATTTCTTTCATCTTATTAAACATTGCGCATGTGCATGTTATTAAGCGTTTAAAGGACAAACTACACCCCTGCAACCAACCGCCTTCCGCAGTGGCAGTCTGGGGAAAGCATGGGGAGGGGGCGGCACCACAACATTCATAGCCGTTTATTGGGCGCTACGAATGTCAATCATATGCGTCTGCACGTAACCATAGCCAATCGTATCATCGTATCTGATGACGTATGACGTACCCGCTGTAAACTTTCGAGCTAAACTATTTAGAACACGGTCTAAAGCTTGATCAAAAGATGGCGTTGCGTCTGCTGCTGTCATGTTGGATCTGTAAATATATATATATATATATTATCCATAAACAAACTACAAACTTCCATATGTCGAATAGTGCGTCATAGTCTTGCCGTCCCTCCTCGTTGTGTTATTGGTCCCAAATCCATCCAAACACTTCAGCCATGGTCCCCCTCTGTGCAGTTCCAATGTTTCGAGCGCACACAGCAGTCTGGCGTTAGCCAAGCTACGTGGAAACATAAACTGACTTGCCACATTTTTATTTCATATTTATGCAATAATCGACAGGAAAGTTTCAAATTGATCTCTCTAAATTTAAACAATTTCCCTATTCACCTGTAGTGTCTCGCCTTTAATGCTGTGATTGTGACGGTCCTGTTGGTCTGCTGCATGCATTTGTGTTCTCTCTTTTCTGCTGCGCTTCCACAGAAAAAGAAATTCCTTAAAATATGGCATTGTTGCCAATGCCATTCGGGAGGACTGAATATTTTTAGTCTAAATTATACTTCTCTGCTCAAGTGCCTCTAAAAATCTCCTCAAGTATCTCTATCGTGGCCCGGCTCAGTTGTTTTTGTTGTCCCTCCACTCAGTTTGTGAAGAAGGCGGGGATCACTCCAAGTGCTTAGTGCAAAAGGACATCTGGGTCTCGACAAATTCCTGCGTACTTTCTAAGACTGGTTTCGTGGCTGTCGGCTTATTTACAGCTGTCAGAGGTAGGACCATTTTGGATATGGAACGTAATTTTTAAAGGCCCTGTACCTAAGTTTTGTCCTTGAATCCTTGTTGTAGAGTAGAAATGATTGGCTTTCTCGTCAGCCATTTTGTAAAAGCAACAATTTGTGAAAAACCCCGACTGTTGTGTGCTGTTCCTACAACTGACTTATTAAAGTATTACTTACTTTTTAGTCCTTAAAATATCATTCAAATAGCCCACATTTATATAATTGTATACTGTAATACTGTATTATTTTGTAAATAGCCTAACTAATGTATTGCTATTTGTATCTCAATTGTGTTTTAGACAGTGCTTATGAGATAAGTTCTTATCTTTATCCAAAACATTCTCAAACATAGGCCTTCTTTTAAGTTCTAAAAGGTCCCAACTGAACTGCAATGACTCTTTACTCTTTACAAGCTGCTCATGACTCACCTTCATCTCTGTTGAGGCCGAGGCATGTGAATCCAGTCGGAGGTGAGGGAGTTTCGTCATCAGTGCATCAGAGCATGTAGCAGCGCGGCCCGGGACTCTGAATGGAGTGATTAGCGCTGCGGCTAACGCAAAGCTAACGGAGAAATGAAGCAATAGTCCTTTGCAGTGGCTGCATCATAAACACTGATATTTTCACGGTACAGCCACGATCTACTGTGCACCTTAACTAGGCTGAGGCGTAAACTTTAGGGTGTGATGGAGTGCACATTGCGGTCGCCTCTCGCCGCTATATACACACGTGCCTCGGCGATTTGGAATCACAATGTGTAATATTATAAATAATTAATAATATAAATGTATTATACAATTGCAAATGCAATTAATCATTCAGCCTGTTGCTGATTCATCTCTGCTCAGAAGTATTTGCTCAAATGAGAAAAGGCTTGGTCAACAGACTGATTTCAGTACTATAACGCCGTGTTTCTGTACGCCATTAAATTCCTTCCTCGCTGTTTTTAGTGGCTTTCTCAACCACTGATGGAACTCCTCTCAAGCACGCAACGAGTGACAGGCTGTGCGCGCGTAATTGGACAGGCTTGTTATTTTGCGGGCTGCGTTGTCACTTCAGTTATCGTAGGCAATCAGAGGTGGACGTTGGTCATTGTGCGGCGCTGTACCGTGTGTCAGAGCGGAGTTTAAATATAGGCTGCTCGCGCTCCGAGGAAGTGGATCGAGCTTGTTATATTTGGCAGCGAGTTGGTCAGGAGGAAGCAGGAAGTGTAGAGGCTAGATACTCTGGGCAACGACACTCTATTTGACTTCATTACAGTCCAACAGTGGTTACAGTGGTTCTTCTCAGACTGTGGTATGTGGTCCACTGACTCCTCTTCAGTTTAGGTTTGTTTACATTATTTTAATAACAGACCTTGTAGTCTAATATTCTCAAATGTTCATAATTGTTTGTGGAAACAATAAACCTTCTTTGAAATTTGTTTCAGCATAATGGTTTTACTAAGCTCCTGAATTCAGTATAACGTCACCATGATTGAGAAGAGCACATTTGAGGGTCTTCTCAAAGGTTTGAGAGGTTTCTCCCTGTTTGGTCTATGCTGAACAACACTAATATTTGTAGAAAATAGCGCTTGACTGGGCCTCTGTGCAGAGGTCTGGCCCCCATGTTTTGATTATAGATAAATCAACCCACCATTACATAAACGTGTCTACTGTCATCTAAGTATAGTAAAATGTTGCTCTAATATGTGACCCGTCGTGGATTCCAGGGACACAAGTTGGCAGCCCAAGTTTTGAGAAAAACGCGAAATAAGTTTTTTTCCCCCGCTTTTTTTACAGAATCGTTCAGTTGAAGTCACAAAAAAGCTCTCCATGTTTAAGCTAGCAGTAATGGTATATTTAAAAGTGTAAACTTTTAGGTTCAAACCGGCTTGTTTGGGAGATTTCGGAGCGTGCAGTAGGGGCGTGACTTTGTGTCTATGGTAACACTTTAGAATACAGCCCGCGAGTTTCAGGTGTAAGTACGGGTAAGAAGAAAGTAATTACACATATAAGTACAGGTACTCTTACAACGTGTAACAAGGGGGAACAATGTGTAACAAGGCAGTACAAAGTGTTACAAGGGGGAACAATGTGTAACAAGGCAGTACAAAGTGTTACAAGGGTCAACAATGTGTAACAAGGCAGTACAAAGTGTAACAAGGGGAACAATGTCTAACAAGGCAGTACAAAGTGTAACAAGGGGAAACAATGTGTAACAAGGCAGTACAAAGTGTTACAAGGGGAAACAATGTGTAACAAGGCAGTACAAAATGTTACAAGGGGAAACAATGTGTAACAAGGCAGTACAATGTGTAACAAGGGGGAACAATGTGTAACAAGGCAGTAAGTTAAATTATCCTTTATTAATCTCTGTAGAGAAATCTCTTTAGAGAATGTATTCTCTACATTGACCCATCCTCAATGTCGCAGGGCAAGCTGTAGGAGCAGTGAGCTGCTGGCGTGGGCCAGCTCGGAGTCATATCTTCACTTTCACAACAGTAATACTGTTCTGCAACATTAAAATTAATGCACAATTTATAAAACCATATTCCCTTTTGCCACAACTATGTGATAGCTCAGCACCATTAATTGCTCTTTGAATACCTTTACTACACCTTGACACGTAGCTGCACGTTGTACTACCTTGTTACACATTGTACTGCCTTGTTACACATTGTTCCCCCTTGTTACACTTTGTACTTCCTTGTTACACATTGTTCCCCCTTGTTACACTTTGTACTTCCTTGTTACACATTGTTCCCCCTTGTTACACTTTGTACTTCCTTGTTACACAGTGTTCCCCTTGTTACATGTTGTAAGAGTACCTGTACTTACATGTGTAATTCCTTTCTTGTTACCCCTACTTACACCTGGAACTCGCGGGCTGTATTCTAAAGCATTACCGTGTCTATTTACATACTGGGTAAACAGCGATTGTGTTGGATGGAAACCGGAAAGATTGTTGCAGACGAGCTGAACCGTGGACGTTACAGCGAACATGTTTGGAAGTACTTCCGTGAAGTGGATTTATTAATCACGGGTTATGTGGCGCCGCTTCCTCATGAAGAGCCTTAGCAAAGCAGCAACAGCGGGACAGAGACGCTGCTTTGCTCCCCAGACAGGAAACCACTTTGGCCACGCAGCTTCAGCGTTAAAAAAAGCTTCCCGCAAAAGCATCAAACTGTAAGTAGTATCTTTCTATAACGCTGGATTTTGCGTTTGCGTTTATCTCTGATGTTCCGCTCTCACACTCAGCCCCGGGCTGACGCTCTGTCCTCCCGGCCGCCTCTCTCTCAACCCCGGGCCTTACGTATAGCGCCAGCCTGTTCTGTGCTCCTTCAGCCCTCTGTCATTTTTTGGCTTGCCTCTTTTCTCTTGTGATGTGGTGCACTTTCGTAAAGTGCTTTCTTTCCTTGCGGACTTTAATAATGTCCAAAAATGAACGGGACTGGCGTGTACACCCTTGCGCTCGCTCGAGGACGTAACGCAAACTCACACAGAGACACATACGTGGAAAATAGGAGACATTGGATCACAAGCTGCAAAGCTCTGCTGTAAATAACTCTGCAAATCAGACGCATATTTATGTCAAAACCTGCTGTAAAGATAATAAGTCGTGGCTGTATACAATCAATGCGCATACGGCGGCCCGCGGAGACCGTGTGTGAACCCGCATATCACTAGCGTGTATGTGTGTGTGTGTGTGTGTGTGTGTTTGTGATATACAGCAAATTCTGCAATCTGGCAAATGTGAGAGGCGTTTGTCTGCGTGTGTTTGAGAGAGGAATATCCACTATCCAACCAACTTCATTTGTGCAAGACGAGACATGCAAGACATTTATTTAAGGGGGTATGGCTATCTAAATGAGATGTAAATGAGCCCTATTGTCACCCCAGCTGGAGAGAGAGGTGAGAACTGCTCATTCTTTGAAAGCCGTTTACTCATTTCAACCTTCGTTGAAGGCCTAAATTCAAGTGTCTACAAAATGGTCCAATATTATCAGATTACCATGTGTTACACATTGTTGGAAAGCTTGGAGACTACACTTTAACAATCTGTGAAATCTCAAAATGCCCCAGAACCGACTTGTGTCCCTGGTTCTGAAACTAGAGACTGGTCACATATTGATATTACTACATAACCACAGTCACTCTTTGCTTGAATTCCTCCTCAGTACAGCTGATGTTTTTTTAAAGCCTATTAAAACCCTTTGGCTGTGAATATACCACATTCTTCACAGATATTAAGCTCTAGTTATGTGAAGTCAAAACTTGGCTAAACTGAACCCTTATTACTGCGTTTTTGGAAAGCAACTTTAAGGGACTGACCAGATTTAAAATGGAGCCTCATGGTGTTATTTAATTGAATTTATAGTGGAACCCACTGTACTAAAACATGTTGTCCAGTCTAAAACATTACATGGTAAATGGTAAATGGACTCAACTTATACAGCACTTTCTACCTTTATTAGGGCTTAACGATTAATTGCTTTTGCAATTTTATCGCGATATTACACAACGCGATTTCGTAATCGCAGGGCACGCGATTTTGGAAGTGAATGGAGCAGTGAGATATGGCAGCAAAGTCCCTCCGCCGCGTGCTTGTGTTTACATCTCTGTCTAGTTAAGGTGCGCGGTAGATTGTGGATGTACAGTGAAAATATCAGCGTTTATCATGCAGCCACCGCGAAGGACTATTGCTTTCTTCTCCGTTAGCATTGCGTTAGCTGCAGCGCTAATCACGCCATTCCCTCACTGCTACTACACGCTCTGATGATCACAGAATCTCCCTCACCTCCGGATTCTTACGCCTCTGCCTCCACAGAGATATAGCCAGGTGAGCCTGTGTTGCTTGTAAAGAGTGGTTTGTGGCTCAGTTTAGGAGGCTTATGTTTGGGAATGTTGTGGATAAAGAACTTATCTCAAAGCATAATAACGGTTCATGGCCATAACGTATCCGCGGAGGCGATGCGCCATGTGCCTTTTATTTACCTTTGCATCTACCGCATAATGCGCTCCGTAGGTAGTACAGACGCAAGATAAAAACACTAACAGCTGTAATGAAAAGGGTTGGAAACTACGATCCGAGACAGGACTCCGTGTCATGTCTTATTTTGCTGAGTAAATGCGCTAAAATGTCATTAAATGGCTGCGAGTCAAAGAGAAAGTAAAGTGGCTGTGTTTGGCACCTCATGTCGCCGTGCCCTTGTCTCACTGTGCGTCTCTTTCTTCATATTGTCCAAAGTTCCATCCCAAAACCAAAATGCTGCTCCTAATTCCAGTGTGTTTGGCGTGTGCTCCATCTGGCCTCTCTGTGTCCATCAATAATGCGCATCTGAAGCAACTACGAGTCGCAGCTCAGACCGGGATTTGATTGGCCGAAATAATAAATAATAAATAGTTTATTTTGTATTAATTGGGAGTTTGATTTCCTAAAACTTTTCTAACTAGTTAAAGCAGACGTTTGTTCTTAATTTTCCTTTATCTTTTATTTATAGACTGTACTGTTAAGTTCAGTCAGTTTTTAAGAAGTGCAGTCCACATGTTCACAAATTTTGAATAGGTCAAGCAACAATTTAGCTTGCTTTATTGTTGCAATTTTCACTTCAAATTAATCTAATATTGTTTATTATGAAACAGACTGATTTATTGCTTGTGTTAGGTGAAAAATACACGAGAAGAGGACCTTGCAACAATAATCACATATTTAATCGCAATCGCAATATTGAAGAAAAAATCGCAATTAGATTATTTTCCAAAATCGTTCAGCCCTAACCTTTATCAGGCCCAAAGCGCTTTACAATAAGGAACCAGTCACCCATTCACACTCTCATTCATACACCAATGTACGCAGACACTACATTTGATAATGCTGTGCTTTAAATGATAGGAAAATCTCTGTGGTAAAGATTGTTTTAATTAATTGGGTTATGCATTAAATGCTATTTATATATTCAGGACAATATTATCATCCCTTGTTTAATTGTAATTGTAATGACATTTAAAAGAACAGTGAACAGTATCTGAAGATGTACAGTAAATTAAGCCATTTCATCTTTTCTCTTGCTGACTGAGCAGTTGCTATCACAACTTCTATCATTGAAAATAATGTGTTCCACTTCATGCTTACATTGTCTATCATTTTAACAAGTTCCTACATATTTTTGATAAAGATCAAGAATGAATGTGGGAGTAAATGTCAGTGCCAGTGTAATTGTCTGTTATTGGTGTGTCATGTTTGCATTTATTGGCTGTGGATGAAAGGGTTCTCGATGATCTTCTGTACATCAATGTCATCGTAAATCTGGTGAACTGCCAAGTCAACTCTTCTGTCTCCACATTAAACCAATGTAATGATTATCATATGTCATCATTCAGACCGAAAACAAGAATGCATTTAGTAATAATTATAGGGACAGTGTTTCCCACAAGTTTGAAGGCAATGTGTGGCGGTTGGGGGCGCGCACGGAGAAACACGTGCACAGACTATGGTCACGTTTTTACAGCATGCAACGCAGCCCTTTGATCGCAGCGCTGCAGCGGGAGGCGGACACAGGAGAGAAAGGGAGAGGAGAGATTTCAATCAATCTTTATTTATAAAGCGCTTTTCATACGCAAAGGTATCACAAAGTGCTTTACAGATTACAACATTTAAAACAATACGCCCCACATCATACACCCACATACATGTATGCATGCATGCATGTATGTGCATGCATGCATACACACATGCGCACACGCACACACACACACACACACACACACACACACATGCATACGCACATGCACACGTACACACTCATACACACACACACACACACACACATACATAATTAGGACTAAATAATTAGATGTCAGTTAAAAGCTAAGCTAAAAAGGTGGGTCTTGAGCCTGCTCTTAAATACATGAACGTTCTCTGTGGTCCTGAGCTCCTCCGGCAGGCCGTTCCAGAGAAGAGGGCCGTAATATTGGAAAGACGTCTGGCTGTGAGTCTTTCTGTTGACTTTAGGAATAACTAGGAGACCCCTGCCGGAGGAGCGAAGGGGCGAGCTGAGGGGAAAGGGAGAGCGCAGACGCTCTGCGGTGCTGGTGACAGAAAGACGTTGGAGCTGCGTGTAACCCCCGGCTCACATTAAATCCGGTTATGGTACGGCGTCCGCAATCTTAGAAAGTCATTAAAACCAATGTTGCACCGCGAAGTCCGGGTCCGGCTACCGAGGCCATTCCGGCGGCAACGAAAAGAATCCGCAAGAAGTCTATTTTTGCCAGAGACCGGAGCCCCGCAGATCAAGCTGACGGAAAAACACGAGCCAAACAGGAAGTCAGGTCTCGTGAGAAAAGAAGATCCAGTGTATTTCAAATAAAATATGTCCGCTCACTACTTATTTGGTCTCGTTTACCACCTGTACACGCGTGTAATGTCGGAAATGTAAACATTTCTCCATTACCAAAGCATCCCCTTCACTGGGGAGAGTCGCTGTACTGGCAAACACGGCTTTTGTTTACAAAAACTACCTATATATGGGGCTAGTTATCACGTGAACTCGCACCAAGAGGGAAACTCACGTGCACTTCTGCTCTGGAGTTTTGTACACGAGCTAATTTGCGTGTGGACAGGCAAAAGAGACATTGGAGAAAATGCTCTGCGGCCCGGTGATGGGGGACCACTGGCTTATAGGGCCGCTGCATTTTAAACCCCCCTCCCAGCAGTCAAATTGACCGCTGCGGCGGTGCTATACGATGCGTGTTTTAAATAGCGTAAAAAAAAAAAAAAGAAACACATTTTTTTTTGTTTAAATCGAAACTCAATATGTGGCGGGAGGTGTTGATTCTGTGGCGGTGCGCCACAGAATCATGTGTGGGAAACACTGAGGGAAGTTAACCCAAATGAGCTTGTGGACATTGCATCATCATTTTCAGATGTGATAAAAGATAAAAGTGCTTAACTATAGGTCTCAAACTGTACATGTGTAACTGCATCGTTACATTTCTTATCCAAAGCAAACAGCGTAGAAGTGAACAGAACACAAAAAGTATATGCCATATGGAGCTGGAAGCCTGTGTTCTGCATTCACTAAGTTGCTCAATTCCATGGCAGTATACATAGATACTTAACTATTGCTGGAGATACATAAAGTAAAACATGTTAACACTATGCTGTAATAATTATTTATTATTCAAAGTAATAATCAACTCTAATAATCAACTCTAATGTTTACAAAACGTCCACTGCTGTTTTCACTTCTACGCTGCATATTTCTGGGCTTGTTTAGTGCATTTCTGAATGCAGCGGATGGTATTTCCTGTCTGCTCTCCTCTGTATGCTCTCTCAGTGCACCCTCCTCTCCTCGGGACTCTCTCCTTACTGTACGCTCCGCGGCCGTCTATCTGAAAGTGGGTCAGCGCGTCTCCGCCTCACCGCGCTCCTCACTGATGTGATCATCTTTAATCTACTCAAAGCAACAGGGAATGCCCTTAATCTGTATAAGAATCCACTCTGTCCGCTATAGCACCTTTGTACCATATACAGTAACTGGCACATACGTATAGCCTTCCGCTTTGGTTCCAATGTGTTGCAAACATCCACCTCACTCGAGCACCATGGCTTGTGAGTTGGGACTGTTTTGAGTCGACCGGTGTAGTCCTCTGGGGGTCAGCTTTTGCGTTTTGTGATTCATGTTGCAAGCTACAAAAAAAAAACACGTCACTAAGGTAATACTGTACTTTACTTTGTCTCTATAGACCGAGATTCTTGTTGAAACTTGAACCTTGTCTGCTTCATTAGCTTCATTCTATCAGAAAGGATTAGTTAGGCTCAATAGATTTTCACAACCTTTGTTTTTGTTTTAGCTGTTAGCATTGCCATGGCATAATGCAAATCTATGGAGATCCTTTAAGATTTTGAAACAGTTTTGAAATTGAACAACACATACATTCTTTATTACTGCCAAGTGGTAGTTTTACAGCTAATTTACTGTGTTGGTGTAAAAGTGTTGACAAAAGACAAGTTGCTATATTTGGGTAAGAGTTTTTCCACCAGAAGCACAAGTAGACCAATTCCCTGTCGCATAGTGGTTTGAATACCACTTCCCGTTCTCAGTGCAATACACAAAACCTCACAGCCTGTATATAATGTATAGTTGTGAAACTCTGAGATTAAAGGACCTATATCTTGCAAAAAAAAAAAAAAAAAATTCCTGGCGTTTAAATCTTGTCATTATGTCACAGCCAAAAAACATACCAAGTGTGGGTTTCAATACGTGTCCCAATAACACTGTCCCACACTCCGCTCCATGAAGTTCGCCTCTGTTTTACAGTGCAGACACGTTCACCAAACTTGTTTTGCTGGTTGCTAACGATTTCAAAGTTTAATTTTTGCTTTGGTCAGTGGAGCAGAAGAGGAAGCAGTGGGCCTCTGCTGGCATTGTCTCTAACTACACGTAACTACATTTAAATGATCATGCACAAATGCCAAGACTATGTTGTAAAAACCTAATCATAACGCATCATTTAATACATCGTTTACATGTCATTGAATTGACAGTCAGTCGGGTTCACAATTCCACCTAAAGAGTAACTAAACACCAAATCAAGTTTTTTTTTTTTACTGATAAACTGTCTCAATGGGCGTCTCATAGTGTTGTCCACTGGTCCCTGACATTATTCTGACATTATAGCGCAAACATGGGTTGCGCCCCCTTCAGGGTAAACTCTGCTACTAAATTAGAATTTCCTGATTGGCTGGAGACGTGTCCAGAAAACGTCATAAGCCGCACCAGCTCCACACATCGTCATCAGGTGCTGCCAATTGTCCTGCCCCTGTACCTGTGGTATATAACCAACTGTGGTATATAACCAAGTCCCTCCCACGTAATCAGTCTGCTGTGATTGTGCCAAGGCAAAGGCCCCCCGCATGTCACCCCCAAACTTCAGAGACCGCCTCTTTCACAGCACTTTTTGACTTTTGTTTGTGGGTGGGGAAAGGCTTTGGCACGCCCGTTTAGTTACTCTTTAAAGGGGCTCTGTTGAGTTTGGCACTTTTGTACTCGCAATTGCCCCCTCAGGCCAAACGCGTAACTGCAGCCTCGATGATAAGCTCGTGCATGAGGCGCTCAGGCTTTCCGAGCACCAGAAATAACAGTTCTGTCCTGATCAATTTACAGATTTGCAGGCGTGACTTCAACTGAGGTAAGAAACTTTACAAATTGATTCACTCAAACCAATTTGAGTGAATATTTTTCAAGATGTGATACTTGAGCAAATGCATAGCAAAGTGATGTTTGAAGGAGAAAAAAAAACACATATACTTTGTATGCATAAATGTAGGCCTAATTGAAATAATAAAATAATTCCACTGGTAGAAATGCTACTAGGAAAAGCCTAAATTGTCTCTTCAATCCCCTACACCCCCCGGTCCGACCACCACACATTGCCTTCAAACCTGTGGGAAACACTGTATAGACTATTTAAATTACTTTACAGGCATATAGAGGCGGTGAAAAGGGCAGGGTTCATTCTACTCACCAGGGCATTGCTGGAGCATGTATGAGGAAGAAATTTTAAATTTGTATACATTTATTTGTGGTTAAACTTATGTATAGTCCCTTTAAGCCTTCTATTTGCACTGCAGCTAACATTACTTTTACTGTCTCAAAATTCGAATCATTCTTTTCACAAAATGGTTCCTCTTTACTCCTTTAACATGCAGCAACAGTAAAACTATTGCCAGCAGCTTGCTTTCATTTCATGTGAGTTTCATTGTGCGTCAAACTGTGGCTTAGCACTTCAAACGCACAGAAGTCACATCTGAAATGTACAAATGGATGGAAAGCTGTAAGTACTCACCAAGGACAAGTCATGTCACACACACACACACACACACACCACACACACACACACACCACACACACACACACACACACAACGGAAAATTGTGCTTAATATTTGTGCCATAATGTTTCAGTTTGTCACTGAGGTTATTGTACTCGTTTCAAGGATCAAAAATATGATTGATAAAAATTGTTTACACTGCTGTTGGATGTGATTTACTTTGATATCCTGTTTTAAATTATGAATTACCTTAATACAATTTTACAATGTACAGAAAGAAATCACTTACCTAGGAATTCTGGCACCACTAACAGAAACCAAGTGTCGATGTCAACATCTGGAACTGGTTTATAATTGCTACAGACACCTACCAACTCAACAAGCCTGCTAGATTGTCTTTGTGTTATGGGTAGGGTTAAACGGTGCCTACTTGGTACCGACCGAAAAGCTCCGGTCGGGGGTGGTATCGAAAAACTAAAATTATTTCGGTGCCAACTTTTGGTTCTTTTTCTCTCCAGATGTAAATATATGACCCGCAGCGAGTCTAAAAAAAGCAACATGAACGTGTGCGCAGATAATGAGCCGCTTCAGCGCAAATGGAGCGAAGCAAAACTATAATGTACTAAACTTTTGTAATAGAGATGGCTCAGCCGCCAGGACTAAACCAGGACTTACACCGGTTTTAAAACCCAGAGCTAAACTAACCAGTTATAAACCAGGACTGAATAAGAAACTTGAGTTTATGGGCAAATTGAAAAGCAAAACAGAGCAGTGACAACAAGAAAGACGTCTTTACCTTTAGCGACAGACTCACGGAGGCTGAACGTACGTGCTGTTGTTTACAACAAGGAGCTGCAGCGAGGGGAATATCAAAGATTGTTTGTGAAAGGTGTGCGCTCGCTCACTGTATTAGACATTTTTGGTACAGTTTTTGTAGATTATTAGTGACAGAGTGAGCGCTCGCACTATGTAAAGATCTTTAACGGGAAAGTGCTTTCACTTCGTCAAAGTGCAGTGTGTTTAGAAAAGTTTATCCGAAAGAAAACTGTGTCATGATGTGAATCTGGTCTCTGCAGCTCAGCAGGTAATAATGTCCTTTATTTCTTTTTATCGCTGCTTAAGTGGAAATTGTTCTCAAACACGAAGTTTCAGGTGACGCTGCTGCGGCCTGTGGAGCTTCTGTTTTGCTGTTTTAGGACTTTTTCCTGAACGACACTTTTTTATACACGTTATTTTAATTGAATTAAAATGACAGGTACCGAAAAAAGTACCGTTAAGGCATCAGCACCGAAAAGCAGGTATCGTTAAAGTACTGGTATCGAAAAAAAACGAACGGTACCCATCCCTAGTGATGGGTTGCTTAGGGTTTTATATTTTTACATTTCATCTAATCTTTTGCCAAGCGTGCTGCAGCTCGTGCTGTCACAGAGGCAAAAACTCGGGTCTGGGAGGAGTTCGGAGAAGCCATGGAGGAGGACTATCGGTCGGCCTCGAAGAGATTCTGGCAAACCATCCGGCGCCTCAGGAGGGGAAGCAGTGCTTCACCAACACTGTTTACAGTGCGGGCGGGGAGCTGTTGACCTCGACTGGGGATGTGGTCGGGCGGTGGAAGGAGTACTTCGAGGATCTCCTCAATCCCACTGTCACGTCTTCCGATGAGGAGGCAGAGGCTGGGGACTCGGAGGGGGTTCGTCCATCACCCAGGCTGAAGTCACTGAGGTGGTTAGAAAGCTCCTCGGTGGCAAGGCCCCGGGGGTGGATGAGATTCGTCCCGAGTACCTTAAGTCTCTGGATGTTGTAGGGCTGTCTTGGTTGACACGTCTCTGCGGCGTCGCGTGGCGGTTGGGGACAGTGCCTCTGGATTGGCAGACCGGGGTGGTGGTCCCTCTCTTTAAGAAGGGGGATCGGAGGGTGTGCTCCAATTACAGGGGGATCACACTTCTCAGCCTCCCCGGTAAGGTCTACTCCAGGGTGCTGGAGAGGAGGATCCGGCCGATAGTCGAACCTCGGATTCAGGAGGAACAATGCGGTTTTCGTCCCGGTCGTGGCACACTGGACCAGCTCTATACCCTACATCGGGTGTTCGAGGGTTCGTGGGAGTTCGCCCAACCAGTCCACATGTGCTTTGTGGATTTGGAGAAAGCGTTCGACCGTGTCCCTCGTGGTGCCCTGTGGGGGTGCTCCGGGAGTATGGGGTGCGGGGCCCTCTGCTAAGGGCTGTCCGTTCCCTGTATGACCGCAGCAGGAGCTTGGTTCGCATTGCCGGCAGTAAGTCAGACTTGTTTCCGGTGCGTGTTGGTCTCCGCCAGGGCTGCCCTATGTCACCGGTTCTGTTCATTATCTTTATGGACAGAATTTCTAGGCGCAGCCAGGGGCCGGAGGGTGTCCGGTTTGGGAACCTCAGGATCTCATCTCTGCTGTTTGCAGATGATGTTGTTCTGTTGGCTTCATCAAATCAGGACCTCCAGCGCGCACTGGGGCGGTTTGCAGCCGAGTGTGAAGCGGCCGGGATGAGGATCAGCACCTCCAAATCTGAGGCCATGGTTCTCCACCGGAAAAAGGTGGCTTCCCCGCTTCAGGTCGGTGGGGAGTCCTTACCTCAAGTGGAGGAGTTCAAGTATCTCGGGGTCTTGTTCACGAGTGAGGGACGGATGGAGCGTGAGATCGATAGACGGATCGGTGCAGCGTCAGCAGTGATGCGGTCGCTGTATCGGACTGTTGTGGTGAAGAGAGAGCTGAGTCAGGGGGCAAAGCTCTCGATTTACCGATCGATCTACGTTCCCACCCTCACCTATGGTCATGAGATCTGGGTAATGACCGAAAGGACAAGATCGCGAATACAAGCGGCCGAAATGAGTTTCCTTCGCAGGGTGGCTGGGCGCACCCTCCGAGATCGGGTGAGGAGCTCAGTTACCCGGGAGGAGCTCGGGGTAGAGTCGCTACTCCTTCACGTCGAAAGGAGCCAGCTGAGGTGGCTAGGGCATCTGTTCCGGATGCCTCCTGGTCGCCTCCCTCGGGAGGTGTTCCAGGCATGTCCTATTGGGAGGAGGCCTCGTGGAAGGCCCAGGACACGCTGGTGGGACTATGTCTCCGAGCTGGCCTGGTGTCGCCTCGGGGTCCCCCAGAACAGCTGGAGGAGGTGTGCGTGGATCGGGAAGTCTGGGCATCTCTGCTGAGACTGCTGCCTCCGCGACCCGGCCCCGGATAAAGCGGAAGAAAATGGATGGATGGATGGATGGATCTAATCTTTTTTCAGGATTATTTCAGTAGAGGACCAGAGGGTCTTGTGCCATAGATTAGTCAATGATTTACCCCATCGAGGTGACTGTGCCTGGGCAAACACAGTGCCCGGATCTGCTGCTAAATTTAACCTCAGGCGAGAGAGACCTGGAAAAAGAAGACTAAATTAATAATTACACAATAAAATCCGCTTTTATTTGGGGTTTAGTTGCAAAATGGAAAGCAGTGATAAAAATTACACACACGTTTAATTATTCTCAACAGGTAAAGCAATGTCCTGATCCGATCTTGCGCGTCATCCTGTCGATACTGGTTCATAAATCTTGTCTTTTTAATGCACCACTCAGCATAGGTCTCAGAACTGTCTCACAACAACTAGTTAGGGCAGCAGGGTGGGGGCCTACTGCCCTTTACCAACTGGCCACATTACACCATGGCTTTTTAAGGCACCTCACTAAACAAGGCAAACAACAAAAATAGTAAAACAATCACAACTTATATTTTTACAGTGGAAATGGGAATGACTGCAAGGGGCCATATAATAATAATGAGTAGTGTTGATTATAAAACTATGACAAATGTTATACTTAAATAATAACTAAATCAATGGTCAATTAATAGAATGGTGACTGGTGTTTATAAGTAATGATTGGATATGGTTACTATGTGAATGGGAAAAAGTAAAATAAAAAAATAAAAAAATAAAATGAATGTTTATATTTACTTGTAAACTGTATACATTTCTATTTTCGTGCTAGGTCTTCTTACTTTGGAAGTCTTGTAAATCTCATGTGATTTTCTTCTTGTAAAACATGAATGCTTTTCTTTGTCGATGCTGCTATATGTGAGGTTGTTGCGGACAGTTGTAATTGTTGAGAGGACATGGTTGTGAGTCATGGATGGGCACGCCCGCAGGGCTGTCTGTGTGCCTATGTATGGAAATGAGGCTTGTCATTCACTGATTGATTGTACGTGAACAGGTACATGCACGCTTCTGTTGCGCATGTGCCTGGATAACTCTGGAATTTGTAATGTCGACTGTTATATTGTATGAAATCACGAGATGCTGCTTGTATCACTGTTGTTATTGCTGTTGTTGTTTGCCTGCAGCTGGACACATGCGTTGCGGTTGTGTTGTGTTCTCAGTGTTATGATGGGCCTTTTCTTTTGAAAGGACTTACAGTTATGTTTTGTATTTCTTGAATTAATCTGAAATGCATGTAAGTGATTGCTTTGAATGGGGGGTGGGCATTTCTAAGCTTTCTTGCTTAGGCCTACTCCTTTTGAGTTTTATTTTATTGCAATGCTGTAATCATGCAATGTATGTTTTATAAAGTGCTCAAATAAACAAACTAAACTAAGTAACTCATGCCCATAGAGGCCATAAGCACCACTGCAGGTGTCGTAGCATTTTGCGGGTTTTTTCCTCATTAATTGTCCGTGAGAGTAAATACTTCGCTGACAGAAGAGACAAAGGGAGAGAGGGATATTGTACATCCAATTACACAATGGAAATAATTTTTTTCACTCAAACTTTAAAATACTGTTTAAGTGGCGCTAGCCCGCAGTTAGCTTTGCCCGTTAGCTTGTTAGCTGCTTCTTTGTGATTCCATTAGTGTGTATTGCGCCTCTGACCCGGAGGCAAGGAAGTTGCAGGGGTGGTTTTCTGGACAGAGACACCGGGGGAGATGAAAGACCCCCCAATCATCCCATTAACATTTGTATTACCCCAGAGGGACTACGAAAAGGATTTATTATATAAACAAGTTACTTAGCACTGCTTTAAAGTATCAGATATTTTAGTATAATGTTTCAATTCTATTTGCTTCTAAAGTCCTTTCCAGTTCTAATATATTATGTCTAGGGACTCTAAAAGGAGAACATGGCCATTATTTTTTCTTTATTACTAATGCAAATTAAAACCATCCACTTTTTAACAAGCTGGGAAAGGTTGGTTTCTACTCTGCAATACTATGTACTACTACTACTGCTACTGCTACGGCTTCTGCTGCTGTAAGAACTAGTGATCAGTTACATAAGTCAGGAGATATATTAGTCAGTTGCGATATTTAAATGAAAATGAGTCACCATTTTTTCGCCCATTAAAGCAGTTTGAATAATTACATCTGATCTTTTGTGCTGATTATTGCTCTGTGAAGTCCCGCTGCATCCTGTTCCCCTTGTCAGTCATGTACCCATCTCTCAGTGTGCATAGTATACAGCATTCTATTTAAATAAACATAACTGGCATTCTGGGTATGCAGTGCAAATATGTTGGAACAGAGAAACTAATAATAATGTATTTTGAATAATTCACCTTAAGTAGAGTAGCGAACTTGAACTGCCTGTGGCGACTTCATTTGAGTTATGGAGCAGAGTCTAATAAACAAGCCTCCATTGTGTCTGAGCCACAACTATATCCAGCAATGTGCTAATCCAACAGGCTGTTTATATTTACAGATGAAAGGGTTGGTTATCATTACTGCTTTTGTTGTGTTTTGTTTTTGCCTGTGCCAAATTATTTGTCCTCTACTGACCCTCTCAAAACATAATGAGTATTTCATTGTGCGAAAAACTGGCATCTCGTGAAATAAACAGACTTTTGTATGTTTTCCATTGGACAATTGAAGTATATTATGATGATAAAGCACTGACTGTGCTTTAAGATAATCATTGCAAGGTGTTCTAGTATCACTTTTTTTTTATATACATAAAGCTATTATTGCTAGAAAGTCAGGAGGCCGGAATAACATGCAAGGCCCAGGAGAACAATCCTGTCTTCTTTTCTGTTATATGCCGCCCTAAAAAACTTGATAAAAATATTATAATCTGTTAGGGATGTAACGATTCATCGAAAATCGATTTTAATATGCGTAAAATGTGAATCGATGTAAAAAATAAAAGAATCAATGTTAAAGCCACCCTCAGCTACTCCATTTTGCCCGACCGGACTAGCTTTATTCACACATTGCATCGTTAGAAACAGCGAGCTAACGTTTTCTCAAGACAAACTCCACACCTCCCCCGCCTCACCCCCAACACACGCCACCCCATGTAAACACATACACGTGTAGGCATCGACGCAGCAGACGCAGCTAAAGTTAGCGGCTACGAGATTAGCGTTAGCGGCTAACCCAGAGTTTAGCATTATGACAGAAGTTTACCAAAGATCGTAAAGTGACAAACATCTGAACGACCTGCTCTGATGCAGCTGAAATCCTCATCAAATGTCCGTTTGTCAAATAATCCAATATCTACAGGGAGCTGTCATGTCTTTTTCCTCCTTATGATTACAAAGGCAGCACCAGAGGCAGTGAGGCGTCCGAGGGTTGTGAGGAAAACACTGCACTGGAAAATTAGTTCTAAAAGGCAGATGTTAAACAAAAGAAACATTGGTATGAATGAGTCATATTCATTTTCTTAAAAAAGGTTAAAAAATTGGAAAAAAATCGGAAATCGGAAATTGAATCGAATTGGGGCTTGAGTGAATCGTTACATCCCCATAATCTGTATCCAACTGTGGCAAACCCCAGCTAAACTGAACGAACGAAAAGATTCCCATAGGAGTTTCTTTGCAAACATATAGAATCAAAATAAGCACGCACTAGTTTTAGTCTCATATGAATCATACTGTATACCTGCACATGTCAGCAGTTCTTATGTGGTCGAGCTGAATTATTTCTGGATTAGAGGCCCACGCAGCAGGTTCTATACTTACGCCCCTTAAACTAACCCCCCCCCCCCCCCCCCCCAAAAAAAAAAAAAAAAATCCACTTTTTGTGAGCTCTATGGAACGCCAAACGACAACAATCATCAGGGGCTATAACCCGCTCCCGCTCCCACCCCACCGCTGGGCCGCCCACCAGCCCGCCCGCCCCGCCCGCACACTCCTAACCACCAGCCCTTTCTTGAGCATTTTCTTTTGACGAGTCTGGCCTTTCTTCTTTTGTGCCGCAGTGTTCAGCCCACTCACTGCACTTTCACTCAGAGGGGAAGGGGGGGGGGGGGTATTTCATGGCTCTATCTTGGTTTAAAGTTTAAGAATGTTAAACATGGCAGGGAAGAGAGATGTCGCTGGCTTCGTTTTGTGCAAAAGTACGAGGAATAGAGAGGCGCGCGTGTGTGTGTGTGAACGTCTCTGTTAGACGGGATGAGAGGTTTTTGTTTTTTTAAAGTGAGGATAAATCAAGCACTTGACATTTATTGTATTTTACGTAACGGCCAATATGCGTGTCTGAGTGGATTCCTTTCCCGTCAAAGCTTCCTTAATGCTATATTTCCACACCCCTGTTTAAACGATGTCTCTTTCTCAAATACACCGTGAGAAGTATTTCAGCACACACTTTTTTTTTTCAATATAGGGCACTTCTCAGTTTTGGGAAATTGGGTCGGATTGTTGAAAAAAGCTGATTGCTCCGTCAGTCCAATTGGCACATTTTCCGAAAAAGTCATCAGGGTTTTATTATACACTTTGGAATTCGCTTATTCCAGACACTACAACAATCTGGTTTGAATTTAACCCACCATGTGCATTTTCTCCAGTTTGGCTTTACCCAAATCTAAAAGCTTTTCGACCGGGGAGCTTACAGCCCATAGGCCAGTGTAACGCCTCATTTGAAAGATAAGGCCTACAAAACTCATCTATGCTTCTTCCTAGTTTTAGTCATTTTGTTGTTGCTTTTTTGCCACGTTTTCGTAATTTTGTTGCGTTTTGGCCGCATCTCCTTTTTCAGTGTATTGTAACTGTGATGAAGCTGCAAAAAAATGTGACCAAAACACGTAAAAACAAAACAAAAAACGTGATGAAAACGCAACAAAAACAGGGAAATAGCTTAGATCAGTTTTGTATTCCTTAGCTTTCAAATGAGGCGTTACACTGGCCTATAGACTGTAAACTCTTCAGTAATGAAGCTGGGAGAAAATGCGCTCAGTTAGGGCGGGTAGTAGAGGTTAATTCAGAAAACACATTATTCATTTAGATGACACTTCTTTTCTGCACTCCGTGAGCAAATGATGCATAGTAATTTTAATGGTGCAAAAGAAAAAAAAAACAATCGCAAAGCTGTTATTATTAGCAATATGCATCAAGCTACTGTAACAGTTACTCTGGATGGTGTTGTTAAAACTGGGATTAGTGGCGCCTTCTTTATCAATAAGCTCAAGTATTATTGTTCGCATTAAAGTGTTTGGACATTATAGCAGGTGACGTCAAGCATTCTGTATATCCCCTGGCCTCCCGAGATAACTTTGAGGAATACCGTATAATCACACCCAACTGTGCTAAATGATGGTACAACCGCGAGGCCAGCTCTCCATCCACTGATAAAAAGGCCCTTGTCCAAGCAAACTTGCCTACCCCTGCAATAATGCGATAGATCTGATCAGCAGTGGAATATTAGAATTGTGACTTGGCTGCTGACGGGTTGTTCCACAGCTCTCTGCTTTTTTGTTTTGTTTTCCTTCGATATCGTAAATATAGATGTCGACAAACATGAGGGATTCTGCAAAATCTTCAATACCGTGGGTAGTCATAGATCCAGGGCAATAACAGCTAAACATTTCATCTACCGCAACTAGTGAGTGTTGAAAACAGCAAGTTTGCCGACCGGAGTGTGGTCTGAGTTCCCCATCGCTAACACAGTATTTTCCACCCGTGTTCAAATTACGGTCACTTAAATCGAATTGGACATTTGACCACAATGCAAATCTCAAAGGCCTCAGAAGAGTGGCCATTATCCTGCTGTGGTTCCCAGGATTGATTTGGAGATTACTTTCTCATCCTGGGTCTTGTGTCAAAATGCGGCTCTGGATTTTAAATCAAAATGTGGCCCGAGACCACAATAGATTTATATGTCTTAAGATCCCTGTATACTGTAGGGATGGAAATCTTTTCTCTGTAGATGATTGATTCAACGTGCGTCCTTATCTTTACTTAACTTCCTAATCACTGAGTGTGTTTTGTTATTGCGTCATATTACGTTCATGTCTTTGCTTATCTTATTGTTTCTTCATCAGTGTCCAACGAAGTGCTTGGGTCATAATGTTGCACGCTGTAGAACTGAGAAGATGTTTATCCTTTTCATTAATGTTCTTTCACTTCCAGGTGGTTACTTCAATCTTGTGAAGTTAAAAAATGAGCGGTGAAGGATAGATCAGTGGGCCCATTCTTCAACAGACATGGAGGATTTAGGATCCACATGTTGCACACCTGGGAAAGAGCGAATGACTCATGATTTCATTGTCACTGCAATTACTAAACATGTAAAAGAAAAAAGGTATTTATTTCAAAATGTATTTCTCAAAATCGCCGCAGTTCTACTTCGCCACCTCTTGGCTTTTGTCTCCAACTGTGAGATGCTTGATGACAATATGATTGAACCGCTACCTCGACTGTGAACATGTAGCAACACCATTTGTATGATGATGGGATTGAGACTCTACGTTACTTTGATTATCCCTCTTTCAGACTCCTCAGTCCTTGTCCAGAGTCACATACTTTTCGTGCGCTGTTATATAATCACTGGCGCAACACATACAGCACTGCGCTTCCGGCGGCTGGCGATATCACCAACGACTCTTCCCCTCTTGATGCCTTAGACGGCCTTCATCTTTCACGGTTACAGAAGGCGACGATGACACTTAACGATGGCGCATAATCCTGACCGAATGCGGCGTGATTTCAAATGAGCCATTTTACTGATTCAGAGCACTGTGCCAGGGCCCATTGTAAAACGCACTAATCTCAGATAAATGCTCGAGCAGTGTCCTGGATCTGCCGCCTTTCATTTCAAGCTGCACCCAATGACCCTGGGCTGGGTTAAAGTGTACACAGACAATTCTGCACTGACAATAGCAATTTCACCTCTGTTTCAGACAAGCGACCTTTGTTGCATAATATGAGAAAATATGCAATGTGTGTTACTATGCTGAATGTTGCAACAGGGATACTTGTTCAATTGAGATAAAAAATGTTGATTTTACATCTTTTAGGTATGAAAAGGTAAAAAAAACACACATAAATAACAGATCTGTCATATACTTTTTAATGGTAGAAGGGAGATTCCTTTTGCTTTAAATTAATTACAGAATGCACACAGCCGGCCTGACGGACAAAAGCAGACAGTTAACTCCAAGGTACTTGTTTTTTTTGTTTATAATGAGATTACTTATGTTTGAACTTTTGGGACTTTTTTGACACTCTGCACTAATCTGTCTGAATATTCATTCAATAAACTGTTGCGTTTGCAGCTTGTGTTAGTAATAGTGGTAACAGTTGTGGTGATTTAGTCTACAGGTATAGTGGGAGGAAAAAGTATGTGAACCCTTTGGAATTTCTTTCAGTACATTTCTGCCTAAATTGGTCATAAAATGTGGTCTGACCTTTGTTAAAATCACAAGAATGAGTAAACGGTGTCTGCTTAAACCAAAACCCCCAAACAATTACATGTTGTCATATTTTTATTGGCTATAACATGTAAACATTCACAGGAGAAATTCCAAAGGGTTCACATACCTTTTCCTCTCACTGTTACACATATAACACACATACTGTGTGTGTGTGTGTGTGTGTGTATATATATACAGTATATGTATATATATATATGTATATATATATATATATATATATAATGTCTGAAGTTTTCTGTTTTCTGTTGCAAAGATTGGCCAATAACTTGAATAGTTGATAGTTGCTGGTTATGGCATTTTTGAGAAAACAACATTAAAAATAAATAAATCAATTGACTAGAACAGATGTGTTTAAACACAACACTATCATTCACACTTTTTTCCTTAGGTTGCAAAAAATGTGTCCTTTTTCTATTGGCCATAATTGTTTGTGTGGCCTCTGGTTTGGCTGGACCTTCATCTAACCCCGTCAGAGGAGTTCTAAAGGTGAAGGTTATTGTCCAGGGTGAGTCCAAATGTATTTAAATGTGTTCACCTTTTGTGTTGCCGTTGATGGACATACAGTATGTTTCAGACTGGGAGTGGATGACTTGAGTCGAGTCGAGTCGAAGGGAAGATGATTGTATGTGCGCTATTGTGTGAAGTGGGTGATTGAGTTCTATTGTGCAGTGGCAGAGCTGATTGTTGAGTATTTGTAGAATTTGTGATATTATAAGTACTTCCACAACAGGTTAAACCACAACTTGGTTTAACCTGTTCTTATCATATGCTGCAGTGTTATTGGGCTATTGCTTTTCAGAATCAGACATTTAGACTTCAATGCTTTTTTTTTTTAACTGTCATCTTTTTGTTTTTTACTTTACATTGATCATAATTTTTAACCTACTTGACAGTGAGTTGTGGTTACCGAGTGAAACACAATCCCTTTTGTATGCGACATTAGAATAATAGTCTATACTCCTCTGGTTTTGGACATTACATACATTTAGGTTAGGGGTCATCTTGCTAGTGAGCATTTTTGAAATTCAAGAGGCAACAGAAAGGGACAAAGTTTTTGATGAGTTTTTGTAGGATACGTACTTCGTAAAGTTGAAGATCCTGACCCTAAAGCCTCCACAGTCATGTTTATGCTGCTGCTTTGAGTGACTCTGAGCCAATGGCCGCTGGCTGCTCTGCTTTGTGACCGCAACACTGGAGGCCGCCATTGCTCCTCCATTGCTGTAGTACCTCCATTTGGCCGATAGGCCCCCATTGAAAAGCATTGGACTTTAGACACATTAAAAACAACTTTAATGCCTGGTTTCAATTTTTTCAACACTTAATATGGCTACATATTCCTCCTGAGATAACGCTGGATTAGTCAAAAAAATAGAAACCAGGCTGGTTTTCGAAATATTTTTTTTTTTAATCTCCTACTTAACGGAGGTCGGACTGTTGGCATTGGAGCTGCGCGAGCTACACGTCACGCAAGGGCCGAGTCTACAGTGAGATCCCGCCCTTTTGCCCTTATTAGGAACATGCTTCGTCAGAGCTGGGGAGGAGGAGCCTGTAAATCCGCCATGATTTCCCCCTCGAACGTGGTCATTATGGTAAACGGGGAGGAGTGAGGAGGAGCTGTCTATTCTTTTTAACGGTCTATGCTCTGAGCGTAGCATTAGCTGCGATCTCCGTGTGGTCCTGAAATCAGCTGTGCATGCAAATTACATCATCCACAGCGGTATAAAAGTTTACACTATACCGGTATTACTGACGTGACTTTGAGTGATTTGTTTGTTTAACAGTCCAGGGTGCTGTTATTATTCGCTAGATATAGAAACAAATGCATTGTTTGAGCTCTCTTACTCAGGAGTCTCCTATAGCCTATATCATGAAGGCTAATCCCTGACCCACTACTTCTAACATTTATCTCAGGAGCATTGAAGGAATTTCCCTATAAAACAATGCTTTGACACTCATTGTTTCTCGGTGTGTCATTATTATTACAAGCATTATCTGTCAACCGGAGTGTCGACACACGCCAACTCAAATGTTTTGTGTTTTCCGTCGATTTGTTTAGCTTTTCAGTGTTTTTGGAGCGTTGTTTGGATACTCCTTATTAGACGTATCCGTGTAAAAGGATTACAAGAAAGATTGTGTTTGGCCCGACTTTAAAGCCCTTCCCTCTTCCGTCTCTGAACAGTGTCACAAAGGCATAGGAAGACGCTTGTCTCTACTGTAAACCGGGCTGCGATCCAGAACCTCGCAAACTCGCATGCGTTGTTTGCGCTTCACTGCCTGAAAGATGTTTGAAGCAATCATTCATTCCCCTGCTTTCTGTCCACCTTGTTTGAGCTGAGGTCTGGCCAAAATCGCGGCCCTTTCTGTTATTACACTTCGCTGCTGCAGATCTGGGCTACCTCATTGTTATCTAACGCTCTTAGCACGAAGGACTTATTACTTTGCTGGTCCAGGTTATTTTTGAACAATCTAATAAAGTAATGGGCTATACATGTTTGGAAGTCTTTTTGGGATCCATTGACCAAGGATGACCAGTGACACGCCTATCAATCGCATTGTGTTGCTTTGTGCTTGCGTGTATTATTGTTGTTTCTCGACACAAAAGAGAAACATGTAAACTTGATTTTGCTTCTCATCCATTACTTCTCATTGGCTGCATCCACATTTTAGACTGGCTATAATAAACTCTGAATAATCCCTTTTTTATACTGTAAGGTTGTTTTAGCATAGTTCCGAGACGCTAAAATCTGTGCCAGTTTTGATACATGTGGGTTAGTAATTTCTAGGGTACCGATACCGATATGAAGGGGGTTGGCGTGGCCGATAGCCGATATATTGGCCGATATTTTAAGTAATTTAATTTGATGGATGTTTGTTTGTTTATCTTTCATCTTTGGGGTTTTCTGAGGCTGATTCCGGGGGATTTTGATTGGCCGATGCCGGTATGCACCAATGATATTTGTGGCTAATATTTTTTTTTAATGTCTGGTCTATAACCCTGTGCATGAAGCTGCTAAGCGTGTCAGTGTTCAACTGTGACAGAAGTGGGCGCTGTATATTTATGTTTAGTAGGTACTTCAGAGGCAACTTGTTTGAAAGACAAAAAACAGTAGAGTGAGACACAAAAGTCTACAACATAAAATATGTAAAATAGGTTAAAAAAACTGGTGACCGATTTTCACCGCGAATTGTCTGTGCTCCCCTGAGGCCTAGGAGGTTGTGGGCTCATTTTAACGCCCAGACTGAGCCCTTTCCCGTACAGAAAACGGGAAGTCTCTATCACCTTTGGTGCCGGAGCTATCAGCCGATAAAAGGCAGATATCAGCAATCGGCCGATATCGAAAGTACCCAAATATCGGTCCCATACTCGTGCTGGTGGACACTACACTCACACAGGGGAATTCTAGCTTGTCTTAATGGCAATAGATCTAAGTGTCAAGATCTGTTTGGGTTTAATTCCAAGGTCCAGGTAATTAAACCCTCTCTATCTGAATTTTGTGTGCCTTTTCCGTGCCTGTGTTTCCTCTGGCTGCTTCGGTATCGGTAGTCGGTAGTCGCTTCAAACAACTGCAATAAGGATTCCTCTAAGTCTTTACGTGGACTGCCAATTTTGATATGCTCTGTATGCTGCTGTAACATAGATCTACCGAGTAACACATGAGCGCACAAATACCGCCAAAGAAACGTGTCCAATGGTGCTTATAACACAGGTCCCTGTATCTGTTATGAGCCCTGTCCATCTCCTGTTCCAATAGCTCGCAGAGACTAAACGGTTGTCTATTCTCTCTCTGCTTACAAACTGTCTCCAGGCACAGTTTGATGCCTGTTGTTTTGCTTCCTGCCCGTCCCCTCCTCACCACTCCATCATCCTTTTATCTGCTAATCACCGCTGACAAGCTCTCTCCATTCTTCCTCAATGCTGCCGTTTTCTCCCCGCGCCGCCCTAATCCTCTTTCTGCTTTCCCGTTGTGTGCGTGATGGGGTTTGTTGTAGCTCATTTAGTCACTTATTTTCTCCTGTATTTCCTTTTAACAGTGTTTTGAAAAAGAAGGAAGAAAAAAAAAGAAAAAAAAATACATTAAAAGCCTGTTAGGCAAGCTTTTTGCCATGCTACATAATTGTGTGGGGCGTCGCTTTTGACATTTCCGTTTCAGTAGATTTATAAATGAATGGCTTCGACTACATTTCCTTTCAGGACTGCAGAATGTAAGCTGTTATGCACTTACCCAACATTGCCAGATGCCTCAGATGTTTGCTATAAGGAGTGTCAGGATTAGCTTCATGTGTTTGGTTGAAGGGAAAACCAAAACACTTAAAAGGTGCATTATGCAACTTTTTCTGCGAACAAAAAGGTTGACATTTGTGCATATTTGACCTTGTAGTGACCCAGCGGCTGCATGAGTGGTCAGCATGGCACCTTTACTTTTTTTCACAGTGGTCTCTAGGACGCTCTAGGATCAATTGTTTTGTAGGTTTTCTGATGAGAGGCTCCGTCAGCAGCGAAAACCTTCCAAACAATTGATCCTGGAGCGTCCTAGAGACCACTGTGATGGAAAGTAAAGGCGCCATGCGGACCACTCATACACTAGAAGGTAAAATCCACACAAATATCAACTTTCTTTTCCTACATAAAAGTTGCATAATGCACCTTTAAAGACGTTTTGGAGTAATTAAGAGAACGGCTGTAACAGAAAATCCACTGTGATTCTTGTGTGTGTGGGGGGGGGGGGTAATATTATCACTCGGTGTTGAAAACTGGTGTAAATATTGTTTTGTGAGCAGCATGCTGGATTGACTCCAGGAAGAATAGCTGTACTTACTACAGCTAATGGAGATCAAAATAAATACAAATACAAATACACTGTGATTCTTGAGTTTGTACGCACAAACATCAATAAAACGTACACTTTTCATTATTGACAAAAGTGTTTACGCGTGTAAAAGCCTGTTGTGACAGTCATTTCCATGTGTACTTGAAGCAATGCTAACCACTCTGCCACTCCTATACAGCAAATGAAAAGTAACATTTAACCGCCACCAATTATATACAATAGTCAATTTGTTTTTTACAAGACTGTAGGATGTAATTCATTTCATTCACCTGAAAAAAAACAGTACAGCGTATGTTTAACGGCTGTTTGAATTGATCACAGCGCCAGAAGCCAATCCAGCCGCCCAAGTCGCTGGCTCAGGGAATCGACAAGAGAAATATTGCCTTAGTCTGAATAAATGTCCGTGGGCAGAGTTGCCGGGTCTGAGCGTAAACACAGACTGCAGTTTTAAGCAAATGTTGGAACTGAGAGCAAATATACCGCGATTTGATCAAACAGATTATTCATAATTTACACAATGTCGGTCCAATTGAATCATTTTGGAAGACTTTTTACTACCATACTAAGGCACATGTTCAGTGTTATTGCTCATTGCAGTCCATTCATTTATTTTATACTAGTACTACCAAAACGACTTACGTTCAACCCACTTTGACACAGTGTTTTGCCCATAAGTGAGTCTTCTCTATGGGCCGCAGAGATGAAGGAGGTTTGCGGGTTTTAAAGTGCAAATGACCAGATCACCGACACTACGAATGGCTCGTGCCCTTAACACTTAAATCTTGCTTGACCCTGTGACCCGGTGATCGGTTGCTTGACTGTAATCCTGCTTAGAAACTCGCGTTGGCGTGTTTTTTTGCGCCTGCGTTTCCCCTGCCTCTCGCACCATCTGGACACGTTTTCACTGGTAGCGCTGCAGCGTTTTTTTCCCCCTCTGACTGTCAGGATCTGTCTGGGTTGTGTCAGGAGCCGCGCATATGGACCGCGTTAGGATCTTGTCTTTAAACTGCCACATGCTTTCGCTTTGATTTACTTAAGCGGTACTGTCATGGCAGAGAAGCGCTGTGAACTTTGGGCCTCAGGGCTCGCACTGACATGAGCTGGGACTAAACGCTGGTTTGGTTGTGTCAGTGACTTGTTATTTAATATGATTTCAAGTCTCCAGGGTTTTTTTTCTTTCTTTTTAGTACATATCAAAGTTCTGTGCCATTGTGCGTTTTTAAAGGTGCAAATTTTTAAGCGGAAAATTTAGGAAAGAAACAGGGGATGGACGGGTTCCTATGGCGTTGTTATGCACAGCAGTGTCCCCTCCTACAGACTGTACCAAACTGGTGTATGTTGTGTTTGATCATGTTTTCTGCAGCATGAGTTTGCCCCGCGCTCTTTAATACTAGCGTTGGAGCGAGACCCGTCAGTATACTCTCTCTCTCTTTCCTCGGGACATGGACAGGGGAAATAGTAAAGCCTACAGACGGTCTGAATGGCCCGCACTCACATGAACTGAGCCGTGGCCGATCATGTTTACTTGTGCAGCCAAGGAGCAGGTTTAATATGAAGGGCAAGATAAAAATAAGAAAGCAGTGAGGGGGGGTGAGATAGGGAGTAAGTGAATAATAACGTTTATAGGTGCTTTTAATGTGTCCCCCTGTTCTCCGCTTTGGCCCAAGGAATTTTATGCATAAAAATTGCCAAAATGTATGAGATTTTTTCTAAATAATGTATACATATTTGTTTTCTGAGCGGATTTTGGATTTGTTGTTTAGTTGTAGAGTGAACTATTTGTAAGTGCCTTGTATTTTGTGGTTCAAAGCCCAATGTTTAAATCAGGAGGTGGATTACTGAATCATTGTCCACGTTGCAAGTTATATTCTGTCTTTTAAGGCGCTGCCTTGTAAAATGAAGGTTAAACATTAATAAAAGATTAAAAATAATGCGTAAATGGTTGATATTTTGCTGCTTGTTTGTTATCCTGACCTTTCAGATCGCCTGGCTGCGGGGGAAGATTTAGATATTGTGGTCGCTCCATTGCTGTTGTGCTGAAAAGAAGTACTTTTACCTCTATTGGCCTTGTTTACCTCCCTAACCAGCCAGAGGATGGTGTGTTCTCAGAGAGTGAAGGCAGATTATCAATGGTGCTTACAGTGCATCGCTCTCTCCCCCATCTCTCTCTCTGTTTCTCTCTGAGGCGCAAACGGTTTTCCATGAATCAAATAAAAGATTATTTTGTTTACCCTGAGAAATGCACATAATATAGCATCAAAAAGTGACCAGACTAAAATACACTGAGCAGCATGTTTCTGATGAAAGTACGTCCGAGCTAAGTGCATAAGATGCAGTTGTCGACCGGGGCTCTCTCTGTTACTTTAGGCCTTAGGAAGGAAAGAGGATGTTCACTGCAGACCATGGTTAATCCAGGCTACACGGACAGATGGCCCTTTACTCTAGCATTCACTTTCTGTGGAAAATTCAACATGCACCAAATTCTCTCAGTACACAAACGTTTGGAGAGCATAACCGCTGTAAGACACGCAGACTTCATGCTGAATCCAAATGAGGTTGTGTGAAAGTAAATAGCTGTCTTCCAGTGTGAGCAGCTTTAACAGAGATGTGAAACAGTGGCTGAAGTCAAATCAAAGCTGCACACATGGTAATGCTGTATGAAATGTACAGTATATCCATGATGTGTATTGTTTACCTTTTTTATTTACTGTACATGTGTTGTGTTAAATGTGTCTTAAAGCCTCCTATATGGACAAGTTTCACTAAAAACACTAAAAACAATGCATCTGGTTTGTACAATGCTATTGTTACATTCATATCAAATACATACATGATTAAATATATGTCCTATGTAAATTACTGTCAATTGTGTATCTCTAGTTGCTTGGGAATTCTTAATTGTGCATACAATACACTTCGTTAAGGCTTTCGTACAAGACAGGGCATGTTTCCAAAGCCATGATGTTCTGCTCAAAGTGGTCCAACGGCATGTTTCATTCACGGTTTCACATTATTGGTTTATTAGATGAAAGTCTGTGCCCATGTGCTGCGCTTTTTGATAATGAATGTCATTCTTTCGACTAACTTTAGAGATATTTTTTCTGCTCAAACTTGGCTGTAAATACTGCTAAAGTGGCGCTAGCCCACAGTTAGCGTTGCCCTTTAACCTGTTGGCTTCTTCTGATCGTGATAAACCAACTAACAACGTTTTGCAAAATGTTTATCAAGGACTTACCTGTCCGCCATGTCATAAACCTCAGAAATGTGAGCCAAAAAGTGATTTTGTAAACAACTGAGAGCAGTGAGGGAGATGTTTTCCATTAATGTGTGTTGGGGCTGCCGGGTCAGAGGCAAGGGACGTTGCAAGTGGGGGGGAGATGAAAGACTAGGATTTATTATGGTAAAAAGTTACTTAGTTCTGCTTTAAATCTTGTCTTTCCCTGAGCCAGTCGACAGTCTCTGTGACCTGTATGCAGTGAATGACATCAACCGGTTTTATCCCAACTGTTCTGCCTCGTTTGCCCTTATCAGATGTTGTTATGTGTCGGCAGAGATTGTGTGTTGAGAAATCTCAGGATCAAATCGGAGTCAGTGAAACTCGATGATGAATTTACTTTCTTGTTCGCAGTAAAGCGCTGTTTACCTGCGCGTCGTGGTGTTAATAATTGACCTCGGGTTTGTACCGATGCGTGGGTGTCTCCGTGAATCAAATGGAAATGAATGGAAACTTACTTCCGCACCAAAGCAGCAGTATAACTCATTGCGTTGCACAGTGATAGCTTGTTGGTTCTTGCCGGTGTTTCAAAGTGTCGTATCGTATTGCGTTATATTGTAATCACCCACAGCAGCTACGACAGCCTTGTAGGGATATCAGAATTGTTTAGTATTTTCCCCAATAAAGGCCTCGTTTTACTGCATCTGAATGTTCTTTTTCTTTATATTCCTGGCGCTGCAAAGAAAATCTTTAGGCTCCGAGCTTTGAATTTGGTCTGTTCACAAGCGGGATTACGTTTGCAGTCCTATGTAGCCATATAAAAGTGAAACCTAAATAATGACGGGGTTGAATTTGGCCTCAGTTTGGCTTTCATCAGTATTTCCGTCTCCCTCTCTCTCTTTCGCCCCCGGGCTCCATGCGCTGTGCACTCCACTTGATTTGATTATGCATTCAGACCCTTCTATGAGGAAATAACTCATTTTACCATGACACAGACTATAAAAGGAATATGCCATTGACCATGACGGTATGGCGTGAAGTGACAGATTAGGGCTTATGACTGTTTCTCATCTAATTGTTTTTTCTCATTTTTTTTGTATTCCTTGTTATTGATTGTGCCGTGTAACTTTGCTGTTTCTAATGTGTGGTAATGGTCGATGCAGTCTGGAATGGGCGAATCACGTCTAAGGCTGTAATAGAGCAGTGGAACACAGCCGATGCTTGAGAGTCATTAGCTCCCACACAATGTATATTCTTCAAATGTTACATATAGCTAGACTCAAACCGGTGCAAGAGAGGGGGAGGAGGGCAGTCGCCGGCCTGTCTCAAACCTGAGCAAGATGTAGTTCTAGATTAAAAAGGTGGACACTTGCAAAAGCGCTAATCTGTTTCCTCTTATGGTTCAATTGATTTTATTTGTTTACATTAAGATCAAATATAATATAGTCTGTCTGTTTGACAGACTGTTAGAGCAGGTAAAGTAGAGAGGTCGAAATCTTTAAAGGACATACAGGAGAGCTTGTAGTGAGCCTATGAGCTATGGAAGCCTCTGACCGATCTGAAAACCTTTTAGACCGGCTGTTAATGGTACTCTCACTGCTGTGCCATTAGGCGGGTTTTTCTTGTAATGCTAAAAACAACATGCTGGATGCCTGAATTATGCAGTGTGCATGGAAACCTAAAAAAAAACAGGCACTGTGCTCCTAATGCCGCCATGCGGAGGCTCTGTCTCTAGCACTTTATAGCAACATTAATTTATTATGTTTAATGTGATTACTCCTGCGGTCTTAAGCGGCAGTGGGTGTATGTAAATGGCTCTAAGTTAATATACACATCAGTAGCCCTGCTTAGCTATAAACTGGCTGACTACATTAAAGTACAAGGCAAGGCAAGGCAAGGCAAGTTTATTTGTAGAGCACAATTCATACACAAGGCAATTCAAAGTGCTTCACAGTTGCAGAAAATTACAAGAAAACAGATAAAATCAAGAAAACAGATAAAATCTGACAAATTGAAACCTTCGAGGAGGACTTTAGCCAAAGCACTGATCCTAACTAGTAACATAAAAACTATATATATAACTACAATATAGAGGAAGCTGAGGCACTCTGAATTAGCGTGGATTTATTTTGACGCGTTTCGACTCACAAGATCTTCATCAGAATTAGTGAGGCAACACAAGTGTGCGACACTTATATGCTAACGTAACAGGAATCACATGACAAAGATTAAATGTGCACAGTATTTACGCAATTTACAATATTTACATGGAGTAACATCTATTACAATTGCAATACCACTTTGTTGTCTATAGGCTTGAATGCCAATACTGTTGCTTCTATATAGGCCGCACTAAACGGAAGCTCAAGGTACGACTCGCAGAACATAAATATGCCATAAGAACTCAGAACATGCTCTATCCAATGGCTAAACATTATAAACAGGCTGGCCACAGTAGCCCTAACTCTCTGAAAGCCATGGTTTTGGAAGCCATCCCACAACACCCATGTGTGGTGACTGTCTCAAACAACTTCTCTGCAGGGAGACCTTTTGGATAAACCAACTAAAGCTATGACACATCCAGGCCTTAATGAGGAAATAGACTTTTCTCCCTTCCTTTAACTTCCTCCTCGGTCATGTGTTTTTTGATTAAACACGGTCTCTCTGAGTTATTAAGGTACCATGCAATTCTTGATTATTTCCAATATGGCATTTGATAACGTTCCGCACTGTATTTCTAAACTGTTTGTTAAGCCGGTTTAATGTCCAGTCTGGTCCGTTTTTCTTTGTATTTGTACTTCTGCTCCTGTCTAGATGTTACTCCTTGTATATATTGTAAATTGTGTAAATACTGTGCATATTTAATCTTTGTCATATGATTCCTGTGACATTAGCATATAAGTGTCGCACACTTGTGTTGCCTCACTAATTCTGATGAAGACCTTGTGAGTTGAAACATATCAAAAATAAATCCACGCAAATTCAGAGTGCCTCAGCTTCCTCTATATTGCCTCACTTATTGTATGCCCTCCAAGCCTGAAGAGCACCTGATTTTTGTAAGTCTCTTTTCACAAGAAGATTTCTACTTTAGCCCACATTGTTGATCCAGTGCAGCACTCTCTACTCTTCTATAAAAACTATATACTTTAGAGACCTGGGGCCAGATCTTGTGCCTGGCGCACGAGGTGTGCAATCCTCTAGCGAACTGAGATCTCCCGAGTGGCAGATATGCGCTTTTCGCCTCCGCCACTTGTGAGAGGGCGTCACAAGAGGAGGTGACTGCTCTGATGGGAGAACCGCTGACATTCATTTCCTCATTTACATCACGCTGTCTTGTGTTCTGCCTTAAGCCTTAGGCTCTCACAGGTCAAACTAAAAACTTTATTAACCCCATCGTGAGCTAAACAATGTTCATGTCGAGAGAGAGAGAGAAAGAGCTACAGCCGTCCACTGTGGCGTGGACCGGCCTGCGCTTGACGTAAACGTGAAACAAAACAAATGCACATGTTCACCCCCACTCCCCCACAACCCTCTCCCTCCCCCTTCCCGGCCGCGGAGTCTATCTGGTTGGAGGAAAAAGGTGTCTCCACCCCAGTACTTCCCATTTAAATGTGCACTCCTACTCAGCGTAAAATGTTACGCTGTAGTCTGCACTTTGAGTCACAAGATCGGGCCCCTGGACTCCAAATAGAGGACCTTCTAGTTTTTTCTATTTTCATTCAGCCACAAATCTTTCATATTGTTAGAACCTATGTGTCTACAACAACATAATTTACTATGGTATTTGATTTGTTTGAAATTAAAATAACATGGGGGACCATACAAGTATTCAGTCATATTAAAAATGTAATAAAAAATACAATACAAAATAAATGGTCATAACCTTAAGAATGATTTTGTTTGTAACGTTTATCATGCACGACTCGCCTAAACGTTTGCACACTCTCCGTTGCATATACTGTAATGCATATTGCTTGGGCTAAGAAGATTTATATAATGAAACGTATGGAGTTGGACTATTCAGCCAAAAAAAGCTGCAATAATCAGCCCCTATAGCTCCCCGTCTGTGGATATTTCTTTTGCATTCTTTCCTTCCCTCTCGGCTCACTGGACTGCTGCTTGCACGCACATGTTGACCTCCTTTCCACAGTCTGCTGGTGTCAGGCTGCAGCGACGACAGACAAATCCACTGCAAACTCTACGGGTTTCAGCTCCTTTGTGAAGTGGAGACTCGGACTGTAATAATAAACCAACAATGGAGGGCCTCAAGTACTTAAGCTGGCATACAGTGTAAGGCATAGGGGACAATGCTGAGTCTTTGAAAACAGAGCAGAGGATACCGGTGTGGCCACGGGCGGGTAATGCATGCCATGCCAATAATAGGATGGGGCGGCAGTGTCAGTGGAACTTTACACATTGCAAACAGGGGTGTCTGCTTTAAAGGTGAGATAAGCCAGAATAGTGTCAAACTCCAGGCATGATTTATATTAAAGGGGGGTATTATGTAAAATCGACTTTTTCAAGCTTTATATCATGTTATTATGTCATTCCCTCATTAAACACATGCCTGGAGTGTTGCCTTGGCTCATTCACATATTTTTGAGTAATCAGTAAAAACTTAGACGGCAGCCATTTTAGGTGTAGCTATGCCTCAGTCCTCCTAGGAACGCCCCCACCTCCTGGAGACGCCTCTGGACCTTTTGTCACCAGCCAAGCCACCAACCACTGCTCCTCAGCTCAGCAGAGCCCCTCCCCGCACAGTGTTGTTGTTTAGATGCCACAGCAGTGTGCTGAAGGGGGCGTGTCGGAAAGCTTCTTAAAGAGACAGAGGCCTATTTCAAGACGTTCAGTACAGCCATTTTGAGAGAGCAATTTTATTCAAGGCAGTTATTTTAATTTACTGCATATACAGACCAACAGAAGGTTACGTCATCATTGTAGTATGCTATAGACTGGTGCTATGTGATTGAAAAAAACATAATACCCCCTCTTTAAGTAAGTAATTAAGCATCTTCATCTTCTGTCTTAGTCTTTTTTTTTCCAGATTCATTTGTTTTTCCATTTCCCTCAATACCTTAATAGGGCTGCACACTATATTATCAAATTATCGGTATCACAATATTTGGTGGCGACTGATATTCACTGCAAGAAGCCACAACATGTATCGCATATTCACTGACAAAGCTGTCACTATTTAGACAAAATGTGTGGGTTTGTAAAAAATAAAAAATGGTGGTCTTTTCTCTTGGTAGTTTGTGGGGGTCAAAGCATTAAGGTGCTGAGTGACAGATACAGGAACAGCGGGGAGGGGAGATGTTTGCCGTGAGCTGTTTGATTTAGGCCTCACGGTGTGTCAGCAGCAAATCAGATCAGAGGCACCAGAGAAGCTCTCTCCCCTGGTCCACGCAACACAAACAAACACACACACTCTCACACACACACACACACACTTGCATGAGCCGGATACTCGTGTCTTAGTGGGGATCTCGACTTGCTTTCGTATATAGTCCAGTTGCTAACCTGTACCAGTCCCGGGCCACTCTGCTCTCTGGGCCTCCCTGAGCTCCCGTCAAGGTAACCGCAGTGAGCCTCTTGATCCTTGGGGCTGTTTGAAAAGATCACAGTTTCCACAGTTTATCAAAGGAGCAGGAACTGACCCCCACTGTGTTTGTGTCGTAAACTCTGCTTCAACTCTGTCTTTGGGTACTGTGCATGTAAAATTTTGTAAAGTTGAGCGATTTTGTTTAGTGCGTCTTGAACAGCCTTATGTGTTATTTATCCTAAACTAAGTGTTCGGGATAAAGTTAAAAGCAAATCTTAGCTTTATCCGCAGTAATCCGGCACTTGGTGCTCCGGCCCAGTTTTCCCAAAGCTGCACATTCCTGTTCAGTTTCATTCAGTCGGCGCACCATGTGACTTGACCTAAACCACATATTTACAGTGGAACCGTCACCGTCTGGGCCTATAGACTCGAGCATGGAGGACTCTTTATAAGTGAAGAAAATTCACTTTGATCTCCATTCGAACCATTGTCCCTCGGGGAACTTAGCCTGTCTGCATGTTCGATTCCCGGGCCAGGTGGAGTCTTTCCAAGTGAGGTTTGCATGCTCACCCCGTGTCTGCGCACGTAGGCTTCCTGTGGGGACTCTTGTTCTCCTTATACCGCTAGAAACCGGCGCAACAGGCTAAAACTCTCTTATCCAGATCCTCGCTCCTCGCCTCCTCTCACCTGGAAATTGTCTGCTGCTCCGGACAGGTCGCCCCGAGGCACTGGGTCAAATGCAGAGGACACATTTCACTACCCTAAAATCTGACCTTAAACTAAAATGATTGAAGAAAATGTATGTCTTCTTATGTCTTAATGTGGTATACTTTGTGGTAGGGCTGGGATCGAATCGAATCGTAAATAGAGTTTTTTTTATAAAAAATCGCCCAGCTCTACTTTGTGGACTGAGGCAAGACATGATGAATCCATAATAAATGTTGCGGGGCAAAAAAGAGCTGAGCACTATGGTTAAACAGTGCGTCTAAATATAGCGGCCTGCTTCCCCTGTGATGTAACAATGTGACTGTGTGTATCAGTGCCTTTGTAATCCACTATATCCCCTGGATATCAACATGACTCCAATGAAAGAAAACATTTTAATCTCTGCTTTTCCCACAAATCATCTCCTAATAGAAGATTGGTAATAGAAGATTGGTGAAGTAACGGCTTCGGGTAGAATTGCAGGGATGAAGATGTCTATATAAAGAAGTTAGATTTTCTACTCTGAGATGCACCTATGTATATCATAGTAATGCTGCAAAAAAGAGCTATCCGAGTAATTCATAAAGTTGGGTTTTTGGACCGCACAAACTCATTATTTTTTTAAATCAAAGATCATGAAGTTTTGTAACATTGTTGAGTTCCAAACAGTACAGATGTTATACAAAGCAAGGTACAAACTGTTACCGGGCCAAATACAAAGAAGGTTCCAAGAACGTACTGGTCGTTCTGAAGTATGTGATGAATTGAACTTTAGGATTCAGAAACATAGCACAACTTTGAAAAGTTTTAGTCTGACAGTTAATGGGGCACAATTGTGGAATAATTTGGAGATGGATATGAAACAATGTCCAAAGACTTTTGCAAAGTATAGAGAAGGAGAAATTAGTTGCCACTAGGGGGCGCAATAGGGTCAAATTGCTTTTTATTCATTAAGGAAGAGTGTTGTTGCTCTCAACGGTTGTCATTCTATTGCTCAAAATTACAAATAGAGAATTAGGGTAGGCGAGCTATGGATCTGTTGAGAGGGACCCTCCAACGGGCTCGTAAACCTCGTCTTTTAACGCACCACACAGCATAGGAACATCATCTACAAAATCAGCTAGTTAGGGCAGCTAGGTAGGGGTTTGTTGATGAGGAGCTACTGTCCTCTACAAGTGGCCCGCTCTACACCTGGCCTTTTTAACGCACTACACTGTGTAGGGCTTACATAATAAATGTACATAATAATATTCACGGAGTATAATATGTATATTAATGTGTTCTTTTAACATAAAACTAGTGACTTTTGGTAATGCTAACAATGTTAGGCATGGTAACCATCTGAAAGAAATGTAATGATCGCCTTTTGTTACTTGCTTGTACTAGACTTCATACATGAAACAAGACCGTTGTTGTAATTGTACGAACACTTCAAAAAGTGTTTTGTAAGTTATAGTTCTTTGTAAATTGTTTGTAAGTATGTAGCATTATCTATAGCTGCTTCGTAATTAGTTGTTACGTAATCGGTATTTCTCCCTTTGGGCAATGTATACAGTGCATAAGTTTCATATAAAGCCATAATGTAAGTACCAACTTGTAAATGGTCATTCGGCCATGGTCAGATGCTGCGGGTGTGTAGGGTCTATTTTGTTTTGCTGTTGTTTCCTTGTTGCTATTTTGTTCCTTTGTTGTTCCACTATGTTCTTGTGAAATGATGATTTCAATTGTATTGTTTTTGGGGGTGGGCGCTTATAAGCTCTTGCTTAGGCCTACTCATTTTGTGCAGTGTGTTTGCTGCTCAAATAAACAAATAAACTATATGTTTTTTTTTATTGTACCATTTCAAGAAGGCCGTTGTTGTGGCACTGAAAAAGAAGAGCAAGTAGAAGTAGTAATATTGGGGATGGTTGTACATTTTCTGGAATTGTAACAGGACTTTTACTATAGTAACATTATATGGGGGACGACGGTGGCGCAGATGGTAGAGTGGGTCGTCTCATGATTGGAAGGTCGGGGGTTCGAATCCTGCCTCCTGAAGGTGGACGTTGTCATTGTGTGGGCAAGACACTTCACCCTCCTTGCTTCCAGTGTCTGCGTACACTGGTGTATGAATGAGAGTGTGAATGGGTGAGTGGATCCTTGAAGCGCTGTGAGTGCCTAATGAAGGTGGAAAAGCGCTATATAAGTTGAGACCATTATCATTCAAATACATACATTTGAACTGGGCCCTTTGAGTAGTGAACGTGATTATTTTTTGAAGACACGTGGTTACTTTTCTTTTACTGCGGTGGCTAATGATCGCTCCCGGCTGTTTGTCTGTTCAATAAGCCGCAGAAGACAGATGAGAAATAAATCTGCTGGAATGAGCTTGGAATGGTCAGTGAGGCGAAGCTTTGGGCCAAATCACGGCAGAGACTCCAGCATCATTCTGCCACTGAGTGATGTAACACACTGTGATGACAGGAATTGGTCCTTTTTATTTAATGTCCAAGTAATCGCCCTAATCTAGCGCACATACAGTATTAATAATAATATACAGTATATTGCACTCTGACCACAGTTTTCCATGTTATTTTGTAAACAGAACACAGAACTATAGTTAGATTTTGTGTGAATATCAAAGTGGGTTTACTTATCCATCTTATCCAGCCATCGTTTTTGCTTCGCATGAGCTGCTCTGTGCTCATCACAGTTTGATAGTGTCATTTACTTGTGTGGCCAGAGTGCAGTAGATACAATCTGTATCAGGCCGGTATGAGTAGATCTGACGCTTGAGCTGTCGTCAAAAAGCCGAAATACTTAAGTTGCGTTTAAGAGGAAAGTCACAATGTCGTCAGTTGTGTGCAGTGCTGTACTTTGGGAGAGTTGTCATAACTCATTAGAGCACCAGTTACGGAGAGAATGTTACTGTTTGTGTAATCCATATATAATGATGAACACATTTGTTGTAGAAATAGCTTCATGGCAAAAACCAGATATCTTGATAAGTTACTTGAATTAGGAGTATTTGACCGTAATTTGAGTATTTTCTGTCTTACCAAGTTTAAAAAATAAATAAATAATGAGGATTGACATATATTATCTAATGCTTAGTGCAATGGGATTATTGCACTTATTCCACTCAAATACTGTACTTAAAGAGGGGTATTATGCTTTTTTCAATCACATAGCACCAGTCTATAGCATACTACAATGATGACGTAACCTTCTGTTGGTCTGTATATGCAGTAAATTAAAATAACTGCCTTGAATAAAATTGCTCTCTCAAAATGGCTGTACTGAACGTCTTGAAATAGGCCTCTGTCTCTTTAAGAAGCTTTCCGACACTACTGTGCGGGGAGGGGGCTCTGCTGAGCTGAGGAGCAGTGGTTGGTGGCTTGGCTGGTGACGAAAGGTCCAGAGGCGTCTCCAGGAGGTGGGGGCGTTCCTAGGAGGACTGAGGCATAGCTACACCTAAAATGGCTGCCGTCTAAGTTTTTACTGATTACTCAAAAATATGTGAATGAGCCAAGGCAACACTCCAGGCATGTGTTTAATGAGGGAATGACATAATAACATGATATAAAGCTTGAAAAAGTCGATTTTACATAATACCCCCCCCTTTAAAGCCACACCGCATACAATTTTACCCAATAAATAACATTTAAATACAAGCATTTATTTTATGGCAGATATTTTCATTATTGAAAAATACAAACATGTGCTTTTGCTCAGAGCGGCTCACCTCTCCTAAGACAGACCAGTAACTTTACCAGGCGTGGGTACGTCTCCAGTTCGTCTCCATGGAGATGTTCACTAAAGTCAGCAGAATTTGAGATTGAAATAGATTAGGTCTCATCCAAATCCATTCTTTGATTACCCACTGCAAAAATAGCATTTTCTGTGTCGAGCTTGTCATTAGGAGCATATTTTGTATTGATGGCAACAGTATAGTCCAAAATGTTACGCAATGTGCCTTTAAAGCAAGGGCATTTTACAATTTGACTTGTTTCTAGATTACTTTACCTGTTCTTCACCTCTTAACCCCCACCTGAACCGAGCACATTTTCTCCAGTCCGACTTTACCCAAATCAGGTGAATAAGAATAACACAACAAAAAAAGTGATGGAAAAGAGACAAAAATGTGACAGAAAAAACCTTAAAAGAGCAAGAAAAGTGACCCAAAAAAAGCAATGAAAAAGAACGTGGCAACAACACACGGAAAAGGTTCCATTTACATCAGGTTTGTCAGTCTTTGCTCGCAAATGAGGCGTTACCCTGGCCATAGGCTGTAAGCTAAACAGGAGAAATGCACTCGGTTAAGATGGGGGTTAGGAGTAGGGCTGGGCGATATGACGATATTAGACCGTCTTACGATATCCAGAGCAGAGGATCTGTCATTTTTGTGGGATCGTTTTATCACAGTGTTATGCACTTCAGCACAGTTGACTCTTTTCAACGTCAGTGAAGGAATCCCAAGCCACAAACTTTCTGCTACGCGATGTCGCAATGCGAGCGTTTAGCAGCGAAATGCTCCTCTCCAGGGCGCATACACGACCAGGCTCCTCAATCTAGAGCTTTAAAATATTAAACCCAGCGGTCATATCAGTGTCTTTCCCCCCCGTAACGCCGCTGCTCTGCGTAGTCTGCAGCATGTGTTTATTTATTTACCTTCGTCCTTACAGTTCTGTCAGGCGCCGCATCCTTCTCATTTGTTTAATTTAAATCCTGGACCGTGTTCACAAATGCGCTGTTTATCCATGTCTTTGAAAATATAAAATATAAAAGTTCCCCAAAAACAGTCTGATTTCTGTATTGTCAAGTCGCCTAACAGTGACAAACTGCTTCCTGTTTGGGTTTTACACCATAAAAGTCACGGCATGTTATCGCTTTAGTGAGCCTCTTATTGTGAAAGGGTGCGGCAGCGACAGAGTGTTAACAGCAGCTCGATGTCATGAGAGAGACCTCTCAGAAAAAATGCCAAACAAGCAACAAGCTTTTACAAAACTTACTCTTTTACTTATTTCTACTTAATTTTATATCTGGAGTTTTATTGTGTTTTTCATTTATAAAGTGAGTTTGCTTTAGGTTCAAGTCTATTATTGCTGTGTTGATTATCACAAAGTTGAATTCATTAGTATAGTATTTTTCTTCTTCAATGTGTAATTTAAGTTATTTTTGTCATTATAAAAAATTATGATCAAATTGAAATGGTAAGTTTATAATTCAAAAATCGTGATATTCTGTTTTTGCCATATCACCCACACCTAGTTAGGAGGTTAATGGTTAATGGAGAAAGTCTTAACTCTACTGACTGGATACCGAATGCCCACCGGAGCTGTACCAGCCGCAGAGTCCGAGCTGAATAAATAATAAACCTGTTGGGCATCACATGACTGGATCACACGATGTTTGTGAACAAGGCTGGCATTATGATCAACCCCCTCCCAAACAGCTACCATGGCATGCTGACACTTATAGCAGGCTATACAGTAACATAAAGGTGAAGTGCATACGTAATCCGTACACTGTAAACCCGAACAGTTCATTGAACTCAAACTTTTGTGGAAACTTTATTACGACAAAAATTTGAGTTAATGAATTAAATTTTTTACGTTATATCCAATCTATATCTACAAGTTCAGTGCACTCATCCAACGTAGCTTTTTTGAGTTTAGTAGACTTATCCATATTACTTTTTTGACAATTTGAACTTAACATTTTAAAGTTCAACACACTCATACATTAAGTTTTTCCTGACTATTTCAACCTAAAATTTAAAGGTTTAGCAGACTCAATATAATACCTTTTGCACCCATTTCCACCTAATTTTTTTAAGTTTAGCAGACTCATTATATTAACTTTTGCATGTCTATTTCCACCTATAATTTTTAAGTTTAGCAGACTCCACTTAGACAAAAATACTACCAATAATTAAATACAAAAAACATGTATTCAAAGCCATAGAATACATACAATAACATTTATTAAAAATGTACTGCCTTACATTACATAACATTTCTACCATAACAATGCAATTTAAGCATACGGCATTAGCTATCAACGCTCTGTATAATATTTGTATCAGGAGAAAAGTGCATGAAATAACCTTAATAAACTTGTTAAAAGGCACACTGCGAAACATTTTGGATCACTGTCGTCAGCAATACAAACATGCTCTTAATGACCAACTCGACACTGTTAATGCTTCAAATATGTAGTCGGTAATCAAAGAATGGATTTGGATGAGAACCTAATCTATTCAAAACTCATATTTGGCTGCTTTTGTGAACATTACCATGGAGATAAGCTGGAGACATCCCTGCTCCCATTAACGGGTTTTTTTTGTTGTTGAGATTTTTCAACAATATCAATATCTGTAATGAGATAAATGCATATATTCTATTTATTGGATGAAATGCTACGCAGTGTGGCTTTAAGTGAACCCCTCAAACAAAAATCTGTAATAACTCAAACCCTTAAAACTTTAGAACTGTTGTGAATGTTTTTCAGTTGGCATAATTTTAATCGAAACAGAAACAAGGTATGATAACCAAGTGGAAAGTGCTCATTTATCAAGGAGAGCAGACATTGTTTCAGAGCTGTGGTCATCTAGGCTGACCACAATCTTTAAGATGAAGTTAAACAGGGTAACGACTTTCTTTAGGTACTCAATAGAAGTTATGCATATCCATTTCTATTGAAATATAACTGGAACCTCAAATTGAGGAACAATTCAAAGTATAACAAAGAATAACATTGCAGACATAGCCATGCATAATCTCTATATTAATCACAAAGCAACAACAAAATCACTTCAGACATAGTTGGACATTCACTCACACTCATTGCAATGCTCCCTTCAGCAACTACCTATAAAGCTGAGGTTTCCTCTCGTCTGCCCTGTCTCACCAGCTAAGAGCAACATCTACTCTGGAGCGACATGAACCCAAGAACAAGAACGCCGCACAGTGCACGTGCGCAAACTGCGCATGTTTGTAGTGTGTCTTGCTGTAAATAGAAAACAAAATGCCTCAGTCCCGTTCAAACGCTCTGTGGTGGTCGTCTCTGACGTGTGAATTGGATTCTCAGTCCAGTCACCTTTTTAATTTTAAAGTTTAAAGTCCCGGAGAAGTTCATACATTTCCAGCTAGTTGATAAAACAGTGCGTAGCACGTATGGCAAAATCAGAACGAGGGAGACACATTTTGTGAGTTCAATAACAACAATAAAGCTCTCCTTCCATTTTGCAGCTTATTCAGTGACAAGCCAGTAACACTAGGCCAATCAAACCTCTCCTGGTGCGGCGACAGATGCCAGTTTGACGAATGCAATCGGCCAAAACTAGCTTCACCGACCTCCACAAACCGCTGTCTGTAGCCGATGGTGCTGTCCACACCAAACACACGTGTCCTGATGTCGGCCAGAACCTGCTTGACCACTCCAGACTGGATATTATAGCGTTGAAAAGGTCTTTAGATGTTCCCAGGTATGAAGAAATCAGGAGAAGCAATGAGAAGGGCAACGGGACGATCAGCCACATTTGTTTCACCATTTTGCTGCAAAATACAAATTGTGTAATTAATACTGGGGCAAGAAATTAGGCAATAAGTGAAGAAAATAAGGGACTAAATAAGGCAAGCAGATGAGAAAAGGACAGCAAAAAACATATACAATGCAAAGACCTGACTGTTCTGTCATTATCTTAGGTTAAAATACACTACACATGTATCTCCAGATTTAGCTCCCAATTGAGTTTGGACCCCCCAGATTATTTTCATCTTCTGGCATTCCTTATGCATGTTAAGACTGTGTGTCTCTGCTCTTTATGTACATTTTAAATGGTAAAAAAAAGGGCAATATTTATAGAGTGCTTTTATTCCTACATTTGGCCTAAGCCCTTTACATGTGTGAAGTTCTTGCACAATGTGCAAGATTAAAACCACTGACCTTCAAGACGACCTGCTCAAACATCTGTGGCACTGTCACCATTGTTAATTGTAAAATGGTCATGCAATTTAAAAATGACAAGGGCTACCATTATTTAGGTAATACAGTTCAAAGCCCACTGTAGAACACTAAATTATAATATAAATCATTTGATTAATGTGTGCATTGAACAATATAAAAAAACTGCTCAATTCAGGTCACTCACACTATCACCACTCCATGTGTGCAGTGCGGCCAGTTTAGAAGCTTTATAAACATCCACTATGACTTTGCAAAGGCTGTGTGTTGTGTTTTAGGCAGTGCTTAATTTAAATAAAATAACTAGTATATTATATTTGGCCAAATTACCCAGCTCTTAATCGTGAGCCTTTATACCTCCACAAACATGCTCTGAATGCATGTGATTATTGTGCCAGTTAAACAGTTCATATTTCAGTGAATTTTCAGGGAAAATTCATTTTGTCGATGTATGAAGCCCCACCAAAATATTTACAAAGCACAAATATACTTACATTTCAGCATTCAAAGTAATCTGTATCGTCCTCCTTCAGGTAGATGCAAACTCTGCAAAGGCTTCCTTCTGTCATCTTCCTAATGACAAAAAGTAAATATGAATCATAAAGAAAACAACAGATCTGTAAGCTTTCCATGGTGTGCAATGTACATACTGTATACTTTTCTTAAACCTACAAAACTTCAAAATCTACTAGGCATAGTCTACCTAAGGAGGAGGAAAGAAGTGAAGATGGACCAGGAACCAAAAAGATAAGCGGATAAACGGGGAACTATATTGTGAGGCTATCCGCTTAGAAAATCGACATGTTTAATTTTGTGTAACTAGACCTGGATCGTGTAATGTTTCATGTAACTGTATTAAATATGGAAAACATTTAACAGCTTGGTAGCTTCTAATTTTACCCCAGTTTGGCGCTATACTTATGCTGGGAGAGGCTAAATGATAACATTTGCGTGACTGAGCACACACACACACACACAAAGACCAAACAGGTACACATCAACTAGTCTAAACTAAGGTAAGAACATATCTCAGTATGTAAAAACGGTGGCCATCCTTTAAGTAACGAGCGATGTATTTTGATAGTTTGAAGTGCCAAAGTAAGCTGGTAATAGTTACCTTTCAAATAGTACCTCATTACTTCAGGTCATCTCCTCTCTCAGGTTCAGGATTTCCCTGTCCCAGTGTGGCCAAGCAGGTCCAAGGGCACTTTTGCCTGGCAACAGAGAGAAGCCGACTGTATCTACAAATACATGAACATGTATTACAAGTATGATACATAACCAAACAGAAAGGACAAGAACATTTGTTACCTGTGATCGATCTGCACGGCCATTGCATTAGGAGATCCTCTACCTCTATTCTCTTGCAGTCTTGAGTTCATATGAATGTGGATTCACTGGCCAGGTTTTACTTTTTTCATGCTAATGTTGACAACCACCACAGCACAGCCAGATATGGATATCGTGGTACATTAGTTTAAAATATTGTGCTCGTGCTTTTTGAAGTTAAACCAAGCACTTCCTTGATCTGCAAGACATGGGGAAATTAGTATGCAATATAAAAGAACAGCACTAACTCATTTCATGTCATTTGTTGTTCTCACCTAAATCACACAAAGGCAATATGATGGCATAATATTTCAATATGATAGAAATAATTATTGATGCATTGTTAATTTACAGCATATTTTCTATGTCCTCAAAGTGCTCTTTTTTTTTTTTTAACTGTAAATTAAACTAAATTAACGACTAAACAAAAACGTCTAAACTGGACTAAACCAGGACTAAACAGAAGAATTGGTTTTGGCTCATTGCAGACAAGAATTTTGTATTTTTAGAAGAATTGGCTGCCCCCAGAATAACCTGATTGTCATTGTACCAATGAGCTCGTCCTGCAGACCGCTTCTCTCATCTCCTCCTTCCTAGTCTCTGTCATTCACTGCACCATTTAGGCACTTTCATACAACTATTATTACATTACACTTAGTCATGAGAAGAAGAGATATCGCAACGACCCAGTTCTGACAGACCGACTCCCCGTTTCGGCGCATGTTTCAACACACCGTCACCCGCAGCCGCCACGGCTCAAACCTGAAGCCGAGTCGGTACCTCCGCTAAACCTGCCGCTGGGCGCGGAGTGTACGAAACTCACAGCAACTGTATTCGTGCTCCGCGGTTCTTTACAATGAAGAGAAACGCGGGCACGAATCTAGCTAGCCGTTCCGTTCCCTTCGCTGCTCCACGCCTGGGCCAGGGACCTTACAGCGGTTCATTACCGATGGGTTAAACAACCTCACAGCACAGCTTTAACGTTACATAATGTTAAATGAATTTACTTACCAAATTAGACCACGAGATGAGAAGGGCTGCTGCTTGGAGACCAGTGACGATGACGGTGTCTCCTTCCGTGGAGATAAGTTAGCCTTAAACTTGCTATGCTAGTTCTAAAGCACAGACCCTCCGAACACGGCTTCCTTTGACTCTAATTTAACCTTACCGTTATTATAGTCTGGAGAAAAACATCGCGTGGCCAATTATAAGCAAAGAAACGTTTAAATGTTTTAAATTTCTGTTCTGGACGAGAGCGGGTCCTCTCCGCATCGGGCCGCCATCTTGTTTTTTCAAACTCAGTGCGTCAAAAGCAGACAATGTTTGGTGACGTCATGACGTTGAATGGACAAAAACGCAAATGTTTTGAAATGAAGTTTCTAACATTATCTTATTCAACTTAATCTCAATCAATCACATTTTGTACTCAAAGATTAATATTCAGTCACGAATTGTCTGTTTATGAGTCAGGTGCCTAAAACAATTATGAGTTTGTATGGCTGTTCGGGTTTACAGTGTAGAGTTGGCTTGATCTCAACTACACTCCCTGTGTTTAGCGCCACTCCATTGGCTGAGAGACCGTACACAGGAGGCAGAGTTATTTAGAAATATATTACGTAACGTTGCCTGGTAAAGGGGCAGGACAGGCAAACGATGAAGAATTGAAAAGAGAGAGAGAGAGAGAGTGGAAGTGCGTGTCAGGAAATGCAGTAAGGGAGCTGTACAGTAAAAGAGGAAGCACAGTAGTTATTCATAAGATCAGGGTGTAACACGGCTCAAATCGCTGAAGGGCATGACTTGTACTGTATTACTTTATTTATTGCTAATAGTAAGAAATATGCTCTTAAGTGAGAGCAAACACAACCTCAAATCTTACAGCTGCTGGAGATTTTGGAAATAAATCTAACTAAGTGTTATTCTGATTGCAATTGCGATTTGAATTGCATTTTATGTAAATAACCAAAACATAAACAATGACTTTCACAGTGCACATTTTAACTCACTTCAGTTGCATTAACGTTGAAGGAAACACTGACTTATGAACTGCTGCTGAACTGATCCAAAAATACCTTTCATACCATTTTTTAGGGTTGGTTTTTCTGTTTTTGTTTCTCATCAGAATCAAAATAGCTTTTATTGCCATTGTTTAAGAACAGGTTCACAACGATGCGGATGTGCAACATAAAACATATAACGCAGATTTAGATAAAAATAAGCTATAAACTTTAAATTATAAGGCTTTAGGCGGCATGCATAACAAATATTAAATAAATAAGATACAAAATAAAAGTAAAATATAATAATAATAATACATCGAACTTGTATAGCGCTTTTTTGGACACTCAAAGACGCTTTACATGGGGGGAAAAAAAAAAAAAAAAAATGGTAAGACGACAACAATTGACATAGAACAGTGGGATTATATTTACAGATGTGTAGGTGTATAAAGTAAGTGATAAAGTGATATAAAGTGATAAGTGATAGCAGCGGATCTAAGTGTGGACACACCACACAGTGCAAGTGCAGATTACATCTATGAGTCTGTAACTAAGCTACAGAGACTTGTTTTTGTTCATGAGTTCATGAGTAGCCTCCTGCCCGAGGGGAGAGGGGTGAATAGTCCGTGTCCGGGGTGAGAGTGGTCAGCTGTGATCCGACCACACGCCTCCGGGTCCTGGAGGTGAACAGGTCCTTGAGAGATGGGAGCTCACAGCCAATCACCTTCTCAGCAGCAGCACAATGCGCTGCAGCCGATGCTTGTCCCGTTCTGTAGCGCCGGGGTACCAGATGGTGATGGAGGAGATGAGGATGGACTCGATGATGACCTTGTAGAACTGCACCAGCATCCTTGTTGACAGCTTAAGTTTCCTCAGCTGCCGTAGGAAGAACATCCTCTGCTGGGCTTTCTTGATGAGGGAGTGCATTATATAACCTGTTTTTACAGTTTGCTAATTGCAACTATTAAAATGGCAATCTTGAGATTACAATTTATTGCACAGCCTTACTCGAGATTCCTCTGATTTAAATAAAAAAATGATATGCAGTTACTAAGCTGTGGCTAAGAGTGAAGATTGGCAGCCACATGTCAGTGAAAGGTGCATAGCGGCCATTTTACTTACTCTGTGAACTCAAACGCACTCTTTTTCTCCTTGGACAGGACATTGATATGCTGCTCTTCTGTTTGGACAAATAAATGCTGATACTTTTACTTTGGGTCCATGTTACTTGATGCGTAGGTTGACTGTTTTATTGTGGTGGCTGCATGACCCCAGGACAGCATTAACAGGTCGAGTGCTGCCAGTGATTCGTGTTCACAACATCTTGAGTTGCTCCCCTCTTTGGCAGCTTTAAGTTGATGAGCAGTGAGACAGCCAAGAAGATGATCTCTCACAACATGGGATCAAGGCTGGCCGCCTGGCGCTATTAATACTGCACAACTGCCAGTCGGCACGCCATCTGCATAGGGACATAGACCTGTCCGAGACCAAAGGCGAGAGCTTCTTTGAAGTCATGAAAGTTTGCAATATAAATTATTGGAGCTATGCTGGTTTGTTGTTTATATCGTGTTTGTGTGGGGTTGTCTAAACAAAAGTTAGTCAATTGCTTTGATTCTGTTTCTGGCCTTTTTTCTTTTTATTAATTTTTTTTCTTTTGAAAAGATAAAACAAACAAACAAAACAAACAAACAAACAAAAAGGGAGGTGGGTAGAGGGTATGTGGGGGGGGGGGGGGGGGGGGGTTTGATAACCGTTTTCCGCAATTCTGTTAAACTTTTAAGACCAGTGCTGGAATCAACAGAAGTCTGTGAGGTAATACTGTTTAATGATATTATATGCAGGTGAAACAGCAACATGTTTTAGGTTAAGTTATTATTCGTATTGGGGTCATGACTCTGTAACAATCTATGGAGTCAAAGCTGTCCTGTGACAAAGAAACTTGAAGCGGTATTGAACAGCATAGAAATAAAGACGCTGCGGTGGATCTTAGGTTTGACAAGATTAGGACATGTCACCATTGAAGAAGTCCTAAAGTGCTGCACTGGTTTGGACATATGATGAGAAGTGCTGATGAAGACAGCCATAAGATTAGACCCCTCTGGACAACGGCCCAGAGGCCGGCCCCAAAAGCACTGGGTGGATGCCAAGGAAGATATGGGAGTCACCAGAGTCACAACAGAGGACGCCTTCGATCGGCCAAAATGGAGAGCAGCTTGCAAGACAGTGGACCCTAGCTGGAAAAATGCTAGGGAGAAGTATTTGACTTGTCATTTGCCTCAGAGTAAGAAGGTTCTGTGTTTGATCCCACATCAGGTGGGGCCTTAAAACAATACATGATAGTTTAATCCTCCAGTCAGGTGACAGTGAAGGCTAGCTCGATACCTGGAGACGGGAAACATCGCAGCCAGGCTCGAAGGCCCAGTGAACAAGGCATTGGCTGTGTTGCATCAGAATTCTGTCACAGTGTTTAATTGGAGTTTGGATTGGGGCGGCTAACGCAAAAAAGTTGTAAAGATTCCTGTTTTTCCACATGCAAATAAAAACATGAATATATCAGGTTCTTGACCTTAACTTTCATGCCCTCTCCATGCAGACAGTCAAATTCCCATCTGTCATTGCGTGTTCCAGTCAGGGCCGTACGTATAAATGCTGGTCGTATTTGGGATCCCTCCTCTCTTCAAGATTGCGTGTATCATATAGAGAAGCTGGACAACTTGGCTCAAAGCTATGGAAGAATGCCTGGTTTGGCCTTTTTCCCAGATGACCCAGTTTACATAAGCCTGCGTCGTCTTTTAAGTAACCGTGCATCTCAAGAATATGTAGGTCCTTTTGATATACTGTATGATTAATGTTTCCTCTGATCATTTGTCCGATGAAAGCTATGGCCATGTTTAGACTAAGACATTTGCAACTTCAGCATTTTAAGAAGGAAGAGAGCCAGGTTTTTTTGGTTGCTCTGGCGTTTTGCCGGACAGTAGCAGCGACATACACATTCACTATTCATATTCATATGTATATTCATTCACAATTTCAAATGACAAAATATGTGTTGTCGCTCCTCCTTCCATCTATTTTAACATTTCTAGTGTATCGATGGTGTGTGATGACGGATGAATGCGACCAGTCTGAAGATGCACTGCAGAAAATCGAATACGGTTCCGGTTTAGGAGCACATATAGTCGGAGTGGCCTTGGTGATATTTGAAATTGAATTCGGAGCTGATAGTTTTCAACTATCAGTATCAGGTATCCAAATATCTGATAACAAAGCGATACCTGTTTTCCCTATCAACATTTTTTAATTTGTTTTTTAATATTAGCAACAGATAAATAAGGATTTTACTAATATGGTTCCTGACAAACGTTTCTACTTTTCGAACAACAAATCTCGTTGTTTTTGTTTTTTCAAGAAGACGTTCATGAGTATATATTACGAGATTGCTGCTTCTAAAGTGCTTTTGTTTAGAAACAAGGGCCGATATTTGTGGGATTTTACAATAACGCCGATAAAAGCCAATATCTCCTGGACCGAAAGAGATAGAGACTTCCCGTTGTTTGTATTGGAAACAGCGAAGTCAGGGTCTAAGGGGAACTGAGAAATGTTGTGATGAAAATTTGTTAAACACAAGTTTTACCAACAAAATGAGTGAATATGGACATGCTGAATGTCATTTTGAAGGACAGAACAATCGCTAAGTTTGTTTTAACCTCCACAATTGTTTTTTGATCGCCGTGCAAAATGCTACGGCTTGGAACAGTATGCTAATGCTAACGGTGGCATGCTAATGCTAACGGACACTAATCAAAGCTGGGACAGAAACTTTGATTGAATCACAAAGTAATACAATAAAATCAGCCACAGCTGGAGTAGCCACGTGTTTATGTTTTTACAGGATTATAGACCAGACATTTAGAAAAATCGACCAAAACTTTGATCAGAATATCGGCTGTGCATAAAAATCCAAAATAATCGGCGTCGGCCTTAGAAAAATCACATCGGTCGACCTCTTCTTTAATTCTATATGCATGATTATTGTAAAAAAAAAAAAAGAATATGCCTGACATTCTAAACTGGACACAAGCTACATAATATATAGAGCATGCTGTAGAGCCATTATCAAGCTCAGCAAGAGATCGCTCTTACATAAGGCTCCTATACATTCCAGCCGTGTGTTGCCAAAACAAACAGGAGAAGAAAAGGGATTTAAACCATTACTGTCAGTGATTCATTTCTCAACCACTGACGACGCGGCGCTGTCTGCCTGTCTCACCCTTATCCCGACAATCCCTTTTGAACTCTTGACACACTTCCCCCGTTTGGACAAATTGATGTTACTGCTCATGACGTGGTTGTCCGACTCAGTACAGGTTACTTACTGTGAAACTAATTACACGGAGGATTAAGGCGACTTTGACTTGCATTTGTGTTCGTATGGCCGTGTAGAGCTGCGCACTGATGTCCCGAGAGGTTTAAACAAGGCTTTACCACAAGCGTTGCAACACGAGTGGAAGCTTGCGCATGGATTTAGAGCTTAGTAACAGCATTGAAGATCGCAATCCAGTGGCAATCTTTGGTATTTGTTGTATCCTTACTTACACTTTCCTGGTTTATAGGAAGGATTTGGATTATTAAGCAAATTAGCTGATGACATGATGAGGATTTATGGGAGCTATATAAATGTCCATGGCCATTTGATCGTATATCTGGCTACTGATCTTGCTGGAAATGGTTTTCATATGTGCTCGGCTGCACTTCAGTTTTGGCAGTACAAAATCCCCCAAAAGTGATCCTCTCTCCAAGCAACAAAACAGTAATCTATCCAAGGTGGTTCTGCGCTTCACCGCACAGTCATCAAATCTTGCCGGGAGATATTAAAACAATATTTACATGAAACAACAAGCCGATTTCGCGACTGAGAAAGACTCACTCTTGTACCTAGAGAGCCGACGTGAACGAGCTGATTGTGAGTTTAAAATATTATTCTGAAAAGAAATCTTCTGAGTGGCAGAAATAGGGCTCAAGCCAGGTTTGAAATAGCAGGTAAGCAGAGTGAATCATCCTCCTCCTAACCCTATTCTCTGCGTCCTCTCCACTCACCTCATCTGGCTGAATGTCCTCTTTCACTGCATGCATCCACCTCCCAAAGGATCTCCACAAAGAAGAAAGACAGTGTCTAATTTTTCTGCGCGTAATAGCTTCCATGTTCAGGGGTATTAGCACTTGAGAGAAGACTGAATTATGATCTGCTGTGCTGAACAAGAATTGCTTTGCTTGCTTATCTGCAAAAGTCTAAATAACAATAACCTGCATGGTTTATATGGTGGAGACAAGATACACTTTGTTCTCTGGAGAGGACACTACCTCCTCAAATGCACCCATGATTATTTGTTCAGTCCTAAACGAGTACTTGATTCAATTACTGATTGTTATTTTAGTAAGACAGACGGTTTGTTTACCTGCTTTACTGGTTTCGATCAATTCCTGTGATGTACTAAATGAATGTACTGGAAGCACAAACAGTAATAGTTTAATCTAAGAAGACAGTATGAACCTTTTACAAAGACTTGATTCAATGCCTAAATAGTTTCTGTCAACAGCAGTGGCTCTGGTGGTAATGTGGTATTCCACTATTACCACCAGGGCCGATACAACTCAATGGAAAGTTATGGAAAGTAATCTCTAAACAGAAAATCTCCAAATGTTTCCCCTGATCATTTTTTAGAAGTGATTGACTCACAAACCTGCCACATTAAAGCAGTACTAAGTAACTTGTTTACCTTAATAAATTTTAACAATACTACCACCGGGTAGGAGTCACCAATACACACTCATGGAATCACGAAGAAGAAGCTAACAGGCTAACGGGCAAAGCTAACTGCGGGCTAGCTCACTTTAACAGTATTTACAGCCAAGTTTCAGTGAAAAATATTATCTTCATTGTGTCACTGGATGTACAATATCTTTCTCTCCCTTTGTCTTTTCATGCGGATCGTTCCTGCCCATATTACTATTGATACCACAACAGGATTCTTAGCTGCACCAACTCCATTTTAAGTTGTAGGCTAATTAGAATATGTGATGTCTACTCTTTTCTACTCTAACTTATTATTCCTTGTATTTTTATTGTATCCATCTTCTAACTGTCAGCATCTGACTGTACGTTAAAAGCTGCGGTGACTACTTTCTACAATGACAATCACCATGTCAGATTGATAAAGTCTATTATTTTTTTATCTTAAGGTACAGGACCATAGAATATGAATTGGGGGAAGAGGGGGTAGACCCGGTGGAGACATTAAGCAAATATTTGCAGGTCCTGTGCACACCCTGCAGTTATCTCTTTATATAGTTTGACCAGTCATTAGTTCACCTAGATACCTACCTATTCTCATGTTGCTTTTAAAATGTTCTTAACCAAATTACATGTCTATGAGTTTGCATGTTTTTTGTTCACTCTGTTTTAAGAGAGAGAGATACATTGTTATCCACAAGTTATTTACAAATATATTTTTCACATTATGTAGTGATGTACTATATGTATATGTAGCCATACATTTTCATAATGATATTAAGTCATCACAGGTCCATTGTAACTTGAAGAACATGTGAATGTACAGCATTAATCGACTTATTATGCTGCAAAGGCAATAATAAAAAAGGGGTTTTCATAATATGAACCATGCCAGTTAATGTTTCTGTTTTAACTAATTCTAATGTGTTCTTCTCTGGTTGCTGCGCAGCTCCACGTCCCGGACAGGAGATGGGGCAGCACTTCGGGGCAGAGCCAGTCCAAACCGAGCGGCACGACCCACAAGATCTGCTTGGTGTGCTCCGACGAGGCTTCGGGGTGTCACTACGGAGTGGTCACCTGCGGGAGCTGCAAAGTGTTCTTCAAGAGAGCTGTGGAAGGTAGATACAGGGATTCACTACAAATGCTGCACAGAAACCAAGCGCTGACAACGAGAAACTGCAAAATCTCGATTATTGTGTATGCTGTGAGGACATCATAATGGTAATCGCAAGCATATTACTGCAAAGTTCGACTAAAACATTTCAACATAGTGCATTCTTAAATTTAAGGCAAGACACGGCAGGTGAAAAATGTTCTCCCTCAACACCTTTAATGTCAGACTATAAAAAGATAAAACTTACCCTTTAGCCGAAGATTACCAGTAAGCACTACAACATCATGGCCAAATTCCCACGCTTATTCATTCTCAATTATTGACATGTATCTATCTACATGTACTGCGCAAGATATAACAGGAGAAATGTTTGTGCACACGCAGACGTTACCAAACCTTTTAAGTTGACACCTTTTAAATAAATAAATGAAATGTCTATATGAACAGTCACATCAGTGAGTTTTTTTTTTGCGGTAAAGATATTACGTCACATAATTTGATACAGTATATTGTGCAGCTCTTGTTCTGTCAACTAGACTGATCGGTGCAAGATCAAGATAAGTAAAGCAATAGTATTCATGACTCAACTGGGCCAAATTTGGAGCGATTTCCGAATCAATTTTGTTCTTTCTCTTGTTTATTATTATTTTATAAATCAAAGCCTCACAACAAATGTGTGACGAAAGACAAACAGTACATTCACTGTGATACGTAAAGAAACAGAATTGAAGTTGCTAATATTGTAAAAGCATTTCACATAGTGCGTATGTTGTTTTGTTTTGTTGTTGTTTTTTGTCTGGGGAAGGGATTGCTGTACATTTATTTACCCAAACCGATGCTTCTCTTTGTCATAAACAGTAAACTGCAATTTGCCCGCGTCTAAACACTCACGCAAAGCTGAAAGAGTGATAAATGTTTGCGCATGGCCTCTCTCTCTTGCTAAATTGCGGCCACATTTATGGTTGGGTTTTAACAACCTTTGCATATTCATGTCCCTGTTTCTGGTACATGTGGTCTAGTAGAAATGGTTAGCCTCTAATACGTGTACGTTTTGTTCCAGAGAGCCTTGTGTATTTGCATTTTATGAGATTCGATTTTCAAACTTACGTAACAGGGAAACATCTGCTGCGTTGTCCTTTGTAGCAAAATCAAATTAGCCTGTCAGAAATAAAAATCAACTGTGATAGGAGCCCAGATTTCTTAATATTTTACTCTGAACTGGTCTTAGTTACACTAAAAGCAGAGGCGGGCTGTAATTCATTATCCTTTCCATTTACTTGATAAACAGTTTTTTTTTTTTTGCAACATACATTTGACTTGTACTGTACTGTTGCTGAAAACACAAGAAGAATTGAAGAAAAATACTTGTGGACATTGCGTTAATTAACACACATATCAATAGCGAGATTAATTGTAGTATTTGCTTACTTTTACTTTACTTATATTTAATGCGTGCTCTTCCTGAATACAGTAATCTAATACTTTCCAATCCCTGTTACGAGAACCCAGGCTTGTTCAAACATTGTGACGTGCTTTTCAAATCTGCACATTCATCCCTTATTGGTTTATAGTGACGTTGTGAGACAGTAAATTGCTGCCGATGACTCATTCGAGGAGTGTAATTCGTATGTGTTAGGGGAATCGATTGCCTCAGCAAATCTCATATGTTGAGGAATAGAGAACGAGAGATATTTGCAAATATATCTTTTGTGATTTTACAGACTGATATTGTCATTTGGTTTGCTATTTGCATATATTTTAAATCAAGATTTAGTTCACTGTGCGCATTTATAAACATGGGGCAATAACATTTGAGAAAAGACTGAAACACAAAGAATCAGATGCATTTCAGAACATGTTTGTAGAGCCTGGATGTTTGTTTGCAGGGGACATTTTGTACCTAAAGTAGGGGTTTAAAACAATTCGGCCGGCGACACGGGCATTTTCTGTTTTTTGGGGGGGTTTTATTTCGCTTTTCTTTGGGCTGGTCAGAAGATGTACAAAATCTGTTCTTCTGTAACATGCATGCATAAAATTACCACGCGAATATCTTGGGACTCCCGGTGTAAAATTAAAATTGCAATTACTTTAAATAATTGCAAGTGTAAATTTATTTATGTTTTCTTATATGCTTTGATTTAACTGAAATATTCAGTTTTCAATCAAAAATGCCTAATTTGCTATGTAATATGAACTTCAAATCCTCTTGTGACGCTTACTTTGGGAAAAGCTGGCCTGAAATAACAGCTTTTGCTATTTGCCAATGCCATTTATTCAAACTGCAATTTGAAATCGATTGCACTTTATGCTGCAGTTATACAGGCTCTTCAGAGTATGTTTGTAGAGGTCTGGGTTGGCAGGTTTTTATAAATACGTATACAGAATAATGAGTGCTCTCCATTCAAACTGCAATTCTCCAACCATAGTGTACAGCAAACACAATGAATGTGTAGCAAAGCAAAGCTCTGAGAGCTGCCTGTCTCATTCGCCATCACACTCCCGGTTTAATTAAGCACAGCAAATGAGGTTTATTGTCTTTGATGAGTGTTAAAAAAGAATCGCTTTTGTTACCAAGTCATGAAAATGATTTCATAGACAGGTTGCATGGGTTGATGTAAGATGTATTTATAGACACATGGGAAGCTGTAGTAGTAGTCATAATAGTCGTAGGCATAGTAGAAGTAGTTGTTGAGGCAGTAGGAGGAGGAGACAGAAATGCACATGAGGTTGCTTTTCCTGAAATACAGGATTTTAATTTTTAACCGTTTTTAATGAAACATTACCAGCTTTCAAAAAATTTATGAAAAATAATGCAGTAAAGAATATTTATTTACTTATGTAGTTATTTGTGTATTCAGAAAGGCCTGGACTTTGGTTCTGTTCAAATCCACTAAGAACATTCTGTTGATTTTGTTTTCTTCCCTCTATAACCTGGTCGTGTCTGTGGTGAAGGATGGAGAGCACGCCAAAACACTGATGGTAAATAAATGCACCTTTAATAATAATGAAAATAAGTATTTACAGTATCTGTTTCATTATTTGTGATTCACGCATCTCTCTCCTGCCCTGATACAAGACCAATCTGCTCTATTGCATGCAAATACTGTGGTATAGCCTATGGCAGTTCAACTCCACGTAAATCAGATGATTAATGTAGTGCATGTGTTATCGCCTCTGACTGATGAAAGCTGTGATAATTATGTTCTAATTGTCACTAAGTGGCAACATTTTCCTTTACCGTCTGCCCCTATAGCGATTAACCCCATGTTATCGCACATGCGTGGGAACGCTTTGTCCAAACCATCGGCAGAAAAATTATCAAGCATGAAGATTTGTACGGTGACCCAGCTCCGTATCTATTCAAAATAGTCTATTTAACATTTACTGAACAATCACCTCCTAATTCCTCATATCGTTACATACTATAAAAGACTTTGACCAGTCTGGTACCTCCCAGTGTTTAGTATGTTGGTCTATGATGATGAGTGAATGGTCAATGTCCAATGATCTGTGCGAAAAACAAAACACACACAAGCCACTTGCAACAGACTTGAGCTATGTAATTTTCCCTAAAGGTGTGACTGTTATGAGTGAATACAGCTTCTACATGTGGGACTGCACCTGCATGCCACGTATAGCACTTTCCTAATGTTTATAACATTATACTTGGCCAGAAATGTTTCTTATTGTGTTCATTTAACCCTTGTGTGCCCCCTTCTGCAGAGTTACACTCTATGACCCCAATTTGTTTCTCTGATATTTCAGTCATAATATAAAATATAATTTTTCAATAAATTTGTGTTCTATCTTTAGTGTAACTTCAGGCTAATCGCCTGATACAAACATTTTTTTTTTCAGTTTGTAGGCCTTGTTTATGTAAAACAAAATACCAAATCCTGAACAAACAACAGTCATAAAATATCAAAAAAACGAAATTCTGAGGATAACTCGGACTATCTGGTCAGTTTCCAAGTGGAAATAGTCAAAATTTAGTGTTGGTGCAATTTTTGAATTTTCTCATAATGTTTGAATGAGAACAAATAGGTGAATATCCTGAAGTGGATATTATTCAAAGTATTTGGTGAATTGGGCACTGGTAGAAGCTCAAAGGTAGAGCAGGTGCTGTTTTTGAAAAATGCTTTATTTTTGAGTGAGAGCAAATAGTAACACTCGCGGTCACATTTCACCGGACCACGAGTGTTACTATTGCTCTCACTCAAAAATAAAGCCATCCATCCATCCATCTATCTTCTTCCACTTTTCCGTTGCCGGGTCATGGGGGCAGCTGCCCAAAACACATTGCACCAGCCCCTATGCCCCTGCAGGTGGTGGTCCACACGAGGACGGCCTCACGATTAACCGGGCCTGTTGGTCTCTCATAAGGGGCTTCTGAACCGCTCTTTGTCTGACCCGTCACCTAGGACCTGTTTGCCATGGGAGACCCTACCAGGGGCATGAAGCCCCCGACAATTTAGCTCCTAGGATCATTCGAGTGCTCAAATCCCTCCACCATGTTAAGGTGGCGGTTCCAGGAGGGGTAAAAAATAAAGCATTTTTCAAAAACAGCACTTGCTCTACCTTTGAGCCTCTACCAGTGCCCAATTCACCAAATACTTTGAATAATATCCACTTCAGGAATTTCAGTGTTACAGGGCCTTTTTGGCTCAAAAATCGATGTCCCACCAACCCAAAAATAATAAAAACTGGTAAATTTACTATCATTGCATTTTTATGAAGTCAAACTAAAGATAGAACCCACATTTATTTCAAAATGTTATTTTATGAGTGAAATATTAGAGAAACAAAATGTGACCATGAGTATGGTATGGTATGATTTTATTTAGACAGGGACAGAGCACAATTTAACATTGACCAAAAGGAAAGATGCATTGTACCAGGTTATAGCAAAAATGCTAATTTCCACCTGTAGTCCCCCATAGTATAACTATTTGTTCTCATTGAAACATATGAGAAATTCAAAATTGCACACAGAACACTAAATTTTGACTATTTCCACTTTGAAACTGACCAGATAGTTTTGATATTTTATGACTGTTGTTTGTTCAGGATTTGTTTTTCTTTTTCTTTTTACATAAACAAGGCCTACAAACTGAAAAAATTAAAAAACACAAACATTTAGTATCAGGCCATTAGTCTGAAGTTACACTAAAGATAGAACCCCACATTTATTGAAAAATTATATTTTCTGACTGAAATATTAGAGAAACAAATTGGGGTCATAAATGACCTCAAGGGACCACAAGTGTAATTCTTTTTCATAACATTGTAATCACTTAATCAAAAGATTAAATTTTTTTCTGATAGAAGTCATGGAGTTAACGCATATCCGAAAATTCATTAGCCTGGCTAACGCCAGACTAAAATCACAAGTGATATTTAGTCTGGGGACCACCAATTCATTTTCTCGTAGGAGAGGTGTGGTTTACGATTGTTCATAGCCGTTTATTGGGCGCTACGAATGTCTCTCATGCGTCTGCACGTAGCCATAGCCAATCATATCATCATATCAGATGACGTATGACGTACCTGCTGTAAACTTTTGAGCTAAACTATTTAGAACACGTTCTAAAGCTTGATCGAAAGATGGCATCGCGTCTGCTGCTGTCATGTTGGATCCGTAAATATTTTTTTATTTTTTTATCCCTAAACAAACTACAAGCTTCCGTATGTCAAATAGCGCGTCATCGTCTTACCGTCCCTCCTCGTTCTGTGATTGGTGCCCAAATCCATGGAAAAATGTCGGCCATGGTCCCCAGGCTGTTGTGAAGTTCGAAAAAATTAGAGCGCACACAGCAGTCTGGCGTTAGCCAGGCTAAAAATTCATATTATTTGATAAAACTTTGACAGAGATGCGCATTGACAAAGTAGCAATTAAGATTTCCTGAACTTGTTCATTGAGTGTTCTCTGTCAAATGTTGTTGTGTATTACCTCAGTTGTTAGTACCATGTCTATTTATTTTCTAATTATCAGCCAGATAATATCTGAGAAAAATCAGTGTACCTGTATCTAAAGAACAGTTGCATACACCAGGCAATCAGGAAGCTGAACTTCCTCCCTTCCCTGCCCTCCCTTTGCTCCCACCCCTTACTCCCACCCACCGCTCAACAGTCAAGGACGAGAGAACAATCATTTCAATTCCTTGATGAATGAATCGACTAATAAAAGTCTGAATCTATTGAAGTAGGTTCATCTTTTTTAACACGGTGAGGTCTTCACCTCCCACTCATAACATCCACATTATTTTTGAGCAGCCTATTTAAATATGTTGCTGCGCTTTGGTTACATTAGGGGTTACATTCTTCCTAATATTCATGTTAGTCTTTTACCGTGCAGGGTCTCAATCATATGTTAAGGTCATTGTCTTTTTTGTCACAGTGATTGTTAGAAATGTGATTATTTCGTCATCGGTCGTCCTCCTCTTTGGCCATATTAGAGTGCCACGCCAAACCCTCCTCTGCGCCAGCTCCTATGTGAATCTGGCTGATATCAGTGCGATTCAGCTGCTCCTCTCCCTCCACAGACGGCGGCTTATGCTGCTGCTTGTATGATTTCCTGTCCGATCTGTTGTCACACAGGCAAACAGGGACTACCAGGTGGTTTATAAGCTCAACGTGTGGGGGGTGGATAGAGATTGAAAGTAAGTCTGTTTTCATGATGTGGGCTGGAGCGTCAGTCAATCAAGTTTGTATCTAGACACTTTACAACAACACTTGGCAGACCAAAGTGCATTACATAAAACCACAAGCGAAAGCATCAACATCGAATGACATAAAGTATAAAAACACCAGCAAAACAAAACCAAATAGAGCAGCTCTAGGCGTCATGGAAAAGGCCTAGTGTTCAAAGTGTCCGATCTCTAACCAACAACAGAGCTTCTATTTCTTTCTTCAAACAGAGTCTTTCATTATCATTTTCTCCCATTGCCCGGGCACCTCCAGGATCAGCGTCATACAAGAAAACATATTAGACCCTGTAGTGAGTTATCTTGACATTGTAATAGAAGAGTGTCTACAGTATTATTGAATGCCCTCTGTTTTAAAATGCTGCTTCAGAGAGAGGAGGGAGAGAACCAGACAGAGATGATATTTCAAAGATCAGATAACACCGTTTTATGGTCCCAAAGGGCGTTTAGTAGAGGCACTGTTGACTTTTCATAAGGCCTCGTTGCTGCTGTGGACGTGGTAGACGGGGTAAAGGCCCATGTTTATGCACTATAAAAGAAATGGTGCACAGATTGTGGAAATATGGGGAGCAATGTCCTACTGTACTTATGCTGCTCTGGGCTCGTTTCAGTGTATTCTTTTCACATTTTCATATTAGGAACAAGTCATTACTTTACATAGCGTTAAATTATTGTATGTGTTGAGTCAAAAACAATAATTGCCAGTAAAGATTTAATTCAGAAATACAAATAGTTCACATACAAGTGATGAATTACCTGTCCCATGTTTGAGGTCATCGCTCAGCAAGGACCCTGCCAACCTTTTTGGTAGAGAGAGACTCACCAATATGTGGCCAAAAACAATTCTATAACAAACCATCCGACAAATTAAACCAATTTGATTGAACACCTTTGAAAAGATGTCGCCACAAGATGCCGGATGCTTTTGTACGTCTTTGCCGTGTTTTTGTGGGGTTTGGTGTTTTTTTTTTACTGAATAAAGTCCATAATGGTCCTGAAAAAAGCAGCTTTTCAAAAGTAAACAAACAGCTAGCTTATAAGCTAAAGACATTTGAGACCTACATATGTCTGCTTCTGAAACACTGAAGAGGCACCAAGAGCCCCCCACACGTGCAGCACAGTGGAGGCATCACAAGAGACGCTACAGGAAACAAAAAAGGGACAAACGAGAAGATGGTGAAAGACTGTTGTGGAGCAGAGGGAGCTGCAGGAGGAAGAGGAAGGAGGAGGTGGAGGAGTTGACCAGTGCAGGACACCATGCTCTGAAACAGGGACAAACCCAGGAGGAGGTGCACTGACGGCAGCCTGCCAGGTTTCCTCCGGATGCTACAATTTCCTCTCCATCCAAAAATGGGGTCGCCCATTAGTCCGACAACCCATTAGTCCGATGTCTCATTATTCCGAAAATGTCCCATTGAGTAGGGGTTGAAAAATAAAATTAGGTTCAGGCAATAGTCCACTGACCTTAAAGTTTAGGGCCAATGGTGTATATGGGTCTCAAATCCACAACATAACTGGGTTAGAGATGTCGGACTAATGGCACCTCTGCTCAATGGTAAATTTTCGGAATAATGAGAGGTCGGACTAATGGGTTGTCGAACCAATGGCATGGCGCCCCAAAAACATGCTGGTCAGGTTGGCCCACAGTGGAATTTAGAATTTGTCCTTGCCATCAGGGAAGAAGAAATCCACTGATGGAATAACCTGGTCATTCAGGTCGTCAGCTGAGCTCATACTTTGGGCACATAGTGTTGCTGAACCTAGACCTGACCAACTGCTGCAACCCCAGATCAGAACACTTAGTTTGGTGAGGCAGTGTATTTCACATTTTTAACCAAATACAATAATTTCTTGCACAAAACATGCAATATGCTAACCTAGCGTGACACTGTGCTTCATGCATCTTTTTACAAAGGTCTTCTTTATAGGTATCCTTTGTGTACATATAATTATAAAAGCTACGAAATGTGTATAATTATAAAGACAAACTTGGGACCTGTATTGCTTTATCCGGCAGTCCAGAGTCTTGTGTTCGTGGGCACATTAGGCAGCTAGCATGCTAACTGACACACTGATGTATGCTGAGCCCCTTGCAATGTGACATTGATAATGGAGTCACTAGTCTGGAAATGTTCCACGTTCCATAATAATTGTCTTTACGTTGAAATACACTTAATCGTTTTTTACTTGAAGTGAATATGAAAGTTGGCAGTTTAGTACAGTTTTCAGGTTCTAGTGTACTTGTAAATGATTTGCCTCCTGTATCTGTACATCTAACTAATCTAACTTCTAACTTCTCCTCCCACTGTTGCACTGCGATATGCAGTCAGTACAAATCTGCTATCGGGAGAATAATTTTATAGGGTTCTTTTGACAGAAGTCTTTTTGCATGATCTCCACAAACAACTGCAGAGCATGCCACGTCCCATGCTCAAAAATTGTTCTGGTATTCCGATCTGGAGACAACATGCAACATGACTCAATATGCAGTCACGGCAAAACCTGTCTCCGATAAATCAAATCTTTGGACCAAACGCTGTTCCCCAAAGAGCGCTCCGTCTTTTTCTGAAATCTTTTGGCAGTCTCCCATGTTCCCGCGGTTAGACGCTGCAGTGATATTACTAATATTTCATCTGGAGTACAGTAATGTGTGTGGTCAATCAGAACTGGCCTGAGCAAAAGATCTGCGGTAGTGAAGTGGGTCAGAAACATGAATGGGCAGCGTTTGTATTGTTTTGTTTTCTGATTCTTTTTGTAAGTGGTTATGACGAAGGGACTTTCCACAGCTCTTGTTCTGGTCCTGCTTTTGTTCTAGATCCGCTGTGGTTTAACTTGTTCTAGACTTAAAGCAGAACTAAGCAACTCATGCCCCTAGAGGCCATAAGCGCCACTGCAGGTGTCGTAGCATGTTGCGGTTTTTTACTCATTAATTGTCTGTGAGAGTAAATACTACGCTGACAGAAAAGACAAAGGGAGTAGAGCTAAGATCGGGCCCAAAAAATCCGGTCCAACCTTGTCCAAATCTTGAAGCCCGACCCGACCCAAACCCGTCGGGCTCGGGCCTAAAATCTTACCTCTAAAATGTAGAGAGGGATATTTATTGTACATCCAATTACACAAAGGGGATAATTTTTTCCACTCAAACTTGGCTGTAAATACTGTTTAAGTGGCGCTAGCCCGCAGTTAGTTTTGCCTGTTAGCTTCTTCTTCCATTAGTGTGTATTGGTGGCTCCAACCCGGAGTCAGGAAAGGTGCAATTGTGGTCACCAGGGGGAGATGAAAGACACCCCCCACACATTGAGGGGTCTCAGGCGCATTGAGTTGCCTTGTGTACGAAATACGCGTTATAAATAAAGTTGCCTTGCCTTGCCCCCAGTCATCCCATTAACACTTGTACTGTACTACCCCCAGAGGGACTACGAAAGGGATTTATTAAGGTAAACAAGTTACTTAGTACTGCCTTAAACATGCAAGTCCAATGTGCCTCTTGATGCGTGAGGTTAACGAAACAATACACTAAAGTTATCTATGGTTAGCAACACTGCCATATGTCGTTGCCCGGTCCCTTTGAGCGTCAGATAATATACAGTACATTGTGTTCTTCAGGTCAGCACAACTACTTGTGCGCCGGGAGGAACGACTGCATCATCGACAAGATCCGCAGAAAGAACTGTCCGGCCTGTCGTTTCAGGAAGTGTCTACAAGCCGGCATGAACCTGGAGGGTAAGTCAGCACTACACAAACAGAGGGATTATAACATGACCATATGTCCTATATAATGATGTGCCGCGCTTTACATTAGTGTGCATTATTAATTCTCTCCACACTCGGTGGTAGTCAGCTAGGTTTCTGGCCACAGCTGCCCTAGGGTAAACTGACGGAAAAGAGGCTGCCTATCTGCGCCATCAGTTCCTCCGAACAAAACTAACCACTCACTCACCATTCATGCATCGCTGCAAATGTTTTTGTTTGGGAGAACAGAACCAACTCGTATTTGTTATCCAACTGAACTTGATCCATGAAAATTGGCTTATGGGAAAGATGATTTCAAAGAAGAACAAAAGCATATCGTCAAAATCGGTCATAATAAAAACAATATGTTTACCCTCAAAGATGTTGGATAAAAATAGTTCTATAGTGTTTGGGAAATATAGCTTGGTACGTATATGATTACAAAGAAAACAGGAATCCTCAAATATCCAGGTCGATAACAATTATAAAGTAAAACAAGGTCTGAAGCGCCTAAAGCAAATTACATGAGTAAAAACAGGTGAAACATCCTCGTTGACTTTTCCTCTGTCCCTCTCTTGAGTAGGGATGGGTATCATTAAGGATTTATCGATACTACTACTCTTACCGATCCGGTACTTTAACGGTACTCTTATCGGTACTTTAAAAGGAAAAAAAAAGTTAGATAGAGGCTACTGTATAATTAATGTATTAATCCTTGGCCTAGATTTATTTTTTTATTACTCTACATTTTATTTCCAATTTGCATGTACACTTAATATATGGGAGTTAAAATAGGCTACTTCACTTATTGAGTTGCCTTGTGTATAAATAAAGTTGTTTTTATCATTATTATTATCTAGTAATTCAAGGCTGTTGGTTAGATTTGGCTGTAGCTCTGAGGACTGAGTCCAAATGAAAACTTAAGAAGTGACTCGAGTCTAGTTCATTATTTTACTGCACTGTCATCTGCCTCTCAGCTTGTGTCCAGTGGGTTGACACCGCCTCGCGCTGACGTGCACGTGGGAGCGCGCACGCATGTGCACGTACACGCTGCCGTGTGCGCAGTTTGTGGAAAAACAGACTCCACCCGAAACTGTTTAGTTCGAGTATTTGTGAAAGAAGAACAGTGCGCATGGCTCGTCTGTCTGTTCAATACGAAGTTGTTACATTTCGCTTTTTACAGCGGGTTTACAGCAGCAGCTCGGGGGATTCTGAGTAGATTAAGCACGTTTTGAATGTCTAACACACACGCCTTTCCCGCACGCACCTGTCTCGCTGCACACGGCTGCAGAGGGGAGACGGGGCAGTGGCAGAGCATGGGGATGGGCTGACACCGTGCGCTCTCGTGCGGGGTAGTGGGGATGAACAGATCCGATGCAACGAACGCATCCATGAGAGCGGAGAGAGACTTTTTTTAGTGATTATTTGAGCGCGTGTGATTAGCGTAGCAATGCAGCGGCCCTGTTAAGAAGACCATTAAGGCTGGAGCTTATCGGTCCGGGTGGACCGGCACACGTGGGCCCCGGGGCCGTTATGATACCGGGGTTCAATACCCATCCCTACTCTTGAGGGACCAAAGGTCTAAAAAAACAAGTGTTATGAAATATAAAGGTGTTATGGCGTATAAATATCGCATGGAGGTGAAAGTCGCAGAGAGGCAGGGAGGATTGATGGATGTCAGATCCTCGGCAGCAGAAAAAAAAAACCTCACATCCAGAAAAAGGCTCTTAGTTGCCATAGAAACACCAGCATAGGAAATTAAAAAGGTAGCGTGTAGGAAAACATATTTTTGGTCATTATACAGTATGCCCTTCAAAGCAGCCCATGTGCTTTTAGCCGACTGTAATTTTGACGCAATGTACAGCTAGTTATTTTTCCCGATATCAGTCTCCCACAGCTGCTCTTAGAGCATGATGCATTTTTCAAGCTTCTGTCTGGGGAATAAATATATCCTCCTGAGCTTGAATTGAATCAGTATAAGTTATATTCTCATAATTCTATGTGTCTACCCCTACCTTTTTATTTATATTTAAGTACCTTCTTTAACCTCATGCTTACTGTAAAGGTTTTTGATCGAAGCCAGATTTTGCAGCAGAGTGGAAAAGTACCAAGTTGCCACAAGAAAATGCAGTGCTTGTTTTTTTTTTTTTAATTGTTATTATTTTTTAGCTCTGTCATTTACTGAAAATAGTAGCAGTAGTAAGATGTATAAAAGTTGGTATCTGAACTTATACAGTATTTGCCTCACAGGGTTGCTGTACTAGAGGTGAGCAGACTTCATTTGTAGTAAATTAAATAGCAGTTCTATAGTAGTACTACAGTTTTTATTATTCAAATCTCAATTAATCAGGTAAGAAATTAGATATGGAAAAATCCTTCTGAGGAAAACAAAGTTAACAAGCAACTCTCAAATATTAAGTACAAGACTGTAAAATGGGACAATGCGGTTTCTTTAGGTGCTACTTTAAGTGGAGCTGTCACCACAATGTGAGTGAAGTGCATTTGAAGACAATGGCCCTCGAAGTTACAATTTTTCTTACAAAACCTATAAAGATCACTGCTATAATTAAACACACCATAAAGAACATTTGGCATTTTTTAGATCCAGGTGAATGTTTATACATGAAGACACTGCCCAACAGCCTGGAAATTAGTTTTACCTGCTGTGTTTCTCTTTAGCGATTGCATTGTCTTTCCAACAGCATTAATATGTGTTGTGTGCATTACTACACTTCCAAAAATGCACACACAAAAATCGATTCAGCTTCAACTGCTTTAAATGCTACTCAAAAATGTACAACTGTTGATTCATCTTTACAATATGGTAAAGACATGTTTATAAATTTGTTTTTATTTTATTTTTTTGTCTTTCTGCAGCAAGGAAAAACAAAAACTGATAAAGGGCAGAATTGTCCAGCCGAGGACGCCGACACAGGACTCAACAGCCCACCTGACTGTTCCCATCATCCCCATGGGCCTGTCCCAGCTGGTGCCCACCATGCTGTCGGTGCTGAAGGCCATCGAGCCGGACATCATCTACTCGGGCTACGACAGCACGCTCCCTGACACCTCGTCCCGCCTGATGACCACGCTGAACCGGCTCGGAGGGCAGCAGGTTATCTCCGCCGTCAAGTGGGCCAAGTCACTGCCAGGTGAGCGACATGCTCCTTTACCTTCTGTGACATACGCCAGTGGCTCTCAACTGATGCAGCCTCAGGACCCACTTTGAACCTAGAAAGCGAGCTGCGACCCAAGGACACATGTATATATTCCGTTCATTAGGTCCACTCTAAACCCTTTTTAGGCCCGGGTTTGTCCTGATTTGATCTCGATCCAGCAACAGTAGTCTTTAAAGAAGAACAAAAGTAGTAGAAGCAGCAAGAAATGTATTTCCTTTTTGTCCCTTCAATACTATTCCCATTGGAAAGTGACAGCTAATATGTAAAGCATTAATCATATGCAGGGTTTCCGTTAGCCGGCCGTAGCCGGCTTAAAAAGCAAATGGCTGGTAAAAATAATTTCCATTGGCTGACAGTAACAAAAAATATGGTGGGAATATTGAAAAATATATTAAATACAACATTTGACCTAAGTCAGTGACTAACATAAAGTGTTTTTGAGACGGCCCTAAATATTAAAAAAGGTTTAAAAGGTCGATTTACAGCATTAGCCCATTTTACAAAGTGCAGTTGAAGCACCATCGTCGCGCTGGAAACTAAAGGCTTTTCTCTTCGTGCTTCGTCACATTTTTAAAGAAAACGGCGAACTACAGGTACATTTACTTTTATGTGTTAAGAACTGACGCGCTGTCCCACAGCGGCTCTTTCTGGGAGAGTGGCCGGGTTTAGAGGCGCTTCCCTCGGTCAGTCTAGTTACCGGTGTTGGAGCCGCTCTAGAGCGTGGCAGAGGGTCCGTGTTGAATCGCTCGAGACTGACTTTTGATGACTTTAGTGCTGAGACTTAATCATTATTTTACACCTGAAGCCACATTAAAGCGTGGAAGGGCATCCTACAGCCAAACCCTCGCTGTGCAGCTGATGCGATCAGATCTGGACAGCGTTGGCTCATAGATATCTTCTGTCTGAGTCGTGCAGATGAGTGGGCTACGTCCGCATGACACCTGCCACTCTCCATCTCCACACGCACAACTTTATGTTTGGATTTGAGCTATTGTTCGTCACGTCATTCTTTCATTAGAAATAGCCGTGTTTTTGAACCCACTAAAGCACTCATGATTGTTATTGATAATACGCCACGTTCATTATGTATATTTTTTTAATGGCTGGTAATTCTTGTGAATGGCCGACATTTTACGACCCAGCTGGCCAATGTGGCCGACAAAAAAAAGTCTTGTGGAACCTCTGATCATATGCCAAAGGTTTATTCTTGACCTTTGCAAATGTCTTATGCCTGTATTAATAACTTAACGATAAAATGGTTCATGGTAGTATACTTAAAGGTCACTTTGATCATAATAAACTCATTTTAAAATTGTGTCGGATGTGGTGACTCCCAGCTGTTCACTCTAGATGGTTGACAAACATCCTTGATATTCCATTACCAACAAAAATAAACATGAGGAGATAAAACACATCTACTGACAGCGAGGGATGTCAAGATTAACCGGTTTCACGATTACCACGATTATAAAAGGACGCGGTAGGTTATCCTTAAGAATTTTAGAAGCCACGGTTTTCCGGTAGTTGAGCAAGGCAGAAAGATGCTCTCCTCCAGTGTTGTATCCACCCAAAAACGATTGAAGTCAGCAGAGTGGGACCTCTTTAGGATCCAAAAGATGACCAAAACATTGTTGTTGTCGATGGACATTCGTTATGCATATCCTGTCGTCAGAAAGTTGCAGCAAAAGGCGCTGATATCGGCTACGTCGAATATAAACAACATATTGGAGATAATCCTTCGCTGTAAATGTCCAGGTCAAGGTAACGAACTGCATAATTCCCCAAAAAGTTGTCCAAATGTTCGGAAATAGTCGCCCCAACTGGCTCAGGATGTAAACAAAAAGCTAACGCGCTCCACTCTGTTTCAGCAACAGAAAGGAAAGTGAAACCGCACACATGTGCAAATCAGCTGTTCAAAAGAGTCTCCTTAGATGTTTTCATAAACAGAGAATGAAACGTGATTACAAAACATCTGACAAATAATTAAGCAGCAGCATAACTTTTGAGAACATAAAACCTAGCCTAGACTGTGGCCTAATAATATATAGTAAAATAATTATGATAATTATGGTCATTATAAAGTAGTAAAGTTGACATTGTTTTGTATTATTCAATGTAGGCCTATTTATTTTAATGCAAAACAATCTTAAAGCGTTTTTCATTTTTAGAAATGGTGAATGTTTACAAGTTAAAGTATTAAAAAGCTTTTTAAAGACAAAAACTAAACATAGTTCTTTCCTTTCATTCGGTTGATAATCGTGATTAATCATAAAATTGCAATATTTTCTCTCACAATAATCGTGACTCAAAAAATTGAAATCGTGACACCCCTACTGATAGCAATGTGTTACTTACTAATTATTTCTACGCAGCCATGAGAAATGACAAGTATGTCAAATTGTTGAGGTAATGCTACTGAATACAGCAGGCTGTGAATACCATTGACTGCACATTTGCTATTATGGAAATAGTGTAACTTGTTTATACAATAGACAAATATAACCCCAAAGACTGTGTGAGTGATATTTGATAAGAAGAGCGTGATGAGCATGTGCATGTCTATAATCTCCATTCATCACGACTATAGACGTCATGGCTGCTCTGCTCTACGGAAATGATCATTGCATTAATTGGACATGCATGATACTGATCTGATGTACTGTAATACTTTCAGATTTGGTATGGAGTGGACTATACAGTATATTGGGCTTTATCGTTATCCAAAAACATACACAAATTTGTTCATTTAAGGCAGTTTGAATAATCCTGCTTTCTCCATGCAGTTTATTTCAGTTATATCTAAGGTGCATAATACAGTCCTCTGAATTATGCACCTTTTTTGACCCATCCTTCACGGTCTGGACTTCCCGTCATGGGAGGACAAGCCCCTACACGGGATGTACCACCGAAACATAACTGAAATGGCGGATATCAAGAAATCCTACCAATGGCTAGACAGAGCTGGCCTGAAGGACAGCACAGAGGCACTCATCATGGCTGCACAGGAGAAGGCCTTGAGCACCCGAGCAATAGAGGCCCAGATCTATCACACCAGACAAGACCCCAGGTGTAGACTGTGCAAAGAGGCCAATGAGACAATCCAGCACATAACTGCAGGGTGTAAGATGCTGGCAGGGAAAGCTTACATGGAGCGCCATAACCAAGCGGCTGGCATAGTGTACAGGAACATCTGTGCAGAGTATGGGCTGGAAACCCCAAGGTCAAAGTGGGAAACACCTCCAAAGGTGGTAGAGAATGACCGAGCCAAGATCCTGTGGGACTTCCAGATACAGACAGACAGAATGGTAGTGGCGAACCAACCGGACATTGTGGTGGTGGACAAAGAGCAGAGGAAAGCCGTGGTGGTTGACATAGCAATACTTAGTGACTTCAACATCAGGAAAATGGAACACGAGAGCACGCGGGAACCCAGAGTAGCATGACTTTACAGTAACCTTTGAAGCGACGGTATAGTAATAATTGTAATTGGAGCAAAAGCAGAAATGTGAAGGCGAGCCATAACATAGCATGGTATATAGTTACAGGATGCCATTTATATTTGTCCACCCTTTGGCAAAGTAGAGGTGGGAGATATATCGCTTAGACGATAATATCCAAATTGTTGTCTGGACGATATGCAAAATTGGGATATCAAATATTTCATAATTTGTACAATCCGACCCCCCAAACATGTTTTTTTTTCCACCACAGTTTTTTCGGACTGACGCGTTGTCCTTGTGGGATACTGTAGCGCAGTGTGAGCCAGCCGCCCCTCCCCTGCGTAACACGCAACTAACAACACGGTGAAGAAAATCACAATACAAACGCGGTTAAAGGCTAATAATGTCCTTCTCACCTGTTTTCTTCAGATCTCACTTAAGTTCCAGGACAAACTCGTCTCCCTCTCTGTCACTTTCCTTCCTGTGTGTGTATCTGTGCGTCTGCCTCGACCCCACTACATGCACCGGGAGAGGCGTGAAAAGGAGAAATAGGGAAAAACTGGATCCTTTGAAAACTATGAAAACTACAATTAATTTGACTCATGTTGCTGGCAAGCACCTGTCCCAAACGCGTTATTACTCACAGGTCTATCCCCAGTCTCCTGACAATAAAAGTAAACTGCCCAGAGGCAGCTGAGGAGCATTTCACTGTGATGGAGTTGAAGTTGCAAATATTGTAGCAACATTATTTTATCTTATCTTATCTTCCGTGTTCTTCCAGATGAAGGTAGAGATTTAGATGAATAAATAGAATAAAAAAGCTTTAAATGAATATGTCCTATTGTCTAAAGGCTTTGATTTTGAAGTATTTTGTCAGGTGTAAATTATATCGCCAAATACATCGTTATTGTGATATTTCTTGTTCATACCGTGATATACATTTTTGTTCATATCACCCTGCCCTATGTTTAAATCAATAATGTCTCATATCTTTATGTACTAGTAATTCTATACAATAATAGGTCAGATACAGCAAGTCAAAAGACCAACTGGACCTTCTTTGCCAGTTTGCACACATTTCTGTGAAGGATTGCAAAAATATCGTATATCAATATCAAGATATTGAAAACAAATATTGAGATATTCATTTTTGTCAATATCTCCCACCCCTAGTGCAAAGCCGGACCATTTTCGGTTACATAAAGGCAGGAAACCGAAAGAATGTGACATATTTCTGTCGATTTTTGACCATGTGAATAAAGCCGCATGACTCGCTAATCACTGTGAGCTTTTTTTCTCCTTGTCTGTCATTATAATTGAACCACTCCGAGCATAGTAAAAAGCACATATCACATTTCTGCTATGAGAACCACCACCAGTGACTGCTTTTTTCCTTCGAGTTTGTGGCAAGAGACCTGGGGTTATATCAGGCCATGCTTTGGTTGCTGGACGTCTGCCAATGCACTGATGAGGGAAGGCTCTCCGCCGGAAAGGACCCTTACATAACATAGCGCTGGTTGAAAAAAAAGAAGGAAAAAAAAGGGAGTGCTAATGTGTGGCACTAATGTGCTGAAACAATGACAGTGCGATGTAGGCACCAATTTAAGCGATGAAGCAAAGGGATGGAGCCTTTTCGCTGCTTTTTGTGCTTTTATTACATAAGCTGCGTTAGTCATTCATTGTGTCCCTGTTTTAGGCGATTTGGATTAAATGTCCTTTTAATTTGACTTTTTAAATTTTGCATAAAGCATTTTGGTGGGTAGAATTCGCAACATGGAAGACGAACATAAACAGAACAAGGGGCTACTGTATCTCGGCTCATTTCACCCTACGGCCAGTTTGTTGCACATGATGGACTTTTCCCATATGACTATTTAGGGAATTGGGTCAAGCTTGTAAAACCTCTTGGCTACTACAAGAAATGCCTCAACATTTGGTTCAGATTGCAACTGTGCCCTCCCACACTTGGCAACGTGTAACCAAGCTGCAACCTCCCTCTCTCTTGGTACAGCTGTGTTTTTCCCCCTTGCTTTTGTGCATCTTTGCCGTGTTTTTGTGGGGTTCGGTGGATTTTTTTTTTACTGCAGAGAGTGCATAATGGTCCTGGAGAAAACAACAAGCTAAAGACATGTGAGACCTACGAATTTCTTCTTTTGAAACACTGAAGAGGCACCAAGAGCCCCCCCCCCCCCCCACAGCTGCAGCACAGTGGAGGCGTCACAAGAGGAGCTACAGTAAACAAAAAAGCGACAAATGAGGAGGTATCTGGGCAAAACTCACAGCTAAGCCACACATGCCCGGCGAGGAAGGAGGAGGTGGAGGAGCTGACCAGTGCAGGACACCACGCTCTGAAACAGGGACAAACCCAGGAGGCGGTGCTCCGTATCAGAGGATCAAAGGAGCACTGAAACGGAAGGCAGCCAGCCAGGTTTCCTCTGGGTGCTACGGTTTCCCCTACCGACGAAAACATGCTGGTCAGGTTGCCCACAGTGGCAGCGTGGCTCAGTCGCAGTGGCTCAGGACTAACACCTGAACACTATTTAGCTGTATGCTTGCACAATGACTAATAGAGCACTTAGATACCCGCCCACTGTTATGCCCTGTTGCAACTTTTAGTCCTACTCGTGTATCTTTTAAGTCACTCTGCCCTAACCCTCTGTCACTGTGTCCCTCCCAGGCTTCCGTAACCTGCACCTGGATGACCAGATGACGTTGCTGCAGTGTTCGTGGCTCTTCCTCATGTCGTTCAGTCTGGGCTGGCGGTCGTACGAGCAGTGCAACGGCAGCATGCTGTGCTTCGCCCCGGACCTCGTCATCAACAAGTGAGTCCTGCTGTACATGATTCACTCCACTGCATGCCAGAACAGTCGGTTCACGGGTTAAAGGTTCATTTTGATACAATTGTGATGAAATGTACGGCTCCCTTTACGCAGGGTCAGGTTACATGCTCATTTAGGTCAAAGAGGAAATTGCTGACCTTAAAGGCAACTTTTTACATGAGAAAAAAAAAAAGTTGATAATTGGGCATGTTTGACCTTGCAGTGACTCGGTGGCTGTATGGGTGGTTAGCATGGCGCTTTTACTTTCTAGCACGGTGGTCTCTAAAAGGATCCTGGATCAATCGTTTTGTAGGTTTTCTGGAGAGAGGCTCCATCAGCAGTGAAAACCTTCCAGACAAATCGATCCTATACTGTCTTAGAGACCACTATGATGGAAAGTAAAGGCGCCATGCTAACCACCCATACAGCCACTGGGTCACTGCAAGGTCAAATACGCACAAATGTCAACTTTTTTTTTCCACATGAAAAGTTGCATAGTGCACCTTTTAAAGAGCTGGTGTTATCCCAAAGATGGTACACATTTTCACCAAACGTTCAGGAAATGGAATGCATTTTTCAGAATATATTGTGAGCGTGGGACATAAGCAATATTGTTTATAGGCACGTTTGTCTCCAAGAAAGAACTGAAGTGAAATGTTGCATTACTGCCTCGCACAATACGGTACGAAATGCAGCATACCAATGTCAAAATGGTCTGTAATTGACCTTTTCGCCAAGCCCCGCCCCCCTTAGTTACTGTTACTACGCCCGACAAACAAATGGTAAAACATTGGCTGCGCAACAGATTCCCATGCATGTCAGTGACCATTTTTGGAGCAATACCGCCGCGATATCCTCCAGATCGAGGCAAAAGGGGTCACAGTATGCAGTGGAGGGATATATTCAAGATATTAAACTATGCAACGAAGGATAAAGGACTATTGGCACTAAAGCTACAGACAAGTCTCCAGAAATATCAGAGAAACCTTCTGATCTCTTCCTTAAATGCAACAGCACAGCCTTGTGGACCAGTCGTGCTCTTGCACCGTCCGGTAAGCACTCTCTTATTGTTTTAGTATTTCTAAAAATAGGAACATGTCTCCGGTGCATTTCTCCAGTGCGCTAAAGTTAGCTAACGTTAACTAAACCTACAGGTGCCACAATGACAATCAGCTACAGCCAGTTATTAGGACCGTGACAAAATGCACAGTACTTTTATCATAAAGGGAGACAAAAACACGTGAGACTGTAGGCTTGTAAAAGTTCACCGCCACAGTTAAAGTTACAGCTCCAGTTTGTGTAACGTTATGTGACTGTCAGTAGCTAGCGGCCCTACCTTGCAGCAGACGTATGCTTGTTTATTTTGGAGACATTTAGCTGGGCGTAGGCCATCCACATTGTTTGATCCACTGTAGGCAGTGCTCAGGTTGGGTTTTTCGCTTTGGGAAGGGAAGTAACTGGACTCCCCCAGACACACTCTTGTGGTACCTAGTGTCCGATTTACATCCTCCATAGGCAGATCGCTTCACCATTTTGCTTCTTCTTCTTTGTCTGGTGGGTTTTTGGTGGTTAGCAGTAAAAAAAAAAAAAAAGTGCATCTGCTCAGTGCTCAGTGCTGGTATGTCCCATTGTTTTGCATTGGAGATCTGCAGCATGACGGACCTGGCTTCGTAGTAACGGTTGCTAGGACGTCTGATTGGACAATGACCGTTTTAGGGCGTGGTTTTGCGAAAGGTCAATTACAATAACCATTTCTTGGGACAATCACCAACACTTTTTTTTTTCTGTAAATAAGAATGAAGCCACAGTGGAGACGCCCCAAATCAACCTCAGCACCATAATTAGCAGTGACTGTGTTTTGTAGTGACTGTGCGTTCTTCAGCCTCTTATTAAGGATTGGCCCCATAGGAGAAAGGAACCCATGGTCTGACAACGTATTGCATCATCTCCTGCCAGCAGCACAACAATACCTGTGCTGCTGTACCGCCGTAACTGCATTCGAAACTCAAGGCTCCATGGATAACGATAGGAAGTGATGAAGATAAACAAGCCTCGGCTTCTATGCAGTCACTACTTTTGTCCTTGGGAGCTTTTCATTCAGCTGCAGCACATTCGAATAATGTGCTTATTGATTCTCTGCATTAGGGAAGGAGGTCGAAGATTAATTAAATGTTGGAGAAAAGTTTTACTTGGACTATACACAGACATTGCTACCACTAAAAATACTATAACTACATTTACTACAAAACTAATTGGGTATAGTTCCAGTAATATCACATGAAGTATGACTGATGAATTGTCTCTGCTCTTCCTGAAAGTGCATATGACAGGTTTTAATGCTTTTGAAAATATGGCTTATTTAGATGGATAACATCAGTTACAAGTCAGTGAAGCAGCAATTTAATAAAAAAGATGTTGGGCAGAAAAGTAATTTTTTATTTGAATTTTTTTTTTAAACACAGCGGAAAATCGCACCATTTCTCCAGGCAAAATTAAGATATTTATAACCTCTTAACCCCCACCTCAACAGAGCACATTTTCTCCAGTTTGGCTTTACCCAAATCTAAAAGCTTATTGAAAAAAATGAGGCGAAAACAAGGATGAAGAAAGGACAACAACAAAAAAACACAAAACATCAAAAGAAAAGTGACAAAAAGTGATGAAAATTTGAAAAAAACTATTTTTTTAACAAAAATGCAACAAAAAAGCAATGTATAAAAAAGTGACAACGCAAGGAAAAAGATCAGTTTAGATGAGTTTTGTAGGTCAATGTCAACATTATTTATAGCACATTTAAAAACAAAGTGCTATTGATAAGTAGGTATTAGCTTTCAAATGCGGCTTTACGCTGGCCTTTTGGATTTGGGTGAATCTGAACTGGAGAAAACGCATTTGGTTAAGAGGTTAAAATAAGCCGTCCTTGTGTATGGAAAAAAGAATTTGATAATTAATGCCAGAAAAGACTCACTAAAAAAAATTCCAGAGTAAATGTCATATTTCTTTTGGATCAGACGTTTAAAAAGAGCCTTGTTGTCGGCTCTAAAGCAGGTTAAGAAATGCTATATCCTTTTTTTCTCCCCGCATTGTGCAGCTCTACTTCACATTGTTGTCTTAAAAAAAAAGTATATTTCATTCCATATTATTTCCCATCGCACCCCATGTTTCACAGTTAAAAATAAGCATAAAAGGTGCTGTTGTCACCATTGCACACAAAAAAACACCCCTTACCATAGACACCTTGAACTCAGGGCTATTTGGGTAGAGTTCTGTATTGATTTTTAAGGGAAGTGGGCGCTGTGGCCGTGTGCGTTGGTGGAAAGAAGTGTGAAAAACCTTCCGAGCCGATTTGGAAGCACGGTTTTCTCCCGCCGAGCTGCACCACATCCCGCTGAGGCTGTTTACCCTGAATTCAAGAAAAGGAACACCAAGTGTGTGTCAGTGGTGTGTTGGCAGAGCATGATCCTCCCATCTCCGAAAATGTGGAAAATTTCAAAAATGTGTTACACCGGGAACCAACTAAGGAAATATGTGGCATAAAAAGATGGCCCTGGACCAAACATAGACTGCAGTCAAGGGGGGTGGGGGATGGGGGGAGGACTCCTTCTCATCTGATATGATTAAAATTAGAAGCCAGAGCTCAACTTGATCTCAACTAGGCCTCATAAATATCTTAACTGCACATAACTATATGTGTATGACATTAATTTAAGTTACAAACAATACCAAAGCTGAGGTGTCTAAAGTATTAGTAAAGCTCTGATTATTGGATTATAATAAGCCTGTGTATCACCTATGTTTCCTGTATGAACCCTTTTGTTTGTTCTGTTTGTGATTTCAGGGAGCGTATGAAGCTGCCCTTCATGAACGACCAGTGTGAGCAGATGCTGAAGATCTGCAACGAGTTTGTGCGACTGCAGGTGTCCTACGAGGAGTACCTCTGCATGAAGGTCCTGCTGCTGCTCAGTACAGGTAAGACCCTTTAACAATTGCAGATGTTCTGACAATTGACTTTGTGTTGTAGACCTGCCAATGTTGTCGCTGTACAATATTTGAGCAGAGTGGTTAGTTCTTCCTCCTCTCAGTAAAAAACAAACAAACACAAACACAGCTATAAAAATAAAGACACAGCTATAACAACATCCATTTGGGGAAAGTAGGCTTTTCAAAACATCAAACCACAACCCACCCCACATATACGTTTGATAAGTGATTATGTCATCGCTCTACTACCATATTCACTATTATGGGATTTTGCTGATTTTTAACCTGTGTTTGAGCTCACTACAAGGCTCTTTTTAAACATCTGATCACAAAAAGAAATATTACATTTACTCTGGATTTTCTTGAGAATAGTTTTTTAATTTTTAATTATTTTTTTTCAGAATCAGAATAGTTTTTATTGCTATTGTTTGGGAACAGGTTCACAAACTAGGATTTTTTCTTGGTACAATCACTTTTCTGACATTAATTATAATTGTTTTTTTTTTCATACACAATGAAGACTCCTTTTAAATACAATAATATCTTAATTTGCCTGGATAAATGGTGAGATTTATGATACTAATTAAGAGTAAAACCATTTTGGCCTTTTATCTGGTGTTAGATAAAAATGAAGTAGCGTGTATTAGTGTGACGTCACACTTAACAAATGCATAGATACAGACGGCCACTCGTCATACAAGGGGCGTGGCCTCGCCGAGGGGAAAGGAAGTATGCTTTGGGAAACAACATTTTTCACTCTTTTTAGCCGCTTTCTGGCGGACTATAAACTTACTGTACTTATCACACACAAATAAAGTCAAGTCTAAATCAGGGCCATATGGATGTTTTTTCACAGCAGATTGTTCAGTAGAAGCGAAAAAAACGGCCGTCGTAGCTAGCGTGAAGCATCATGTTAGCATTCTCTGTTATTTATGTATTTATGGACTGTTGAACTACATTGCTCCTCTCCATGTCTTTGTATCTTTATTGGGTAGAAAACTATATTTATAATTCAGCCTTTTGTTTTTTTATAAAGTAGTTTTGGCGTGATTATAGAAAGTTGAAATTTTTCTCCTCTCTGTTTCCCCTCATCTGGTTCAAACATGACCATATATGGGGATTACAGTGATATCCACAGTATTTTTTAATAAATATATAATTAATTTGTTTCCGTAGTACCCATAACAAAACTGGGACAGTCTTGCAGTGAGGCGAAAATGCTAAAATGTGAAAGTCTATCGGCAATTGCTCAGACACACCTACTTCTTTCGTAACATGAATTCCTAGATGATTTTTCGACTGATGAGTTGAAGCCCAGGAATGCTTTGACTCTCGTACACACTTACCTTAACAACCCCAATGAACCTGTTGACTCTTGTATCTATTACAGTGACTTTTGAATAGTACAATATCTCTGTCAAATAAATCCAGTTGAAATACCGAATGGAATGTCTTGCTTAAAATAAACGCCATAAAAAATAATAATAATACCTGACAGATTTTATAAACGGTAGTATCTGGAGCCAAAATTAGGATATACATATTTTTGTCAGGGTCTTATAAGCATTCGAAGCTCATGTGTCCTGTGGGTTGTAAATCTTCTAGGCAGAGTCTTCAGTAGCACCGCCGGCAATACAGCAAGGTCATTCCAGGAAATAGTAATTCAATATTTTTGTTTATCTCAGCCAAATAACACATGGAAGGCCTTGTCGGACTCAGCCTTATCCAATATAGCCCATGCCATGTTAGTAAAACAGAAAGTTTTCTATCATGGTCTGCTACTCTGGTTTTGCAGCAGATATATGGTTTTGATATACTTTTGCTGTGGTTTTGAAAAGATGGGTCATGGCGCGGTCATTCGCTCCTCAAGTGTAAATTTAGGTTTTCCTGTTAAGTTAAAGTGGACATATGCAAACTCGACATTTTTGAGCCGACATTGTTTCTTCATCAAAGGCAAAGGCATAAAGGCAAAGGAGGAGTATTTCACAACATGCCCGCAGTTTGGAGTAATGCCCCTGCAAAGCTGGTAAATTTAGCTGTTTCTTCTTCAACGTTGTCAGCACTTCCAATCTGTACTTCCTGGATACAAATATGTCATCCAAAAATGCAAAAGTTCCCTCCACATTTTTAAAGCCCATAATCCATTATGTCGGTTCGGAGCCATTCTGCGCATTCTCACGCCGTACTGAAGCTGCTAACCACGCTGTTAATCGAAACTGGAAGTTTGTTTGTTATACCTACAGCGGCCAGCAGGAGGAGAGTCAGTCAAAGTCTTTGCCAGCTCTAGCCATTTCAATGACCATTTTGAATTAGAAAACATAAAATACCAATGCTGAGGCACCCAAAATAAGGTTTTTAAGTCTGCCTTAAGTCCACTTTAATGTTTTTGTTTTTGGTTGAAGGGGAAAACCGAAATCAGAGCGTATGCGAGGTGTACGAAAAATCACCGCCTGTTATGGCTTTAAATGCCATAACAGGCGGTGATTTTTATCAGTCTGACCATGAGCGTACGGTGTGCTCAAATTCTACTGCAAATCAGGAGGTGGTGTACACTAGGGCTGAACGATTTCGCCAGAAATCAATATTGCAATTTTCTTCAATCAATATTGCGATTTAGATTTTAATGCAATTTCCCCCCCCCCCCCCCATTTTACCATTAATAACTTTTTGTTGCATATAACTAAACTACAGCCTAAACTGAAACAATTAAATATTTACAACTGACTTATTAAAGTAATACATACTTTTAAATCCTTTATAATCATATGAAATATAATTCAATATAGTCCACATGGTCATTTACATCATTTACAATAAGCTTATAGTGAAGGGCTGGGCGATAAATTGAATTGCAAATGCGATTAATCGTTCAGCCCTAGAGTACACAATACACCAATTTTAACTAAACACTAAACAGCACCTTCAGAAACCCTTATGAGAGACCAACAGGCCCGGGCTGAATCCGAAACCGTTAAATTGGTAAGAGGTCTTACGCCAAACCGGATGTGCGTCAGCGTCCGCCATGACAAGAAGCCTCCGAATTGGGCTGTCGGTTAGCAAGGAGTTAGGGAAAGGAGCCTCAATGCTAACTATCATAGCCACTTTAGCATACAGTAGGGATCTCTGATGCTACCTCACTGGCGATTAGGAGCCATGTGCCATCCCATAAGCCACTGCGCCGCATGTCCGCCCCCCTCGCCCCCACCCTCGAGTGATTCTTCATGTACCACTGTTGATTGACAGGTGCACAATTAATTAAAACAAATATATAAAAGATTCTGCACAAGCCAAACTTTATAAAAGTGACGAAATACATGTTAGAGTCACCACAGCACAGTCACATGTCAGTGTTTTAAAGAGCTGCCTCAGTAAATGGCCTAAATGAAGGCAGTTTGTGCTTTTACTTTCATTTAGTAGAAATTTAAGCCACATGGCTAATTTGCATAGCTTTATGAAACAGCTGTTGAGATAAAATAAGGCTAAAGGGAAATGTGATGGCTCATTTGGATTTTTCTTTTTTTTTTCTCTCTCTCTCTCTCTCCATGTTGTTGCATATGCAATACAGTAGGTGGCGGCATGCACTTTTGTTTGCCTGCCAATATCCTTAAAGAAGAAGAACAGCTGTTGGTGATGTCATTTCCCCTTCCCCTGGGTAAAGACAGTCAGGCTAATGCATTAGCCGCGAGGTGCTAACACAGCTAGCTCGGAAAATCATTGAACAAAAGCAGCATATTATGCACTAAAAATGTCAATAAAGCCAGCAAGTACTTGAAGCAGCTTTTACGATGATCACACAACGAGCCTGGCTTGACACATTTGTGATTTATTGCAGACTTTTCATCAACAATGAGCTGTAGTCGATTAGAACATGCTAACGGGGGTAACTTTGAATAACCATTGTGCACCTGTACAGATAATGTCCCTCTATTGAAGCGTGTGGGCTGGATATACAGACGCTTAAATACTGGGGAGATCCTGGTGTAGTCCATTGAGGTATAGTTAAAGATCCATCGGGCATGGCAGTAGCAAATAGGGACTAGATAGCCTCCAAACAGCAGTTATTTTTCAGGCAAGAGCCCATTCCAAGCCTGCGGTGTGGAAAGCTCAGCTGCTGGATCAAATCATATCCTGGGTGGCCATTGTTCACAAAGTGATAAAGCGAATTTTACTTTCCAAAAGTAAAAATTAAGATGCACCAAAAATCGATCGTAGTTTCTATGCGTGTGGAGGAAACAAGACGAAAACAGTAGTGTTGTTTAGATGCCACAGCAGCGCGCTGAAGGGGGCGTGTCGGAAAGGTCAGGGCTTCTTAAAGAGACAGAGGCCTATTTCAAGACGTTCAGTACAGCCATTTTGAGAGAGCAATTTTATTCAAGGTAGTTATTTTAATTTACTATATATAGACCATATACAGACCAATAGAAGGTTACGTCATCATTGCATAGACTGGTGCGATGTGATTGAAAAAAGCATAATACCCCTCTTTAAGGATTAGTTGCTAGTGTTTGTGCTCCTTCCTAACTGACAGCCCAATTTGGAGGCTTCTTGTCATGGCGGACGCTGACGCACATCCGGTTTGGAGTAAGACCAATTTAACGGTTTCGGAATCAGCCTATAATTTAATGGTTTCGGATGCAGCCCCGGTTAGAACCATGAGTCCGTCCTTCCATGGACCCACCACCTGCAGGAGGAGCCATAGGGGGCTGGTGCAATGTGATTTGAAAATGGATGGATGGATGGATGGATGGATGGATGGATGGATGGATGGATGGATAAACAGCACTGGAAAACAGTTTTTAACAGCATAGATTGCATTGCTACATTGCATATAATCCTCATTGGTGATTTAAACATGAAACAAGGATACAGCATTAATATTTATGCACAGACTTTGATTCAATGTTGCACTGCATCGACATGCTACTCCACGCCACGGGTCCGAGTGCAGAGGCTATGTCAGCCCGGACCGGAGACACTAGAACCTGGGTAGCGGGCCACAGGGACGCTAATGGAGATTTTTATTTTGTTTATAACACAAAAGACCGCTGTAGCCATAGTGTTAATGTACAGATGTCTCCGCCGCCTCACACCTGCGGCCGCTGCCGTGCACCAGGACTCACTTGGGTCTGAGCGAGGCCCTGGTCCATGTTCTGGCTGATTTGAGCACCGTGTGTGGACCGTATTCCGTACGTGCGAGTGGAGCAGGTGTCAAACAAATCCTTTGACACCCGTCCGTAAGGTCCTGCTTTTAGTGGCATGCACAGGATCTGCTGACCTCTTGACAGGGGAAAGATCGAAGCAGGTCCCGTCGCAGGGCTGTCTTCGGTCCAGACATGTTTGTTAGGTTCTGGTCGGCTGTCAGCTCTCCATGCACCTGTTCCCTCGCGGAGCAGATCACAGCTACTTTTCACTGGTTCAGATCATGGTCCAGACTCTGCAGAGATGTATCCACGCTTTCTTCTTTTTACCACACTCTTTTTTTTAGGTGGTCTAATTGTATTTAAAAAAAAAAAAATTAGGCCTAAACAGCTTTTTTAATAAAGATGACTTTTTTCTTTTTTTTTCCGTAAATGTAGTCTTGGATTGGCTAATGTGGGTTACTGACAGATTCTATCATCTTGCTAATGCGTAAAACATGTTGTGTAAAAAACTATTATTTATCAAAATGTTCCTTTTTGCTGTGTTTTGTGCGTTCATGCTGTAAAACCCGTGGGTAAGGCCTCCTGATACATGAATATTTTGGGGCGTTTCATTCAAATGACGCTTGTCCATCACATAAGCAGGTGCAGACACAGACAGAAGCTGTTGTTGTGTGATTTACTCTGAAAATATAATGTCTTCCTGCCAGCTCCCTCTACAGATGTCTCACCGAGAGGCCAGATAGCATAACCCATTTATCTGATTATGTAAATGGTCTAGTATTTTAGTCTAATCCTCCATCCCTCTGCGGATAATGATAATAATCTCTGGACCACTGACTTCAACTCTGCCTGGGCTCAGTGCCAGGAAACTCGCAACCTTTAAGCCTTTAATGTGCTATTGTGGAAAACTGCACATCTTTCAAATGTTATGGTTTTTATTTCAACAATATTGAAAATGTAGTAAAGTGCCATCCTGGATCAGTCTACATTTGGGTAGTTTTATGCTTTGAAGGTCATATAGAAATGTCTTATGCTAACTCTTTTCCTGGATGGAGCGATGGGAAAAACTAATAAAAAGCTTGTCATTGTATTTACGTCACTGCTTTGCATTTCATCCACAGCATTGGTACGCTGTGTATGTATATTGGATTTCATTAAGTATTTCCAAATGCACCGTACAGTGTTTTTAGAACCATAAACCACAGGAAAATTGCAAGTTATTATAAAATGTCAAAGTTAAAAGTAATAAATATATAAATGTACTAAATATCTTTTGTAGCCATATACAATTACTGTTTTTTTTTCGTTTTGAAATTGTCTTTTCTTACTACATATATTTATTTATTGTTTTATAATATTGTCAAAACAAAACGGACAAAAGTCTTGAATTAATTTTCTTTTTTTAAGTCACTGTTTACCTCTCATTTTTTGTAACCGATTTGGTGATTTCGTTCGAGCCATCTCTGCAAACAGGCCTTCAATGTCTATTCCATGTCACCAGTTTTAATTGTTAAGATCCAGAGCCGAGCTCTGCTAAAGTGCAGTCATTCCTCAGAAAACCCCCATGTGACTTGTACAGAAGATTATTTTAATATTATATTCCAATGCTGAACAAGTAATTATTGTAAAGTACTTTTAAAAGTTATTTTGCTTTTTGACATTAAATATTATATTGTGGAAAATTCCAGTATACTATGTTACTGCTTCACAAGAGCAACAAATCTGTTGTCTTGTGTTGACTCAACAAAAGCACTACTGATACACCATGTTAGTTTTGCAAGGAGTTATAAAGCTTTTAAAATTATTTTTCACCAATAAATCACTTACATTAATGATTTTATCCTATTCCATTAATGAAATATTATACAGTGTGACAATAAATGGTTTTCTATATAAATCGTGTATAGTGAATACATGTAGTAACCACCCTGTGCTTGTGTGTTCTGTTTAGTCCCGAAAGATGGTCTGAAATGCCAAGCGGTGTTCGATGAGATCCGGTTGATGTACATCAAAGAGCTGGGAAAAGCCATTGTGAAAAGGGAGGAGAACTCCAGCCAGAACTGGCAACGCTTCTACCAGCTCACCAAGCTACTGGACACAATGCAGGAGGTCAGACATCACACATTCAGGCTGTGTTGTGGGTTCAAGTCTCGGCTCCGACCATTTACTGAATATCTCTCCCCCTCAGCTGTTCTGTCTAATAAGCCTATGGGTCCATTTAATGATTGTAAAATGATTACTCTGCTACTAAGCATCTCCAGCATGTCCCTAATGTCCATGTGTGTCTCTGTTTACAGATGGTGGAGGGCCTGCTCCAGGTCTGCTTCTACACATTTGTGAATAAAACTCTCAGTGTGGAGTTCCCCGAGATGTTGGCAGAAATCATCACCAACCAGATACCAAAATTTAAGGACGGAAGCGTCAAGCCTCTGCTGTTCCACTCAAAATGACTGCCTTAAACTGTGAAGCAATGCCTTAATCAAGAACCTCATTGTACTGTACTGTATGTATGACTCATATATTACTACAGCATCAGCTTTCGTCCTTGAAAACACTTTTGCTTGTCTTGCCGACGCTGACCATTTTTACACGCTCTGCCCCTCATTTTTCTCTCTGGGACTTTGGCCACACCCCTTCACATGATTTTAGTGAATTTGTAGAGCACAATAGCCATCTTGGATTTGCCTTCGAGGTAGCAGCTTGGCATCCTTTGGCAGGGAGACTATAGGGAGCTAGCTCTGAATGTTTTGGGGCAGGAAAAAAGCGGATTTACTTTTGTGTTGGTTTTTTATGCCCTTTTTCCCTTGGAGATTTTCTGTAGCATCAATGCTTTACACCTTGCTCTTATTTTCAATGTTTTACCACATTTTTTGGCTGACAGGCTAGCATATCCCAGGGTTCACTCCCTAGCTTCACAGTATATTGGCAGAGACAAAAAAATCTAGTGTCTATTTCCCAAAAACGATCTGGAACAAAACATCAATAATAAGGAACGAACCATTCACATACCCCCAGGACACCAGTGGACAATGTTGTGATTTTTTTTCCCAAAAAGGAGAGGGGAATATTTGTTGTTTCCCAAGTGTGCGTTTTTCTCTAATGCTAATGTTTACACAGGATGTAGTATCTGAAAAGTGAAGACCAGTGCCTTTTTAAGATTTCTGAGCTCCATATAGCCATCCACCCAAAAACTGTTTTTGCGAAAGAACCTTGACATATACAGCACTTTCCCGGTATGTGCTGTATCGGTTTGAATTTTTCACAAAAGGTAATTCCTGTTTGCTTCAAGTTCATCTGTTCATGCATAAATTGCATTAAATGTAATTACCCCTTAATTCATTAATTATTGATTAATTGTAATATATGTCAAACCTTTTACATAATGGGTTTATTTTTAATAATACACTTATTGTGTTCTTTTTTCGACACATTTCTAAAACATTACATTCAAGCCAAGGTCACATACAATTTTCCATGAAAAGGTTTAGTTCATAGAATGTAAAATTTGACACAAATACCAATACTTTTGGCTGCAAAAAGGCCTACAAGATAAAGAAAAGCATGGGAAGTAAGAAAGACAGTCACAGTCACAGTGATGATTTTATTTGTATTTTTAAAGTCAAATTGTTTTTATTATTTAATCTGAATCTTGAGTGTGTATATATATATATATAATATATATATATATATATATATATATATAATTTTAACACTTTAATTTAATTAAATAAATAGACTTAAGTGGGCTCTAACATACACATGTTAAATGAAAACGTTTTTATTATGCATAGTCTATGGCCTTACAGAAGTTTCATGGTTACTTAAAAGTATTCCAACTACAACTGAATGTATTTAAATAGAAATGTCCAACCCTGTTCACTCCTGACAATGTCAATTTAGCACATTTTATTGTCATTGGTGATACAGAAAGAAAATTAAAGAGCAAAGGTAAGATGTAATGTTTTGTATATAGGCTTTAAGTCATCCCTCCCACCAGGGTTGCCAGGTCTACGGTAATCTCACGCATTGGGCAGATTAAGTTTTTCCGTGGGTAAAAAAACTGGTAGTGGGTCTTAGCTGTGCTGTTTTCAATATAAAATAAGTTATATTTACCATTTTCCTTAATGAAACTAAACATCAAATGCAAGGCCCTCTGAGCTGCTCCCTCTGTGAGGGAGGGAGACAGGTGCTGCCCCAGAGGCGGGCAGGGGCACTATATCCGAGTGAAATATGAAATTCCTGCGGAGCTGTATGTCTGCGTATTTTTGGCCGCTGATACCTGGCAACCCTGCCTCCTGCTCACACAGATTTTATGCGAGAAGCTGTGTCCAAATCCTCTGTGAACTGATGCTCAAGTGGTGACCGGATGTATTTCACTAGTGCCAAAATTCCTTGCAACTTTAGTACAAATGTTATTTTTCCAAGAGACACTGTATCATTATAGATTGAAAATAAATAAAAAACACACAAAAAAAACATGATTGTTATACATCAGGTTCCTCCAGCTTCAAGTATTTTAGTGTAATATATCAGAACGAATCTTGTATTTTTGGATCCGAAGGTGGTTTTAAATATATACATAGCCTATATATATATCTTCATGTCACCAGCTTTTGTGATGGCCAAAGCATCCATGCAGTGAACTAAAAGCACACACAAAAATATATGCTTTTGTAAACAAAACTGCCACGTCTGTTGTATAAAACGACACAGACATTGATATGTTTAAAATGGTACTTATCTTTTGCAAAGCTAAACCTCACTTACGCCACAGTTCTTTGCTAACAAAATGGCCGCCCTTCTTGATGTGAACCAGAGTTATAACCAGTTAATTATGGCTCTTGTGGCAATTTTTTGTGGTTTCTTTCTCTGTTAATGGCGGTGGTGCTTGAAAAATACCAGCTTTAACATGCTTAAGTGTAATCATATCTCTCATTTTTTCAAAGGCCATACGTGTACATAGATTTTGCTTCTATTGCAGGTCAGACATATCCAGTACAATGTCTGTTATATATTTGCAAAATATTTTATACATTGTCACTCTATACATTTTTACACATTTTAAAACTATTAAGGCCTTGAAGAAAGGGAGAAAGACAGCCATATAAATAATGTCAAAATCAGGAACCCACACTCAGCATAGCCTATGAATCCTTTTGCATCTTTAAGCATTATTCTGCAATTTTGCAACTTCAGCTTCTTTGGTATGAATAATTGTGTATATTGAAGTTACATATTTCTTGTTTCCATTGGTTCGTGTGTAAAGGTTGTTCAAATAGGAAATGTTTAATTGAAAAAAGTGTGAAGTCATTGTTCAATAGTGGGAATGTGTGCACTGTGTTTTCAAAGGCGGAGCACGCAGGCGTATGGTATTGAAAAGGAGTGGATGATATTTTATCAGTGACCAAAGCAGAAGAGGACAAACTATTTAGACAAAAAATAAAACCCTGCAACATGCATAAACGTAGCACTTAAGCTAATCCGACTTCTAGTTCTTTTATTGTTTTAAATAGTATCTTTCATTGCTGTGAGGATTTACTCGTCACTTTAAAATAGAAAATAAATAAAACATATTTGTGATAAAGATAAATCTATAGCCGGATGGATTTGCACTACCCTCACACTGGCTGATCGTCTATTTTGTATATAAAAAAAATCTTAAAAGATTTAAGGGCGGATCATATTATTCACTGGTGTATTATGGCTATGGCTTTCACTGAAGTCCGTTTTGTTCGTATTTCAGTTCATGTAAATGTAATCTAATGTAAAGTTCAACAAAGTACAAAATGTTTGTTTAAAAAGACAATAGTTTGTATAACTTCTGTATTACACCTGTTCTGTAGTCATTGTCAATATTTTCACCTATTTGATTCAGTGTTGAATTAAGCTATCTGTGTTGTTCTTTGATATTGGAGTTAACGTTGTGTCGGTAACAACTCCTGAATTCTGTTTTTCTCCATTTACCCCTCCCCCCTTGTTTTTGTCATCACTGACTGAAAGTGAAATTTTGGAATGAACTACTTTCTCTATAGTTCAAACATCTTACACAATAAACTTTACCGTTTTTCAACGCTCAGCTCCTGCTTGGTTGTTTCTTTCTCTTCCCACATGTAAAGTAAGAGTATTGTGGTTAACGGTGCAAGTCGTTTGGATCATGCCTTATTAATAAGACCAAAGTTTGTAATTCCCACACAAAGCAAATATCGTCCTTACATTAACTCTATATACAGTAGGGCTCTTCTAGCATCCGGGTACTTTCAGTGCGCCGCAGGTGTGGAGGTGAAAACAATGGCGGTGTTAAACAGCGTTTTTGCCTGTGAATGACAGATTGTGTTCGATATATATATTTTTTTTCTTTCAGTAAATCCTGCCTAAAAAATGTTGTGCGGTTGGATGTTCCATTTTGTCAGAACTACAGCTTCAATCTTGTAAACTGAGTAAGTTTTATGATTAGAATCGACGACTGCAGATCTAAACAAATTGTATGGATTATGTTTTAAAGTTTAACGTAACTGTGCCGGACACATCAGGCTAATCAAATGTTTAATGTCATGACATGTGTTAGCTAAGTCATGCTTTAGCTAAAACTAAAGCTGAATAAACTAGACAGAACGTCACCTAAAAGCTTCTAAAACATTTTCTCGTCAGCATTACGTTTAACTTAGATCATGATTATTTTCCGAAAGGCGAAACATAAATGCGTGAAATTCAACACAAAGTTACGATGGATTAGCAACGCGTACTAGGCGACCTCTTGGCAGTTTGTAGAAACATTAATCGAGACCAATTAAGTCCAATTTCTGTTTATATCAGACTTTTACCTCAATAGGCAGGTTATCATGGTAATCAAATCACATTTCATCACAATCTGACAATTATTCACCTTAATAAATCCTCTCAAACAATCACCAAATATCAGCGATCTCCCATTGTTTTCAATGAAGCGAGAGTGTTGTATTCACCTCCGCTTGATTTGTGACGTAAGACCGTAAATCCCTATAGCCTACTTTACTTTTTGAGAAGGAGTTTAGACTTATAGGCTTCTAGTGTGTTTAGTCTCAGTTTTATTGCAGTTTTACGATAAGCTCTGGGAGATAACGAAATAACAAAATAGGCGTTGTTATTAGATACATATATGGTAGCCTATCTATAAAACAGCCTGATGAGACTAGCAGTGGGCGGAGCAAACGGCATCCATATCCATAGACCGTTAAAAAGAATAGACAACTCCTCCTCACTCCTCCCCGTTTACCACAATGACCACGTTCGAGGGGGAAATCATGGCGGATTTACAGACTCCTCCTCCCCAGCTCTGACGAAGCATGTTCCTAATAAGGGCAAAAGGGCGGGATTTTCACTGTAGACTCGGCCCTTGCGTGACGTGTAGCTCGCGCAGCTCCAATGCTAACAGTCCGACCTCCGTTAAGTAGGAGATTTTTAAAAAAAATATTTCGAAAACCAGCCTGGTTTCTTTTTTGTGAGTAACCCAGCGTTATGTCAGGAGGAATATGTAGCCATAGAAAGTGTTTAAAAAATTGAAACCAGGCATTAAAGTTGTTTTTAACGTGTCTAAAGTCCAATGATTTTCAATGGGGCCTAGCGATGATATGGAGGTACTACAGCAATGGAGGAGCAATGGTGGCCTCCTGTGTTGCGGTCATAAAGCAGAGCAGCCAGCGCCCATGGTCCACAACTGAACTGAATTCACCTTATTCCACCCCGCCCACCTTTGCCTCTTTTTGCGTGGTCTTGGCACTTCCGTTGTCCTGACACGAAGCCCGTTCATTTAAACTGAGAACGAGGGAAAACGTTCTCCGCTCAAATCTGATGTTTAGTCGATTGATTTGTGTAATATGTCCAATGTTCATTTGCACCAACATGTCAACACTGCACCGTTTCTCTGCGCGCCCGAAAATCGGCTTTGTTTTCGTGTAGTAACTGATTTTATCTGGACTTCTCTCCAGTCCCATGTTAACTGATAGGAGAAAAGGAGCGGGCACAATTCATGGCATGCATGAGCCAATTACGCACAATCGTCTGTCAGATCATGTTCTTTGATTGGTGGTGGCCGCCGGAAATGGCTCTGTATTTGCGCTATGCAAATACAGAGCCGCTGCGGCCGCCCGTATCGTGCCGCTCTCCTGTGGATTTCAGGAGGATTTCAGGAGGCTTCTTTCCGGTCGCCAGGCAGCGGATTGAGAGGGGTGAATAGTCCTGGACATGGACTATTCACCCCTCTCTCCTCGGGCAGGAGGCTACGGTCTATCCCATACCTCCCGCCACTTGAACAGTTTTTTCCCCTCCGCCATCAGACTCATGAACAATAACAAGACCCAATAACCCAGTTACAGACTCATGGATGTATCTGCACTTGCACTGTGTGGTGTGTCCACACTTGGACCCACTGCTATCACTTATCACTAAATCACTTTATCACTTTATATGCCTACACATCTGTTAATACAATCCCGCTGTTGTTCAATGTCAAATTGTTGTTGTCTATATGTCATATGTCACTTTATTTTATCTTATTTATTAATATTTTTCACGCATGCCCTTAATAGCCTTATAGTTTTAAAGTTTTTTTAGCTTATTTTTAGCCTAACTGTGTTATATGTTCTATGTCGCACGTTTGCACCGAGAAAAATTCCTAGTGTGTGAACCTGTTCTCAAACCATGGCAATAAAATCCATTCTGATTCTGATTCTGATTCTGAATGGAAGCTCGCCGTTCTAGGTGTGAGTCCGGCCTCAAAATCCGTGATGGACAGAGACGAGAGCCCGGCGCTCATACGTGCACAAATACGCTGAAAGACGAGGGAAACTTCTGTGTCTATTAATAACCTAAACCACTGCCTCCTCTCTCCGCTTACACATCCCCGCGCTACATTCAGTAGGTGAACTGAGGAAGAAGCGCTTGTTTTCACTCCTCTGGTTGTGTTAAAACACACGCACTCTGTACACGCCCACAGTAGATGACGCGCGTTCACGCCACGGTAAATGGCGCGCGTGCACCGCTCAGTGGACGGTGCACTGCGCGCGCGGACCTCCACCCCGTCGCGGTTTTCAGGCTGGAAATGTGGTCACCCTATTACTTATTAAAGAGACTGTAATCAAGTTAACATGGCACATTAACTTTGTGTTATTTAAAGGGACTATACATAAGTTTAACCACAAATAAATGTATACAAATTTAAAATTTCTTTCTCATACATGCTCCAGCAATGCCCTGGTGAGTAGAATGAGCCCTGGCCTTTTCACCGCGATTGCCTCTATATGCCTGTAAAGTCACTTAAATAGTTTAAGCTCGGGTCGAACATGCAAACAGCGTAATGCGTAATGCGCGTTCACGCTCAGCTGTAGCGTTAGCTGTATCTCCTCTATACTGACGCTGCAGCGCGAGTGGTAACTTCAGAAGGATGGATTTAGCGGAGAATAAGAGGAGACCGGCTTCAAGCACCATCGAAACTCCAGCCCAGACCCCAAATAACGAAAAGAAACGAAGAGTTTATTCGAGTGTGACAAAAAAGGTGAAAGTCGAGTCTGATCGGCGTAGGCAAAGAACCAGAGTAAACATCGGAAAATGTTGAGAATCTCTCAAAAGACCCGCAGCTTATTTTTGCTTGAAAGGTAAGAAATTATTACTAAATACGTGGGAGAAAAGTGTAGTTGATGCTTTCAAAACAGCGGTGTCCGACTGTCCGTGCATGTTGTACAAACTTCACTGAAACAAGCCATAACATAATCATATTTGGAAGTTACCAAAAGAGTTGATCTAATAGTTTTATACCTACAGAGAAGTTGTGTAGTATTAGTAGCAGACTAGTAGTGTCAGTAATAACAGTAATCGTGCTGTACCTACAAAACATTTGAGTAGTAACAGTGGTAATGGTGCTGTATTTACAATGGTAAAATAATGCTGCTAATGTTAGCTTTTCTTGGCTGCAAAATAAGCATGACTGTTCATGGATTTACAAGTAGTGAAACAACTACAAAAAGTGAACATGTGCCGTTTACAATATAGTTTACGAGTTAGCTACGCTAACTTTGGGCCCAGGGAATTGAAGAGACGATTTTGGCTTTTCCCAGTAGCATTTCTACCAGTGGAAATATTTTATTATTTCAATTAGGCCTGCGTTTATGCATACAAGTATACGAGTTTTTTTTTTTCCTCCTTCAAACGTCAATTATTCGTTTATATGTATTACTTGGCTTCTTCACTCGATTCACTTTGCTGCATTTGCTCAAGTATTTTATCTTGGAAAATATTCACTCAAACTGATTTGGTCTAAATATCTTACAAAACAGTAACGTTTCTTACCTCAGTTTAAGTCATGCCTGCAATCTGTAATTGACCAGGACGGACTGTTATTTCTGGTGCTCGTAAAGCCTGAGCGCCTCATGCACGAGCTTATCATCGAGGCTGCAGTTACGCGTTTGGCCTGAGGGGCAATTGCGAGCACAAAACTGCTAAACTCCTCACAGCCCTTTTAACTGTTTGGCCACATTACTGCTGTGTTTTTTTTTCAACAAACACATTTAATAACGAACGGGATTTAGATCACCCTCTCTATGTAAAATTGTATTACACTGTAAAGACTAATAGTCTTGCTTACTTGAGAAAAAACAGACTAAGGGTGTATTCAGACCAGAAAGGTCCTTTGGTCCGCTTGTTTGGTCTGGATCAAAAGCGGACTTTTTTTGTTTGTTTGTTTGTTGCAGTTCCCATTCATACTGTACTTTATGCAAGTGAACTATATTTGTAAACACATACACGTGTGTGACGATCGATGCTCCCATTGGACAACAATGACCACAACAAATGAAATAAAAATTGATATTTGACGCTTACGATGATAATAAAAGAAACGTAAGAGACTAAACCACTTACCATTAACCTCAGCTTCACCGGAGTAGCTGGTGTCAGAGGTTTTTTGTGCGGATGAAGGGTCGTCTGCTGAGCTATTTGTTTCTATTATGTCCATGGGACACACTGTTGGTCTTGTTCCTCTACTCTTCTTTAATGCGTCTCGTAAGTTTGGCGAAGTTTTTTCCAGTTTGACGCGGCTGTTCAGGAGACCGCTCAAAGCCCCTCTCCTTCATTTTCTCGCTAAACATGCTGAACACAAACGCATTTTTGTCTTTTTTATTGATTTCGGTGTCACCCCCTCGCCCCGATCACCCAAACGTTTCCCTTATTTTTCTGTTCTCAAGTTGGCAACCCTACCTACCAGTATGTACAATGTCATTACATTTTTTCTTATAAAAGTGACTAAAATGCAGTAAGTATTGAAAAAAACAGACCAAATGAACTGTTGGCCTACTACTATCAAATTCAATATTTGTTGTGTTTATACATTGGTTTAGAACTAGATCCAGCCTAAATACCTAAAAACGTTCCAAATCACAAAACTATTCATGTGTAGAATTTTAAATTCATGACTTCATCCATCCATCCATCCATCCATTTTCTTCCACTTTTACTGTTGCCGGGTCGTGGGGGCAGCTGTTGGAGCTGCCCAAATCACATTGCACCAGCCCCCTATGGCTCCTCCTGCAGGTGGTGGGTCCACAGAAGGACGGCATCATAGTTCCAACCGGGCCTGTTGGTCTCTTATAAGGAGCTTCTGAACCGCTCTTTGTCTGACCCGTCACCTAGGACCTGTTTGCCATGGGAGACCCTACCAGGGGCACGAAGCCCCCGATAATAGAGCTTCCAGGATCATTCGGACACTCAAACCCACCACATTAAGGTGGCGCTTCCAGGAGGGGAATTCATTTTAAGGATTCCTCACTTTGGGAACCACTGCGTAAGTAAAAGGTCACTCAAACCAAAGGTGTTGGTCTACATTTTGTGATTGCTTAAAGGCGAGACATGGCAGGTGAAAGTATTGATTTTTCACGCAGTGGTCGAAGAGGAAATTTGTATCTAGTTTCCTCCCTTTACATCTTAGTTTTCATGCCAGAATATAAATATGACAAAACCGTACAATGTTTATTTTATGATGTTTTGTCCGTGAGCGAGGTGGAGATAACCCGGAAGTAGCAGCTCCGCCACTTCGCGAAGCCGTCTTTCCCATGGGTATTCATTCACAAATATTGATAGATTTTATATCATAGACCGTTTTACATCCACGTGTTCTGCGAAGGGTGCCTGTTATGACGCTATAATTCAAATATGGTATTTTTCCTTCTGGGAGCCACCAGATCACCAGAAAAAATCACTAAAAAATGTCTTACAAAAACCAGCCTGGTGCCCCTAATTGTAACTAACCCAGCGTAATCACAGGAGGAATATCTAGCTGTAGAAAGTTTTTTTTTTAAAGGCACCGGGCTCTAAAGTTGTTTTTAATGTGTCTAAAGTGTAATGATTCCTAATGGGAGACTAGCGGCTATATGGCGGCCTCCAGTGTTGTGGTCATAAAGCAGAGCAGCCAGCGGCCATTGGTTTTGCCCCACTCATAGGGCAGCTCACAACTGTTGCGCACTTATGGCGCAGCAGGTTCCGGTGTTAAAATAGACAGCAAAACATGGGTCTCTTACGCTTTTAGGCAAAAAATCCCAGCATTGTGATGGTTCATGTTGTTGTTCACAGACTGAAGGATCACGGTAAGCAGAAGGATAATGTGGAACAGATTGAGCAAGTGAGCCGTTATAGTCGCTCATACAAACTCCTAACTTTCCAGTCTTGGACACAACAAGATTTTGTTAATTTTGCCAATACGTTTTTACAGATTTTTTCACTTATGATTGGTTTATTGAAAAGCTAAATAAGATCCAAAATCCCCTCTGAAAAAATCTTTGTAACTAATATGTCAATAAAATAAAACTATACATTTAAATCTAGCACCTCCTGGAACCGCCACCTTAACGTGGTGGAGGGGTTTGAGCGCCCGAATGATCCTGGGGGCTATGTTGTCGAGGGCTTCGTGCCCCTGGTAGGGTCTCCCATGGCAAACAGGTCCTAGGTGACGGGTCAGACAAAGAGCGGTTCAGAAGCTCCGTATGAGAGACCAACAGGCCCATTTAATCGTGAGGCCGTCCTCCTCTGGACCCACCACCTGCAGGAGCCATGGGGGCTGGTGCAATGTGATTTGGGCAGCTCCAACAGCTGCCCCCACAACCCGGCAACGGACTGTCTGTCCACTATTTAGATTACGTTGCCGAAAATATAGGCAAAATGCCTTATTTTTACATGAAAACATAAAATGACAGGAAAATTGCAATACATTTTTTACTCATGGATTTGAAGGTCAAAAGTCAAACTAATCATAAATCTGACTTCAAAACTTAATTTCTCAATCCAAAAAGATGCAGAATACACATATTATATGACATTTTAAGCAAAACCATTGTAAAGATCATTTTCAGAATTGTTGATGGCGGACATTTTGGATATAGGGCTGTAAAAAAAACAAAATTGAGAGGGGCATGGGGCATACATTTTTCATTTAGGCCTACCCTTTATTTCATTTATTGCAGGTAGACTATTGCAAAAGTGACGAGCATTAGCCAATAAATGTCCTAGAGGCTAATGACAAAAAATAAATAAAATACACAGCAACATGACACAATGACTTTTTATTAATGCTATTTTCAAATCACATCTGAAATCATATTTAAGGCTGCATACAAACTCAATACAAAATCTGGGCAAAACGAGAAGAAATTAAGTTAGTAGTTTAGCTAAAATATAAAATTTACTTCAAAATGATACCTTATCAAATGCTGTTTATTTATTTACATGTTGAATAAAACACCTCAAAAATCAACACAGTTCAGCCTTTTTTTCAAAATATATAAATAAGACATGAACAAAAGTAGTCTCATTTCACATTTGTAATAAAATATCCCATTTGATTGTGCAGAAAATGTCACATATGAATAAAATACCACATGTTATAGTTAACCACTGAAGCCTGAAAGCACACGTAGAAAGTCTTTGGACTTTATTAATGGAATAGAGAAAAAATTTCCTTTTATATTGGAATTCATTTTAGTTTTTTTTCCATTTATGTACAAAGAATGTCCCCTAACACAGTTTATTTAGCTTGCCTTGGTGAAGTGGTTCTCAAACTGAAAGTTGCCATTGTTTATTTGGTAGGCAAGTGTCTAGAGTATATTTATATTGTATATTTTTAAGATTAAAAAGGAATTTAACACTGAGCTTTAGAAATATTTGCAAAGCCTCGATATGTCTCATTGACTGAAAAACGTGTACTCCACGTTTTGTTCTTTGTGCCACAGCCACAATCCAGGTTTCTGTGTGCATTAATAACTAAACCTGAATAAGAGGATACCAAATCAGGAGCCAGTCTTGAATGTAAAAGAAAAGCCTGGTCTGCTTGTAGGGCTCGTCCAACAACTGTTAGCCTTTTACTGAACCACGTTTTGGGCCTAACCTCGTCTCTGCTTGCTCTGCTCCAGGGCTCACTTCAAGTTCAGTCTTGTCCTGATGAATTACTGCAATTCTCCATCGCTACAACTGGTGATTAAACTCATAGAAACACACCGGCAAACACAGCACGCTTCTCAGTGAAATCAAAATGTCTGTATGCTAGGATTTATTTCGATATAAATTATTATTATTAATAGTATTAAGTCTTGATTCACCAATTTAGTCTAAAAATTCAAGGTGACAGAGAGTACATATTGCTAAATTTTAAAACCATTTTGAGTGTCAACAAAAGTGCTACAAACATGGAAAAGTCTTGTGGTATCAGCATTGTGGTCGATGACTTTTAAATATAAAATGTTCAGCCCTGATGTGTTGCAAGGAGGGCAACGGTAAAAGTTTAAATTTAAAATCTAGTGTTTTGCATTGTGTTTCCTGTTGTCATCTCTGAAGGTTTTTCCAGGGGCTCAGAGGAAGGACAGTGCACATTTCAAAGTCACTCTTTCATGCATGCAGCTCTTTTTGCTATCGCGCCCCTCTGTCGTTTCTCATTCCAACACATTCAACACATTCCAAGTCCATTACCGCATTGTCTTTGAGGAAAAACAACAATATCAATACCAACGGCCATTTTTGGTCTTAAGTTGGATCCAGTGCAAGTACATATTTTTCACAACTTGAGTCCCCTTCTTTTTTTTTCAAAGGTATGGTGTTTGGACCAGTTTTGTTCCTCAGTCCATTTGGAGACGATCCCATTATCTTGGCTATAGAAATTCCACATAGTTTTCTGGTATCAGTCCGGTTCGTCCGCCCAGGGTCCCCTCCAACCAGCCTGGCTCTCTGGATACATGAACTGCAATGAAAGACACAGAATGTATTATTAAAGATGGTTGTATTAGGTAAATGTCATAGATGAAGTAATTAAAGAGGTGAGGAAACAGATGTACATAACACAGTGGCATAGTTATGTGGTGATGACAGTAAAGTAAACTATGTGTTGCATTAGTTTAGACCGGTTAGATGTGTCTGGCAGAATACAAGAGAGCTGAGCAGTGGAAAGAACAGAGCACTGCTCCAACCTCGGCGTCTTTTTACCCATGTGTTCACTACACCTCCTGTACATGTCAGTATCATCTCCGGCTGGGCACACCTCCAAAACCTCAAAACTGTCTGTCCTATGAACTCATTCTCTGATCAAGTCCAAATTTCAAAATATTGTTCTATGTTGTATATTGATGGGCCGAGATCTCGTCGGACCAGATCACATTGCCACGAGATTTCTCGTCACAGTGTAAAGTGATCTCGTAATGTTTATTTTTCTTCTTTTATTTTTTTATAGGCTAAAATTTCGATATAGACCTTCTTCCTGTAGACTGCTATAGGACTCAAGGGAATATTTAGGCAATAGTTATCTAATAATGTGTACTATATATTTATTGGCACTTAAAAAAGAAAGAAAACTTTGACTTTTTAACAATGGCCGCTAGCTACTCTGCTTTATGACCGCGACACTGGAGGCTGCCATTGCTCCGCCATTGCCGTAGTACTCCATATCATCGCTAGGCCCCCATTGAAAAGCATTGGACTTTAGACACGTTAAAAACTACTTTAACGCCTGGTTTCAATTTTTTTAACACTTTCTATGGCTACATATTCCTCCTGAGATAACGCTGGGTTAGTCACAAAAAAGAAACCAGGCTGGTTTTTTAAAATCTCCTACTTAACGGATGTCGGACTGTTAGCATTGGAGCTGCGCGAGCTACACGTCACGCAGGTCTACAGTGAAGATCCCGCCCTTATGCCCTTATTAGGAACATGCTTCGTCAGAGCAGGGGAGGAGTCTGTAAATCTGCCATGAATTCCCCTCGAACGTGGTCGTGTGGTAAACGGGGAGGAGTTGTCTATTCTTTTAACGGTCTATGGTTTTAAGGTCAGTCGCTTAGAACCACCGCCTCGGTGTTTAAACCTGCAGACTGGAGCCACTGCAGATCCACACCCGCGCCTTGTTACTTTGTCTTTCATTTACGAACTGGTTCTACTGTTGGAAGCTCCGATTTGCCGCTGTACGCCACGGCGAGTCCGGATGGATCCGTCGTCTATTTTGTGATTGTATTGACACGCATCTACTGCGCAGGGAAAAGTATGCGGATGTGACAATCAATATTTAAGCTTCAAATTATATTGAATGATTATTTATAATTTGGAAATTTAATCAGAATACAGCTGTCAAAAGAGCCAAATGTATTGTTCTAATATTAAACTGTATGCACACAAATAGAGCCAGATGATATTGGTCAAATCTGATCAGTTCGGTCCGTGTACCGTTCTTTCAATCAATTTTCAACCTTAATGTGAACCGTACAGCCGAACTTCCGGCTATAAGCAAATCGATAAAACAATAAATAATGACGCCCTGAGGCTGTGATTTCAATTTTCATTTTTCCGTTTTTGTATCATATTGAAATATGAAAATACGTGCCATTTTGAGTGATTGTGTTTCATTTTATTAAATGAAAAATGCTGATAGCACACGTTTCTGGGTAATTTCACTGTGTTTTCAAATTGAAAATTGAATGAACGGTACACGTACCCAGTTCCCATCCTTATTAGTTTGTTCATTGTGTTACAATACAATACAATGGCTCCATACAAAGGAAACATAATTGCAAAATATTATTTACTATTGCAAATTATGTCAAAATCTCGTCTCGTTCTCGTGGATTCAATCTCGTGTCTCGTCTGGTCTCGTGGGATTTGTATCTCGGCCCACCACTAATGTTGTATCAAAATGCAGTGGATAAATCATGGCTCAGCCGCAGGTTTAAAACACCGTACATGCAATTGTCTCAAAGAACGTAAAAAAAAGTACACAATTTTGTTTTTCTCCTAGATGTTTTTGATCATATTTTGAGCTATTTTAGCAACTACTGTACAAACCCTGACTAGCATTGATGGTAAGAGGCTAGGGGTTATTGTTGGTTTAGGAAGGAGTAGGGAAAAGTTCAAACTTAATTAGTTCTCTCTGTCACAGTCTGAAAATGGGAAAAAAATCGGGTATAGTGTCTATGCCTGGTATGAAAACCTGCAGCTCCTCCTGAAAATTACAAGCTGTAGATTTAGTGCCGTTCTCACCAACGTATGAGAACCACTGAAAGCCCCTAATTGGTTCTTGGAATGTAAGTGCCATGTCATAAAGAAACAGTTTGTCAACAGTTTTCCTTTACTCTTGAGCGTGGTCATGGACACACAGTGGTGGGTCTCGTCAGCAACAAAGACGAGTCATACTACAGGAGTGAGGTGAGCAGTCTGGCCACAGGAAGCTGAACTCCCTCCCTTCCCTGCCCTCCCTGTGCTTCCACCCCTCACTCCCCACCCCATGCTCCACAACAAGGACTTGAGAGAATGGACATTTCGATTCACATCAATGAATTGAGAATAAAATGCTTGAATCTTGAATCTTTTGACCTGACAGTGACAGTATATTTTCCTGATGGACAACAGTTTTAAAGACCATGGGCTTTGACCTAAACTCTCACGGCACACACCTTACCACTACTAACATTCAATCACCATTAGATATAATATTATAGGGGCTGGCCCGCATGCTGAGTTAAACAGGCCCACAGTGTCTTTTTTTTGTTTTGTTCTCTTTACATACAGTGCTGCCAATATAAATTTGTTTGTGTTTTTTTAGCTCAATAAGGTTTACCAAAACGCACAGTTAACAGCTGCGGCCTTATACAATTGCAACAGGGCATGGAAGTAGTTTGTGTTCGTGAATAGTCAGTCTCCCCGGTGCGTTCAGACTTTACAGCTGATACAGAGGAGCTCCCATCGCTGAGCCCGACAGGCCAAATGAACCCATCTATCCACTGTTATTTACTGCCGGGTCAGGAGGCATTACAGGGCTGTAATGCGAGCGGTGTGGGGACAGCTGGGCTGTGCGCGCTCTCTCTCTATAGCGTGAACGAGATCCCTGGATACCTCTGCTGTGATTATATGTCCCCAAGGTCAAACTCTGACCCATCTGGGCTCCGTGGCACTGCTCCGCATTACATAATGAAGTCTATACGCAGCAAACGCTATTTATGGACTCACAAGGACTCGCACACTATCAGATGAGATGCAAAACTCATTAAGTTCTAGAGGGAGAAAAAAGTGACCTATTTACGAAGGAGCTGAAGCACTGGTCTCTGAGAAAAGATGTGTAGAATATTATGTGTAGTTTTCATCTTGTTACTGGTGTTACTGGCCACCGCGTTGATCCCTTCTGCAAACTATTTACCCCCTGGGTGCTAATAAAGAAAACTTGAAGAACCAGAACTCGACCTTCATTCAGTGAGTCAACAATCCGGTAGAAGCACTTTACAATACTGCACTTCACTGCACCTAAAAGTGATTAACATAGTCATGATGGTTATTACATGGAAACAGGACGCGCACCTATTTAGTTATGGTAATATGACCAATTCTTACTTTAGCCATAACCCAGTATAAAGCTTCATCAATCACCAGGAAACATTGATCAAATTGACCAAACTATTTCCATCAGATTAAATATCACTGGACGGTCCTTACCACTATAGCACTGCACAGAGTAAGTAATGGACATTTTGCAATTACATATTTTAACAATATGGCATTTTAAGCTATCAAATAGGGTTGGGCGATGTCCCCTTAATTGGCAGTTGATGATGTTTACAGTGAACCATCGTGATGGACGATATCGTCCAACTCTCATTATAAGCATTTTTTAAAGACATTTAGCCTATATATAGGCTGCATATTATTTATGTTAGGAAAAATGTGAGATTGCAGGATAAATGTAGCTAAACTAAACATGATCTGAACAGAGTCATGGAACACGAATTGTGCAATAGAAATGTGTTAAAACTCGTGCGTAAAAGTCTCAGAGGAGAACGACTTATTCAGAGCGTCATCTGCTCCTCAATACAAGTCTCTTATCACACTAATACAAATGTAAATCTGAGCTTATTATTTGCATTTGCTCAATTTTAACGTAATGTTTAAGAAACAGTGAGTGAACGGGACAATATTTAGAAGTTTGCGTCGTAGCCTACATTTTTGAAGCTGCTGCACGCGCCGCCCGGTCTGTGTGCTCGTAGCCTCATACCTCGGTGCCTCATTCTCTCCTCTCTCTCCTCTCTCGGCCCTTCGTGAGAACATCCAAACCCATGTGCTCTCAGCTCCGATGTGAGATCCATCGCGGCATTTTAAAACTGTTTAGTTTCCGTACGAAAAGCAAAGCGAACCACGCGGTGTTAAACGGTAGCTGCTTTTAGAGAGAGAGAGAGAGCCCCGCGCGTCAGAAATAGAGCAGCGCTGCGTCTTTAGTTTAATAATTGCGGCTAACACATCATGTCTTCGGGCTTCTGGTAGGCTACTTAAACTATATTAGCTATATTCGAGATTTAATTTACAGTGCAATCCTTGCAAAGTTTGTAGGTTTACAAGGCCCGCAGAAGATCAGTGTGTGTTTCTGACAGGAGGGGGCGTGGCATCACGATGGTGGCTCTCCATCGTGATGTTGCTCATCCATCGTCCATCGGCACAAGCCTACTATCAAATCCAACAATGTGGGTAGAAAAGAGCTGGAAACAGTTCTAGTATCTTCAAAGTGGACCTGACAACACAGCACATAATGCCGGTTACAGACTGGTCTCTGGTGAGGTTAGAAGAAATTAATTAGGCTGTTAAAATTCCTATACAATAGTTACCCACTGTTCAGGGATTGAAATACTTTATATAAAGACAGTGCAGGGAGCTACATTTTGTCACGAGAAGACAAAGGGGATAACAAAACTACATAAATTGTCCCATGTAGTGCATAGTAAATCAGTGTGTAAACTGTATTTCATGAGCTAACTATTGTATGCATACCATTTTTCTGTATTCTGGGGAAGTAAGGCCATCCGGACTGATACAGCTGCATTTGATAGAGTGGCATAGAAGTTAGCAGAACCCCTAAAGTGTGTATTGTACAATTGTCTTTTTCAGCTTTTGACTAGAAGCTAGAATCTTGGACTGAAGAAATCAAAGGAGCAGCATATTCTGTGTTTTCCGTCGATGTAGGATACCAGATCACCAAGAGGAAACCACCCACTTCCCACTCACTGCTGCACTGCCGATGTAAAAATGTAAAGTTGCCGGGATAGGCTCCAGGCACCATGCACCCCATTTCAACTCTATAATCACTAACTATATTCAATATTTTGATCCCCAAGGTATAGAAAATGAAAGGAAATGAAGTCCAGCAGCTTTTTCACATTAGATTAAACTGCTTCTGTAGTCTCACACCTGCTGTCCAAACAGCCGCAAAAAGTGACTCACCGTTTTCAAATATAGTCCCTGCGATGAAGGACAGCTCCGAGTCGTGTTCGGCCTTGCAGGCATAAAGAGCCCGTGCCTTTCTGCCCGATATACTGCAAAACCGAGAAACAGAAAAGTTGACAAAAGACTCCACTCACATACCCTCTCATAAGATATATTGGCAAAGACGATCCAAAGTCACTTGTTTACCACAGATTAAAAATTAAAACAGAACTGACGGGAATCAAGTTTAGATTCTCGTTATTTCAATGATTTGAGTTTTCATCAGAAACCTTCTCTCTCCCTCATTTACATATCAGATTTGTGGGCCTAAAACAGTAATATAGGAAATTTCAAAAGGTAAATTCAGTGCAACATGCTCACAAAATGACCTACTTAGGGAACAACTTGAGCTTCATAGTAAGTTTTATAAAATGATCTTGAACACTGAACAAAAATGACCTGGACAGTGCCCATTCGCCTGGCTTTTCCTGTAAAGGAGCGGACAGGGTTGTCTCATAAATCAGAGCTCCATCTTCCAGTCTCTTCAGTCATGCCAGAAGCCTGCGGAGGCTCGATCCATGCCAGGTCCAATGACAGAAGGACAGGCTGTCAGGAAGCTGAACCCTACCTTTCCCTTGCTCTGCTACCCCTATTGAATATCTATGTTTTTGTTTTTGCACAGAGGGTTTACAAGTAATGCCATTTTTATCCTCTGTATGTGCTTTACGGATGGTAGAATTTGCAATAAAACAAAATGAACTGAAAATATAGTATTCTGCATTTGGACAGCGCATGTCAATGAACACACATGGGACTCTTTTCATCTGTTGTCCCCGATTGGACTCTCAACCACACTCTCACTCAACCTGGCCACATGTTTGTGGTGGTGAAGCACCCATACACAGTCCGGATAACTGTTAAACTGACCTTCCGGGCGAGGAGTCACTTGATGTAGAGGACATCTGCTGTGGGCTGGATGGAGCTGAAAACATGGGCCATGAGGGCGAGCGAGGCGAGGTGGGGCTGGGAGAGGGAACACTGGGGGAGACACACAAAATGCCCAAATGAGACACAGTAATTGGCACAGTCAGAACGTAATTTTTCGGACGTACCCGGTTGGTATGCTGCCTCGACTCTTGGGATTTAACCTGAAAACAATGAGGATAATGTCAGTTTTCTAAAAAGCTAGGAATGCATTTCATTGTATTGTATACATAAGCTACCTCTATTTACTATTTAATTGCTTGCACATTTCCTGTCTATTCTGCACATTGCTGATTAAAACTCAATATTAATTTGCCATAAGAATTCTTGTGCAGACCCACGCTTAAGATAGTAGTATAAACAAGAAAGAAGAAAAGTAGCCAAAAGTCTGTGTAAATGAAGTTGTTCGTTTTCTTTTTATTGCGGGGGTAGCACCAGCAGGGGAACATAAGACAACACTGAAGAGGAAAGAAAGTAAGAAATAGCCTTTATTCATTTTAAACACTTTTGAAATGGCTGAAGAATTTTACATGCTTCTGCTGCAGTGGACCAGCACTGACGTAAAGCATTCATGCATTTATTTAATAAATATCTTCAATTAATTTTGAGCCCATTAGTCATAACTAATGGAACACTGCTCAGGGTGAAACATGCCAACATGGGTAAACTGAGAAGAGTTCTGAGGGTTGAGATTTTGTTTACATCTAGTCTCAGGTCTGCGCCAATAAGTAGGTAACAAACGAAGTAGGTTACAAATGCAGATTTCAAATGCGGCACTGAATGGGTTTAGTTGTCTTTAGTGTTATGGTACAATTAGCATGACTGACTAGCAAAAGAAGCCATTGTTGTGTCATCATTTAATGCCAATAACAAGGTTGTGCTATTAGAAGTGATAGAAACAAGGTCATACTCCACATTAACAATAATCTTTGTTTCATTTACATTTTTGGGGCTGGTTGTGACAATAAGGGTGTCTAGCATAAAAAACTAATAACATAAAGTGATTGGTGCATTCACTATGACAAACAGGAACACCAGTAGAGGACAAGTAAAAGGTTAAGTGCACAAGATATACTACAGCTCAAAAGTTTGGGGTCACTTAAAATGTCCATATTTTTTAAAGAAAAGCACTGCTTTTTTAAACGAGGATAACATTAAATTAATCAGAAATACAACATTGTTAATGTTGTGAATGCCTATTCTAGTTAGATACGGGTGATTATTAATGGAATAGGTGTGCAGACTAGCAACCGTCGCTCCAGTGTGCTAATGGTACATTGTGGTAGCTAATCGTGGTACAGGGTAATTAATGATTAGAAATGATTAGAAAACCCCTGTGCAATTATGATAGAACTGCTGAAAATTGTTGTGCTGATTAGAGAAGTTATAGAACTGTACCGGGTGACCCCAAACCTTTGACCGATAGTGTATATTCAAAGAGTCTTCCATCTGAAATGTACAGGTCGGATCGGACACATTTCTACTTATAGCATTATAGTGGAGGAATGAAAATGTGCTTGTAACTTTGTCTTTCTTCATCAGGCTACATGTAAACCAAACACAGCACATTTCTACACTTCACTGCATAGCCTTTTGCACTCCCCCTTTCATTAATTCAATAAGTAAGTTGAAGGAGTAAAATATCCATGATGTTACTACCTTAGAGTGGTCAGCCTTTGCAATTCAAAGACGCTGCAGCCTGCAATTATGGCCCCATTGTGGAGCTAAATGGTACTATTTAAGCTAATAGAATGCCATTGTTAGACAGAACAGAAGACGATGGCAGATTACATCACAAGAGGGCTATGATGGGATCAGGACGAGTTGAGATTAAAGGGATTTTACAAATCACTGCTAACCACATACTTGAGCTAGCATTGAAAGTGCATCAAGAGGTTAGCCAAATATGAACTATTCCTGTCCAAGGTTCAAATTAGTGTTTTCAAATATAGAAGCTTTGTCACTTTCAATTTTGTAGACATGGACCTTTTGCCAAAGAGCCTGAAAGGAAGTCCATTATTGTTGATTTTAGGAAACAAGTGTCACAGCACAAGGCTGTCCGTTCTCACCCTTCCTATATAAATGAAAGACAAAAGCCTAGCATATAGCCAGCTTGTTAAACATTGTTCATATTCATTGAAATGGCAGGCTTTTAATTATCATCCAAATTCTTTCTCCCGCCTCAGAGCCTTCATTATAATGGCAGAGTTGGTCTTTTATCTGTGGTGTTGCACAAATCAGCTCATTCATAAGCACTTTGTTAGAGAGGCAGGCCTTTTCTTCTGTTTTTGACCCGCACAGGGGTTGCCATAGTAACTGTGACATTTTTCCTAATGTGGGGATTTAGGATTGAGGCGAAAACATATGGCGTGCATGGATTTTCATATGTGAATGTGTGTTTTATTTTGGGGAGGGGGCCCGCACTGTTCTATACGCCTCTGTAGTAACATGGTAATAAGATAGAAACAGTATGGTGTCTACAAACAATAGGTGGTGATGCGTTTTGCATAATATCTAGGTGTAACCCATGGTAACGCAACACAGATCCAAAGAATAAATCCTCAAAATCACTTAATAGGTGATAAATATTTGGTCTCACAACAACTTTCATACACTTCCATGTTTTTCTAGTTTCTAGAAGATAAGAAATCATAGTTTAAGTTTACCAAATAATACTTCTATATGAAGGAATGTTCATGTTTCAATATATTGCTGTATTTTAGTAATCGCAGAAATCTCTGTTGCCCTACGAGACAGGGGGAGAAAAGAGTGACAAAAACCAACTAATAAAATAAATTAAATAAAGCACCTGATGTAAAATTTTTTTTTTTTTTTTTTTTTTTTTTTTTTATTTATACTCTGAATAAAATCACTATGAATGACCTTTACACCTGTTGAGATTGTCTGCCTGTATGTCCATCATAGCACATAATGGCTATGTGCTTTACTTATTTATGGAATTGTCACTTTGAGCGATTGTGTCTTCCCACTCCATTTGTTACTTAGTGCTTTACACAGGACCTCTCAGCGGCTTTTTCTACTTCGATTTTCTTTCAATCCGCTGAGCCGCTCCCATATCCCTCTACACTATTCAATAAAGCTATGTGAGACTCGAGAGAGGTGATTTCAGCTGTCAATCAAACCCATGGACTCTGCAGATAGAATAAAATGTGAGGACCGGGGATGTCAGGATGCTTTCAGGGACTAGTTTAACACATTAAAAATAGTAAAGGAATAGGAACAGGACTATTCAACCTTTCTAAAGAAGAGTGCACTCGCCAGAAGTTGGAATTTCTTTCCGGGATTCAGCTATTATATCAACCAACTTGATGGCTGAGCGGTGAGTAAATCAAAACGCATGTTAGCGTGTGCGTTAGCCATTTATGAAACTGTGTTGCACAAGTTAACTCCTTATAACAGCAATATTTTGTATTTCTAAGACTGCAGATGTTGCATGAGCGGAGAGAGGGGCGGAGTTAACTGAATCGAAGCGTCTTGTCTTCCGGGTTTGGAAAATACCCCTAGAAATACTTATTTTCTCTCAAAAATTAGTACTCATAGTGGTAGAGGTACAATATGCAGTATCATTTAAATGCCTATAGTTTACTTTGGAATGGCTAAAATAGCATGATACAGATACTTTACTAGACGGAAAAGAAAGAATAATACACAACAGGCCAATTCAGGGCCCCCAGAGCTCCCATCTGGCCCTTAGACAGTCCACTGCAGGTTTCTTCTTCTTTGGGAGTAGTTTGTGCCATGCTTTTGGTTGTAAATGATGCAGGTTAATATGCTTCCAGTTTATTCAAATTATTATTAGTTATATTTATTAAATAAAGCATATTATTAATTTTAAGTATAAAGTTATGTTTTATTCATAAAAAATGATGTTATTTTATCTACTTTTCTCATGAAAAGAGAAGCTAATCTTGTAAAAACAGAAATGTCTATTATTCAAATGAATGAAATACATTGCAGTTAAGTTAGAATATACTTTACTTAAACTTTTTTATTTGATAGTATAACTTATTTGAACACGTTATTATTACACATACCAGTTTGCTTATCAGTCCAATCGCTCAACTGATATACATACATCATACAGCCCTCACTCACCTTGAAACAAAGGACGTTAGAATGCTGTTTTTAGACTTTAGCTCAGCATTCAACACTATAATCCACAGCAGCTAATACACAAACTGCTCCACCTGGGATCAACACATCACTGTGCAACTGGCTGCTGGACTTTCTGAGACCACAGGGTGTACGTGTCGGCGGAAAGTCCTCCAGAACCATCACACTGAACACGGGGTCTCCCAAGGCTGTGTATTGAGCCCTCTCCTGTTCACTCTGCTGACCCAGGACTACGACTCAAACCTCTTCATCAAGTTTGCAGACGACACAACAGTGGTGGGTCTCATCAGCAACAGAGACGAGTCAAACTACAGGAGTGAGGTGAGCAGTCTGGCCATGTGGTGCACACAGAACAATCTCTCTCTAAATGTGGAGAAGACAAAAGAGATTGTTGTGGACTTTCGAAGAGCGCGGGTCCAGCATGCTCCTCTAACAATCAACGGTGCTGCAGTGGAGAGGGTGACCAGCACTAAGTTCCTGGGTGTGCACATCACAGAGAACTCTCCTGGACCATGCACATCACTGGTCAAGAAAAGTAATCAGCATCTCTACTTTCTCTGCAAGTTGAGAAGAGCAGAGTCCCAGCCTCCTTATGTGCAACTTCTACAGAGGGAACCCAGCTCCATCACTGGTGGCACGGCGCCAGCACTGTTCTGCCGAAGAGCCTCCAGCGCATCGTGAGAGTAGCAGAGAAGATCTGCAGAGCCCCTCTATTAAGGACATGTACTCCACCCGTCTCACCCGCAAACCCTTCAGAATCACCAGGAACCCTACGCACCCATCACACGGTCTCTTCAAGGTAATTCCTTCACAGAGAAGACTGCGAAATCCACGGCCAGTTCCAGTCGACTGAAGAACAGTTTCATACACCAGGCCATCAGGAAGCTGAACTCCCTCCCTTCCCTGTGCTTCCACCCCTCACTCCCCACCACCCACTCCACAACAAGGACGAGAGCATGAACTGCTTCGATTCATTGTGAAATGAATTGACAAATTAAATCTTTGAATCTTCAATTATTAGTGTTGTTGTGATGAGCTACTTTAACAATAACTAGTCAGTGCAATCTTGCATTTTGGTGAAAACTTATATATATATACACATTATAAATATATACCAACAGAATCTCGCTTGTTCTGTTTATACAAGTGCTACAGACATTATCCGTTGTCTTGTATTGGGACTTGCACATGTTGTTATATCCCTCATGATTACAAGATACTGTACGTGTCCCTCATAAATCGTAAATGCATTAGTTTCTACTGATTCACGAGCAGAGGCCTCCTCCACAGATCATACTGGACTTAATTCAAGTAATCTTCTGCTGACAGTCCATCCATTTAACAAATAACACACCCACACCGTCTCGGCAAAGACGTGAAAAATGCACGCACACCAAATGACCGGAGCAGATCAGTTCACAACAGTGCCCTGCCTCACCTGGGTCTGTGTGGAGTACCTCTATATACGTCTTTGTACGTGGAGAAATAGAGGTTTTACACCCTCCTGCATAAGAGCATCCATCAGCACGAATGCGTCTTCTGCTGCTCAAAGGTCAAGCTCCTTTAAAAACCTGCAGGATTTGAATGCATCATGGAGAGCAACCGAGGTGGAGAGACGACCAGTAATTCATTCATTTTTATAAACTGTTAATCTCTCCACACTATGATTGTAGTGTGGAGAATTTGTAAAAAAAAAAAAAGACAAAATTCCACAAGGGCCTTTGTCATCTCCACATACATCAACCTTATTTTGGACAGTAACATAGTATTAAGATTTACTCGCCTCTTAATCTAGAGCATTTGATCTCAAAAAGAAGAAGGACCTGCATCATCAAATGTCACAAGAAAAGTGAAACTTCCCCATTGTGTTCCCACTACAACAGACAATTTAATCCAACACCTCTAAAAGCCGTAATAATGAACAGCTCTCCCACTGAATATGACTCAGAACTGTTTGCGTGTAATTATTCACATCAGACTCGATATTCTGCCAACCGTTTCAATTACTTCCCGTTGATTGGGAAAACGCATGCGTCGGCCCGATATGAAAAGGCTGCTGCGATGGTTATGCAAGAGGTGACGAGAGCGGAATTTCAAAAGACTGTTCAAAGTTGAGTCAGGATTTTGTCAGTTCTTGGGTGATACATCTGCAGTGTGGAGAGGAGGCTGGTGCAATGAAAAGCAAGAGGGGAAAAAAGAGAGAGTGAGTGCTGAGTTTGTTAAATATTTTCCCAACACGTTCTTTCCCAAATGTTTGCTGTCGCCGTGGATTTATTCATTCGCACTGCGATGTGTGTGTTCAGGTGTAATCCGTTTTCACAGCTCCTCATCTTGCTTTGATCACATGATATTACTTGTGATTTACACAACTTGTCTCTGAAGTAAAAGGGGCACATTATTACCCGAGATTGTAGAATAAATCAAGTTGGTACCAATAGACTTAGGGGGTTCATTTTCCAAGCGTTTGAAATCCATGTCAAGGCAAGGGATCAAGCATTTTTAAATGGATTTATTATTTGCTTGGCGAGAGTCAACTGAAATGGCTAGTCAAATGAGCTTAGGGCTTCGAACATGTAGCAAAGCATAATACAACAAACCTATAGTTTTGGTCCTTAGCTTCTGGGCATGCCAATAGAACCTTCGCCAACTGCCCTGAACGATGATAAGCTCTAACCTCACATGTGAGCTTGTCAGATTTCTAATTGCTCAGAAGAAGGAATGTGAGCTATGACAATGGCCCTAAAGGCATTTCTTGGAAACCAACAAAGACACTTCTTAAGGATTGAAGTGTCAAATCTGAAAATAACAGCGGCCTTGAGGGGAGATGAACCCAAAAACAATTAACCTCTGAACCCCCGAGTTCCCGGCCGCTCGGCAACGACACTTCTAAGAAACGTATGACACATGGGAGACTGGGAAAACATGGTGTGAAGCAGTTACACTTTCCAAAACTTTTTATTTACGTAAGGAACGTTTATAATTTTCATCCAAGTCCAGTAGGTTTTGTTTCCTAATGACCAAGTAAAACTAAGGTAACCATTTTAATGGATATGTTTTTGTAATCTTGGCTAACATTAGGCAAGGCAAGGCAAGGCAACTTTATTTATACCGCGCATTTCGTACACAAGGCAACTTAATGCGCCACATTAGAAGTGTTACTACTCTTTTTGCTCTCAGCTTTTGGTTAAGTAAATAACACACAGACTATTTTTTCTTTGGCGATGCAGCAGCCAAACAAAATGCCCATGGATTTATGATTGTGTTGACATCTGAGTCAGAGGAGATTCAGTGTTGCCGGTTCACTCGGTTCAGAAACACTCTCCTTGCCTCTCTGTGCTCACTCATGTTTGCATTAGGGCTGTTCTGAGGAGAAGCTGATGTGCTGTGTCTCCTTGAGCTCAAATAAAAATCTTCAGCTGAGTCCCAGTGCGGACTCGAGCACTTGCTACACAGGTAGAAAAAAACTATAAATGATAAGAAATGGAAGGAGTTTCTGGTATGACCCTTACCATACTTCAAACACAGAGTTGAAGTAGTGACTGCTACCAACCTCTGGGCATTGATACTTGTATAGACATCAGATCAACCAGAAAAGACAGATACAATAGGGACTGAATGAAAACTGCACTCCCAGCAACAGGTCTAAATATGTATGGCCTTATTAAAGGCATACTGCGTAACATTTTGGACTGTACTCTTGATAGAAATACAGAATATCCAATGAATGACCATTGAGGCGCAATTTCTGCAGTGAGTAATCAAAGCATGTGGATGAGGACTTAACCTATTTAAATTTCATATGGCTTAAAGACGCTCCCAGCAAACGCACATGTTCGTTTGTTCATTTTTAAGGTATTTTTCAACAACAAAAATATCTATTGGGTGAAATGCTATGCGATGTGGCATTAAGGCTTTTTAAAATATATTTTACATTTTTATTTTTAATCTACGTTTAGATTAGATAAGGTTTCTAAACTTTCTAAACCCACTGTTCATAGCACACTTTTTTCTTCTCTTTTTTAAGTGAAAGAATTGCACCTCTCAGTGATGGAGTCAAATGGAAGCTGTGTATGACACGGATGTGATGGTTTCCCTGAGAGCAGTGTCAGTCACACATCCTTCTATTACACTGCTTTGATACCAGGTGTACGCGGCAACATCAGACATGCTTAAATAAGTTGTGGTACTGCACAAGCAGACAGCAATTCAGCAATCTATTAAACCACATTCATTATGAAAATATAAGCAACATTATTATAATTATATTAAATTAATATGAGAGTGAATTTATTTTGGCCTTTCAGAAATTCAGATATTTATACCAAGACAACTCACCAATAGCTAAGTATTGCTCTATATTATTGTCCTGTATGTTATTATGGAATAGTTCAATATGATGATGAATATGAATAGATGTGACTTCCCTTTCTATCTTCTGTTAAGAAAATATACGGCCATACATTACAATTTCAAGTAATGACTTGAATACGATATAGAAATTTAGTTATTAAAAAATTACTTCTTTTTTTTCTCATAGTAGAGTGAAATTCATATTACTACCTTGCATTATATTGCAGGCATTTGAATTAAAAAAGAGAGGTCTGTGTGGTCTTCCGGGGTTATGTCATGTGTGATTATAAACCAGGAAGAGACACAGACGCTAACGTTAATTAGCTAATTAGCTCGAGGCTAATGCTGTAATCTGAAAGTCATGAAACAATCCTTATAAAGTGAAGAACTGGCCGTTAGGAATGCATTAGGAAAGTTAGGAATAAGTTTAAACCATGATTTAAAATGAACAAGTTCCATTTTTTGGATACAGAGCCTTTAAACTGTGAGGATCAGACTCACAAAATGTAGTCACTAAAAGTACACGTTTCTAAATCACTCTGGAGGTTGTTTCTATTCTATCATTTTTATGTTGAGAGAATTTTGGCAAATACTTTACAAGAACATTGAAAGAATATCGCCATGTTATGCACTTACACATATGATCATTTATTTATTTTTATGTAATTTAAGGTAAAGTGTATTTTTCCTTTTGAACCATGCCCATAAATGCACTTTATTACATCCATAAATCAGCGTTTATTAGCTCAAGTTGGTTTTCTAAATTGGGTTTATATACTTTTTCCCACCTCCTGGAGCTAATTATCTCACGCTGTTGAGCTATATATTACTCAAAGTGACATTGGAACTTTGGAAAATGTATGACGGGGTTTGTCTTGGCATTTGATGAAACAGAGTTAAAGCCTGTGATTTTTGGAGTCTGACCCCTCAGTCCTGAGTGGTATTCCACACTCACTGCCATGTCCAATTATTACATTCACTATACAGTATGTGGTCCACGTACAATATTATTTAATTCAAAGCAGGGTCAATTTAAGTCGCTGCTCGACAAGTAACCAACCTCTCAAATGTTGGTCGAATTCCAGTTTGGTAAATTCACTACCATAAACAATTATGTAGATTGAAAAGGGACAATTGACTGGATGACTTGACCAGTGTGTTTTCAACCTTTTGTGAGTCGATGCTGAAAACACTACTAATATATGTGCCAAAAAATTACAGTGAGAAGAATGTCTGTACAAACTGTGCATAGACATGTACAAACTACACAAGAAGGATTTGTACTTTGCTTGTATTACCATAATCCATGAAAATACAAAATAAATGAATTTTGATTGTGATAAATTATTAATCAAATACATGCCACTACTCTAGAAATTGGTCAAATGCGTCCTTACAGTAGTACAGCACAGTGTTGGGGAATAGACACTCACTGATTGCTTTCAGATCCCGCAGGCAGATGATATCACAGCAAGGCAACAAAAAACAATTGAGTGCCAACAACAGATCTGTATAAATAAAAAACTCTCAATAGGCGCATTGAGTTGCCTTGTGTACGAAACGCGTGGTATAAAAAAGTTGCCTTGCCTTGCCAATAGAAAAGTTGGATGTGACAGTCAGTCGTGTCGGCTCTGTTGTTATTGTCCATTACAGAAAACAAAATAATGAATAGCTATTTTACATTAATAAAAACAACTCACATGAAGTGATCCGATCATTACAACTTGTGGATTACAAATATCTTCAGTTATTCTTTAACAACATTTCTGTCATGATTCTGCTTAGTTACTTATTGTTTACGTCCTGATTCACTCCCTGCTCCTTGATTTGGCCCGTTCCGGTTCATGTTTTCCTGCCTGCCCAGTTTTCCTGCTCCCCATTCACTCGTCAAGTCGGGGGAGGGTATATATACTCCCTCAGTTCAGTCAGTCTCTTGCTAGATTGTCGACCTGTGAAGAGTGACTTTCGAGCTCTGTGAAATCATTGAGAGATTCTGATTCTTATTGTAAAGAGATCTGTTTTCCTTTCCTGTCTTACTGAATAAACAAGTCCAATTGGGGATATTATTGTTATCCTTCTTTGTTCTGTTTGGCCCGTTTATTCTGTCTTCAGATATTTCTGTTCCCGTCTACTCCTTCCTGCATTGCATTTGAGTTCTAATATACCGGTGATAATTTCATAAACTAAAATATAACACTTGCCCACTCCAGCAGGGGCCGATTTAACTTTAGCTACTTTAGGTATTTCTATCAGTTTCTGTCCCAGCCTTGATTAGTTGCTGCTAGCATTAGCATGCTCTCGCTAGCTTTAGCCACGGGATTTTGCGCAGCAATCAAAAATACATTTGTGGAGGTTAAAACTAACTCATCGATTGTATTCTCCAGGCTCTTAGCTTCAAAATGACATACAACATGCCCATTCATGTAGATTTAGTCGGTGAAAGTTGTGTTTTTAAAGTGGTAAGAGACAAAACTGGTATTCATTCAGTATCGGAAATGTGTAGCCGATACTCGTTATCAGATGTTTTTTCCAGTATCGGCTCAAATATCCGATACCAGTAGCCTATTGGATCGGTGCATCCCTACTTTTTGACGCTATGATTTTTATTTACTTTTACCAGTGTTTCTCATAATAATGTCTGTAATCTAATGTCCATGTCCGACCATACTGATGTAAATATATCCTTTTACATTACTTTCAATTGGAATTTGGCGAATTAGACAAATTCTAGAGATATTTATCATAGCTCAACGTTGAGATATGAAATTAGTTTATTTTGTGATGGAAGTCTGCAATATTTATGGTTCGTAGACTAAAAATGTACAACCGTTTAACCTGATTATTTAGTCAAAAACACACCTTCACTTGACCTGCCCACCATTGCTCGCCATTATAGGGCTACGAAATGTTGTGATGTCGTCTGTGTCAGTACTCACAGTGAAGAGGGCCTGTTTTGTCTGGACTCCTGCTCTCCGTCTGTGCTGGTCAGGCTGTGGCGCGGGGTCCTGCCCTGGCTGCCGCTGCTGCTGCTACTGCTGCTGTTACAGTTGGCTGTGTTCAACTGGAGCTCTGCCACTGGCACGTTAGCCACACTGTTTCTTTTCTCACCTATGAGAAACACGACATGCTCAATCTTCACAGCCAGAAATCAGGGTTATATTTCACATAGCAAATCTATGCCTCTAAATGCATCACTAATACCGTGTCCAGCTATCTTAGAGATCTTTTTCATGGGGTGAAGGTCACCAAACATAAATAATCTGTGCCAAACTGACAATTGGACACATCTTTAAAATGCTCAACGCTTCACAGAGTTGTCTTACAGTTTCTAACGGAAAACCTGTGACGAATGCGATGGCGTGTGCACTTTGAGATTTTAAGACCAGACTAAATACAGACACACATTTTAAGATTTCAAGGGACATTGTCATGGATTTTGAACAGAGCAGTGATTATGAAAGAGCATGTGTTATAGGTGTTTCATAGCCGGCAAATAGCTTAAAACTCTTCTTTTAAAACGCACAATGCGTCACAGGCGTGAGCTTAGACTGAACACAGCATGAATCACTGACTCTTTTGGGAGTGCGTCGGCGTGTGGAACAGAGTGAGGGGCCTCTCGCAGCAAGACGGAGTTCGATTCACCGAGCTTCCTCTTCGTGGCTGCTGTGAGTTGGAGCCACTGGTCGGCGCGTCTTTGAACATCTGAAACAAAAATGGTAGAAAGTATAAAATATAAGCAATGATGGGACATTATAGATGTTGCTAACCTTTTTTCTTTATTCCTAGGTAGCAATGCATGTGAAGAAAAAGGGCTATCTTCAAGTTATAGTTACATTTATTTTTTATTTTTTTGGTATAGATTTCAATGATTAGTAGTCTATTGTTTATCGTTATTTTTACTGCATTTAGTCAGTGGATTATCGTAATAGAGGCTTAACATTTTAGGAAAAAACAGATGACAGATCATGACAGAAAATGACTATAAATACATTTTCTCTTTAAGGTCCTATATCATGAAAAATCAACTTTTTGGAGCTTTTAACCATGTTGTAATGCTATTTCCTTATCAAGTGGTTTTTGGCTTCATTCACGCATGTCTGTGTAATCCTCCTGAAACCTACTCTCTGAGCAGCCCTCTCCTGGCAAACGACTGGCTCGGGACCATGTTTTGCATTTTACATATGATTGTCCAACCAGTGCCTGACGTCTGTAATGTAATGCCTTACTGTAATGTAATGCCTTACAGCCTGATTTGAATTTATGAAACAGCTTTTTCATTATTTCTGTTGTCAGAAAGAAAAAAAAAAGGAAGTGCCCGACGTGTCCACGCTGCCCTTGCAAAGTAAACAAACACACCCCCTCAACGTCTGAACAAAGTCATTTTTGTGCCGTAGTTGTGAAGAAGTGGAAGAAGTTCCTCTGGACACCGCCTGTGTCGCGTTAGTGTGTGCGTTAGCCATTTATGAAGCTGGTGTATAATGTCAACTCCTTATAACTGCATTGTGAAGTATCTTCACTTATTGCTGCGATATCTTTATATTTTACTACTTGTAATGTTGCATGGGCAGCATCAACTCGGAGAGAGGGGCGGAGTTAACTGAATCCAAGCGTGTTGTCTTCCGGGTTGGTAAAATATCCCCAGAAAATACATTTATCACAAAAATTAGTACTCCATATAGAAGTAAAGGTACAATATATCATATAAATGCCAATAGTTTACTTTCGAATGGCTAAAATAGCACGATATAGTCCCTTTAATATAAGAAGCACAATTACTTTAGTAGTTGCAGCGATTTGTGGCTTCACTGGCACCACATACATGTATTTACTCTTCAAAGCCCAATAACATAGTCTCCATGCAACAAGAGCCGTGTTTTTCCAGTAAGCTTTCCCTTAAAAGCAATTATACTGACAGTTTGATGCGTCTTTCCACAAATAATGCAGTAGCATCAGCTTCCTATTTTACTGTAGATCTATCAACAGCCTCACTTGTGGCTAGATCCATGCCCAATTCTCCGCTCATAATGGGCAAAGTCGTCATTTTCAACTCTGACAAAGGCTTTAGTTTGAGATAAATTGTGGAAAAAAGAAGAAAAGATTCATGCAACAGCAAAGCAAGTGTTGCATAGGCAGTGTTTGACAGTCAGATAACTATTGTGAGCAGGCTGCTACAAACTAAATGTACCTCTGTGTTACTTAATTGACGATAAAGCAATAGATGTTGTACATACTGATATAAAGATCCAAGGCAAGCAAACGTTTGGATCTGCAGCTAAAACAAATCCGGGCTTAGTGTCAACACAAATAATAAAATTCACATTTGACAGCTCGGACCTGTATATGTTACTCTTAACCAGGTAGACTAATCCAGGCTAAGTGGTGCTACAAAGAGCAACATCATTTGGTTTCTCTGTGGAGGTGGAGTCAGTGACACCACAGACCGTTCATCTGAATATCAATATCCATCACTAAACTCATGACGAATATATCCTAAAGCGTGATGAACGGCGCAAGTCTGAACAAAGCATCGTCCAATAAGAAAGGTGCAATGACCACATTTAAATGTCAGCAATCTTTTACAAGTTTAATTCAACATGTATCATCATGTGATTGAGAAATTAGCCTATTTCAGGTCAATTCCGAGTCAATTTTTGGGGTCTCCATCATCTACATGTTGCTATTCTATAAAATCCTTGCGCTCATTAATAATTCTCAAGCCATCTGCACCTTTTTTCCCTCACCACTCCACTGTCTCCTCCGCACTCCGCAGGGTTTGGCTGAAAGAGAAGAGGGTTCTCAAAGAGCCTCTACCTGTCGCATAAGGGAACTTAGGGTGCATATGACAGATTTTAATGCTCTTGAAAATATGACTTATTTAGGTGGAGTACATCAGTTGCAAGTTCATCAGTTGCATAGTTATCATTTTTTTCAGTGAAGTAGCAATTTTAATGAAGAAATGTTGGGCAGAAAAGTTATTTTTATTTGAATTTTTAAGCTGCTGACAAGAAGTGACATAAAAGAAGGTAACATTCCATAGCATTTTGACTCATTCATTTCCCATTGACTTAACATGGTTGCACGGCAACAGTTTAAAATTGTTTACCTTCTTCAATGTCACTTCCTGTCGGTGTCCAATAAGGAAGTGAAAACATAAACATCACAAAAATGGTCAAACTAAAGAAAACTGGGTATAATCTTTAGAAAAATCTTAAATATAATCGTGTTAACTGTGTTATAGCAACAATTGTGTCTAATGTGTCATATGCACTTTAATGTGTTTAGAGCAGGCGCGCACATCCAGGATCTAAAGCTACCGTGCTGGACCCAAAAAGATGAATAGGAAAACAAAAAGTTCCGCACAACTCGAGTTTTCTCCCACAGTTTTATTACTTGCACCAAGTCGTGACGTTTCGGGCGTCAAGCCAGCCCTTCCTCAGACATGAGGGAAATTAACCTTGTCCAGAGCAGGTTACGAGCTGAGGGCGTGTTACTATAGAGAAGTAGCCTCATAGCCCCCCCTAAACCATTGTTACTAATCCAGCTTCATGGCACACCTCTCTGTTGCTATGCTGATATAAGCAATAAAATATATAGATTGTCGAGATGATGATGAGTGCAGAGAGTAAAAAATGTAATTCATTCTAAGTTGGTTCATGCGATCCATAGTGGAGATTCCTTTGAGCGTACAGGTCGTTCTTATCTGTGTGTTCATGCACACAGATGCGTATGCATGCACACAGATGTTTCTCTAAGCGCCTTGCCGTGCGTGTGACATTAAGTTACCTAACTGCTGTTTTTGTTTCCATGGGGATGGCTTTAAGCAGTGGCGTGGCGTGCCAATGAGCTGCTCTCAGGTGAAGGTAGAGTGTTTTACACTGTATAAGGTAAGTGGGCATTTAAGTGGCTGGGTGAAGCTCATTAGGATAGAAAGGAGATGTGCTTGGGCTCTACGGCATGAATATAAATGCACAACACAGTTTGGGGATCTCGTATGCTGTCCATCTTGTTTGTTGATACAAATATGGCATGATATGACTAAAGAGGTCATACCCGCTCATGGTGCTCGATGAGGATTTCCACGACAATGTTTGGAATTTAATGTCCATAATGGCTGCCACGGTCTCCTCTTGAGGTCGCAGAAGAGTGGGACCAAACACCACACCCAGGTTAGCTACTGTCATCAGGTTATGCTGGTGGTGACTGGCAACACTGTGGGGGAAAAAGAGAAAGAAATCAAACTTGGTCTCTACTGGAAGGGAAAACCGGTTCACTTTCTGCTTAATTTGTGCCGCTCATAAATCCACGCCTAACCCCTTATGTACCAGACTGTTTGAAAAAGGCATAAACATTTTTATTTATTTTATTTTTTTAATGAGCACACATCTAACACAACTATGAGAGAAAATGTGCACTTCCATCCAGTGTTTTTAATCAGTTTGCTACTATTAGTCTTTAGTTTGTAAGCATTAGGGCAAACAAGAATCATGCAGCAAGTGCAAACAAAGCAGATTTTTCCACAAAGTGCACAGTTCAAAATCCTACATTTCTGGCCACTACTGTTGTTGGATAAATAGGCAACAGTAATTCAGTCTTAGAGAAAATGCGACCTCTAGTATAAAGAATAATACTATTGTTGAAAGGTCAAAAAGACAAATTGACATAATAGTATGAAAACTATATATTTTTTGAAACCTTATGGTATATGCAATTAGAAAAACAATGTTTCCATTTGCCCTGGTCATTTGGTAAAATTGTGCAATTATACAATTTTTCCATTACAGTAAATAGGGAGTTCTGGTCATCGCTACGGCAACTCCATGAAACATATGACAAGGGTTTCATCGACTATTTTGATTGGAACGACGTATGGAAGAGTGTTTGTGTCATCAGAATGTGAATTTTAAATGTCTGTGAATTGTCTTCTTTGAATTTTTTTTTAACACTGACATAACATGTTTGAATATGTTTTGTCCTCGAATTTCATACACTGAATATTCAACATAATTCAAAGTGTTTCAAATTCAAAATGAAAAATTCACATTGAAAAATACACTGTATTGTTTTTAAATATTTCAAATTCAACAGTCTAAATTCAGAGTGAAAAATTTGCTGTAGAAAAAAATCAAATGGTAAGATTCACCCTTCAAATATTCAATGTTTAAACAAATCAAGCCCTTGAATTCAACAGTAGAAATTCAGAGAGTGAAATTCGCAGCGAAAAAATTCACACAAAACATCCTGGACACCAAGACATGGCCAATGGATCCAGAGTGAGACGAGCCAAATTCTGGTCCATCAGCAAACGGTGCACGGGACCAATGAAAATTCTTAGATTTGACTCGTTAATCCTGTTTCCTCATCTGTAAATCCCGCCCACTAAGAACACAAACCAATAGGAAACATCCTGCGTCTCAGCTCTCAGTCATCTTGATGTCCAGGATGTTCTGTGTGAATTTTTCACTGCGAGTTCACACTGAATTTCTACTTTTGAATTTAAGGGCTTGATTCTTTAAATATTTAATATTTTAAGGTTGAATTTTTCCATTTGCATTTTCTTCAACTGCAAATTTGACACTCTGAATTTAGACTGTTGAATAGGATGTGTTGAAAAATAATACAGTGGATATTTAAAAGGTGAATTTTTCATTTTCAATTAAAAACCCTTGAAAAATGAGCAGTGACTGAATAAAATCAAACATGTTAGTTCAATGTTAAAACGATTCAAAGCATACATTTTACAGACATTTCAAATTCACATTTTGATGACACAAAAATCTTCCATATAAATGTTATTATCGCTTTTTTTTGTTTACATATCAGAGCAAATGGAAACATTGTTTTTCTGATTGCTTGCTTAAAGGAACAGGCCACCGTTTTTCCATACTGAGATATGTTCTTACCGTACCTGAGCTTAGACGAGTTGATACGTACCTGTCTGGTCTTTGTGCATATGTTTAGTCACGCAAAAAAGACCAAAGATGTTGTTAGCATTTGGCCTCTCCCAGCATATTCCTATAGCTCCAAACGGGGGTGAAGTTGGAAGCTACGACACTCTTCCACGGACACGCACAAAGACCAGACAGGTCTAAGCTCAGGTAAGAACATAATCTCAGTATGGAAAAATGGTGGCCTGTTCCTTTAATAAAGTTTTCAAAATACATACCTTTGATACTCTCCACAAAAATCCTGCAAAATCATTAACTATGTCATTTTGGACTCTGACATGGGCCATTACAATTTCAAATTATACGTATATGAATATATAATTACGCGATAGTCAGCCTCTGTGTTCAGCCAAAGACCACTTCATTCATCTGAAAATGTTTCACCGCTTAACCCCCACTTTTACTGAGCACATTTTCTCCAGTTCGGCTTTACCCAAATCTAAAAGCTTCTCACTCGGAGCTTACGGACTACAGGCCTCATTTGAAAGCTAAGACCTACAAAACGGATCTAGGATTTTTCCTCGTGTTGTTGCCATGCTGTTGTCACTTTTTTGGTCACATTTTTGACACATTTTTGTTGCCTGTTTCATTGCGTTTTCATCACTTTTCGTCACATTTTTGTGGCGTCTTTGTTGCTCTTTTCATTCTCATTCTCATTGTTTGTGGCTGCCTACATTTTGAAAAGAAGTGAAAACATTTTTATAATGAAGCAGATTTTCACAAAGCTGTTCAGAGAAAAAGGCTTGTAAACACCTACAACAGCAGTCCAGTCTTTTTTTTTTTTTTTTCAGTTTCTTGTTCTGCATCTGTTGAAATAATAAGCTGATATATTTGCTGGGCAAAAACAGATGGTAAAATGACTGTGGTAAAGGTCAACATTTTCAGCAGATCACTTAGCAGAGAAATTATCCTGGCAAGGTAGAGGTAGGTTTTCACAGTTTTTGTTATTAAAAGGCACCGAGACGGGAGAGTGGAGTGGCGCCGTAAGTGTCTGTTAAGCCTCCCGGTGAGCTGTCTTTAATGCAGACCTGAGGAAAACACAATTAAGAGCCGCATTGATTCTCACTCAAGGGTTTATATGGTGATTTGAACTTGGGAGATGTCCTTGGATGGAGGTGTGAAGAAAATAAAATGAGCTGTATTTATAAATACAAGTCCTCTCAAATGAACCAACTGTTTTCTTGCTGTAGAAAATCTGTTTTGTAATTTGACATGACTGTTCATTGTCTCTATTGTCAATGTCCTTCAGTATTTTACAGCCGTTTCGTTTCGATTTTTATCTTGTCCTTGTGCAGAAAAGGTGATCTACAAATTATCTTGAACTTGGAAAAAAAATATGAACACACTTCATTATCTCCCGTATGCATTTAGAAAAGAAAAAAACAGTAATAGTTGCCGGGTTTTCTCCTAGCCTTCTAGTTCACCCCATCAGCTCAAACATGCACAGTTGGCTTATCTTCCAACTATGATACTTATGATACAAGATTCTGGTTGAAAGTCTTTCTAAATATTCATTTTGAGCAACTGTATTCAGGTACAGTTACTCTTTCATTAAAATCAATCATTAGCTTCATATTGCATGATATCAAGACGTAAGAGATCAAAATGACCAGGGAAAAGTTTGGTGATCTCTGCTGCGTTCCCAGTGTGAGTGTGCTTCTCCAAGGTGCTTTTTTGCCTTCCTAATTAGTGGCAAATAAGTTCATAACAGGCGGGGCAACAAGCATAAGCAAACACTGTATTTATACATAAATGTTTTTCATCAGCCGATACACCACATTGATGTAGTATTTTGTAACTAAATACAATTTCAAAGTATTCTCCCCAACACTGGTCCTCAGTGACAAAATCTAATTAATGGATGCAGCCAGGTTTAAATTTTTTATTTTGTTTTATTTTGTTGAAATATTTGTTACAAAGCTTTTTTTTGAAAGGTGAAAAGACAAAAATCAGCAAAAAACATATTTTTGCCATATCTGTTACGGTTCAAGGCTCAATAAATCAGGCTAGGAATATTAAAATATTATTAAAATATCTCTGTGGAAAAAAAATATCAAAATGGTGTTAAGTACAGGAATGGAAAGTTTGGTCCGTCTGTAGGAGCTAAAGTGGAGATGTTGTTGCAAGAGTGTAAAGAAAACCTCATTTTGAAAAAACGGTTCCTAAACTTTTATTGTGACCCCTACATATTTGCTTGTACATTTCTCCTGTTTTTAACGGTGGCTATGGCCACGGCTGCCTTTCAAGAAAGGAAAGGATCAGTTGCATCAGTCGAACTACGTGTGGATACCAAACATGTCGATATATATGTGAATGAATACATGTGTGAAAGACACAGAGTCTAGGAAATCTGCAGCTCGCTAGCAGGCAAAACGTCATAAAATAAGCATCGTAAAGGGGGTTTGGTCTTTTTTTTACTCTGACATTAATAGCAAAAATAGCACAAAAAAACTAACATTGAGAATTGAGTTGGGACTTGACGCATGATAACCCTGGTTCTTTAGGAGACAAAGCAGACAAACAGGAAGTAAAAGTACGTGGAGATTAGCACGCTAATATGAGAAACACCTGTATACCGACAAAGCTGTAAAGAGAAACAATTCAGACAAAAGAAACACAGTGAATCACACATTTTGTTTCAAGATCGCACGGCACAAACGCGTCAGTTTGGAAATTCGCAGGAAGACCAACCAAATGCCAAGAAAATCACCACACTGATTTTTAATAACACTGAATGTTAATATGCCCCTACATACGTTTGTAGGCAAAGAAAAAAAGACTGTTCTCAGCGTTTGACCCCATCCATCAACCGTCCAGCCAGCGTATCAAAATGTCAAGACAACGACATATTAACTTCCAAAACAGTGATCCTGGGATTGTTAAAGTTTATTGCTCTTGATCAGTAGATTGTCCTGAATCCTAATCCCCCTGTCAAAGACACTCGTATCACATTCAGAAAAGCAGTACCGTGTGAAAAGACAATAGGCTATTTTTAACCTGGGCGCTGATGTAAACAGAACAGTCTGGCCGTGAAAATGTGAATAATCACATTGCCGAGTCTCGTCTTACTTGGCCAGGTGTTTCATGAGCAGCTCCAGCATCTGTCGGTTTTTCTCGGGCAACGGTGAACCAGCGTGTGGATCTCTGTCACGCGGGCATCAGGGTTATCCAGCTCTGGGGGAAGATAAAAGAGGAAACATGATCAAAAATGTGCTATACATCAAACCAACGCTTCACTTCATGCACCCGCATATATAAGAGCATGTAAAGAAGTATTTGTGCTGCTCTACACGCCCTACTTCATCTAGCAAAAAAAGTCGAACATGTCAGACACAAGACATCTCTTCTTGTTCAGCATGCTTTACAATGGGGCGACAGTGAGTGGCTGTGATATACCGGTATAGGCAAACAGTGGACAGACACGTTTGCTGATCTACGAGTAATAACTTAGCACCGCAGGGCCCGGTGGATACACAGACGACAGCAGAGCCGCAGTAGATCAGGCCCAGAGCGCAGCCTGTCAGCACCTGCTAATACACAGCCAACAGAGACGGCAACAAGCGCAAGAGCCAGCAGGAGCAGACAGGTAAGTGTGGACATCCAACACCAACGCAGAGTAAGGTGCAGATATATACGGAGGCAAACATGAACTGGCCTATCGTCGCATTGAGCAGTTGTTTACATTTGCCGTGCAATTAAATGATGGATTCCTTTATCAGGTTTGGATTACAGTGATACAGCATACTGACGTGGTAAGCAGGGTGCTGGCGGGGTTTTATCCCCAGGCCAGCCGGGCAAGTACTTTCTGTGTAGAATTAGCCTGTTCTCCTCCTGTCTGCAGGTACTCAGCGTTCCCCCTCCGCCAAAATCCCTCCATCGGATCTATGTCGTTTTATTGCACACTTTGTTTTTTATTCATTAACTCTTACCACCCGCCTTAACCGAGTGCATTTTCTCCAGTTCGACTTTGTCCAAATCTAAAAGCTTCTCACCTGGAGCTTATCCTATAGGTCAGTGTAACGCCTCATTTGAAAGCTAAGACCTAAAAGAACTAATCTTTTTCCTTCCGTTGTTGCGGTAAACTTTTTTACATTCACTTTTTGTTGCACTCGTTATCTTTTTAGCATTTTTGTGGCTTTTTTTAATTACTTTTCTGTTGATCTTTTGCGGCTTTTTGTTGAATTTGTGTAGCTTTTTTGTCACTTTTTTGTTGCTCTTTTGTGGCTTTTTGTTGCTCTTTGTGCTTTTTTGTTCTTCTTTTGTCACTTTTTTGTTGCATTTTTGTCACTTTTTGGTTGCATTTTGTGGCTTTTTGTTGTATTTTGTCACTTGTTGCTCTTTTGTGGCTTTTTTGTCATTTTTTGGTTGCATTTTGTGTCTTTTTGTTGTATTTTTGTGAATCTTTTGTTGCTTTTTGTCACTTTTTTGTTGCATTTTTGTCACTTTTTGGTTGCATTTTGTGGCTTTTTTGTTGTATTTTTTTACTTTTTTGTTGCTTTTTTGTGGCTTTTTGTTGCATTTTGTCACGTTTATGACGCGTTTTTTGTCGCGTTTTCATCCCATTTTTGTGGCTAATTTGACACTTTTTCCTGAAGCTTTTAGATTTGCGCACTGCCACACTGGGGAACATGTGCTCGGTTCAGGTGGAGGTTAATCATTCTTTTTGTTGTTGTTTTTTGCAGTGATCCCAAGCCTTTGGTTTCACAGAGGGTCCCAGAGCATTTAGAAAGATAATGACATCAAAATGGGTTGAATGCTGACGTTTTCCTCAAAACATATGAGTCTGTCCAGTCAGAACAGCTTGCCCCTAAACCAAGGGTTTGAGAAAAATGTAATTTCCATCTCTTTATGAACTGATAATAAATCTTTGAGCCTTAAATTGTAGTTGTATGGCAAGAGGGGCCATGTTTTTTCTTCTAACACCACATGACTTTTGACCAAAATTATCATCTCTAGAAAATCATAATTCAGTGGTTCTTCTCTTTAAACAGGGACAAATTACATGTACTGTACTGTATATTCAAGATCAAGTTTCAGCAAAGTTTGCTATGTGGGTCTCTTAAATAAGGGCTTTAATAGATGAGGAACATACTTTATCAGAGTGAGGATACTATCCTTGTGTCACCTCATGTTTCAACAAAAACAGAAAAAGTGTTGCAAAACAGAAGTTGGTTCAGATGGCCAGTGTTGCGAACAATACTTATGCGCCGCCCACACAGACTCTATGGAGACAGTAGTGGAGATCACGTACAATGGCTAAGATTAACTTCAGCCTGTGCAAGCTTTTTTTGTCTCTTAATTGGTCTCAAACAACTTTTCTGTTTGGTTTCTACACTCATTATTTTAATCCCACGCGTTGTTTTCATAGCCGTTTTACACAGCATTTCCATTTTACAATGAGCTGTTACATTTTCGGGTAATGTTGCCAAAAATATTTCCATAAGTTCCTTCCTCTTTGATGGTTGAGGTTTCGCAAATTTCCTAATGACATTGTGTGAGAAAAGAGCAAAGGATTTAGAAAGTAGTTAGTATAGACCTCAAGTTTTACTTAAAGTGACCTTAAATTGTATAATGATTTTTATTTGAGTTTCTTCTGTCAGTTTTCCCCAAGGGGCAGCTGTGGCTGCAACAGTAGTTACCACCACCGAGTATGGCGTAAATGATTGTATTATCATATACAGTATAATATAATAATAATAATATAATTATAATATATCATTATATTGTCTACCATGCACAATGATGGCAGAAATTTGCCTTTGGCTTGCTCACACACACACAATAAAAATACGTAAAACAGTAAAGCAGTACTAAGTAACTCATGCCTCTAGAGGCCATAAGCGACACTGCAGGTGTTGTAGCATTTTCCATTTTTTTGTTAATTGTCCGTGAGAGGAAATACTACGCTGACAGAAAAGACAAAGGGACAGAGGGATATTGTACATCCAATGGCGCTAGCCCACAGTTAGCTTTGCCCGTTAGCCTGTTAGCTTCTTCTTCGTGATTCCATTAGTATGTGTTGGTGCTCCAACCCGGTGGCAGTCAAGTTGAAAGTGTGGTTTTCTGGCCAAGAGACACCAGGGGGAGATGAAAGACCCCTAATCATCCCATTAACACATAGTCCCCCAGAGGAACTATGAAAAGGATTTATTAAGGTAAACAAGCTACTTGGTACGGCTTTAAAGTCCATTATAAAATATGTTCATTACAGGCACAGCAGCAGCAGATTCACTTTATCAAAAGAAAAGAAACGGAACAGCACAAGCGACATACTCAGCTCTTTGATGGCACAGGGCACAAAACAATTCCTGTATTAGATTCTCATCTGTAAAGAGTCACAATACACTTTGACCGTATTAACTGTGAAAATAAGGACTTCATCATATCTATATGAGTACCAGGCCATCTATCACTTGACAGTCAAGAGTCTCAACAGCACGGCTAAAGCTTGTATTCATCAGGGTAAACAAGCATGGGCCTTGAGTGCGGTCCACTGGAAGAAAACCACCATTACAACACTATCTACTGCCGCAACACACTTTATTTGTATTAAATGTTAAGAATTGAAATATTCCATTTTAATTCCAGCAATTTGTAAATTGCTTGTATAACCGTCTTGATCCTTCCAAAAGAGCATATTGCCAATGAAGAATAAAACAACCCTCCCAGCAGAACATTTCCTTTAGCCCCGGTACTCGCCTCTACCTGGGTCCGTTCGTGGACACGTTTTAAGTGAGTCTGGTGTGAAGCTCAATGGGTCAATAATTGTGTCACACAAGGCATGTGGAGCTCGGTGGGAGACGCGCCTCTGAACTGACGGGGAAACAGAAGGAACCCTGGCAGAGCAGCGGGTGAGCCGGTGTTTACTAACGTTACAACAGGGAAGTCAAGAGGGCGTCCGTCTAAGGAGGAATTGTGCTCATGTCATTTTATTTACATCAAGGGTTGAGTGCTTAGCTAGTTAGATTATAGACAAATAGTGACTGAGGAGATAAAAACATTTTACAGCTAGATATTGCTCCTGTGATAACGCTGGCTTAGTTACAATTAAAGGGCCGTTTTTTGTAAGGAACATTTTAGAAATCTCGTATACTAATGAGGGCCGGACTTTGATTGACAGGCTGTTACCATTAGAGCTAATGGCGCGGGCGCGGCTATGACCGAACTACGTGCCCCGCGAGGGCCGAGTCTACAGTGAAGATCCCACCCTTTGGCCCTTTTTAGGAACATGCTCCGTCAGAGCAGGGTAGAAGGAGTCTGTAAATCCGCCATGATTTCCCTTTTGAACGTGGTCATTATGGCAAACGGAGCAAACATGGTGTTATATTTTGCGCTTTCTGTCTGTTTAGAGACCAGCCCAAACCCCTCTCTCTCTCTCTCTGACCCGACTACGACACGCCACTCATTGGCAGCAGAGGCGCAGGTTAAACAGGACAGATCTGGAGCAAAGATCATGTATCAGCCCAATGACTCACTGTTTAAATATTATTGTAACAATATTAACATGAAGGCAGCTTTGCATAGATTTGTTGTTGCTTATAAACAAATTGAAGTCCGCATCTTTTTTTATAGTCTGTTTATTGTATTTTGATTGTTTATACGTTTTACCCCCTAAAGTTTTTGTAGTCATTATATATATATATAAGATACCTCTATTTACTATTTAATTGTTTGCACATTTCCTGTCTATTTTGCACACCCTGAGTGTTTCTGAGAGCTGAATGTAACAAGTTAATTTCTCCATCGTAAGATCACTAAAGGCTTATCTTATCGTATGGCTAATTTGCATACACTCCAACAAGCTACTAATGGAGCGGTCATTCCTGAACCAAACTTTTCATTCATATCTCCCTTTGCGCTCTCTCTGGCGTCCTACAAGGAGGTGGAAAGCAGAGCTGAATCTGACTGAAGCTGAGAGGGGGTAAGGGACCGCTGCGCTCCTTGAAAGAGAACTGGTCCATTAAAAAACATAGAGCAATATAATTCATCTTTATCATTTTATCAGCAGTAAATAAAAAGCATTATATTTCTTGTGAGAGCAGACATACCTCACCACAAGCCACTGATGATGTGAAACCAACTGAGCAGAAACCACAGGCCGTACAGTGACTCATACCCAGAGGTTCATAGAGACTTACTGGCAGCTTTGATGAAACTCCGCTGATACTGGTACGTCATGAGGGGAGCAGGCAGCATTCTGCACAAACACAACAACATGAGTGAGGCAGGAGGTCAACAAGACAAGGTCATACAATATACTGTATATACTCATTTGAAATTATGGACATGCACGGTAGCTGTTTGAATCAAAAGATCAAATGAAAGAAAACACTTTGAATAATTTGTAGTGTACTTTTTACATCATCTTTAGTAGAAACCAGTACCAAAAAAAAAAAAATCACAGCTTTATGGGGGCATAATTGTTTATTGTTTTCCAGTGTTGATTGTTAGTATTTTGTATCAACATTTTGTCAATGAGAATAAACCATCACTGCTACAAATTTATTCAGTTATTAACCTCTTAACCCCACCTGAACCGAGCACACTGTCTCCAGTTTGGCTTTACCTAAATCTAAAAGCTTCTTGAAAAAAACCTCACGACATAACAGCAAAAACAAACAAACAAAGTGACAAAAACGTGACGAAAATGTGACGAAAGAGCAACAGATTTGGGTAAAGCTGAACTGGGAAAAAATGTTGGGGGTTAAGAGGTTAAGGAAAGTAGTGCATTTACTATGAAGCAAAGTCACTCTCATTTTAGTTCATTTTTTTGGCTGCCCACTGCTCTATATTACACTAAGTCCAACTAACAAACAGGTATTACAAGGGGAGAGAAGATGATGAATGGTGAATGGTCTCAATTTAAATAACACTTTTCCACCAACATTAGGCACTTAAAGGAATAGGCCACCGTTTTTACATACCGAGATATGTTCTTACTTTAGCTTTGACAGTTCATTTGTACCTTTCTGGTCTCCACGTGTGCCTTCCGTAACGTAAACACAGCACAGACGGCGTTAGCATTTAGCCTCTCTCTCTCTCTCTTAGCATTTAGCCTCTCTCCTAAATTGCCCTTGAGGGATCAATAAAGTTTTCTGAATCTGAATATCCTCTATAGCTCCAAACTCTTCCACCAGGAGTAATTCGGCATCCGCACAGTAAAGTGAAGATATCACTTACAATATAGTTCCCCTTTTTATCCGCTTAGAAAATCCACATTGTTTATTTTTGTGTAATTATACTTTATGGTATAACACTTCACATAACCATATTTAAATAGGGAAAGTTTGGTAGCTTCTATCTTCACCTCGTTTGGAGCTATAGAGGAAAAGAAAGAGGCTAAATGCTAACGCCGTCTGTGCTGTGTTTACGTTACGGAAGGCACATGTGGAGACCAGACAGGTACAAATGAACTCATCAAAGCTAAGGTAAGAACATATCTCAGTATGTAAAAATGGTGGCCTATTCCTTTAAAGTGCTTTACATCAAGGAACCGCTCACCCATTCACTCTCTCATTTATATCATTAGCAGTCATAAATAGTCATGGCTTAGCAAAAATGAGTCATTCAATGAAATATCTATCTGCTGCGTTTCGGTCTGTTGCTACCTCGCACAGCTGGACATGAATTTATCCCAGTGGTGAGTTGAGCTTTCGTGGCTCCCACTGGTTTTAAATGACCTCAAAAAAGCTAAATCCTCTGCGAGCAATGAATCCTTCCATTAACTTGCCGGCTGTCCGAATTTGGGAAAACACACCGTCAATGAAGCATGCTTTCAGCACTTTTACAAACACTTTATATTTGTTCAAAGCGAGCTACGTTGGCACAGCATGGCCGCAGCCTTCCCATAATACATTTCAGCAGCACTTAAGAGATCTATTCCTGTCTTCTTACAGCGTGAAAGCTCTTGCTCTAATCAAGCAAGTGTTGTAGTGAGTTTTTCATTATACAACAGAGTCTGGTCTTACGGAAGTTAGAAAAGTAGCTGTCGTGTGGAAGAGTGTGCAAACAGACATATAATTTAACGCTGTAATGATTTCAGATGGCGAACAGGGGGCCATTACAATGATAAATACATTTACCACTGATAAAACACCCTTTAACTGACTTTATCTTCCTGCGTTCAAACTATGGCACAGTGAATTTCTTTTCGGGAGTGAAATATTACAGAAACAGGATCTGAGGTTATACCGGAGATAGTTTTTGATTGCACTGGTGATGGTCTTTATCTCCCAGTCTTGACAGTCCAGTTCAACGTCAGCACATGTTTTAGGATCTAGAAGCGAAACAGTGAACAATAAAAGTTAAACGATTGATTGTCTAGTGCAGAGCTACAAGAAGTAAATCATTTTCAATTACCCATTGCTAAGCTCAGTAGTTTTTGGACTTTGGAACTCACACCGACGATCCTGTACAGGCCTTGTTCATTAATACCTGGAGAATAAATCACAGTCATAGGTCTTTTCAGTTCCTATCAAGTTGTACAGTATTCAAAGAAGATGAGTTGCACTTAACTGACATAAAACCATTAAGGGTAATAAGCATTAAGGAGGTGCATTAATGAGGTATAGTTGGCAAAAAAAATGTGGCACTCCATGTTGTTTCATACTAGAACTTCCTGAAGCACTTTGGGCCCATTCCATTCCATGTTTACCGAGTGTTTTTGTTTGAGGCTGTGTTTGAAAAAAATGTGACAATCTCAGATCAGTCAGATGTCAGGCCTCGAGGATTTTGCAATAACTCCAGCCAGAGCACATACTATCTTTAGGAAAGGCAGCCACTATTACAAGGCATCTAGTATACACCATCCATATGATATGACACCCTTTAACTGCCATTTTAACTGCATAAAGAGAATGGAAGGAAAAGCCACAATCTTTTTAATCTTAGTTAAAGTAAAGTACTTCTCATTTGAAATTCTGAGGACAAGAGAGGCAAAAGTCAAATAAAAACGATGAAAGGTAATGATCAGCCACTGTATCTTACCTCTGGTCTCCACGGCATAGATGAACTTCTTCATCACGTTGAAGCCGATCACATCCAGCTGAGCCACTGAAGTACACAGACAGTAGTGACATCATTGCACTGCTGAGTTGTTTCATATTATCCACTCCCTCACTGTTTGTCATGTCTTCCATTAACAGTAATGGTGGGTGTTATTGACGGTAACGCTTGATAATTATTAGAGCTACTTACTGCCTTCTGTCTGGTGGTCTTTGTTCAGATTGTAAACCTGTCAATGAAACGAACAGGAAAAACATCAGCAAATGCAATTCCATTTTCTAATTTCTAAGTATACATTTTGATGAGGGAATCTTCTAGTTTTAAGTTCTGCGAACTTAAAAAACGATTGGCTATTGGCTGCAAATAATTCTCGAGTTGATTTAACTTGAAGAGTTCAATCTTGACTAGGGCGCCAAATTGGCAGCTATACTTTTTAAGTTGACTCAACTTTGTACATTTTTTGTTCATTCAGGTTTATTATTTATTTGTGTAATATTTAGGGCCGGGACTTGATAAAAAAATTAATCTAATTAATTAGAGGCTTTGTAATTAATTAATCGAAATTAATCGCATATAAATATTTGACCTGAGAACAGTGAGAAGTACGTTTTTTCATAAGGATTTTTAGTATACCATTGAATAATGACTGAATACATAAGCTTAAGCAACAAATATTGTTTATTTTTGTTCAACCAAGTCCAACAGACCAGTGCAATATTGCATTAATTGTGCGTCTGCAGGAAAAAAGGAAACTGAAGTGTGGAAAGCAAAGTGTGATTAATTTCGATTAATATTTTTAATCGCACTAAACCTCATGTAATGAATTAATCGCAATTAATCGAAAAAAGTCCCGGCCCTAGTAATATTTGTAAATCTTGTTCTGCGTAAGTGTAAGTGTAATCTGAAATGTTACCAATGGCAATATGCCTTTATTTAAAATATTATTCTAGAAGTAAAAATACTTCTATAAGGATCCATTTATAATTGATCAGATTTTTCCAGATCCACTCAAGTCAGTCATTTGTTGCTATGGCCAAATCTGTAATGTGTTTGATTTAACATTCATTCCCTCTCTCCCGCTCAACTCCCTTTCTATGTCTCTCCTCGCTCTTTACGATGTGAACAAACGTGTCGTCATGGTAACGCACCGGTTCCCGTCCGTCCATGGCCTCCATCCACAGCCTGCGGTCCTCCTCTGACAGCGCCTGCATGGTCATTACCCCCGGCCTTAAACACAAGCACACCAGACTAATGCAGTTATCAAATGTCAAGTCAAACACCGGAGGAAGCAGATCACAGTATGCTTCTCCGAGGAAACGTACATCGGCGGGGGGAAGAGGGAAAGTGTCGTCATGTTGCATCAAATTCACAGGTGGCCTAAGGTTCAACCGATACAGATTGCAAAATGTCAAATGCTCAAGTTAGCATTTAATCTTTGGATGGATTGCACCAACGAGGTTTATATTTATCTTTGAACTCTGCGTATCAAAACAATTGTAAATCCGGCTCAAAATGCCTTAAACCTGGTTAAGTTAAGATAAAGATTCTTTATTTAGTCCACTCCATTTGGGCTTTTCATGAAGTCGTGTTTTTGTCTCTTTCTTGTCACATTTTTTGTCACTTTTTGGGGCGTTTTCATTGCTTTTTTCATTGCTTTTTTGTCACGTTTTAAGCTTTTAGATTTGGAGAAAATGCGCTCGGTTCAGACGGAGGGTAAGAGGTTTTAATGAATATGTTTAATGAAACAATATGGCAACTTCTTAAATAAAATGAACTTCTCAAATAAAATGAAATGAAAATAAAGGTGATCACTGCAATAGCAACAAAAAATGTATTGAGTAGTAGAGTCGGTTTATTTTATTTTCATAGCTTCTTTTATATTGTTCTTTTTTACTGAGGCACACCTGCAATTTCCCTTATCAGTCAATAAAGTTCATCCAAGTCCATGTCCAAGAGCCACGTCACTATCATTCCACTCAGTCTCATCTGCCACAGTTGATATACTATTATCCTGCAGCTCACTCAATCTCACATGGCTGTTCAGAAGCTTCAGAGTGAACAAGGACAGGTTAAAGAGAGACAGAGGAGGGAGGAAGGACCTGAGACTTGATCTGCCGTTCATAAAAGAGAAAACAGCCCAGCAGCGCCCCCGTGTGGATCAAATCAAAACGCAACTAAATGGAAAGACTCACTTGTCCACAGCCTCCACGTCGAAACAGAACCTCTTTTCAATTGAGTCGGATTTCCTTCGCGTGCAGGACTTGAGAATAAAGCTCTCCTCTTCTCCCTGGGAAACAGATACTATGTGTGTTAGCAAATTAGAAATATAAGGCAAAAGGACAACGTAAGATTAATATGAAAGCACTCACCATTTTCCCGCCCGATTTGGGGTCAAACAGGACCATGGTGATCCTCTTTGGCTCCTTGTAATATGTGCAGTAGTACTTCACCCAAGTAGATACAAAAGAGCCTGCAAGAAAATACAGTAAGGTTAACTATTATAGACCATTTTATATAGATAAATTTACTGAACCTTCAGTAAATAGTCTATTTACTGAACACATAGATTGTGTTCAGTAAACAGACCTGTGTGGGGAAAACACACAGATTTGTGTGTGTTTTCCCCACAAATATGGGGAAAACGGTGTACAGAAAATGTGTTTTTGAAAGTTTGGACACTACTTGGCTGGACATTGCTCAGAAGCCCCCTGTATCTTGATTTAAATGGCAGTAAACATTATTTTCCTTATGTTTGTCATCAGAAAGTGTGCATGAACTTATTTTATATTATAATATTTCATTAGACTTTTAACCTCTTAAGCTCCAGTCAAGAAGCTTTTAGATTTTGGGTAAAGCCTAACTGGAGAAAATGCGCTCAGTTAAAGCGGGGGATTAGAGGTTAACATCGAAATATTCTTAAAATAACAAAACAAGTATAAAATCTCAAACAAATTTACATTGCAATTCACTTAATCAGTTATTTTCGTGTGTTGCTGACTTGCTGTTCTACTCTACATTATATTTTATCTCCAATGGCTTTGTTCTGTTCTGTTACACAGCGTAATGGCATGACATACGTTTCTCCTGTACATAGAGGTATCCCTCCATGGTGTGCTGGCTCACGCTCTTGTGTTCATGCGGGTTCTCCTTCATCTTCTTCATCAGACTCTCCACCTCCGACCGCGTGCTCTCAAACCGGTTCCTCGTCTGGTTTGTGAAAAGGGAAAACATACATGTATGGTATTTCAACAAATATTACGGACAACAAATGAACCTGATCAAACTAAGTCATATCCTAATCGTTGGATTAACATGCTCTTTCACTGATCCATAACGTTGCTCTGTGGGCCTTACATTCTGGATGCTTATGGTCAGGTTGGTCTTGAAGTGGTTGAAGTCTTTGGCCAGCTCGTATCCATGGTGATAGTACGTAAAGAGACCTTGGAGAAACGCTAACAACTGGAAGGAAAGTAAAAAAAAAAGTTATGATCAGGCGTGTACGATCAAACGCCTAAGAAGCTTCATCAGTAACTAATTCAATAGCAGAAGGTTCAATGGTTTTCGTACTTTATTTTGTCTCGTTTTTATAGGTTTTTTTTTGGTCATTTTTGTTGCTTTCTTCATCGCTTTTTTTCCTTGTTTTTTATGCTTTTATTGTCATGTTTTCGTCTCCTTTTTGTCACTTTTTAGTCGTGTTGTTGATGCTTTTATTGTGTTATATAGTTGCTTTTCCAGCACGTTTTTGTTGCTTCTTTGTGGCAATTTTTTTTGGTCACTTTTGCTGTATTTTCATCCTCAATTTTGTCGCTATTTTGACAAGAAGATTTTAGATTATGGTCATGCCAAACTGGAGAAAATAACGATTCAGTGAAAGAAACCCTTCACTCACAAGCAGAGGAAACAAGTGTAAGAGCAGAGGTTGATATTGACCCTCATTATACAATAGAGCAGTGGGTGTTGAACCTTTCAAACCAAGCACCGCCTGAACATAAGCAGGTTAACATAGTGCTGTACAATGTCAATCCTGAGGTGAAATAGGGGTAAACTAAAGACTGTGAGTATGACATTTTTCCGACTTTCTGTTTTGCTATGTTTTTGTGTCATACTACTCTGACTATCGCCTTGAACTCAGAGGGTGATATTGTTTGAGAGTTGCATGTAAAACATCGAGGGAAAGCCTGAACACAGAGGAAACCGTGTGTGGCGTGGAATCGGACTCTTACAGGTTCAACAAAGTCAAACATCTTCCTCTCCTGGACCTCTTGCACTTTGAACACGTACTCCAGAGACACCTCGTAGTAGTGCTGCCGTACGTTGTCCACCTGATTGTCCGCCTATGGAGAATTTGCATTATTAGTATCATCCTTAGTGACATTGCAAACGAGGAGACATACACCGACAGAAACCGTATACTCAGTCCTTATTCAGTCACTTGAACTGTATTATCTTAGATCTTCAAACTCAACTACTAAAGCTCGACTCTACCATTTGACACAGTGGACCATGTGATCTTACTAGAGAGGTTAAAAACCTGGGTGGGAATCTCTGGAAAGGCTCTTTAGTGGTTTGTGTCCCATCTTCAAGACAGAACATATTGTGTTGAAATTAGTAGCTGTGTCTCGGAAAGGATTGCATTGACCTGTGGGGTTCCTCAGGGGTCGATCCTGGGCCCCTCTTATTCAATTTGCACATGCTTCCATTGGGTCAATTAATATCCAGTAACAACGTATCACAATTACACAGATGATACCCAGATCTATGTTTCACTGACAGAAGGTGAACATGGGTCTGCAGATACACTGTGTCATTGTATCAAACAGATTAGTGTGTGGATGCAAAACAACTTCCTCCAGTTAAATACAGATACAACTGAGATAATTGTCTTTGGCCCACAAAACTGCTGCTCGAGTCCTGACCAGAACCAGGATATACGACCACATTAGTCCAGTGCTCCGGTCTCTGCACTGGCTTCCGGTCGCTCGGAGAATAGACTTTAAAACAGCTCTGCTCGTGTATAAGTCCCTTCATAGTTGGGCACCAAAGTACATCTGTGATATGTTAAAGCCATATGAACCTCCTCAGGTCCTGAGATCCTCAGGGAGGGGTCTCCTGGTGGTTCCCAGAGTCACGACAAAACACGGTGAGGCTGCGTTTCAGGTTTATGCAGCAAAGGTTTGGAACAGCCTACGTGAGAACGTAAAACAGGCCTCAACCTTGACTGTGTTTAAGTCCAGGCTGAAAGCACACTTATTTACTGCTCCTATGGTAAATGACTGTATTTTAACTAATTTTAATATAACATTTTAATATGTACATATGTGTACTGTTTATATATTTTTATGAGTTGTATCGATGGAATTGTTTAATTATGTTTTTATTATGTTTGTGTTTTTTTGGTGTTGCTGTGAGACCCATTGAGTTGCCTTGTACATGACTTGACATGCCTACCACCAAAACTGATCTGTTGTCAATTCAAAACTATTCCTTCCTTGGTCTTTTTGACAGATCTGCACAACTGTAACAAGGATTAAACCCACAAGAGCTATTTCACATTATATTTTTTTTACATGTAACAAATGATTGTTATGTTTCGCCTATTTGGGAGATCCGTTTTACCTCGTGCAGATGTGATTCCTTTTTCCTCGCCGAGAGACTGAGATGTTTTTCCAACACTGCGCAGTACTTTTCTGTTTCTTTGTCGTATCGTTTCTTAGCTTCCTGTAATCAAAGCATACAAAAAAATTTAATAAAGCTCCTAACACAGCCAGATGAAACCAGTTAACCTCTCTACATGGGTGTCTTGGATGAAGCATTGTTCCATTTTTTTTTTTCTTCATCATTGTGAATTTTATGACGCTGTTGTTGCAAGAGTGGGAAATATGATGGCTCCGCTGGGAACACATCTGGTTATTAAACAACGGGCCTATTCTTCGGAGTGGAGATAAGGGATATGTGAAACAGTTTGATGATGGACTCGGGACAGAAGGAGGAGAAGGGCGTGGCAAGTTTGGCTTTCATATCTCTAAGAAACCAATGAACAACACAGATTCATGGGCTCAAAACAAGAGATGTCAAATAAGAGTTATGATGTGTCTAATGAGAAGATCTGTGAAAATCATCAATTGGCAGTCAGCTGATGACACATTATAAAGTAATTACATCAAAAAGTCTCAATCAGTCTTTCTGGGTTGTAGAATGGGTCTTTGGTCAAAGGGAACAATAAACGATCAACAGTGGTGCGGTTTAATATTTAGAAAGTGAGCATATGCTGAACTGACAGGACACAGGTGCGATTTTGGTTCAAACACAACAACAGCAGCAGCAGCAGTGAGTCGAGGACAGGAGCCAAAGGAAGAGCAGCTGCAGAAAACATCACGCTGACAAACAACAAGAGGCCTGTAAAAGGTTAACTGTTTCGATACACAGTGAAAAATCCGGTTTGAAATACCACGTTTTGTGTCTTGGAGATACTTTTTTCTGTTTCTATTTTATTACTTTTGATTATTCTTAATTTGCATTCCCTCATAATTTCCAAATTGTACTATTAAACTAATACATTTTTCATGCTGTCCCATTCAACCTAAAAAATATTCCTAGTTTGTGAATGCTTTAATTGACAATGGCAATAACATGATTCTGATTTGGGTTAGTTTTGTTGTGCTATTTTATCGAATTAGTAAAAAAAAAAAAAATATATATATATATATCTGAAATTATTTTCATTATAAATTATGTTAACCGAAATGAAAAGTTAAGCACAACCTACGATGCAATGAATACATTTTAGACCAAAACTTATTTGGATATAAATGCATGCACTGTTACAGTTCACCAGAAGAGGGCAGTATTGGCCAGAGCAGTGATAGTACTCTTTCGCGTTCACTTGACCGTTTCATTTCATAGTATAACATCATTGCTTAACTTAATTGCTTTAGATGCAACTAAAATGAACAATAAAGAATAACAACATAAAAGTTACAAATCAAAAGACCAAAAAGGAAGGGTTCAGATTTTGTGCTGATAAAGCAAAAAAAGAAAATAAAGAATAGACAACAATAACATTACCTACACAGTGTCTTGTACCACCTCCAAATAATTATAACCTGTCCAATTTCAGTTACAAAATCTGAAAGGTCATTGTTAGACAGGATATTACGACAGCGTTATCAGTTTCTATAGCAACTAAGCACTTTGTTATGAAAAACAAAAATTTACTGAATTATAGAAGTGACAGTGCAAGTTTTCAAAAGCCATTATGTTCTGACCTTTATGTTGCCGGTAAATTATCAAGTGCACGTCACGCACTGACTCCACTAGTGCCGTCTCACTTCCTAGAGAAGGGATTTATTTAGTTACATCTTTCAGTTTATTATAATTCCCTTAAACACACACCAGGGCTTTGGGGCGAGGGGAGTCTGCCCCCGGAGCAAGATGTTTTATGGGGTTAAACCGGGATTAATGTGCGCGAGACACTGGGTCACTATGAAATGATCATGTAGTGGGACAGACGATCTGTCATGTTTAATACTGGAGAGTCCTTGTAACTCCCCTGACTGATGACCGCAACAGCAGGCCCAGGTATAAGAAGATTATAAAACACTAAAACATGCTGTATTTACTACATAAGGCTTAGACAAATGGAATACTCAATAAGCATTTATTACAAGTGGTGAGCAGAAAAAGTGACTGTGATGTTGCAGAAGATACAACAACAGTTTAGGGAAGATGTAAAAGTAATCACGGATTCATTATTAAGATGAATAGATATAATAGTCAACATTTACCATAGGAATCCGTCATTTTAGGGGGAACTAGCAAACATTGTCCGCAGACTAATATTAGCAAACAACACTGCCGAGCAACACCCTTAGCTGCAGGGCCACTACATCCCAAACGTACCATTTACTGAATAATAACTCCGATTGTTTACATTTTGAAATGTTTATTATTAGTGATTGCACTCAGTTTTCCCAGAATACCTAGCGGTTCTGACTACACAGTCCTGACTTTATAAGAAACAATACACAGAGCAACCTCTGTATATGTCACTAGAAATAACAAAGTTATCTGTTAGCTTTTCTGCGCTATTGTAAAAAATGAAAACAATTTATACTTTACACGATCAGCCTGAGCCTAGTAACGATTTGGTTGATTCGTTTTTCTGTACAGTGTCTGTTGAATCTCCTGATTAACACTTGACATTTGTGGTAAATGTTTTTTCAGTATTCCAAACCTTTAATGCCAAGATGATCCCTACATTTAAAACCTGTTAGTTTGTATAATACCCAAAAGTCTTGATTAATGTCGAGTGCAGTACAGTGCTTTGTCCATTAGCTACTCCAAAATGTATTTTAGTAGAGAAAGAGAGATGATGTGTTGCGTCCTGAGGAGACCACCTGCAGAGAAGCACTGGTTTATGGTTGGATTATAAACCGTTCTAATCTCCTATTGAGGTCAAAAAGACGCCCTACAGATGCACTAACAAGGACAGTGACAGTAAATGCAGCGCTAGGACGGGGGAAACTAACTACTACATCCATGTATTGTTAGGCATTAGATACGTAGATGAATGTATTGGGCCCCAGAGCGGCGCAAAACAGTAACTAGTTTCATTTGAGTCATTAGCTGAACTGCATGCTTTGACAGGTGGTTATTTACTTAAGAAAATGTATGGCCCGGTTAGTCCTAACAGACATCTCAGCAAAAATATTTTCTTTTTCTGTAGATACAGCTCATACGGTGAACCATGAACATCGACGTCAAAACCTTTTAGTTTTCAGTGGCAGTTAATGAATTGCTTGCTCCTTATCAATTAATTGATTCATTTTATTGCATGTTTCCACAGAATAGAGTGCACTCACAGTCAAGAGTTTCATAATGTCCAAATCTCAGATACGGGAACAGCCTATATTTCTCTAAAGAAGATTTAAAGATTGTTTTAAATGGAATATTAAACAAATATCGTTCTCTTTGTGAGTCACGAGACAAAAGCGCCACCCTGCCGCCAAATTGGATATTGTTTTTGACTGCAAATTATGTGAAACTGAACCGAAAAGTTACAAAGCTGCTGACTGCTCATCTATCCTGCCTGTCTCTCTTTTTGACTGTCACAGAGACGCAACAGGAATTACTACAACTACCGGGTACTGCACAAAAAGTAGCGACATCTTGAAGCTTAAACAGAGCTATGCTAGGAAGCAAAATGACGAATGATTATCTTGCAGGTCTAATGCGATGAAAAAAGGTCTCCTGGCAACTGAAAGATGCAGAGGAAATGTTTGAAACCTTCGCCGTGTATGAAAGCACTGCTGGCCAAAAAGGCTTTTCGGTTTAATTATGTAATTTCAAACTTTTACAGATACAGTGGATATTGATCAGTTTCTGTTTCTGTTTCCCTGTTTAAGTCAATGGAAAGCTGTGACCCTAAAACCTTTCAAGGGGTTCCTGAGAGCGTTTGAGAAAAGAGGTCCAAACTACGCTGATTATTATAGTCAAGAAATAGCATTTTATTGTGTTTTATATAGATTGTTATTCATAAAACTCTGTACTGCCCATTGAAATGAACATAAACGGCTTTGGTAACGTGTCAACTTTCAAAAGGGTGATAGGTTTGCTGATGTTTCCCTTGACGTAAAAAGATTGGAAACCACTTCAAAACAGGAAGCATACACCGGCTTAAAGTATAAGTTACAGCACATTTTTTTTATACTAAACAGACAACAATAAACTAAATGAACTGTAAAGGGAAACAGTGACATTATGTGAGTGACAGCTTGTTCCTCCTTGGCTAATGCATTGTCCATCCATCCATTTTCTTCCCTTGTCCGTTGCCGGGTCATGGGGGCAGCCGTTGGAGCTGCCCAAATCACATTGCACCAGCCCCTATGGCTCCTCCTGCAGGTGGTGGGTCCACAGAAGGGCAGCCCCACAATTCTAACCGGGCCTGTTGGTCTCTTATAAGGGCTTCTGAACCGCTCTTTGTCTGGCCCGTCACCTAGGCCGGTTTGTCATGGGATACCCTACCAGGGGCCGAAGCACCCACAACAGAGCTCCCGGGATCATTCGGGCGCTCAAACCCCTCCACCATGTTAAGGTGGCGGTTCCAGGAGAGGTCTTTGGCTAATGTTACCTCTATAATTGCACTGCTATAGAGCTCTGTGTGGGATAATTTGCTTGTCGAAGTATACCTAACCGCTGTTCCTATAGAGGCCATTACAGCTTACATAAGCCCTGTTAGAAAGAGCATTGATCTCCATAATGTGGTCAGCATCATAGCCCACAGTGTACGCCGACTCATTTTTGTCACCGTTATTGACATTCGAGCATCCCCAGGACGTACCTTGGCTGCACTGATCTGCTCCTTCCTGAACCGCTCCAGAGGCATGATCAACACGTCGTTTGCATTTTCGATCTGGAAGGACATGGTCAATTTAATGCATGGATAAACTTGAAAACCGCACTGCTTACTTCTTCAGCCTTTACAGAATTGATATAGATATATATTTGTCCATTACACATGATGATTTAGGAAAAGAGCGTTCAACATAAACATTGGAAATCTTGACAACTCGCTTTCCCGAATGCCCCCGTCGACGTTTTCCAATAATCAATAAAGCAGCTCTTACCATCCGCGTCCTCTCATCCTCCAGGTTCTGTAGCACAGCTGCAAACTCCTGAAGGGATTTGGCTAGATTAAAAAAATAAAAAAATAAAAAAATGATATGTTTGCCATTTCTTAAAACACTTTTCTGCACATCTTAATTATTACCAAATGACCTGTAATGTAAAATGTTAGTGACTGAAAGGGTGTCTATGAATAGGCTAAAACAACAGTAGGTGATGGAGTCCAGCGGAGACAAGCTGTTCAGGACAGATATCTGTGACAGGGTGGGTCGGGTCAGTGTCGGGGGAGAGGAGAGGGTGCGGTGTTCGCAGCGGGGCAACAGGAAGATCTACTTCAACCACAATGAGGGGGACACACGCAGGAGTGGACGAACGGGCTGCTGACATAGCGTGACTTTGCGATCCTCAATCTGGACAAGTTTTAGGCTTCATTCAGTACATGTGATTCAGTTCTGCTGCTTTTTTTTTTCCATCAAAGTGTTGTGCACAAAGAAAAAATTAAGAGAATTTAATTAATCGCGATTAATTTAATTAATCACGATTAATTAAATTAATCACGATTAATTAAGTTTTAATTGCGTGATTAGTTGCGATTATTTTTGACAGCCCTAAAAAAACACTATTTATTTTTTTCCGGTACTGGTACTTTATAGAAAAATCAATAGAACTTAAGTCCAATGAATTTGTACCAAGATGGACTTTTTTCTTTTTACCAGAGGTGGGTATAACATTCAGTCAAGTTAAAGGGATATTTCAGTGTTTTTGACATTGGGCCTCATTTCCTAGTTATCCAGAGTGTTGTTGCTGTCTGGAGATATTTTTTTCTAAAATTCATCCAGTTCTTGTATTTGAAGAGCTAAAGTGGCGCTAGGCTAATGCTAGGCTAACACATTTCTATGGTAACAGCTAGCCTGCATTAAAAATAGTCTGGCTCACTCCACAGTGCACCTGAGGTAAATCACTTATAACGCCAGCCTAACGATATAAATGTCTGTGTCGATAGAATTATAACAATTTTGCATTTAAAATAACTTATATTTGAGCAGCATCAGCATCGTGGCTGTAAGCTAACGAAGCGGCGGAGTGATCTGCGAGAAAATAGTCCTCAAAATGCGGTAATTCATGTGATACAAGGTCAGTTATATTTCAAACATTATTCTATTAATACAGACATTTATATGGTTAGTCTGGCGTTATAAGTGATTTACCTCAGGTGCACTGTGGAGTGGGTCAGACTGTTTTTAATGCAGGGTTGCTGATACCATAGAAATGTGTTAGCCTAGCATTAGCCTAGCGCCACTAAGCTCTTCAAATAAAAACTGAATGCATGAATTTAAGAAAAAGATATCTCCAGACATCAACAACACTCTGGATAACTAGGAAATAAGGCCCTATGTCAAAAAACCTGAAACATCCCTTTAAGTACATGTACTTAAATATTCATGATTTATTTTTATATTATTGAATTTTTCTTTGAACATAATTATTACGATTTTCCCATTATATCTCATAATTTACGCTTAAACAGTTCATCTCCAAGTACTTTTTTACTCTTAAAAAGACAACAAAACCTAATCTTTGCCAAATCTGGGTGGAAACTTTTTCTTGGTTTTAACCTCTTAACCCCCACCTGAACCAAGCACATTTTCTCCAGTGCAGCTTTACCCAAATCTAAAAGCTTCTTGACTGGACACTTACAGCCTATAGCCGGTGTTGCCGCGTTTATTTCACTTTTTTGTTGCATTTATCACCTTTTTGTTGCGTTTTTTAACTTTTTTTTGTAAATCTTTATATTACATTCTCATCCTCATTTACGTCTTGTTTTTGTTGCTATTTTGACGCTTTTTTTTTTCAAGAAGACTTAAGATTTGGGTAATGTCGAAATGTGTTTGGTTAAGGCGGGAGGGTAAGAGGTTAAATAATGCAGGTCAACAACTGTTCCCGCCCTCAGTCGTTGAATCAACACACCAGGCTGAACCTTCAGTGTGTGATATAGGGATTGTTCTTTTCTAAAATGTATTGAGTATTATGTAACAATATATTTGCGGTAACAATAATAACAGTGCCTAAAAAAAGAAGACATCTTTTATTATCTTGGCCAGAAATAGCCCGGTCTTTTCTTGCTGAAGACGATGTTCTATTTCAGAGACTAGATCACTTTGACGTTGCTATTTCCGCCACGCGTTGGGCCAGAACAGAGGCGGTATTTAGTTTCAGTGTCTGGCTTACCTATACACATCTCATCGTCTGTCTCTGCATCGCCGATACACTGAAACTTAAACTCGTTCAGGGAGTCAGCAAATTTCCTCTTGGCGTTGGACAGATCTGGAAGACACACAGGAAAAATGCCGTTAGTATTAAAGGATCAGTTTGAGCAAAATCTGCCAAAACATGCAATATATTCAAAGACATTGTATTTTTCTCCACATTTTTCATCTTTGTCCATTTTGTCAATGTGGTAGTGAGATGAAAATCCCACATACTGTAGTAGATATTTCCAGAGGTTTCCAGGTGGTGCTAGAGTTATTGAGGGCACACGTGTGCGGTAGAAAGTGCAAAACAAGAAGAAGAAAACAAGTCCATTAAACTTTGGTCATGTTAACGTATTGAAGCGGTAAAAAGAGTGGGTCATACGAGCATCTTTTTCTTTAAATAATACATGAAGCGAAAGAGCTCATATGAGGCAGACACTTTTGGCCCAAAACGCATTTAGTTCTTTCATACAGCAGTGTTTCCTGTTGCTGATGTGGTGATGTGGGCTATATGACAAGCTACAGGACAAAATACAGAAATTTTCCTGTGCCAATGTTCCAAGCACTGCCCAGCGAGTTTGACACTTTTGCAAACTTCATTTAGAGCACAAGCTATGCTCGCTGCGTAAAGATCTTTATCCCACATGCATAATAATATGTGGCACATAATAAACAAAAATGTGTATCTTGTGTTGAGTAAAAGCCAACAAAAATCAAATATACCGACAGATATTCTTTGTGTCCTATTTAAATAGACCTTTTGAGCTCCAATATATTGGCGAACAGCAAAGAAAACTCCCAAAAACAGATGGTTTGCGATCAAACCTAAATTGCAGATTGAATGGTCACAATTGGCAAACAGCAAAGGCTGCAAATTAGACCTATATTCTGTAATGCATGTGAGTGGTTAGCATCTAGCAACTCAACCTGGATAGACTCAGACAGACAAAAGCAGCAATTAGGAAGATTTATTAACATGAATATTAGTTTATTTTTGGCGATCAGACCCCGGCGGTAGACATTGATGTACAGTAAGACTGAAGTCAGTATGGTTGGACAGGTTGGAGTTAGGGATGTCTTCCCCGGTGCCTGGACACTGGTGGTGGTATGGAAGACCCGTGAAGATGCAGCAGGTAGAAGCCGTGGACGGAAGAGTCAGAGATGGGGTGGAGGCGGGTCACAACGGAGCTGAGAAGTGAACAAACCATGATTGCTGGAGGCTTAAAAGCAGGACTGAGGTAGATGATTGGCTGTCACAGAGGTGTGGCTCTGCGCTGATGGCTGAGGTGGAGGTGTGGCCCTCACGGAAGCGATCATTGGCTGGAGGTAGGTGATGCTAAAATTGGTCTCCCAGGTTGAATTAACGCCTAGGCTTCATTAGTCTCTAAGGGTCCATCCGAAACCCTTAAATTATAGCCTCTATGTCCTAATCCTAGCTCCTGATCCTTAACCTTTCATGGGGTCAACTGTTAGATCTCTTTGCAGTTAGTGAACTAGAGCTTCAGCAGCATTTGGCCAATTCGACCGTCCTTACCCAGGGCGGAAAACACAGGGGAAGTTACGTCACCAACAGCTGTTTCAGAAAAAACTACATCCCCCATATAGTATTAAACTACAAAAACATTCCTATTACTGGGCATGGACTTCAATGGCTCAAACATGAACCACAATAACGATATGAAGCCACACAGAAAAAAGATGATAAAAAGCTGTTTCAGATTTACCTTCCACAGCTACAACTTGCTCTGGTCAAGTATGGCATTAACACACAGTGAGGTCTGCTCCTCTGCTGCGCAATGTATGCAAATTAGCCATGTGGCTTTAAGTTCCAATTTCCATTTAGGCCATTTACTGAGGCGGCTTTTTAAAATAGTGACATGTGACTGTGCTGTGATTAGGGCTGAACGATTAATTGCATTTGCATTTTATCGCGATATGACACAACGCGATTTCGTAATCGCAGGGCACGCGATTTTGGAAGTCAATGAAGCAGCGAGATATGGCAGCAAAGTCCGCTCCGCCGCGTGCTTTTGTTTACGTCTCAGTCTAGTTAAGGTGCGCGGTAGATTGTGGATGTACAGTGAAAATATCAGCGTTTATTAGGCAGCCCCCGCGAAGGACTGTTGCTTTTTCTCCACTAGCACTGCATTAGCCACAGCGCTCTTCACGCCATTCTCTCGCTGCTACTACACGCTCTGATGATCACAGAAACTCCCTCACCTCCGGATTCTTACGTCTCTGCCTCCACAGGTGAGCCTGTGCTGCTTGTAAAGAGTAAAGAGTAGTTTGTGGCTCAGTTTAGGAGGCTTATGTTTGGGAATGTTGTGGATAAAGAACTTATCTCAAAAGCATAATGACCGTAAAGTATCCGCGGAGGCGATGTGCCATGTGCCTCTATTTTCCTTTGCATCTACCGCATATGCGCTCCGTAGGTACAGACGCTAGATATAAACACTAAACTGCTGTATGAAAAGTGTTGGAAACTACGATCCGAGGCAGGAGTCCGTGTCATGTCTTATTTTGCTGAGTAAATGCAATGCGCTGTTTAGTGCTGAAATGTCACTAAATGGCTGCGAGTCAAAGAGACGTGTCTGTGTTTGGCACCTCATGTCGCCGTCTCCTTGCGTCACTGTTCTTCTCTTTCTTCATATTGTCCAAAGTTACATCCCAAAACCAAAATGCTGCTCCTAATTCCACTGTGTTTTGGCGTGTGCTCCATCTGGCCTCTCCGTGTCCATCAATAACGCGCATCTGAAGCAACTACGAGTTGCAGCTCAGACCGGGATTTGATGGGCCGAAATAATAAATAATCAATAGTTTATTTTGTATTAATTGGGAGTTTTTTTCCTAAAACTTTTCCAACCAGTTGAAGCAGGCGTTTGTTCTTACTTTTCCTGCACCTTAGTATGGGTGATGTTACTTTTTAATATCGATATATATATATAATGTATCTTTTATTTATAGACTGTACTGTTAAGTTCAGACAGTTTTTAAGAAGTGCAGTCCACATATTTACAAATTTTGAATAGGTCAAACAACAATTTTGTTGCAATTTTCACTTCAAATTAATCTAATATTGTTTGTTATGAAACAGACTGATTTATTACTTGTGTTAGGTGAAAAATACATGAGAAGAGGATCTTGCAACAATAATCGCATATTTAATCGCAATCGCAATATTGAAGAAAAAAATCGCAATTAGATTATTTTCCAAAATCGTTCAGCCCTAGCTGTGATGACTCTAACTTATAGAGTCACCACTTATGGGATGGACATGGCTCCTAATCGCCGGTGAGGGTCCACCAGAGGTCTCTATGCTAAAGTAGCTATGATAGTTAGCATACAGGCTCCTTTCCCTAACTCCTTCCGAACTGACAGCCCAATTCGGAGGCTTCTTATCATGGCGGACGCTGAGGCACATCCGGTTTGGCATTAGACCTCTTACCAATTTACGCCTTTTGGATGGACCCTAAGATATGAATGCTTGAACCAAAGCTTTTCTTTAAAACAAAATATGAATCACAAAATTGCAATTCAAAGATTTTCCCAAAACTTTGAAGCCCTTGTCCAATTGGTATGCTTCTTCATTGAACTTCCATATAACTAAATGGTTTGAAGGTTTGGGACAATGGAGGTAAATATTAAGCTAAATTACATTGCTGTATGACACAGACATGGTTTAGTTTAGTTTATTTGAGCAGTACACATTCTGCTCAAAAGGAGTGGGCTGAAGCTTATGAGCGCCTACCCCCAAACTCAATGGTCACAAAGCACTTTATATGGGACCATGAATTTACTTTACATCCACTCCATACTCAGTGGTATGGAGTGGAGCTACTTAGGGCTGGGTACCGTTAAACGATACCAGTCAAGGTATCGGAAAAAAAGTTTAGGTACTACTGGTCAAAAAAATGAAGTATCGAAAGCAGGTACTGACAAAAAATGATGCTGATGCTGTTGGTCCAGGGACAGCATTAAAGGAAGTGACTTGGTTGTTTCAGCTCAAATCATTTTTCATTTTTTTATTACTGATATTTCCCCTGTGTTCCCCCATTTACTCCTTTTTTTTAAACAATTTTTGTCCCCAATTTTCCCCCAGTTTATTCAAAATGTTTCCCTATTTTTGCCCTTTTTTTTAAATTTTTTTTATCCCAATTCCAATTTCCCCCATATAATTTCCTATTATTCACACATTTCTTGACACTGGAGATGAACCCAATATTGTGAATTTGCAGGTCTTCCACACATTATTGTTCTACGGCGACAAATATTTTTCTATAGGTATCAGAAAAGGATCATTCAGGTATCGGTATCAATAGTAAAAAATAAAAGTACTGGTATGGAAAACAAATGTAACGGTGCCCAGCCCTAAAGCTAACTTAGCAGCCATCAGCTCTTCCAACCAACACCAACTACTCACTCTCACATACACATCCTTAGCCTATTGTACATGTTTTTAGTGGTAGGGGAAACCGGAGTATGTGGGAGGACTCCGTGTTGCCCAAGTTTGGTTGTTTTTGATGACGGGTGAGCAGTGAGTGAGGTGTGACCGCATCTCGACATCCACACAAGGATGGACAAAGACACAGTCACGTAACACCGGCTTAGTCCAATTAAAAAGAGTTTAAGAGCAGAGACAGACACCAAATCTACTGAAGTCATGCAAAGTTGCATGTCAGTGGCCCGTTTGGCAAACATCTCACAGTCAGTCAGACAGTGCAAGAGGAAAATGAGCTGAACAGAAGCGCTGAGGAGTCTGTGGAAAGACAGATGGGAGTCGGGCAGAGGACAGTGTTTGAACAGACAGCGGATAATTGGCCGTGTTTCTGTAAATACGCTGCTCATCCGTGAAACTCCGCTGCATTTTGATGTGGAAAGATCTGCAAGGAACTGCCAGTCAGAGCAGTGATTGCACTTTCCCCCCAGAGGGACGGAGGCATGTCGGGACGGACCGATTCATGAGAGGGGGTTAAAACATAAAGTCTGACCACATGCTGAGTCACCGCACGCTGAGGTTTGACAGTCATGTAGGAGAAGTGTTGTACTGTACATGTTTCAATTCCCACAAGATTTGCTTAGCCATACTGAGATGACACTGGGGCACACGATGAGTCAGGAAAAATGACTTCACTTTTTGATGATGTGACTGGCCAATGTTACAGCAATTCTGTTGCAGGTTGTTGCAGTGCGTTTTATAGCATTTGATATCACATGATTGACTTAGGGGTGGCGTCTACAGAAAATAAAACATATTTCTCCCAAAACCAATGTCTAGCTTGTTGCGTATTGCTATTGTTCATAGGCCGCACCCAAGGTAACTGGATAGTTGAAATGTAAATAGAAGTAATTGAAGCATTTTGTAACCCATTTGTGCAAACACGTAATTTATTCTAGGGTTGTTCCATTTTCAATCCAGTTCAATACGAATACTTAGCTGATACTCAGTCACAGCTCTATACTGCCTCCATTCCACATCCACTCTTAGGACTAAATGAAGGCATTAAAGAGATAACAATTACATTTCTTTGTAATTAAAACAAGTTTCAGATGCTGCAAATCCTTGACAGGACAAACGTTGAATTGGTTAATTACTTTCCGATACAAATGTGTGGTATTATTGGTACATAATACCAAAGCCAGGACTGGTATCATTTATGTGAACAATCTGCATTTCTAAACAATCAACTTTTCACAGCAAATTTCCAGCGTCAAAACCATGTAAACAAATGCAGTTTAAAATCCAAAAGGCAAACCATGAAAGATGTTCGACAATCAAAACTTAAAAAGGCCTTGATGAACGCATCACAATGGTCGAAAACAGATGTCCGAAACTGTGAAGTCACTGCAGTAATATCCGCAGTCAGCTCAAGTTATAGTGAACATTTACAATACGCTCAAACAGCACAGGCGCATCCAAGAGCCGACCACTTCTTGGTTTAGGTCCCAGCGGCTTTCCATTGAAGATTAAGCAGTGCCATCTTTGATTTACCGCCCTGTTCCAATGATAAACGTGGCACCGATTGCTCCTCTTCACGTGTTATCCCCTTTGTTTCCATTACTTCCACGCAGTCTTCTTCCCAAAACACCAAAGATAAACATGATCTTCAGCTTGGGTGGCCGCCGTGGGATTCAAGTCTGGTTGGTTTTGGGTTCTTGGGTTCAACTTCAAGTCCTCCAAAATCCTGGTTATAGTCCTGATTTTCGGTCTCTCCTCTTCCCTCCATTGACAGATCCACTCCTCACCTCCGCGGCGCAATGTGCTTGAGGTTTCTCATGCTGCTCCATGTGCTGCGCATGTAAACAGCACAACCACCCACTGATGAGGGAAGATTAGTCACTCACTGTATACGTGTTTCAGCAGGAGATTTATGGCCATTAACCAAGAAGCTAGTGCTAAAAAGTGCTTTACATAAAATTAGCAGTGAAAGGCAGCAAGATGGCAGTTAGGCAGGTAATTCCGCTCCAGTATCATTTAAAACACAAAATATATAATAAATTCCAGAGCAGGTGTTGTTACTAGCTAGCTTGTCGATACCGGTACTTTAACGATACTTGGTTTTCGATACCGATACCTGAACGATACCTTTTTCCCGACACTTTTTCCCCCGATACCTATTGAAATATTTGTCGTCAAGAAACAGAAAACAGAACAGTTATGTGTGGAAGTTCTGCAAATTTACAATATATGTCAAGAAATGGGAGAAAAATTGGGCAACGATTTGGGGAACAAATGGGGGAAAATATTAGTAATAAAAAATAGCAAAAATGAGGGGGAAAATGGGAAAATAAGAAAGAATTGTGGGTAACAATTTAGAATACGGCCCAGTAACTCCTAGGTAGTTACTATGGTACATCCCTGGTACTTACAGAGGTAATTACCAGGTACTTGCAGTGGTATGGCCTGGTAACTACGGTGCCATGCCATTGGTCCGACAACCCATTAGTCCTACGTCTCATTATTAGAAAATATAACCCTAACCTAATCCTAATGGGTTTTCAGAATAATGAGACGTCGGACTAATGGGCCGACCTCGTAACTCCTAGGTACTTACCTAAACGTACCACTGTAAGTACTTGGTAATTATCTCTGTAAGTACAGGTATGTACTACAGTAACTACTAGGTAAATAAAATGGGGCAAACATTGGGCAAAAAAGGGGAAAATAGGGAAAAATATGTTTTTTTTTAAAACTGGGCAAAAATGGGGGTTGTTTCAGCTCATTTATTTGAGCTGGGACAACCAATTCACTCCCTTTAACCCCTTACCCCACGCCATAACCAAGAACATTTTCTCCAGTTCGGCTTTATCCAAATCTAAAAGCTTCTTGACCTAGGAGTTTACAACCTATAGGCCAGTGTAATGCCTCATTTGAAAGCTAAGACCTACAAAACTTCTTCCTTGTTTTGTTTTAATCGATTTGGTTGCATTTTCGTCACGTTCTCATTTCTTCTTTTGTAGCGTTTTGGCCGCATTTAGTTTTTTAGTGTAATGTACCTGTAATGTGCTTGATGTCTGTGTAAGTTCTCAGTCGTACAGGAGTTGTCTATCTTCAATGAAGGTACTTGAGTCATCTACTGTACTCGGTAGTTGAAGTCTCCAAACGTTTCGCCTCTCATCCAAAAGGCTTCGTCAGTGGTCTTTATCTACGCTGCATGCTGAGCGGGATTTCGTCCACTGACGAAGCCTTTTGGATGAGAGGCGAAACGTTTGGAGACTTCAACTACCGAGTACAGAAGATGACTCAAGTACCTTCATTGAAGATGTAATGTGCTTGGTTAAGGCGGGGATTAAGAGGTTAATGCTGTTCCAGGACCAACAGCATCGAAACATTTTTTGGTGCCTGCTTTTGATACTTTCATTTTTTTGATACCAGCAGTACCCAAACTATATTTCCGATACCATACAGGTATCGTTTAATAACCCGTACCCGGCCCTAGTTGTTACTGCCAATGGAGGCTGTAAACCCAGCCCTATACAGAATGTTGGCAATAAAACATTACATTCATTTTTGAATCAGTAAATCTAATGGAACTGATTGGCACAAAGCATAGACTTCAGTGCATGTGCCATTTTGAATGACGCAGCTCTAACTGTTAATACGCTCAAGTAAAAACATGTGTGGCCCCAGTGTCGTCATATTGTGATTGATAACAGTAAAATGAGCAGCCCAAATTAACCTCAGCGTAACATGAAACAAAACGCCTGAGAGCAAATCATTCAAAAGTTTATTTAATGCAGATTTTCTTTTTGCATTTGGTTCAACGTTGCTCGATACAAAATTTGTCTTGGCAGGTTTTTTTCGCCAGTGACAAATTTATTATGGAAAGTTCGGTCCAAATCGCTCTTGCACTGTTCTGTTTAGTTTCCCTGTCTTTTGGGTGACGTCTTGTTGTGCTTTTTGGCCGGTGACATGATGAGGTCAGTGCGCAGTTATTCTTACATATTCAGAAACACATGTCCGAGCGCCGCGGCCCGAAGCGATGTTTCCGACACGTGCACGACACACATCAGCTGTAGGGAGGCCATTAGCTCGCACTGTACACGCGCCCAAATCAAGAACACATTTGGGCGGGGGAACGGTCCGGCCAACCCAAAAGAAAAGCTGCTAAACAAAAGAAGAATTACATGCATGCCACACTGGGTTTATTGTAGAGTGGAGTTTTTGTGTGAGATTTGGGCTGGAACATCAGAAGAATGGGTACGGAATTAAATGTAATGCCATACAAAGCCGAGTAATCATTTCAGTCACTATTTCAGCTTCAGTAAGTGTTTTTTTTTACTCTTTCTTGAGTAAATATTATGGTTACTTATATCCGATACTGTATACAAGGTTTTAATTATCGTAAAATAACTCCCTTCAACAAGTTATCGCTCAAGTAGAATAATACTGGCTTCATTTCCTTATCTTGTTTTAATTTCGCAGCCACCCTTCAAGTCGTGTCATGCCATTGCACCGTTTGTTTTGGTTGGCGGTTTCTTTTACGCGCTCCGGAGGAAGTGCAGGAGTGAAGAACAGTGGGAATTCTGTGTTGAAGTGCGAGCCAGGACCGGAGTGGACGAGGGCACTTATTTTTAGCTCCAGTGTCCTCCGCTGCTTTTCCTGCTCGGACCTTGCACTCAAGATGTATCGCGTATGAAGTTTCCATGCGGTGAAATCGCCATTCCATGTAGCTTTGTGCAGCTCAAATGCAGGTCAGTAATATGGCTGAAATTTCACAATGTGTTTGACTCGTTACTTTGATCCATCTCATAACACATACACACGAAGAGCAATAGCAAGCTGGACCGAGCCTGGCATCATAGACAAAAACTGCATTTCACAGTTATGTTTCTGTATTCCAATGAAGAAACTAGATAAATAAGCATAATGTATATATATATATTTTTGCAGCAGGGATGTTTGTAGCTTTTTGGGGGGGGGTTGTGTGCAACATGTTGTGTAGGGGCCCCGACTGTATTTGCCAATTAAAGTACAATGGAGTGATTCTTAAAGAGGGGGATTTATGCTTTTGCTGCTATTTGGTAGTAATCTCATTTATGACTATCTCCCACTTTGTTGGTTGGAAAATGCAATATTGATCTAAAACAGTCAAAACTAAATATCCAGTCATTTCACTTCCTGATTGTCATGTTCCCTCCCCTTTCCTGTGCTGCTGTTGCATACAGAGTAGGGCTGCACGTTTTCAAGTTTGTCATTAACCGTTAACCGAAGCCCTTAGCGGCTAATACTCGGTAAACCATTAGTGTGCACGCACCCTAAGCACTGCAATGCAATACTTGCATTTTGATCCGTCATCCTCGATTGTAAAGTGCTCCCACACTGTGCTTTTTTTGGCCCGCTACATATTGGAAAACTAGCTAGCCCTGCGATGGGCTACTTCTTATGGACACATTTCTGGGAGCGCTTTGGCGGTCTCTAGTGGTGCAAAAATGTGTTACAAGTATTTTCAATGCCACGGCAAATTATAGACGGCATTTAACCGAGCAAAATGCTTATACTCGGTTACGAAATTTTTAACGAGTAATCGGTTAATCAGTTAACCACGGACACCGCTAATACTGAGGAACAAAAGTCAGAGTGGCTCGTGCGGCTGTAGTGAAGCCATGGCAAGTGTTTTTAATTCCAATCAGGGGATTAGGCTTAGCAAGTTATCGAGCGGTGAGGAAAGCATTTCCTGGACCTCATGAGGAGCTTTTTGGCAAAAGGAGGAACTTTTTGGGTGATGTTGCTGCCGCGCTGGTAAGAATAGCTTCTTGGAAAAGATTACTCGAAGCTGCGCGATTGGGTCAAAACACAGCTCCAGGTGTACACTGTAACCTGGTAAAAAGCAATGAAAAGTCGATGTATTTTTAATACCTCCACTTTAAATTTTAGATGAGTCACGGACATGGCACAAACACTTGGCAGCTACAAAGTCACAGCATGTGCGTTACAATTTGCATGCATCCATATTGGGGAAACTTTACTCTTCTGAAGTAGAGTCATATGGAAAAGTAATTAATTGTGTTGGCATAACTAATTCATATCTCAACTCTCAGTTTTACATTTCATTTGCTAGTTTAAATAGTTTGCCGTTTTCATTTCTCGTTTTCCCTTTTGTTTTGTGGACATTCATCATTAAACCAAAACCTCTTATTATTCTCTATGCGTGGTCGACAGTGGGAGCGCAGTCAGTCCAGACGCCACAACTGCAATTACCAACGACATTTGAATGCGACAGTGGCTTTTTTTTTCTTTTTTTTTTCAGTTCGAACGAGGCCAAATGACAAAAAGAAATATAACTGTAGCAAGCACAAAGGGCATCTGTAATTAAACCACGGCCTTGCAACGCCAGCTCTGTACAGTAACGACTACAACCAGCGCTACACTGCCCAGCCTAAAGAATAGCCCAGAGTGTTATCAACAGGATATCCAGCAGTAGCTCCCAGTCTGCAGTAGCTCTGAATAGAAACGTTATTCACTGAGTTGGACCATTGCAAAACGCGCACAAAGAAAGGCATACACGCATGAGCTCTATTCATCTGAAAGACAAAGACAGATTTCAGTCTCCTCACCCGACTTTTTTACAGCAGCGCAATGACAGGAATCTAGGCGAAAATGCCCCGAAGTCAGTTGGAAGTCGGGATAATAAGATGCCACAGCTGATCAGTTGTAGAAAATAAAAATGTTTTGGCCTGTCAAGCTGTGTTTGGGATTGCTTTGATAGAATGAGACTGGATTACAGTGTGGTAGCTATTGTTGGGCCTAGAAGAATGGGACAGTGTTATTTCAGTGATTTCAAAATATTGCACTATAGCCTGTCTGGGATCAAACAAACGCTACACTACCTACAGCCAAACTGTCATGGTTGCAATATTAAGTGATGCATAATCCTTATTTTAAACTTAAAGGTGGGCGATGCAAAGTTTTATGTAAAAAAATAAAATAAATAAAAGGTTACATTAATATGCGTTTCAGTAACCCAGCATTTGTATGGGTGGTTAGCTTAGCGCCTTTACTTTCCATCCCTGTGGCTCATATTATGCCTTAGGATCCATTTTATTTCAGATTTTGTAGGATTTCTGGTTGGTTTTCGGAATGCCTATGTAACCATGGATACGGTTCAATCAGCTGTGAAAACGTAAAAACAATTGATCCTGGAGCGTCCTACGGGCCATCAGGATGGTAAGTAAAGGCGCTATGCTAACCACCCAAGCATCCGCTGGGTCACTGAAAGGTTAAGTACATATTAATGTAACCTTTTTTGCATAAAAAGTTGCATAATGCACCTTTAATGCAATAGTGTTGAAAAGGTTTAGTAAAATATCCCAATAATATCATAATACCAGTATTCTACACTGTTATCAAACATTACTATTTTTTTAATATCTTGTCACCTTAAAGGGACTATACAGAGTTTAAAAATGTTAAAACTAAGTATTTCATCCCCCTACATGTTCCAGCCATGTCCTAATGTGTAGAATGAGCCCAGACCTATTCACCACAACTGCCACTAAAATCCTGCACTGTCACTCAAAAAGTTGTTACTTCGGGTCCGAAGTGCCGTCATGCACGAGCTTAATATAGAGACTGCAGTTACAGTATGCGTAAGACCTGAGGTGGCAGTAGTGAGCATAAAATGACCAACTTGCATCTAGTCTCTTTAAAACAAACAATATCTGCAGTCCAATCTTCCAACAAAGAGGATTTACCATAATGCCAATACTATAGGAATAATCCATTTACAATTGGTTAACTAATCAGTGAAAGATCATATCTTATCATCATGTCTTTTTTCCTTTACTTGCAAATCAAGAAGTGGAGCTATTGATTTTTGTGAGTAACTTGACAGTGATGGATCATCAGTGCTATGAATGGTCAATTTGTCTGTCCTTAATCATTGTCTTTGGACCTCTGACCTCTAACCTTTTAAAGCTTCGCCAATGGAAATTTGGTAACGAATAAGCCAACAAATAAAACCGTATGACTAGATTCCCTGTGACGGAATGCAAAAATACAAACAAATCTGTGGAGCATGAGACTGCCCTTTTGAGACTGGGATTTGTTGTGAAAATGACGTAATTGGGTAACTGTATTTATCCTGAAGTTACGAAACGTTCCTCGAAAACATTTTGCACACTATGACAACATTTCCTGTTGTAAGAGGCACACAAGGTCATCGTGACACCCAACAGAAGAGGAAACTTCATTTTGAGCCAACAACGAGCAAAAGGCAAGAGAGAGAAGGTTGTATGCCAAACCAGGAAATGGTAATGACTTCTTTTTCAACCCTTGTTGCCATGACAAGGACAGGTCAAAGGGGAGGTTTGGGTTCAGAGGTCACGTTTAGTGTGTCCCTTCTGCTTTAAAGGGAAGTGTCCCACGTCAAACTGACACATATCTCATCCGTCTTCCTCTGTGCTCATGTCCTTCCCATGGAACAGTGATTAAGATCAAACCGATCATGAACTCAGATCCTCAAACGTCAGGCAAGTTTGTGTCATCTCTCTCAGGAATTCTCCATCATAGTAAAGGTTTTCAAAGTCATCAATTGGACTGGTTTGCTTGGGTTGAGGAGGTTTCGATCAGCCTTGGAAGGAAAGTTTCCGCACGAGTATACTCAGTCTTTAGCTTGGTAACACTGCCACGTGACCGCCTCATTTGTTTTCCAGTGGGGTTATGTTTAAGAAGATAAGAATATCAACGCATCCAGTTTCGTCTGTATCAAAGCAGCAACAGAATGACAGCACTTTAACTGTCATTTCTAACCCAAGGATAAGGGTCATATTTTCACAGTCATATTTGACCGAAGGAAAAAAAACATAACAATGAAGTCACCAGAAATGGAAACGGAAAAGAAATTATGGACCAAAACAGTCATTTTTTTATTCTCATCACTCCAGAGTATGAGCTAACCACAGAGTTAAATTATCAGGAACCACACGAGGCCAAACGTCCAAAACAAGCGGCGAATATGCACCAGCGGCTGAAGAAGAGAGAAGAAAAGCACTTAATGTTCCTTATGTGGTTGAAACAAGCTTAAGAACAGAAGTTTGGGGTAATTAAGGATTTATTGGGAAATTCAAACTGCAGATGCCCATGACATCAGAAATAACTATTTACAATTATTTGGAATTGACATTGGTGAAGAAGTCGGTTTGGTGTAATCCATTTGGCTAACACAATATGAACAGCTAAACAAACACAACAATCACACGCATTTCAGAGCATTAGCAGGTTTGATTTTTCACACAGCGGTCAATGTGGATCTTTAGCTACAGTAGTTTTCTCCCTTAAAGCTTGAGTACCTGATTTTTCCTGCAGAAACTTTGACATTTTTTAATTGGGCCCAGACTCGTTTCTCGCTCTCACACTTCTATCTTCTATCGCTCAATAAATAATTTGGTGAAGACCACGGAACAAGGTCAGTTTATGTTTTTGCTGTGTTTACACAATACTCTGAGGTGGTCAAACAAAAATACACTTTTCAACAACAAAAGTCAGGTACCCCGGCTTTAAGATCTTAGTTTTAATGTCAGAATAAAAACAAGACCAAAATCAACAAGCGTTTTGATGCTTGTGAGCCGAAATTTTTCGACAATCTTTAGATACAGGGTAGGCAAGTTTGCTCGGTGGAGGGTCGATTTTCTTCATTGTCAAAACCCTCCAACTGTAGGCCGAAGTAAAGCATCACTTTCTACAAATGCCAGGGTTGTACATCATATATGGCCTAAATGGGTGTTCTGCTTGGAAATTTTAAAGGAATTGACAGCATTCTTCACATTTCTAGAGTACTTTAACAGGCATTTGATCTCTGATTTATGTTATTGTGTTCCTCAAAATCATCTCGAGGGCCACAGGTTCTATGATGGAGGGCCAGTTTTGGCCCCGGGCCTGATGTTGCCTACCCTTGCACAACATCAAACTGCCTTTGACCGGTTTCCTTTGCGTCTACATTCAAATGTTGACATGTTTAGTGTCCACATGTAGCATGAAAGGCGACCGAGATAACGCTTTAATCCAAATATGTTTTTTTTTTTTTCTGGGGGCAGCTGTGGCCATAACTGCGGCTAAAGGCAGGAGAAATAAATGCGCATGCTGTAGATGCTACAAAACTTTAGGACTTGGTTTTGATTTTTTTTTTAACCGATTTTTCCACTTATAAATAACTTTTTTTCCACAAACTAAACAAGATATGCAAAATCCCCACAGAAAAAAATATAAATCTGTGTAATACTTCATATTTCAACAACAAAAAAAACCTGGGTCTATTCGTTATCAGTGATGTAATTACTCATAATGGATTACTGTAATCTGATTACTTTGTAAGTAATCAGATTTAAGTTACTTTTCCAAATCACTGAGTTACTATTTTGTCATTTTCCTTTGGAAAAAAAACACATTTCTTTTTGCAACTCGGCGAGTGACGTAACATAATGTAACATGTCACGTTTTCAGCCTAAAAAACACTAACATTGGTTGGGAGAGAGATGGAAATACGTCTCTTTTCTGAATCTGCATCTGCTTTGTTGATGTTACTGTTAAAATACACTTCCAATAAATTGAGTGTTGGTAAAAAGGTTTGTCATTAGTGTGTTGAGACGGTGGAGATGTTGTCGGCCGCAGCTGAATGTAACTAATAAAGTAACTTGTAATCTAACTTAGTTACTTTTAAAATCAAGTAATCAGTATTGTAACTAAGTTACTTTTCAAAGGAGTAATCAGTAATCACTAATGTATTACTTTTTCAAGTAATCTGTGGCAACACTGTTCATTATATAGATTTAGTCACTGAAATATAGACAATTTTGGCTATTTTTATACATACATTGACTTATTTTTATATGAAAACAAAACTTCCAAAATGTTTTTTCTTATTTTTTCCCCATTCGTCTGCAGTGTCTTGCCTTAAAGACTCATGCACTAAATCTCATCTCTCATACAATACCTATGAGATAATAGTAGAAAGTCGATTTATTTATTCAATTTCCAAGTAAGAAAACTCTATAGCCCAAAGTTGATTTAACCAACCAGGTGTCCAAGTTTAATCTCAAAACTCCTATTAGAATCCACTACAATCACCCCTTTTATTTTTAAAACTACACAGACTGTGCTATACCTCTCAATCATACCCTAACTGCCTCCACTTGTACAAATACTTTCCCTGTCGGGCCACCGTCCAGTCCCACAGCCTCACCCCCAGCAGACCCCGTCCGCTGTCAAAAGCTATTTATAATTCACCACAAGACTCTATGATGAAGCCACTACAGTTTTATCAAAGCAGTAATTTAGTCATAAAACATGTTTAGATCATTTTCCACAAACGATACAGAGGCCAGACCAGATTATTGAGACAAAATTCAAGGTCTCTCAAGTGCAGAGCTGCTGCTTTTGATGCTGGAGCAACGTTATAGCACGGTCAGAAAAGTTGATTTAACCCCAAAAAGTTAGGGTTAAATAGGATCATATTAAATCTAGTAAGGCAAACAAAGCTGGCAAGACAAGCTGGACTCTTTCTTGTGGTGACCAGACTTTTGTGCTCGTTGCTATGGAGATGTGAAGTATGCGTCTCCGAACAGTGGAGGGTGGGCACAAGAGGCAAAAGGGCTCAAAGAGTTACAAGGTTTCTGTCTCTGGCCCCAAATCCTAAACAATTGACCAGTGACATGATCCTCTTCAAATGAACCACTTTTCACAGATTTTGGTCAATAGGTGTCAATATCCAAAGATGCAAAGGGGATTGGGCTCCATTAGGTCCTTTTACTTTGTACTCAGAATTTCATGTTCGTTTGTTTCTGTACTAAATTAATACTAGGTTACATAGTGCCTTTTTCTATCCAATATGGTGGTGGCCATCATTGCCATTGTGCAACCAAAATAGCACACTTGTATTTGTTTAAAAAAATAAAATAAAGTAGCACCATGGTTCAACTGAGAAATTCTAAAATTTAGGCTCTACGTTCAGACTGAGGATCTGCTCAGAATCAATGTTTCCAGTCAAAAGAGACTTGCATTTGGCGCCTGTGTGAACTGGTGAACCGAATATGTCCACAGAGCGACACAAAAGTACAGAAAGAGGACACCGAATGCAAACTGGTCATTCACACAGAAGTTGCATTGCAAAAGATGAGACGAGGCTACAGTGTGACCCATAAGGCCTGGAGGATCTGTGTTGTTCACCCTGTTAAAATCAGATTTGGGTCACTTTTGCCTGCAGTCTGAGCCTTATACAGTAATACAATAGTCATAGGACAAAACCAATAAAGAAAACATAATAATGTATATTTCATACTGTAGGTAGCCTGGGAATACCCATGCTGCTGTGTGCGCTCGGATCATTTCGAACTTCACAGCAGCCTGGGGACCATGGTCGAAATCTTCACATGGATTTGGGGACCAATCACAGAACGAGGAGGGACGGCAAGACGATGACGCGCTATTCGACATATGGAAGCTTGTAGTTTGTTTATGAATAAAAAATGTATATGTATTTACGGATCCAACATGACAGCAGCAGACGAGACGCCGTCTTCCGATCAAGCTTTAGAATGTGTTTTAAATTTAGCTGGAAAGTTTACAGCGGGTACGTCATACGTCATCGGGATACAATTGACACGATTGGCTATTGCTACGTGCAGACGCATATGATAGACATTAAACGGCATTAAACATTAAACCCAATAAATGGCTATGGACAATCGTAAACCACACCTCTCTTACGAGAAAATAATTGGTGGCCCCCAGACTAAATATAACTTGTGATATTTAGTCCAACAACAGTTTTGTCCTCCAGTCGATCAGCTCCCGGTTCATTATAAGAGTTCATCACTGTCCTGTTGCTTTGTTCCTCTACAGCAGGGGTGCCCAAAGTGCGGCCCGGTGGCCAAATGCGGCCCTCAGACCAATTTTTATTGGCCCTCAGGCTTCTTGTTTAATTGGCACACCTCTCCAGAGATAGTACTTTTTTACTCCACTCTTAATTTCACACAATTAAAACCTCAGAAACTAAAACATTGTATTGTGCCAAAGCTGGCATCATGGTTCCAAGCCTAAATAAAGGTGCAGGGCATGATTTAAACCGCTCTTAAATGCACCCGAGAGAATGTTTCACTGCACAGACCATTGATCTCTGGCCCTCCACACCGTATACACTTTGATATGCGGCCCTTGATGAAAAAAAGTTTGGACACCCCTGCTCTACAGCATAATATTTGCTCTTGTTGCACACTGTTATGACCATTGACCCCAGTTGTTTCCTGATGAGACAGCACTGTTACAGGGAGGGAGAAGAGCCACGTCATAAACGGGCACTCCGTCCTGACGACTTTATAATCTCTGCTGGTACTTTGTTTATTGCTTTAAAGCACTTACATAAAGTAATGGGAGTTAAAGCACTTGACAAGTCAGTGTAAAATAATACAGTTTAGCGATTGGTAGAACGAAGTGTTTAGCTTTGTCATTTGTCAAAGCTAAACACAGTTTTGTTTCAACACAAAAGGGAGATTAGATGACAATCTCTGTAAATCACTGGTGGAGAACTGCAGAACTAAGTTGGATCTTACTCTTCGGTAAGTAGCTGCGTTCTCAATAATTAATTTACATCGACACAAAATGTAATTTGTTGTGACTCTGCACCTGATGAAATCCTTGTGTGGGACATTTACTGTAGACAAAGGGGATGTTTCCAGTGGCTGTGCTTTGTCCCTCTCTTGCTGTGTCATGGACTGGCCCCTGTTTGTCTCTCTGAGTGGATCCACATGTGGAACGTCCCATATGTGCCCTTTTGTCCCCCTCTATGTTTACTGTGGGTATGTCTTGTTTTAGAGACCTGTATACAGTGCTTAGGGTCCATGCAGTTTTCACAACACTATAGAACCTGTAAACATCCAGCCTTCTGCGTGGAGTTTGCATGTTCTCCCTGCTTTGTTCGCAGATCTTTCCTCCGGGTGCTCCACTTTCCCCTACCGCGAAAAACATGTGCAATAGAGTTCCGTCTTCTCACTTTAGTCGGCGTGTTTCACATAGCTCCCTTCTTCTCCACAACTTCTTTTTGAATGGGTCCCACTCTGTCATTCTGGCCTCACCACGCCTGCTGCTGCTGACTCTGCACTTACTCAGACCCGGGAGGTTTTCCTCTTTTAACCACGCAAACGCTGAAATCATCCCACATTCGACAGACCGCCCGCTGCCGAGGGAAAAAAAATCCTACACACCAGGAATGTGGGGCAATCCGGCGGAATGACACGGAGCCAGAGACGCACCGCTCCAAGTCAAACTGGCAGCAGGATTTGTTTAAAGGAAACTCCAGGATTTGAGCTTATTGAAGACTCCTGCTGCAGAGGAGGAACACACACGCCACCAGCTTTGGGGGTTTACGGACATTTGAGAGATAAAAAATGATTGCAAGCATTTTGTTCTGGGTACAGTTAAGGCAATTGTAAAATGAAATAGTCGTTTATCTACAGTAGCAAATCTCCTTCTACAATAATAGCATTACGTGACCCATGCACTTGACTTATTGTATTGTGTATTTGGTCGGGACAGTGCAAGTTAATGAACACATATGGGATTCATATATGTAAACATGATTGTAGCTGTGGGCTCATTTCCATTCGTTGTCTTGCACTCTCACACACACACACTTTCATTTATCCGAGGCCCAGATTGTGCATTATTTTTAGTGGCAGGGGAAAACAGAGCACCCGGAGGAAACCTTAACCTACACACGAGGAGAACAAACAAACTTCAATCTGGAACTATCTTGCTGTGAGACAAGAACACTGGCTGCTGCACCATGGTGCCCAATACCTCCTTATTATTGTATGATCCATCCAATGGGGCAACCTGTCTGGAGCAGTGGCAGAACAAAGAGCAGCACCTTTGCCAGATCTCGAACTAGAAACGACGATTTGACCGATGTCTCTAGGTGTCGCTCTTGGGTAAAAGGATCAAAAAAAACAAAAAGAAATATGAGCAGCACGCACAGGAAGTAGCCTACTTTAACCCCTCAAATGTGGTATCACACTGGCATATAGGCTGTAAGCTCTTCTGTCAATACGCTTTGTGATTTGGATATGCATAATTGGAGAAGAGAACTAACCCTAACTAAGATGGCAGATAGACTAACAAGGTTTATGGTTGTGAAATAATGTCATCACACTGGTAATTGATGTGCCTTTTCTTTTACAATATGTAAATGAGTAAGTAAGTGCTTTATTTGTCATTGTACATACAACAAAATTGCGTTCAGGTGTTGGGTTAGTCCTGAGCCGTTGCGACTTAGCCGCGCCGCCATTGTGGGCCAACCTGACCGGCATGTTTTTGGAGGTAGAGGAAACCGGAGCACCCAGAGGAAACCTGGCTGGCTGCCTTCGTCTCCTCTGATCCTCTGAAACAGTGCACTGCCTCCTGGGTTTGTCCCTGTTTCAGAGGGTGGTGTCCTTCCTCCTTCCTTCCTCCTGCGCGGCTCCCTCCGCTCCAGTCTTTCATCATCTTCTCCTCGTTTGTCCTTTTTTGTTTCCTGTAATGCCTCTTGTGACGCCTCCACTGTGCTGCAGGTGTGGGGGACTCTTGGTGCCTCTTCAGTGTTTCAGAAGAAGAAATGTGTAGGTCTCAAATGACTTCGGCTCATAAGCTAGCAGGTTTTTTTTACTTTTAAAAACCTGGGTCCTTTATGGCTAGTACGGACTCTTAGCAGTAAAAAATCCACTGAACCTCCACAAAAACACTGCAAAGATGCACAGAAGTATCCAGTAAAACAACGTGGGACACAGAAACTACAAATACAGTTTGCAGAAAAGGGCAAACAACGCTGCTGTAGCAGGAGAGAGGGAGGTTGCTTCTTGTTTACGGATTCTACAGCTCACCCGCATTTCTAACTGCATTCCTTGATCTGAGCGGGATGATTCCACTCCACGCCCCAGAGAGTTCTTCAAAACAGGAAACGTATGACGAATATATGACCTTCCACTTTACACCGAGCCAACGGTGAGGGTGAAGGCACAGGATGGGCACGCACGCTCCTATACGTATGTAAGCACAATGACACACACACACACACAGACACATACCGCTGATGGACAGAGAGAAACAGAGATTTAAGTGACGAAAACTTCAGTGTCACAAGGGCCAGATGATGATAGAGCGTTTTTCCCTTTGCGTTTGTTGTAGTTGACCCAGTGCTGCTGGGAAACATCGCAGGTCAGCGCTGGTACAAAATGTTTTCCGATTAAACCAAGGGAAAAGGAACATCTGGGGTTCTCAATGTGGTGTGGTAAAAAGAAAAAAGAAAAAAAAAAGGTCGATAAATGAGTTGAGAATGTGTTTGCAACAACCAGTTCCGCAGACGACTTTTGAAACGTCTTAAATTTAGCTCAACACTTTCATTAATTGAGCAATAAAATGCTTTCATCAACTGTCTGGCAATGTTGTGAAATAACAACTGCAAGTGTCCTTAACAAATAGTTCAATGTAAGTAAAAAAGAAAGAAGTGAGCCTCTGAATTTGACAACACAAAATGCATTTTAATCACAGGGTTGAGAAATGGCCATGCCGTTACGCACTGGCTTTGTGGATAAATAGAAGCTTGAATGGGTGTTCTAGTTATAGACTATGGATACGTAGAAACCACTGCAACCAGATTAGGTCAGTCTGCAAATAGTCAGCCTCGGCTTCCTGTCAAGCGCCAACAAGCGTGCAAAATACTACTCCGAGTTATACTATGACCAAAAACAAGAAATAAAAAGACCAGGGAGAAATTAGGACAGATTAATCAGGTCTAAACCAGTAACGCATCCAAATGAATCCAGGACTAAAGCAGGATTAAGCTTTTTCACAAAAGCTTATAGCAAATAGACCCAAACCAAAGCAACACAAAACAAAACAAAACAAAAAAACTGTCTTTATTGAAAGTGGTACAAAAGTGCCTCCAGTGAACCCAGTAGCACAATTTGAAAAGCAGTCAAATAAACCATTTAGGTCTGTGGCAAATGTGTCGGGCTCACCACCCAGCTTTACAATGGGGAAAATGCCAGTGACGGGCTGCCAACACGCCATCTGAGCGCCAATGCTGACTGGTCTGGGGGAGAGCGAGGGTGAAAAGATGCCAACGTTTTCTGTCTGGGATGGGGCAACAATCCCCAAACCAGACGGAGACATTTAAACACATGAAACAAACGTGGGCTGTGGGATGGACTCGTGAAGCAGGGTTAAGGATTGGATTTGGCAACCAATCTCTTTAAATGGGTTTTATTGGAAGGTATTGAGGTACTGACTTTTTTTTTTGGAATAAGATTGAAACATTTCAGGGCCCATAGGTCAAATTGTTGGTGTGCAGTTGCCTGGCCATTTGCGCAGCACTTGCAGGTTCCAACATCGAAGCATGGGGAACGATGACTAAGTAATGATGGTGCTATATGAGCGAGATCTCAATTATCACCATATCAGTAGATAACGCAGCCCCACTCACACACTGACAGTTGTGTGAGAACTTAGCTGTGAAATCCCACAGTGAACTTAGCAGGAAGTGGAGCGTCATGCACAGGCCCCATTTCTGCACATTTCCATTGCAATCGCGCCATAAGAACAAAACGTGCTTGCATCGTTTCAGGATGGCAGTGTCCGTGTGCTATAGCTCTCCCAGAATAAATCCGAGCGCTGTAAAGCCTGGGAAGTCTGGAAGCAGGAAGTGCCAAACAAGAAGAGGAAGAGGAAGCAGGTTCTCCGTAAACGAGGCCAAGAGCTGACAGTTGGAATGTCGAGGGCAACAGTGGAACATGGAAATGCTTCACATCAATATCAAGTTCAAACGTCAGAGGAATTAAAAAGAGGGGATTTTCTGCTTTTGTTATAGCCTACACACATAGGCCTCATAAAATGTGACCAACAAATTTGACGTATGGGTGGGAAGACTTCTATCAAATTCATTTATAGGCCCGTAGACCAAAATTCGCAAGTCGTCGTCGTAGCATTGAGGACATTTTGCTTCTCATCGCAAGAGGCAGCAGCAAGGCCCGATGGAAATCGCATGTATGACTGGGAGCTCACATAACTTATACCTGTTTAACAATGTGTCAATCTGGGGAGCTTATCAAATGTCAAATGATCCAGTGTTTTTTTCTGATTGTGAAGTTAATTTCTTGTCGTAGCAGCCCAACGCCATAGAAATACAATATGCCGGTTAGCAATGGTTTAACTCATTCTAAAGCAGGTGCCACCCTCCATCGTCAACCAGCGTCATGTTCCCTTTCACCATGAGACCTGAATCCTGGTATGACGAGCGTAAGAAATTGCATAGCGTCACTGGGATCTGTATGGTCATATCACCCACTCTGCTTCCCATGAGAAGAATCAACCAATCTGTCAATTTCTACCGTTGGCCAATATTCCAGTCGTGGACAATTGTCACAAAGCAACTTGGAATATTAATGCGGTACATGGCACACCTAAATATGTAAGCCTTTTGTAATTGGCATAATATTGCACATGCACCAACGTTCATCAAACCTTGCTCGACTGGAATGCCAACAAAAGTGTGCCTTGGCAGTTGCTGTAAACCCACTGTAGTGCTTCTCCTTGCCACGTTCATAATTTGATCTGACGTTCGGCGGTCTGCCCGGTAACCCACCCCCCTCCTGGACCCCGGGCCCGCACAGTGGCAGCAGACAAACCCCTCGCTGGAGGTACTGCAAAATTTCAACTAAAAAAAAAACCTAAAGTCTGGGATCAAACGTACGAGTGCGCCCAGACGGCATATAAAAACTGCGCTTTGATCTCACTTCGGACATTAAGCTTGGAGATGTCTGCCCCTTTTGAAGTGCGCATGCCAGGGTCTATCTCGCCATAGCCCTGGAGAAATGCATTTCAATGAATATTCCTTAACATGCCTTGAAGTGTTTACCGCCAGTGCCCCACCCCCCATCTTCGCCAAACGCTGTCTGGGTGAGACAAAACCCCGCAATAGCGCAAGCACCTCCGCTTGGCTATACCCGATTTCGATCTATTTTCCCACCTCGGTAATCCTGCGCTCTCCTAATAGACGCGTTCACGAGTCAGCAGGTTAATCCCATTAATGCACCACACCAGGAGTTGGACATTTATCATATTAATTCGACAGAGTGAGTGTGCAGAGGGACTAGACATTTTTTGGGAAAGGCTGTGAACAAAGAAAGAGGAATCATAAATGCAGAATTCAACTATTCCTTTGTCAATAAATGATCACTATAACTGAGCTGTTCTCAAATGATAATTAGAACTGTCAAACAGTCCAGCACATATCCATTACAGCACGCCATCTACATGCACAATTGAGTTTTCTGTCACCATATCAGTAACTAAACAGATTTTCGCACTAATGTAGCCACTAGTCCAAATGAAAGACACATGCTCCCGCTGCAGTGGTGTGTGTGTGTGTGCATGCGCGCGCTGGCTGCATGGACACCTGCTGCACCCCGAGGCGAGGGCTGTCAGCTTCAGAAAGGCTCAAAAGACAAGTCCCGGCACAGTGCTCCAGCTATGCGGCTCTAATAACGTCACCTACAGTATGAGCTCATTGTTTACGAGCGCTGGGTTAAAAATAGAGACAGAGATGGTCCTCGGGAGGTGGGAAATTGTTATTCAACCGTAATGCACAGTGAGTAAATGCAGGGGTGCCCCAGTGGCGCGGCCTGACATCAGCATCTGTCTGCACGTGATTGGAGTGGCATTTGAACGCATGAAAGATTGCAGACTGTAGAGGGGCATCGAGATGATTCTGGTCTATGGTATATTGAGGAGAAAAGGGTGTCATTGTTTATACACTGAACTGTAAAAGAGGAGTCTCACAAAGTAGTTTCCTAATAGAGTGAGACTTAAAGTATGCAGAAGGGGTGTGAGTATAAAACATGACTACTCCCTTTCAAATGGTCGCAGTTTACAAAAACATGTGATTCACTAAGCATCTTTATAGAGTCAGAAATTATATCTCAAATATTATTGACAATATGTGCGAAATTGATAAATTTATAACAGAAAAAAATACGGGTCACACTCGCAAACTTGGTGCCAACCCACAAACCGAGGAACCAGGATGAAGCAAAGGGTCTTTAATGACTCAATATGCAAATCACCAGAAAGCGTGACCCATTGATGTGAATAGCAGAGTACTTTAAGAAGCTACGCGGTGATTTGACGCGTTAAAACACAAACATACAGTATTTTAAAAACATACAAAAGCCACTCATGCAATAAATCTGGATTTTATTGCAACCCACAGTGAAACCAGCGGCTCGTTCTCTCGGTCGGACACTAAAAGCTGCCCCCAGGCACCCTCAGTTTTTATTGCTTTCCAACCAACCACACACACCACAATGTCTTCTGCCCTACTACCACCCACCATCCATTCAAACCTCTCGTACGCACTCTATTGTTGGAGCCTCCATTACCGAGCACCTACTGTCTGTCCTCTTTACCCGATGTGTGCGAGCCCGTCTCTGGGTCAGCGGGGATTGATTCGGCCCTGGGGGGGAAGCGGTGGATTGTCTGCTAGGGCTGCTTCCTTTGAGACAGGAATGATGATTGAAGTGAGTGGGAGAGCGCACAGGGGCAGATGAAAGCGGATGATGGTTGTTCATAATGGAATAGGGCTTTTAAATAAAGGTCTTACACTGCTAATGCAAAACTATTATACACCGATCGTAATGCACTGTTCACACTCATGCTGCACAATAACAAATACACAACAAATCAATACACAATCAATACACAACAAAATAAGTCCAGCATCATTTGGTTATAAAATCTATGTAAATTAGGGCTGCACAATCAATCGCGATCGACCCGAAGTCACATTTTGAACGGTTGCATTTACCACATTACAATGACGGCAATTGTTCAGAAACTACAAACAGCAAAAGGTCATGTCTCCATCGTGTTCAATTTAAACCATAACTCGCAAATTGAATCACCATCACAATGCTCGTCAGACAAATCACATTTTAAAATTATTCAAAAATCACGTGGCCCAACTCACAAAAAGAAAATTACTCTCAAATTACCCATTTGCACTGAATCGAACAAATAAAGGCCTTGTGATTCAAAACGGAGACTAAAGATTTACAGTAAACTAAAACAAAAGCCTGCATTGTAACAGGCTCTTACAAATTTAGCAAAATAACTGCTTCCAGAAGCATACTGGCAAGGCGTTTTGTTTAAATCAAAGAGAAAATGTGTTTGGGGGGAAAAAAGGCTGCAACAAAAAGCTAATTTCCACTCAATTTATCGCTCTTACGTGCTATTTGTTTACGTTACAGAGCTGTGATCAATAGAAAGTCAAATGAGACCATTTAGAAGAGGCCCGAGCGTGATGGTCCACTGACAGCAAGTGGGAACTGGCCCTTTCGAACTCCACACAATCCAATATGAACAATGGGATTTACATGTCCTGTGGTCTTTGTGCTTGGATTTGGACCAGATCAATTTGTAGGACGTTTTAACATAGAAACAGCGGTCCAAGTCTAAGCGTGTTTAGACATTTAGCATTTAGCCAAGCCACAACTCACTTCTAGGAACATTGTGTCAGCTCAAACAAGGGGCTATATTTAGACAAAAGATGGACTTGCTCCCACGCACAAAATGGATCAACAACGACAGACCTTTTTAATGAAATGGAGGTATTCATACATTATAGAGACCGATATATTTGGGGATTTTACTATACCGGTTATCGGCCGAGCTTGCGTGGAAAAAGCCGATATTTTCGGGACCAAAATGGAAAGAGCAAAGTCAAGACTTTAAAACGACTCCTCCCACAACTCCCTATGCCTCAAGGGAGGTGAGAAACATCGCAATGAAAATTGGTTAGATTCAAGTTTGTTAAACACAAGTTTCACTAAACCGCCGTCAATATGGACATGCTGCATGTCATTTTGAAGTGCAGAATCTGAACCTCCACTATTGTATTTTTGATCGCGGCTAGTAACAATATGCTAATGCTAACGACAACTGGGACTGGGACAGAAACTATGATTGGATCACCTAAAGTAATAGAATAAAATTGTCCAGTGCTGGAGCGGCCAAGTATTTGTTTTTACAGGATTATAGATCAGACATTTGGAATAATCTACCAAAAATATCGGTCAAAAATATCGGCCGAGCATATCCGCATCGGTCTTAGAAAAACCAATATCGGTCGGCCTCTAATACAGTATCCATAGAACCAGCTAACTTTGTAGTTAAGACATCTACAAACACATCCTAAATGAATGCAATTAATGTATTAGTTTAGCAGAGAAAATGTGCACTGCCATCTGAATCTTGACTTTAAAACGTAATTGAAAAAAAACACATTTGTCAGTCGAGGTGCAGTAAACTGTTCATTACTCTCCTACAAATCTCAGCATGACTTTGAAACATGGACATATATTTAAAGCCCAGGAGGTGACCTTGACCCACAGGAATTACATCGTAGATCGCTGAGGACAGGATCAAATCTAGGACTGCCTCAAGCTTGGCTTTTAATGGCTTTAATACAGTGAGTTGTTATTATTTGGAAAGTGAACCAAGTGAGTTATCTTTTTGTATCAGGAAACATTATTGAATGATAAAACAAAGAGGAATACTTCTCTCCAACATCTCTCTTTGACTCAATGGGCAGAAAACCCCCACCTCCCCCCAAACTCAATCTCCTTCCTCTCAAGCAGCCCCTCTTTTTCCTCGTTGGGATTAATCTTGGCTTGACCTCGTGACCCAGGAGGAGACCACGACCTGAACATTACAGCCCGATAAACTGCATCTTCAGACTAGTAATACAAAAAGCTGTCTTATGAGCAAGAGATTGCATTTGACACTTTTATGTAGTTATAATTTGAGCTCCTGCACATATGAAGAAATTTACACTGGCTCAAGGGGAATATATAAAACACGGAGGGGCGGGTTATTTATTTTTTTCAATCCAGTAATAGCGCATGAGACAAACGTTACCTATTTAGGTTCATGAGTTTCCCTCCCAAGCCTTAATACAAAATGCCCCTCAAAAGTGCCAAGCGTGTGACAAAGTCCAGAGAACGGCGCTGCAGGAAGAGCGTTAACCCGGGATTACATATTCTTAGCAGGGGTTATTTTGGGCGCAGGCGGGACGAGCGGACGCGCAGCTAAACGCAGACACGCTCAAAGTTTAAACGCACTCGCCCCGTCATGCCAGTGGGCTGCGGTTTGTTTGGGTTGGCCTTGAGGGCAGCCGGCCTTCCCCTCAGCCAACCCCATGGCATAAGACCTATAGTGTCCCATATACTCACAGACAAGCTGAGAAAACTGGCAGTCTCCGAATAGTCAATAAAAGGTGGCCTGTATACAGGAGTGGAGTTGGGCCAAATGGTAATGGGTTGTAACTGGAACGGTGCCAGGTCAAATCCTTCCCCCAGCTGGGAAAAACTACAGCGGTAGCACACTTCCTCCTGCCAACAAGCACTTCAGGAGAGACCCCTGAATGAGTGAAACGGTGGCGCTAAGTTTTATACAATGTAGCGGTTTGTAAGTGATCTGATGGTAGGCGCCATTTTTGTTCATATTTTGACGGAATTTAAGTGATAGTCTGTAAGTTTACAAACTCAATAGATTGCATTTAAGTGATCGCCTGTGCCTGCAATTTGATGTGACATAAGTTATATTCACTTCTTTTATTCTGAAGTCCCTCTCCTTGCTAATCTCAGACACCAATCAGAATCCCTGGTGCCATCACTTTGGCCAATGAGGCGAGCTAGAGGGAAGGGAGAGGGATCTTGATGGTTACTTTTTCTCCTTCTCCTCATTTTGCAAACTAGGAGTGGGGTTTTTACACTGCCAGGCGAACAAAAGCTACCACTATAGAGTTAAACAAGTAACTTACTTACAGAAATCAAAAATATATTCCTAATCAGAACCTCCTCATGGCACACTTTGGCCGCCACTAGGCAGGGCGATATGGCCTAAAATCTATATCACGATATAAAAAGAAATATCACGATAACGATGTATTGACGATATTATTGACAATGGACAAATTACTTCAAAATCCCAGCCTTACGCCTATTGGGAAGATTAATTCAGTGATATTTCATTCTTCTTCTTTTTTTTAACGGCATACTACTTTCCTCGCGAATATGATCTACTCAAGCGGTTTACATCCTTCATTTCATTTAACTTCATAAGCACCTGTCCCCATGTTCTAGAGTCAGTGTTTATGCTGCTGATGGAGCTGAGCGTAACATGAATTATATCGTATCCACGACGATATAAAAATTATATCGCGATAACGATATGCGATACAATATGGCCCATCCCTAGCCGCCACTGCAGTTTTTTGGTGCGAGACAGCGTGGTTGATTGAAAGCAACATTATGAAATGTCTGGTGTTGATATGAATGCCTCCCACAAGTGATTATGGCATTAATGAGGGATATATCAATAAACACCCGGGATTAAAGCAACTCTATGTAACTGTTGTCACTCGCATAAAGAGTTTAGTCTGATCTAAATCTAGTCAAACTGAGACTTTATTAAGACTGAAACGAGACACTAGACTTTCTTTCCCAAGAGACCAAAGGTGACTGGCATGTTTGAGCCTGCACCGAGTTTGTGTCCGTATTGTTTAATAATGTTTAATAATGAGGTGAATGATGGATATGTGAATTGTAAGTCGGGGCTTAAAATGATAATAATGAACAATCTCTTGCAGAATTTGCTTTCTATTGTTGTCGTGGAGCAATTCACGAGAACTTGAGATACTGTTAGGATGTTAAGGTTCAGGGACGTCTAAATCAGTGGGTCCCAAACTGTAGGGAATCCTGATGATTAGCAATTTTTTCTTTTTATTTGGTGAATACTACACACGTCCTCTACACTAGAAATGGTCAAACTACAAGCTCATAACATCCATCCCACGCAGAAGCAGCACTGACATTTGTGACCCCGTGGAGCCCGTTTCATCTTCTAAACTTTGTGTGGGTAAAAAGTGCAAGTTTTGGAGTTCATATGAAAGCATCTTTGTCCATCTCTGCATCACCTTTTGACCTGCTGGACTTCCCAGAATGGACGCCAAGGATTCTGCCAGCACTTTCAGCACGTCTACAGTGTCATTCAACGTTATTTCGATGACTTTCACAGAACCGTAAGTCAAAATGTTTTATAAAAGGACCCGGGGCTAATGAAATTTAAGAGCCGCTACCAGTCTGTTCCACGAGGCTAATAAAGGCTGCAGATGTCATGCCAAGATTTTATAACATGTATGTGTCCTCCTTAAATCATGGGTCTTTATATTGTAACATTCAGATGCACTATTTGCAAAATACAAAAGAATACACACATGTTTTTATTTTGGGAGCGGGATCATTTATGCGTAAGATAAAAGTGACTTGGATAACTCAATAGACTGCTTGCATTTTCTTCTTCAGCGCCATCCAGCATTCCCCGTGGCTACATGAAGTCACTGGCGTCAATTTGCTACATCCGAAACCTGTCTTTTTATTGTACGCCCAAAAGGAAGTGAGCTCTCCGTCTCTCCAACAGCACGCACGGCTTGAGCACATGCTTGTGCCCAGAGGCAGCCGGGGAAGTCGCTCCGTAATCAGCTCAAAGGAAGGAACTTTCTCCTGTTTCAAACACAGTATCATTGCTCCTGGACACAACTACTCTGACATTATCAGGTGGACTGTTTTGAACAGCCTTCTCCTGCATCACTGTCGTAAAAGAGATGGACATATTAAAACTATTCTTGTACTACAGGGTATTCTCACGATTTCCTACCACATACAGTACATGGCCACAAATCTCAACATCTGCTTCCTTGGTCTTATACAATTTACATAGACTACTACTTTTATTGCTACACTATCATAAAATGATTGCGCCTACAATCTGCAAATACTACAATACCAATCCAACAATAATGATTGGTATTATTGTTGGCATAAAAAATGCCATAATTTCCACAACACAAATACCAACCCTGCCACCAGCTAGACACCTTGAGCTGACACATTTCACTCCTGTTACTGACAAAACAATCGAAGAGGTCATCTCCGGTCTGAGTTCATGTACATGCTGCCTTGATGAATTACCCACTAGATTTCTGAAGTCTGTGCTGACCAGCTTGTTACCACAACTTGTTCAGTTAGTTAACATCTCATTTGAGACTGGAGCATTTCCAAAGGCCTTGAAAACCGCGGTCATTAAGCCTCTTCTAAAGAAGAGCAGCCTTGATCCCAAGGTACTGAACAACTACCGGCCCATATCAAACCTACCGTTTTTAGGAAAAGTCCTAGAGAAAGTAATATATCAACAGCTCACTTACTTTCTCCTATCTAACAATGTGTTTGATACTTTCCAGTCAGGATTTAGGCCCCACCACAGCACTGAGACAGCTCTGATCAAGGTGACAAATGATATCCGTATGAACACCAATGCAGGTAAGGTCTCAGTTTTAGTTCTGCTGGACCTGAGCGCTGCCTTTGACACAGTGGACCACGGGATCTTACTTCACAGGTTAGAAAACTGGGTGGGAATCTCTGGTACTGCTCTAAACTGGTTCAAGTCCTATCTCGAGGATAGGACGTACTTTGTCGAAATTGGCAACTGTGTCTCAGACAAAATTTCCATGACCTGTGGAGTCCCCCAGGGGTCAATCTTGGGACCCCTCTTATTCAACCTGTACATGCTTCCATTGGGTCAGCTAATAAACAGCAACAATGTGTCGTACCACAACTACGCAGATGACACTCAGATCTACGTGTCACTGACGGCAGGTGAACATGGGCCTGTAGATACTCTCTGTCACTGCATCGAACAGATCAGTTTGTGGATGCACAACAACTTTCTCCAACTAAATTCAGACAAAACTGAGATCATTGTCTTTGGCCCACAGACACAAAGACAAAGTGTTATCAGTCACCTTGAGTCTCTCGCTCTAAAACCAAAAAATCAGGTTAGAAATCTAGGAGTAATCATGGACTCAGACCTGAACTTAAACAGCCACATCAAAGCAATAACGTCATCAGCTTTTTACCATCTGAAAAACATTGCTAAGATCAGAGGAATAGTGTCAAAACCAGACTTAGAGAGACTCATCCATGCATTTGTCTCTAGCAGGTTAGACTACTGTAACGGCCTGCTCACTGGCCTTTCTAAACGAGCTGTTAGAGCTGCAGAACATCCAGAACGCTGCTGCTCGAGTCCTGACAAAAACCAGGAAATACGAACATATTAGTCCAGTGCTCCGGTCTCTGCACTGGCTTCCTGTCACTCAGAGAATAGAATTTAAAACAGCTCTGCTTGTGTACAAGTCTTTTCATGGTTTAGCACCAAAGTACATCTCTGACATGTTAGAGCCGTATGAACCATCTCGGGCCCTGAGAACTTCAGGGAGGGGTCTCCTGGTGGTTCCCAGAGTCAATAATAAACACGGTGAGGCTGCGTTTCAGTTTCATGCAGCTAAAATCTGGAACAGTCTTCATGAGGATGTGAGACAGGCCTCAACTCTGACAATGTTCAAATCCAGGCTGAAAACAGCTCTTTTTACCCGTGCATATGAAAACTGAAAGTATTTTATCTGCACTCTTGCCTTTTACTGTAATTGATTAACTTTGTGTTGTTGTTTTATTGATTGATTTTAACTGTTTTCTTGTAATTTTTTCTGCAACTGTGAAGCACTTTGAATTGCCTCGTGTATGAATTGTGCTCTACAAATAAACTTGCCTTGCCTTGCCTTGCCTTGATACAAAACTTTGCTACAGCAACTTTTACCACAAGTTCTACTGATAATAATTCCAATATAGCTAGGGATGCACCGATCCGATACTTGTATCGGATATCTGAGCCGATACTGGAAAAATACAAATACAAATATCCGATACTGAACCGATACTAGTTTGGGCTCTCAACGCCTTAAAAACACAACTTTCACCAACTAAAACTCTGTGAATATGGACATGCTCAGAACCTGGAGAATTCAAGCGTTGAGTTAGTTTTAACCGCCGCAAATGTATTTTTGATCGCCGCACATAATGCCACGGTTAGCATCAGTATGCTAATGCTAGCGGGAGCTAATGCTATTGCTAACAAAAACTATTACGGCTGGGTCAGAAACTGTGATAGAAATACCTAAAGTGGCCTAATAAAGAAATAAACAAAATTGGCCACTGCTGGATCCAAGTGTTTGTATTTTACTTGATGTGACATATTTGTGAGTTGTTCATATTAATGTGACTTAAAGCCTGTCATATACCCATGATATTTAGTGTAGAAAAGTCCAGTGATCCTTGTTAAATGTTTATCCATAGATATAATTGATAATTGATCTGTAACATCATGACAATAAAATATGACTTTAATGATTTTAAAATGGAGAAAAGAGTCAATTCAAGTTTTCACTCAAAGAAAGACACTTTTAAGAAAGTCTCCTGGTATCGGTAAATATCGGATATCGGCAGAAGCCATATCGGTATGGTAGCAAAAAAGCCGGATCGGTGCATCTCTAAATATGGCCTACTTGCTAGGCTTAACAAAAAAATATACTTCCATTTTTACAACACTACGAAACATTCCTCGGTTATATGTTTGCGACTTGCTGTTGAAAAGTCAAAGCATAAAAATACCGCCACCACCAACACCAAACATGCTCCTGACGCTCGGCTAGACAAAAACAAAGCATTATGTAATGAATTATCAAAATAAAGCATTTGGAAAAGGAGCTGGTGTATTTAAACCTCATGTTTGGCCACCAGCTCACAGTAAAGCTGCATGTTTTTGGAGCCGTTTAAAAAAAAAAACTCCCATAAGGAATTGAAGTCTGATAAATTGAGACAGCTGGACATTTCTTGACACAAACAGAAGCCGTTTCATGACTAACCAAATCACTTCTCAAGGGTAAAAAGAGTGGGTGGTGACACATAACTATGCTTGCGTTGTGAGAACTCGGTTACCAACTTTGGCCCTGCCAGACTCTCGGACTATTCCACACTGAGAAGTAGTCTGTGAAGCTTTCTGAAAGGCCGGGCCTAACACGCACAGATTGTCAGTCAATAAAACCAATAAGCAAAACGGCAAACGTGTCTTTTTATCTACCTGTGTATGTACCTGGATGTCTGAGAATGTGTGATTGACAATGAATTGTTATTTTTGTGACCAAACCTTTGCCATCGTCATGTGAATGCTGCTAAAAGGACAACAAAGTGGAAGGAAAATGTCTGTTTTATCAACAACATGTGGCGTCCTTCTGAGACAATGACTGTGGCTGTATTTTTTCTGTTTGCGCACGATTAAAGCCGCGCCCGTCTAATTCTCCAAATCCCTGCACTTACTCAGCGCTCTTGGTAACATTTAAAGAGAAATCAGCCTGATGGATGTCACACCTGCAGCAAGTCCAGGCAGGAGTTTGTGATTTATTTTCAGGGACACACCTTTCTCTGCACAGTTTCTCCTTCACTATTGTAAACGCACTGAATTTAAGTCTGACAGCTAAATACGCAAAGAAAATAGTCCGCTGGAGGCAAAAAGGAGGGAATGGAAATCTCAAGTTTAAAACTGAGGAGCTAGCATTTCCCTCAGCCTTATTTTCCAAAGTCATCAGTATTGTAGTTTCCTGCTCGGATAACACTGGTGACTCTGAAGGGTGCTATAAAGGCTTAAAAAGACTTGTGACATTTCATGAATCATGACATTTTATGAAAAGATATACCACGGTAATTAGACTTCAACCAAAGAAATGTGCGGCGTAAGGAACAAGACAAGGCAAGTAGGGCTGCAAATATCGATTATTTTAGTTATCGACTGATCTACCGATTACTTTTACGATTAATCGCTTGGCTGTGAATGGTGTATGAATATTGTATTTTTTATTTTCTTTTTTAAATCACATAAAGCTAAAGTGGCGTTGCTTGAGAACATGTTGATGGAGTAAACTTAAAGTGAGTGTTTTTGAAGGCTCCTAGTGCCAATTCTGATTTCTGATTGGATGAGACAGACAGACATTTATAAATATACAAAACACTACATACCCTAACTTGAAAACAAAATAGGTTTCCATCAAAAATAAAAGATGTTCAAGTCATTTTTGCACTTTTTAAGTCTGTGTTTGCTAAAAGACAATTAATCGATTAGTAAAATAGTGGACAACTCTTTCAATAATCGATTAGTTGTCGATTAATCGGCTAGTTGTTTCAGCCCTTAAGGCAAGGCGTATTTATTTGTAAAGCACAATTTGTAATCAAAGCCATGTTCATTGCAGAACAAGACGGATGTGTTAAAGTAACAGTTCACAGTTAAGAAGCAATGAAGCCAGTAGTTCAGATAAACACTTTAAGTTTTCATAAGCACAGCTAAGAAGAACCATAATAAGCCTGGACATTGACACAAGTGACGACTGTCCCAGATTTTAGCTGCATAAAACTCAAACGCAGTTTCTGTTTGTTTGTTTAGTCTTAGTGGACACCAAAAAAATGCAGGGTTAAAAACTGAGCATCGACTTATGTCTATTTTTGTGACAACTTGAACGTATAGTACCATGAGGTGTAATATGACAAATTGAGATGTAATCTAACCCTGTGATAATGTCCCAGTTTGGAAAGATCGTCATATCAAGATTCAGTCATGTCTATAATTATTACCAGTTACTTCTCTAATTGGTAGTTACTGTATCTCCTTTAGCAGCTAATAAAGCTGTAAGTGCACAAGCATCCTTGTATCTGTCTGTAACAATTCTTTTATTTTTTTTAACATCGATTCACCTTTTAAGCAGTTTAAATCCATTTTTGATGAATCGTTACATCCCTATTAAACACTGACACATTTGACCGTTTAGAGGCATCATGCACAGGATTATAGAAGAGACATTTTTAAAAACTGGCCCAAAATAGCGGCAGTGCACATCGGCATCGGCCTTAGAAAAACCCATATCGGTCGACCTCTAAGTATTAGTAGTGTTACAACTGCTTTCAGGAACGTAATAACACTTCACACTCATTTTGAGATGTGCTTACAAACTAACAAACCCGTTTTAGCGTGTGTGCAAACTGTGGATTACGGGAAACAACCAGAGCTTAAGCTGTTTCTAACTGGATAAATCCCTGAACATGACACACACACACAAAAGGCAGAGAGGCACAGTTACAGTAACCGCATGACCCCGACCCTTCCCGGGAGCCTGCTGGCAGCAAATTAAAAATGATCTGAAAAACAAGCGGGCAGAGGAGGAAGAGGCCACAGTAAAAACATACGTGCTATAATAATAATAACAATAACAACAACACAGACCTCCCCAGAGCTGGTACTAAACCCATCAAGTTCTACTACTCCCTGGAAGGACAGAATTTATGTTCCCTGCTGTGAACTGTATGCACATTTGTAGGTTGTTTTTGGTTGGAAATGAGAGATTTATAGGAAAACGAAGGCTCTCGGGGCAAAGCTGTGGAATAAAAATAGAAGTAGGCTGTCAATGCACAGAGTTGGGTAATGTATGTACAGTGTATGTGCCATCCTGCAGTCTAATACTTTAACTTAACATGCACAAGACGCAGACAGAAAACCATACTATCCTCACCTAAACTGCGCGCTTACCTAAGCATCGCCATATAATGTTAATACTGTAAGAACCGCACATTTCCTCATAAAACAAGTTTGTATAGTCAGCCTTTTCCCTCAGTCACACTCTCCCTTATACAGTAACAGAAACAACAGGCCTGTTAAATGTGAGAACGTGTGATGCAGTGCAATTAACCCATTTGCTTTTATACTCCTGACTTCATAAAAGACAGTGGAAATGCAGCTGTGCGCTTTTATAGCGGCGGCGATCAGGTAGCGCTCGGAGTCACTCGAAGGTAAGAGCATTCCTCCGAGTTCACGTTTCCCTTTTCTTCCTGCTTCAGCGCCCGTGTTTTATGATCCCGGACTACAAAATCCATCAACAAACTCTCCGTTAGTTCAAAAACGGCCCCCGAGCCGACAAGTGTTTTCCAGATACGCGCGAGACTGGGCCAAAAACAAGCTGTAAATGGGAGAGCGCTCGGTCGATGCGTTTTTCATGTTTTTGAATGTCAGTGGCCAAATAGTTGAAGGTTGGTTGTTTTGACTGCTTTTTTTTCCTTTTTTTTTTATAAAGGACTAAAGCAAATGAGGCTATATCTTCAAGCTCTCAGAGGATTTTGAGGAGAAATAAAAAGGCAGTACCAAAAACAACTTCTAAAGGCTTCATTAATATTTACTACTTATAAACAGAGACCATCCCATTCCAAGTGCTTTTGTGTCGGCCCACAGTGATACTCTGTAAGTTTACAAGTGAGGAAAGATAGGGTGAAGATAGGGTGAAATAGGGTGACATTTTTACACAGTGATACTCTGTAAGTTTACAAGTGAGGAAAGATAGGGTGAAGATAGGGTGAAATAGGGTGACATTTTTACACAGTGATACTCTGTAAGTTTACAAGTGAGGAAAGATAGGGTGAAGATAGGGTGAAATAGGGTGACATTTTACACAGTGATACTCTGTAAGTTTACAAGTGAGGAAAGATAGGGTGAAGATAGGGTGAAATAGGGTGAAATCTTTACACAGTGATACTCTGTAAGTTTACAAGTGAGGAAAGTACGTTTAAAAGTAAAGTTTTAAAGTACAAATCAAATTCCACCCTCTTTGACCAGAAAAATGGTAAATGGTAAATGGACTCAACCTATATAGACTTTATCAGGCCTAAAGCGCTTTACAGTAAGGAACCAGTCACCCATTCACTCTCTCATTCATACACTGGAAAGCCCTTCTTAGTTTCCAAAATGAAGAGAGAAGGAACAGAATTTTCAAAAGTAAACGATCAAGCTCCTCCCCTCCCATCCTGATTGGACATGACAGGCTGGTTCACAGGAAAGCTCGTCTCATTGGTCGACACTGGAGGATACTAGAGTCTGATTAGTTTCTGAGATCCAGGAAGGAGGGACTTTACAAAAAAATTATAAATACATATTATTATTAACTTTAAATCAAAATGCAAGAGCAGGTGGTCGATTTTGCACAATTAAAAAAATATGATAATACATTTAGACTTACAGGCTATCACTTTAAAAAGGTGTGTGTCGGGTAACATTAGTCAAAAGAATGCACATAAAATGCTTACAAGTAGGGCTGTACAATATGAAAAAAAAAGCAATATAACGGTCTTGACTTTTTTATAACGACAATGTAAATATGGAACAACACATACAGTTGACCGAATGCACACTTCTGCAAAACTTAACTCGACACAAGCGTCTATATGGCGGGCTGCCCTTTCACATTCAGAAAGGCCTCGTGCTCTTCCTGCTTCCCTTCACTGACACGTCCTGCGCGGAGCTTTGCGAATGAGATAACTCACAGTGCCTCGATTGCTCATAAAGATACAGGCGAGTTCTCCTTTCCACTTCTCTCAAACGTTGTGCCTCTCATCTGGTTTAAGCCGCTCTAAGAACCTAAAGTCCAATAGAGGAAGTCCCGCATTATCAGAATACACCTCCGCACAAGTGACTAAAACCCGAGTCACTGCGATGCTGTCGGCACTGTGTAACCCAATCGGGCAAACTGAAATATTTACCAACCCGACTACAGCTGTGCTCCCGGGACGACGACGCCACATCCAACACAAGACGACAAACGAGATGAGTGAAAAGGCCCGGAGTTGTATTCTAGTGGTTACTGGCTCCGATCAAGCAAAGACTTCCAACCTTAAATGGATATGTGCGCAATGTTTATGCGTTTTTTTCTGTATTTTCCACTTGAAAGCTTTTTGAGGTTGCAATAAATTGTATCCTCAATGAGTTCTGCGCAGGTTGATTTGCATCCAAAAGCCTAAAAAGGGCATTTAACTTCAGTTTAAATTGAGTGGGAATCCTCTTCAGTATAATCCAGCTGTATATTTTGTCATGTAGCATCGTTTTCTACACAACATTACAACTCATTACAAGATATTCCAACATTGCAACCAACTGTAAACATTATGCATACACGTTATTTTCAAATTTAGACACAAATAAGTAGTAAAAACAAAGCAATACAATACTAGAAATGCAGCAATGGCTGCGCCATTGCGATTGACTGCGGAACTGCGGGAATCGAATGCAGAAATTGCATAAACTGGTTAAATTGCAGAAAAACTGTAAAATGCATAAATTGGTTAATTTGCATAATCTAATTTGCATAAACCGGTAAAATGCATGAACAGTTTAAATTGCACAAACTGTTATGTTGCATAAACTGGTTAAATTGCAAAAAAACGGTAAAATGCATTAATTGGTTAATTTGCATAAATTATATAAACTGCATTAACTGTTTAAATTTCATAAATCCTAAATGGCATAAATTGTTATGTTGCATAAACTGGTTAAAATGCGTAAACTCGTTAAAATGCGTAAACTGGTTAAATTCCATAAAGTGGTTAATTTGCATAAATTGTTTATATTGCATAAACTTTTTAAATTCCATAAACTGGTCAAACTGTTGAAATCGCCTAAATGCTGAAATTGCAGAAGCTGCACAAATGGCTGAAACACATGGAGTGCCAGAAATCCTATTAAAATGCATTGGCTGGATTCGCCATACACACTAATGGAGCAGAGACCACATACACACCAATGCAAAAATTTCAAATTCCCGTAGAAGAAAACTGGAAAACTGCAGAAGGCCAATTTTTTCTCAAACCCACAAGTTGCGGAAGCTGAACATGCACAAATTGCAGAAATTGCAGAAATTGCGGAAAAAAATGCGGAAAAGCATGAATTTGCGGGAGCCCCATTATGCGTCAGTGGGAAAAATGTTCGGTATTTCGTCCGATTGCGGAAAACCGTAAATCGCAGAAGTCCGAAAAGTAATAGCAGGATTCTCCTCAACATGCGGAACGTTTTGATGCATAACTTGCAGAAATTGCACAAAGCATGAAAGTGCTGAAAGGTGCTGAAAATCAGGAAAAAGATGGAATAATAATAATAATAATAATAATATTAAAGAACATGAAAACCAATAATTGACTGCGGAAGATTCCGCAGTCAATCAATGAGTATATACTTTTACTTGAATTATTAACACAACCTACACAGGTGCTATAAAAAAGGGGGAAGAAATAGTCAATGGTGGACACAATAGCAATCTCATTCTCTACAAATGCACTGGTAGCAAGTTTTCATTGGACTTGAAAGTGACAAATATCAAGAGTTCTAAGGTGTCAGTGAATGAGGACTCTTTGTGCATGTCTTGGTCAGTCTCACAGATACGGGCTCTAGTACATTAGCACAGTTTTGTCCAGATTTCAGCAGTTAGAGAAGACGATCCAACCCTCCACACAGACGCAGCTGGAGAACTCTTACACGGCCCAAAACTAGTACAAATACACACTTGAACACGTGCTTAGGCCGACAGTTACAGTAAGTACGTTAAAACTGGCCATTACTGTATCGAGACCATTTTCTCCTGACACATAATCTAACATCCCGATTATTCTAAAGCATGAGTTAATGTTTTACAACTTAGGTGGGGCAATACTATCACAGGAATGTAAACAACAAAAACTAGCTGCTAGTTATCAGCAAATGAAAAGGTCTTATCACTAACGTCTCCTTTTACAATATGCTGAAGAAAAACCAAACTGATGTTCTGGGCCTTTAATGAGCGAGGTCCATCAAGTGACCAGAAGAAACGAAAGAAGAAATACCATGATCTGGTTATAATGTAGCTTTCTGTCTTAAATGAGCATGCAATGTGCAAGTTGAAACCCACCGCAGGCATATTCTTCGACAGTCACTTTTCCTTTTTTATTATTTGTAGTTCAGCCTATTTTGTTTGTGTGGATGGTCCTATACAATTGTTACTCAAAAGGTTTGACCCTGTACGAGGAACACAAGGAATAAAATGGCATTAAAAACGCACTTCAGTTGAAAGGTTTTCTTCTCCTAACTGTTTACTTTCTTGACCTGAAAGCCAATTTATTCAGTGTTGTGCAAATCTCATTTATTCCGACTTTGTCCTTGCTCCATCTTCGCTCATCTCTTCGCTCCACTCGCCTGTATTGTTACACCCCTCTGCAGCCCTCTTGCAGAATAAGGTCATGTTGGCTTTAAAAACACTATTGTGAGACCCCCCCCCCTCCACCCCTCGCCCGCCTCCTCTCCCTGGCCCTTCTCTGCTCCTCTCTCCTCTTTCTTCCGCCCCTCAGACTGAGACCTTTTCAAACAGTCGCTGCATCGGCCTTCATTGACGATTCGTTCTGGTCCCGGCGTGCGCTCACGCTCAAAATGGGACACCCATTTATCACAGACAGGCATGACAGGTCCGAGCCGCTGCAGACCTGACATTACTCTGTGTGTGTGTGTGTGTGTCGCTAAAGAAAGCAGAGAGCGCAAAAACAAAGACTTCACCTAAAGACAGTAATGTTCAGCAGAGGATTGGAACAACACTGGGAATTCCCAGCAAAGGGGCATTTAGGGCCATGTCAATACTTCAGGATACTTCATCTAAAGCGTACATTTTGGATCACATTGTTAGGGGTGGGAACCTCTGGGTAGCTCACGATTTGATACGATACATGGCTTACGATAACGATTATCTCACGATACGCCGATACTGCGATAATCGATATATTGCATAAAAATAATCTACGATACATCACGATTAAAAAAAAAAACATGCTACTTTTAACCTTTATTTTAACATACTACATATTATTCATCATTTACATTTCTTTTCATGTGCTTTGTACCACTTTTATAAATGATTCCACACTATAGATCTGTCAGTGACTTCATTTACAATTAAATAAACAAGAAGCCACAGTCCTATTTAAAAAGTAATAAATCAACCCCAAATTAATCTTCTTTATAATTATAAAAACTATCATTAAAAGTAATTTATTTGTGTGACAGTGTTTGGTCCAAGTGCTTAAAACTGTAGTGCTGCCCCTGCTGTCCAGACTGAATTCTTGATCATTATTGGCCTCTATTGACTGTGAAAACAGTGGAGCACTGCTGCCTCATTAATATGCATAACGGTGCTCATCAATATGCATGACGTCATCAAAAGTATCGATATCGGAATAAAAGTATCTGTATCGTATCTTCCCGCAAAATATCGCGATATATTGGAAAATCGATATATTGTCACACTCCTAGTTTGCACCAGTGGTTTCCAAACTATTATCTAGAAGTCGACCTTTATTTTAGATTTTTTTATGTTGCAGACTTTTGCTTATAATGTTGGAACCGTAAGAGATAGAGACTTGGAATCTGATGATTGTTGTCTTTCAAACAAGCTCCCCCTAAAGTATCTACTAAACAAATATATCAGCCCCAATAAAGTGCCCCCGGCTGTCACCGTTCAACACTGACGCATTTTACAGTTTAGGAGCTTCAGTCACAGGATTACAGACAAGATATTATTGGCATTGGCCATAAAAATCCCTTATTGGCATCGGCCTTAGAAAAACCCATATCAGATCGACCTCTACTACAACAAGTAGGCTACTAACTTATAAAATATGTGGCGTTCCACGTTCCACCCAAAACAATTGACTCATCATTTATTTATCAGTTCCTATCAATTAAATATGACGGTTAACATTGTCAGGTCATGGGAGTGGAGGAGCACAGGTAAACGCTTCAGCACCGAGCACTGCCTCAACATGAAGTTAAATTCTAAACGCTGACACCGCATTTTTATCTGGGGAAAAAAGGCTGGCAATACTAGCTCGCGTGTGATGTTGTAGCAGAGTCGATTTCTTTTGGCAGCGGAAAACCCACCAAAGACGAGATCCGCACCAACTGTTATGCTCACCGATTCCTATCGCTCTCACCGGACAATTGGTGAGCATTACAGTTGTGCTGATCTAGTCTTTCTGGTCCAGCACACTGGTTTAGAGCCATGGATGTGCGCGTCTTTTCCCTTCCATTTCTTTTGGCACCATAGAGCTACATTATAAACGCAGCATTTGTGACAGAAAAACGCGCATTTTCCTCCAGCGCGAACTAGGAAGTCAGAGGCTAAATTAGCACAGTGTTAGCATTGGCAGTTCGCCTTGTTCACGTCTCAACTCTATCTCGCTCTGTATTCCGGCCGAGACGAGCTTCTAATGAACTCAAGTGTACTGTCGGGATGTGCGGGAGGGTGAGAGCTATACTGTAAATGCTAATCTCTCAGCTACAAAACTACTGTACCTCCGACTTTCACGGTTTGATAACGAAGTAATTCAGATAATTATTACATAGGGCATGACAATTAATTGAAATTTAATCGAAATCGCAATCTCTACTTTGATCAATCTCAATAATCGTCATAGGACTTGACAATCGACAGGTTTACAGCCATTTCTTTGGCACAAACAGTACCTAGTTTGGAAGTTTGGACGAGACAATGGAAGACTTTTGTGTGTGAAATGAAGCTGGAGGAAAGCATTTGTTTTGTTTTAGCTGAGGTTGGAATAAAATATGTATCTAATTTTATGAATCAGCAACATGTATTTAATTTATTATGAAAAAATAAAATCGAATAGAAAATAGAGATCGATCAACATGGGGAAAATTATTGTGATTATTTTTTGTCCAAAAAATCGCCCAGCTCTATTATTACATGATGTATTAAAGACTTAATAGGCACTGCATGAACTAGAATGTGTCATAAGACCGTATGGACTGGAGACTAATGAAGTCACTATATATGGCGTGTAACACTCAATGGAAAGTTTTCACTTAGGTCATTTTCACTCTACACAAGCAGTGTCAAAACAAACAGCAAGCAAACAGCAACATGCAGTCTATAAATATGAGGATTGAAACTATGGGTTGCTTTAGATTTGCTTATTGTTGTCATGTAATTCTAAATGAATGACAGTACATATACTGAAGCGAGTGACACTAACTGTAGAAATGCTTAAGGGACTGTATCAGACCAGTCCACAATCATCCCCCGCAGATATCCGGGGAGCTACGGTCGCAGCTCAGGTTCAAATTGCCTTCACAGTAAAGGCTTGAAAATGGGGCCATTATCGAGACAGCGCTAATGAAGGAGAGCTGTTTTTAATCATCCACAGGCCGCACACAACCACCGACACATGCGCCACCGACAAATGCCTGCTGGACGCAGTGCACTGAGCGGGCCATACCTTTTCAATGTATTCATACAACATGCTGCAGTAAGCAGTTCAAAGTGCCCATGAAACTTCAAATGCCTCTGCCAAATGCGAGTCACTGCATGGATTTTATTGGAAAAATCTGCTCCATCCATCTTTAGCATCATAAAGGATGAAAGTAGACTTTGTCGTTTTAGCAGTTTTTACCAAATGAAAGTTTTTAAGCTCACGGTCCATTTGCCGAATGGAAATGTGGACAAACATACTTTTTTTTCTCCTCTACTAACAAACATTTGCTGAGTTTGTTCTATTGATTTCCATTTTATTGTTTACAGTATAGAGGTTGAATTCCCATGGCAGTGGGCAATTAGCACTTAATCGTCACTCGGCTAACGTTTAAAGCACCTCACCTCATTTTCTCAACCAGAGCCAGGGTAGTGCAAGTGCCCACCCCTCCCGGATCTTGAAAACAGGATGAGTTAAGTATGAGGGAGTGCATAGCGTAACCCGCCGAGGCACATGCAAGTTGACAACGGCGTAGGAAATATAAACAGCCGCCTAAAAAATTGTTTGCAACTTTGATCCAACGCCATAGTGCGGATGCTTCTGTGCTGAGGCTGCTGGCTGGATTTGCAATAAAAATGCAAAGGATGGCTCTGGAAGCTCCGACTTCCTCTCTCTCGCTCTGCCGCTGAAGCTAAACTAAACATCACGTACAAGGCCCTGTATAACACGGGCTCTAAAACCAACGACAAAGAAAAACAGAACCACCGTGACTGCGCTACGTACCAGCTGCTATTCTCACAATGACAATATCTGACAGCATTAAAAAATGTTATTTAACAGTTGTGCCATCTTGGGTTAATGGTGGGTCCTGATGTCATACCACTCGAGGAACACTGGTCTATACCAGTGGTCCCTGACCTTTTGTGTCTAGAGTACCCGTTGAATCTTTCATTTCTTCTCAAAGTACCGCTTAACTCTAAGGGGCAACCAATTATTTAGAAAATGATCCACTAAACTCAGACTTATTGGTTTTTAGTTGAGTATTGTGTTTAAACTCTGGTCAAGACTACCACGAAACACTCTATTTCTTGTCAACCTGAACGTGAACTTTGCACATTCGATTTTCTCTGCATTGTAAAACAGTCGTTCACGCTCGCTCCGTCAGCTGACACGACACGATATTATGCCCATTCCTGTCACCGTTTGTTTTTTGCGAGTTGGACAAACCTAACTGGACTTGAGCCACCAGCAAAGAAACAGCACTTGTCGAAAACACACTTAGCCTCCAAAGACTGTAATCTGCCACTGCTCTGAGTACCACTGATGTGTCGGCACTGCAGACCCCTGTCATTTAGCCCCTGCTGTTTGCATCACCGCTCCTGCATGTGTTTTCCTACACTGTAATAACTACGTGCTGCAAGCAAAGAGGAAACAGCCACCACGCTAGATGGACATTTTCTGGACTTCTTTTAGCTACACAATAAAATCTGGGGATCCAAATTAAGCTGCAATCTGATAGTTTTATTTGGCAACCATGCCTTTTAATTACGCTGCAGTTATCCTCTTGTCTGTGGGTGTGACATGGGATGTAGCCAATTAGTGCAACACATACTCAAAGTCTTAGCACAAGCTCAACAAACCGCACTGTCTGTCAAATATGTAAGCTGCTTTTGACTAATCGTAAACTTGACGGGTGATTTAACGCAGAGGTAGGAGACCCACAAGCGGCAGATGTCAGCGCCAAGGCCAAACGTAGCTTGATTGTTATGTAGTCAACCGAAATATGTAGCTTAAAGGCCCTACACCTGATATCTCAAAACACGTACATGTGACTAAATGAACCGGTTTCCTACAGTGAGGTCACGGTACATTGCAAGAGATTTTTAGAGAAATTCAACTCTTTTGAAACAAGACAAGGCACACGTGTTGAAGTGGAAGTATTGCTCCTGCATTATGTCATGTAGATTGATATCTCTGACTGGGAAATGCTGTTTTTTGAACCCTAAGGCCCGAAACATGAGAGGACCCAGCAGAGAGCGCAGCTGCCGTGTTAATATTTAATATGTTTAAGGAATTTTAATCATGTTTTGCGCAGAAAAATGCATTTTACAACATTTCTCGCAACGTTCATCGCCTCCAAGATCTGAAATGGGCCAGTTGCGTTAACCAAGATTGAATCGAATGTGAAGAAAAACAAGACTGAATGCTGCAGAATTTCATCTACCGCCGTTTGTTTGCTCTCACAAACTGTGCTAAAGATGGAGAATTTACACAGAGTTTAGTCAGATTTTAGCCCTGGGCCAGAATTGATCATTGGTCTTGACCTGGGGCTTCTTGTTGAGCACCAAAACGCTCGCAAAATATTTTTCGAGCTCAGGTTTCTAGGGGTCGTGTCCATCCATAAATCAAGCTTTTCCTCATGCCCTCTCTTGCAAGCAGGTGACCATACATTTTGTAGGCAAATCTGGTCATGTAGGACGTATACAATGGCCAGACTGCTGACATTAAGAATCGTAAATCACAAAAAAGTATGCTTTGTGACGGAAAGTTTGTTTTTGTTGTAACGCCATCAAACGTGCGTAACACCATAATGACTGCCTTTATCACTGGTGGTCAACCGTAACAGACTGCAGTTCTCGAGGTGCGTTCCAACAATGCAATGGCAATGTTTCTTATCCATCAAACAAGTTATTGCTGGTTCGTCTGATAGAAAGGTGCCAGAGTACACAGTGCAGAGTTGATAATGACTGGCTACACGGCTGCCAGGCTTTGTATAGTCTAAGAGCTCCATATACCCATAATGTAACTAAGTGTGTTTACATGCAGACTGGAAAATAACACTTACCGGCCTATTCTTATTTCAATTCCTCAAATTGAGATATGACAACTGGAGAATGCTGATTGTACTTCTGAAAATAGAATCGTTAAACTCTTTATGCGTACACAATAGATCATCAAATTATCTTTATCACGATATGACGATAAAAACTGTTCTGTGATCTGATCTCGTGACGATACGATCAGTGTTGCTGATCATTCACGAAATCAATGCTCAAGTTGATAAACAGAATGGTTATATCAAAAATAAAAAAAAAAAAAAAAAAAAACTGTATAGCAAACGTGACAAATACGCGAAAAAAAAAAATACTAAAGTTTCATCTGACTGAGATGACCATTTGCAACTCCGGAATTTCACTATTTATAATGTTTTGGTGCGATTTTTTCAGCTTTTTGAACATTGCTGCTGGTTACTCACCTTTGTTTCATTCGAATGGTACATATCGCATTGAAACGGTTTGTGAAATACCGCAATAATATCGTTAGCGTGATATTGCACAGCGGCATCGCATATCGCAAGTTACTTCAATATCGTGCAGCCCGGATACAAAGCGCACTATTTTGTAATGAATGAATTGTGATCAAATTCGAATCGTGATCTAGGAGGAAGTAATTTAGTTCTATTTTTGTCTCTGATTTCTTTTCTTTTTTTTACAATATAAATTCAAATCGCACACCAAACTCTTTATCAGCCACCAGTATAAAGTACTATAATGTGAGTCATATTCATACATGAAAACCATTCAGAACAAATGCCCTCTTGTCCTATAATCGCTCTCTGGTTGGACTAAAACACAGCCTGTGACCTTGTGGGTTCCTGACTACAGTATAGGATTTTCTGGAAAGCCCCAGGCGACTTTCGCTCTCTGACAGTGGAGAATGCAGAGGTGATGACAGCACTGAAGGGCAATCCCATCACACCTCTCAGCTCCTTCCTTATCAGAAACACATTCATAAACATACACATGGGTGGTAGGGCCGATAGAATAAACAGTGTAAACTGAAGAATACACCTTTGGCTTCGGACTAGGGCTGGGCGATATATCGATATTTAATTTATATCGATATATTTTTTAATGAGATATGGAATTAGACCATATTGCGTATATCGGGATATTTCAAATTCAGATAAGTTATTAAGTTAACAAAAAGAAACAGGTAATCTCAGCTGATTTAAAAAAAAAAAGTTATCTTAAACTGAGAACTTTATTTTGTGATCTCTTAGATATAAATGCTGCCCTCAGATAAGGATTGACCTATTTTATTTTATTGGCTATTTTTATTAAGACATTTTTTTTATTTAAATGTGCACCTTATGGAGCTTTGTTATACAGTGTTTATGTTTACATTTTATAGTGAGTTTTCAATAGAACTACTCGTATTTGACTTTGACTTTGATTTAACATTTCATTTCACAGCTCTCACGTTGTGGAAAAAATATCGGGATATATATCGTATATCGATATTCAACAAAAATATATCGCGATATGACTTTTGGTCCATATCGCCCAGCCCTACTTCAGACATTACAGTAACTTGAAATCAAAGTAGCGAGAAAAAACACGTGCTTGGAGCCGCACGTCTCTGGTTTAAAGCAACACAACCTTGGACTATTTGCATTTATGTAAAATCTGAATGAAATTGTGCAGCTAACAGGCCAGTGCTGTTGCATCAAGTCAAAATAATGTTAAAAAGATATATAGTATAGTTGTGTTGATTATGAAGGATCGGGTCGGCATAATTCAGACAGATAGTAGTAGTTGTCGCAGTAACCAGGTAAGATAACTGGTTCATTGGGTCAGGTCAGGTTCAACAGTGACAGAAACTATTTAGCCTCCTTAACCTCTTAACCCCACCTGAACCGAGCACATTTTCTAAAAACACTTCAAAAATGTGACAAAAAGGCAGCAACGAGACAAACGGGTTCCGATCAGTTTTGTAGGTCTTAGCTTTCAAATGAGGCATTACTCTGTCGCTCTCCAGTCAAGAAGCTTGTAGATTTGGATAAAGCCGAACTGAAGAAAATGCTCACTGTTAAGGCGAGGGGTAAGAGGTTAATAAGAAAAATATAATGCAAGCAAACAAACTGCCAAGTTACGTTCGGCATTAGTCACTACATGGTAATAGTAGTACTTAGTAGTAGTAGTTATTGTATAATACTGTCAGCTTTGATCCCAACTACAACCCTACAACTGCAGGAGAACTACCGGTGCATTCTTCCCTTAAACATTAATTTGCATTGTAGTCTACCATAGTAAAAGTTTCTAACCCAAGAAGTGCATCTTACTTTTGAAGGATTGTATCAGCGCCTTGCCATCCTTGATAAGCTCCTTGATGAACTTGTTGGTCTTGTCCAGCTCCAGCTCGTGAGATTTGAGCCTCTCTCTGAACAAGGGGCTGTCCAGGTAGCAGTCGCTAAACTCCAGCGCAGGTAGTCCCATGGTGGTCAATCCAAAATGCGACGCCGAAGGGTGTGTAAGAAATGCGAGGTGTTTCCCTGGACTCCTTGGAGGTGGACCGCTACTACTGTTGTTCTTCCTCCCACTGGTCCAGCCTGAAACGATGGCAAATCCTATTACAACATGTGTAAACACAGCGGAGCCGGAAAGGCGTACAGAAGGTACGTTCACTTGTTCTGCGTATTTTGGGTAAAAGATGGGATGATTTCTTTTGAAGGGCTGTAGCGTTCGATCATTTATTGATTAAAAGAACTCCACGCGTAGCTGCTGTGTCCACTTACTCAGGTGAATCGTGGTTGCCTGGCCGTCAAGCGCGTCATTTTTGGTCCGAGGAAATAATGCGTTTTGGAGAGGGTAGATGATGGATGAATGGACGCTGGGGATAAACAAATGAAGCGCAGCAGCAGCAGCAGCGGCGGCGGCGGCGGCGGCGGAGGAGTGTGTTGGTGTGGTGTGTCTTCCCTGGGCGGTTTTTTAAAATGCACGCACGGCTTTCAACCCTGCCCCGCTCAAAGCCACGGCGAGAGGAGTGGAGCCGCGAGCGACCTACCCCTACGCGGATAATCCCGGGAGAGACAGCGCGCTCAGCCAATCAGAGGGCTACGCGGAGCAGAGAGGCGCAGAGGGGCGGGGCTAGGACAGGGCGAGGGATCTCCGGAGCCGAGAGTGGTAAGAAGAGAAGAGGGCTCACTAGGAAATTATACAATCCAAGCATTTTGGTTATAGAAAAGGCTCAAGATGTCTCCATTGAATAAGAAAGTAAAGGGAAGCATAATAGCACCCAATCTGGATCGTATTTCATAACATGGCTAATTCAATTTAACAATGCTCTGGTAAACTGACATACAGTGTAAAGCATTGTTTTAAAGGGAGGGCTTGATTTAGTGTTTTGTATGGTTTACTTTGTATTGTTAAACAAAATGTATAAATAACGTTTTCACACAAAAAATACAGTGGGAAGCAAAAGTAAGTACACCGTATGGAGCTTCTCACATTTCTGCCTAAGCTGGTCACTAAATGTGGTCTGATCTTCATTAAATTCATAAGAATGATTAAACCGTGTCTGCTTAAACTAATACCACCCAAACATGTAGGCTACATTGTATCATATTTTTATTGGCCATCATCATATTGTTATTGTAAAATTTGGTATATATTGTTTGTTTTTGTTGTTGTTGTTTTTCAATATGTTTCTATTAGGCCTGTTTGTATTGTTCTATAGTGTTGTGTTTTTATGTGTTGGTGAGCCAAATTATAATTCTATTACCACTGTAGACAATAAAATGTATAAATGATTGTCTCTTGTCTTATAAACCTGATCATGTCTTAACAGAAAAGTAAAACAAATTAAAATGATACAATTATATATAATTAAAATGTCTTAAATCTCAAATTGGAGATTAGACTGACTACCACTTGAAGAAGCCCATGTACCACCAGTGGTACACGTATGTTTAAAAACCACTGCCTTATTGTACATGTTTCTAATAGGAGACAATCTGTAGGAAACCCACACAGACACACAGAGAGTCTGCACACAGAAAGAGCCATACCTTTTTTAAAGAGCTGTCTTAATGACTAAATTTCTCTATTACATTATAAGATCATTAAAGTCGCTTAATATTTATGATATATATATATTTTTTTTTTGCATAAAGATACCGATCACTTGCACCAGCCCCTATGGTGTCATTCCAATGATGTAATGTAACAGTCATTCACAGTCATTGTCTTCAGAGGACAGACCAAGGACTATGGCAGCCTGCTTCAGCTGTGTGACAGACACTTGCTCATTGTTAATAGCAGTGATAAAGCAGCTTTTGCTGAATAATAGATCTGCTACAGTACCATATTATTATAGGTGACAGTCACGGGCCGTAACAGTCAACGCGAGTCTGTATATGAAATAAGCAAAATTGGACAAATTTATCTTTTCTTTTAAAGGTTCTGCTTGCTTATAGAAAAATGTATAGGCATTAAAGGCCAGAATGAATGAGAGACAGTGTGAGTGGGGACAACGGATGGAAATTAGCTACAATCCGGCGTGGCTTGTTTACATGCATGTATCTATGTATGTTCATTAACGTGCACTGTCCCGACCAAATAAACAAAGAAGTGCACCGCAACTGTATTTGCCTGCCCATAGCTACTGTATGACTCACCTGCGATAGCTCCTTGACATGCAACAGAGGCCAAGCCCGAATCTGTCTGATCATACACGATCTTGGGGAAGACTGACCCGGGGCTGTTTGGGGGGAGGACACGCGGTGATGTCATTTCAACCTGAGCAGGGAATTTCTGCTCAGCCTTATCGGCACGGGCCTCCCCCTGCGTTTCGCCTTGTGCGCTGCCCCCTCTGCTGGTGGTGCAAAGCATTTACAAAACACAACAAAGGCTTCACACCATAATAATAACACATAACACAAATAACCACCTGGCCGAGAGTAAGATACAATCATAATCAAAATAGGCTTTAAAAAGATCTATCAGCTCTAAGTGTAGACCAGCTTAAATGCATCAATGGAATGATCTCCTAGAACAAATAAATAAAGTCCACAATTGCAGTGGCCCTATTTACACCTGAAGAAGCGCAAGTACCACAATTGGTAAAGAGGCTGCATGCTTTAACCTATACGCACATTTTAGGATTTGCTAAAGTGTCATTTTAGTTTAAAGTGGAGCGTATAAACAGCTCTTCCTGTTCGGTGAATGCATTTTTGCTCATCCCTCTCCATCTGCCACACTCAGGTCCTCAGAGACTGGCCATGCACAGGAAACACGAGGCTCGGCTGTTTATGTATTTAGCCAGGGTACATTGGGACTAAATGTTCTGAATCAGTCATTAACTATAAAGGTAAGGGAGAAAAAAAAATGGAGGAATTGTCACACCGTCAGATTGTACAATAAAGAGAAGTACAGGCTGATTATTTTACGGAGACACTGCGCATACAACATGACAGAAAGCCTTCCACTAAAAGTAATGTGGTCTGACGTGACTAAAACTACACTGCGCTCTGTGTGAGTACACTGCCATCTGCTGGTCATATTTTATCATGACAGCCAAATTGGTTTCGATCAGGTTTGAGAGGAGTCCATTTTCAGAACGATAATGTTGTTAGTAAATCTAAATTTGGCCCTTATGAATGGTCCTCTTCCAATTTGTCTGTCAACACAGGAAAAGATAAAATTATGACTACTTATATTATTGTTACTTACTGTAATTTTTTATTTATTTGTATTTATCATGGAAAGGTACTGGCCTGTTTGGTGCTTCAGGCAAAACATCTCTCCGGGGCCGTTCTCTTGAAATGCAAAACTAGGACAATTTGAAGGCAATGAGCATTATCTGTTTCATTAATCGCTGTATCTCTGAACTGAGTCAGGGGGCAATGCTCGCAATTTACCGGTCGATCTCTGTTTCCACCCTCACCTATGGTCATGAGATCTGGGTAATGACCGAAAGGACAACATCGCGGATACAAGCGGCCGAAATGAGTTTCCTTCGCAGGGTGGCTGGGCACACCTTTCGAGATCAGGTGAGGAGCTCAGTTACCCTGGAGGAGCTCGGAGTAGAGTCGCTGCTCCTTCACGTCGAAAGGAGCCAGCTGAGGTGGCTAGGGCATCTGTTTCGGATGCCTCCTGGGAGGTGTTCCAGGCATGTCCTAATGGGAAGAGGCCTTGTGGAAGGCCCAGGACACACTGGTGGGACTATGTCTCCGAGCTGGCCTGGTGTTGCCTCGGGGTCCCCCCAGAACAGCTGGAGGAGGTGTGCGTGGATCGGGAAGTCTGGGCATGTCTGCTGAGACTGCTGCCTCCGCGACCCGGCCTTAGATAAAGTGGAAGAAAATGGATGGATGGATTTGACTTAATCACTGTATTAGGTCATGTTTATGTGATCACTACTTTGGTGGACATTATTTAGTCTAGTTAAACATTAGTTCTAAGTGTCCAAGTTGGACCGGTCCCCACTAAACTACGGTCTACTACATGTTTTTAGTTGGGAGCACCATATTGGAAACTTGCAGACATGGGGAGGACATACCAACTCCACACAGAAAGGCCCCACTTGGTTCCCGGAAACTGGGAACTTCCATCACTTCGCCATCGTGCAGTGTCATAGTATTGTTTCTCCGTACCGAATGTCTGCTGTCTTTATGATGTAAATCAAATCTTTAAACGACGAGAGCAACATAGTGCGGACAGTTTCTCTCAGAGTTTGGTTTTCCTTTTACCAAACAGAAACAGGAGTTGACACCGCACTAAACCTCATCAAGAAAAATATGCGGTTCGCAGTTAACACAGTGTTGCCGTTAACATAAGTGCCATCCAGACTATCGTGTTTAAACTATTACAGTCTTACAACAACATCATTAAATCTAGTTGATTCCAAGCCTTGCCCTAAGAGATTGTGTTTAATGTCAGATGAAATATGTTTGACAAATGTTTACATGTCTCCAAGAGGACTCCTCCTTCAGGAATGTCCCATGGTCCGGTCAGACGGGCAGACCGGCTTCTTTCCACTCAGCACTAATTTTAGTCCTGACGCTCCGCTGTGAGAGCGCATGGGCCCTGTGTGGGACTCTGCTGGGATAGCCTAATGTAAGTACGAGGGTCCGTTTTTGTAGACATTTTTAGACTTTTTACATAGCATTTTTATTTTGTATGGTATGCCCAGCAGGTTGCAGTAAATGGGCCTATCTTTTCTTTTCCATGTCTCCCAAGAGCCTGCAGCAAGGAAGCGAAAGAGATTTGCCATTGAAGATGTGCATAACTGAGCTTCACAGAGATTTGAACGCTGGTGGGACAATGTCACACTGAATACCTACTGGTGAGTGTGGCTATAGTGATTCCAATTAGCTCTAAACCGCATGTAGCATGTTGTTCAAAATGTTGTCAGGTCTATTTTGCACTACAGAGTATAAGTAAAATACCACTCATGGGCATTGTATTTATAAATAGGAGTTTAAGTCGCTATTTAAAGTGATCATCTGGCAGAATAAATGTATTAAAAATTTTATAAAATGTGCAAAATTGACAGCTTTGGCTTTGCATTTTGATGTAATGTAAGTAATAATATACTGTATATATTTTGTATTTTTCTGCAAAGTCCCTCCTTCCCGGATCTCAGCAACTAATCACAGTCTAGTATCCTCCCGCGTTGACCAATGAGACGAGCTTTTCCTGTGAACCAGCCCGTCAGGTCCAATCAGTAGGGAGGGGGAGGAGCTTAATCATTTACTTTTCAAAATTCTGTTCCCCCTCATTTTGCAAAACAAAGAAGGGCTTTCTGGTTAAAGAGGGGAGCAATTTGATTGTTTACTTTCCCAATGTCACTCCATCTTTCCTTTCCACTTTGCAAACTTACAGACTATCACTTTAAAATATACCACCAAAAGAAATATTTCAAGGACCTACGCCTGATGAATTTATATATTTAGTGGAACAAAATTTTCTTTCAGGCTCCTTCAGTAAACTCAGTCATTCATAAAACAAAAATACTGTGCATGTATTTATAAAGCATTGTTATCAATTGTGTGGACTTGCAGGCTCGTTTGTGAGCAGTTCTGTGAAAGTCACCCTGCAAATTGTGAAAACTGCTTCTAAACTCAATCCTGCGAAGAATTTGGAAGCAAGGCAAGTGTTAGGAAAGTTAGGAATGAGGAATTTGGACACAATCAAACATTTGTTTTACTTTTACTGTTTGTAAACGGGTCATTGACATGACGTGCATATTTTTGTGTCCGACTGTTATATTTCTTTTTAAAATAATTTGATCTTTTCATTACATGTATCACTTTATTCTACAAAACCTATTTAGTTTAAAAACATGTTCATCACATTTCAATAATAATTTTTTTTTTATGTTTTCACACCTCAAACCTCTAAAATGTCAGGTGGTGCAACCGTCCGAGCAAATGATTAGACTAATAAAGCTTCTGAAAATTGTATTTTCAGGGTAACAATTAAAAAATAAAACATCATGGCATAATTGTATGTTAAATATCTTTCAAATAAGCCGTCATTTGTGAATATTAATAGTTTTAAAGCTTTTAAGATCACTAAAAAAACATTTGTCCGACAATTTGTAATCTTAAAATATCAGGGTGGCACAACCGTAAGAACAGGGCTGGTATTTTGAAATAAAGACTAGTATCATCAAACAGGATATGACATCAGCAAGAAGAACAAGTCGTCTTTATGTCTGAGTGAAAAGGTTTGAAAATCTCTATCAAGAATTGAGAAAAAAATAGCTTTTTTACGACTCATAGGTAAACTGTCACACTTTTGGTGTCAGGTGGTACAACCGATGTAAATATTGGAAAATATTATTTTATTATAAAAGTCTTAATTTGTTTTTAAAGTAAATGTTTACTCATGCTTACAAATGCTAAAGCTAATGTAAGAGTCCACATAAAAGCCAATTTAATTTGAAATTAGTTGCTAATGTCAGGTGGTGCGACCAGACAGTCAAGTGGTGCAACTGCAAAAAATGTCAAATTACCATCTAAAAATGATAGGGATGCACTGATCCAATACTGGTATAAGTTATCAGAGTCCATACTAGAAAAAAAATCAGATATTGGTTTAAAATATCCGATACTGAACCGATAACTGTTTTGGCTGACACCGAGCACTCCGTCCATGGTCCTCCTGTTTTATTTCTGATTACAGCATCAGTCAGTTACAGATTACAGATGAAATGTTCAGAGGAGAAAGACTGTGTAAGATATACTTGACAAAGATTTGACTTTGTACACATTTTTGGAAACTATTTCAATTTTAGAAAAAACTTGGTTGCGCCACCTGACACGTTTTTATACAGAGAAGCTACAAATACATAAAAAAAAATACATTTAAATACTTTTAAATGTTATTTAACAAACATAACTTGTTTAAACACAAAATTATCGACTCAAAATATGCATGCCATCAGTTTTAAAAAAACTTTTTGAAAATATGTTTTTAGACCCCTTATACGTCATTGAGCCAAACACAAAGAAACACAGGTACAGGGCCTTTAAGCTATAACGACTATAAGGAATATTAACCGGATCTAAACTACGGCGTAAAACATGGATTAACCTAGAAAAAAGGAGATTTTAATGCCAAGGACAGGTAATGCAGGGTAGGCCTGGTTAGTAAGAGGGTGAATGGGAATATCAGATAGGTTTTTTGGGGAGGTGAGAGGCATGTGAGATCGTGATTGGTCCAACATCCTACATCCCAGAGCGGCCATAAACTAATTTATCGAATATATTTATTTCCAGTCCAACCCAAATAAAAAACAGGACCAAATCAGATTCCATGTGGACTTTGATCAGATCTAAAACTTCAAACTGATGTCCTTAATCTCACAGTCAAAAAACTCAACGCATTGCAAAGTAACATAGGTACAAAGCAGGACATGAAGCCAAAATCCCCTTGAAGAAGCTCGCAGACCACAAATTTCCACCCTATCAGAATTTGAAAACCATCTTTCACGATCATCTCCATGCTCATGAAAACATTGAACATTTTTACCACAAATGTATCTTTGTATAAAAACATTGCTTCTTTATCTGTAGCCTGTTGACTAAGCACAGCGCAGTTATGCAGACATCCTCCCACTCGCTTGCACCCAGTAGCCTCTATTTGACGTCATTCCGGACCAGCAGCAGCAGCAGCCCTGTCCAAAAGTCCAGAGAGAGGGGGGGGGGGGGGGGGGGGAGAAAAACTGTCCCGTCAAAATCCAGAAACATATCTTAGTCTGCCCCTTACTCTGCTGTTGGACGGCGAGTGTGTGCGCGGTTGTGGTTTCTGCACTTGTCTGTCTCACAATATTTTGAATGCCATTCCCTAAGACGTTCCAGATGTGAAGCTACATCTGGCCAACAGTGATACAGCGGAGTATCGTCTTGCAACAATGGATAACTTTCCAATATTGTGGAGTTAAGCTCTGGTTCAAGAAGACGTTGCCCGAAGGGGTAAGCCACTGAGACAGGGTTCCATTGTACAGATCAAAAACTGTAGCAAAGTGTCAGATTTCTTATGCTGTTATGCTCCTGGTTACAATAGGGTTGTCTGAAGAGCAATTTTAAGGAGAAAGGTTTGGGGGAAAGTTGATATTCATGTTCTTAAACAAGTAAGTATAGTTGCAAAGTAATGGGATGTTTACCTGCCATATGCACCTTAAACTCACTGTAGAGCACTGACCAATTCGATACATAACAGAATGTTTTTTGTGGCATTCTGCAAGAGTTTTCAGTTACTTAGAAACCTCTCTGGAAACTTCTCAACTTCTGTTTTACTTGTTGCGTAGCCTGGCCTTGATCTAATTCAGGTGAAGTTACATCACTGCCATCTGGTTACAATTTATACAGGAAAAAATAAATAAAACAATCTAGTCCACGCTGCGGAGATAGCGGACAAGTTTGGTCATGTAGCGCTTTGTGTTTGGACATAAGCCAGCCGTGATCCTCTGAGCCGCCTTTATCAACCATACGACAAAGTGGGAGAGACTCTCAGAGAGCTGCTGGGAAAAGGGAGGCTTTTTTTCTTTTTTTTAAATTGTCCTTCCTGTAAGATCAACATGAGGGCAGCGCTCTCCTCCTTATCCTGCTTTTCCTGCCTGAAACGTACACAAAATGAAGGAATCCGAGGAGATGAGGAGACCGGCGCTGCAGAGGTTGTGGATAATAACGGGGCTCCCAATGTGCCCTTGCAGACCGCGGGACACCCCTCTGAGCGGACCGGTAATACTGAGAGTCTGTTCGGGATGTCCGAGGGGGACGTGACGGTGCTGCCCTTCGCCCCCGCGGCCTCTCAGGACCGTCCCCTACAGGAGCAGAGGACGCTGACCCGGCTCTACTGTAAGAACGGGGGGTACCACCTGAAGATCAGTCCAGACGGGAGAGTGAGCGGAGGGAGGCAGGACAATGACCCCTACGGTGAGGATGCATTCCAGTCTATTATAATGAGGAAAACGGCTTGTACTGGTGTTGCATGTCTTTGTTGAATACTCTTGATACTTAGATAATGTTGGAAAGTGCAATGGTATGGGTCAGGGGTGTCCAAACCTTTTTATTATGACGCATACAGTATTCGGTGAAACATTTAAAAAATGCACATTTACATAAGTTCGACCTCACCACTACTCCTTTATTCAGGTGTGAAATCTTAACACAAGGTCTGTTTCATATATACATTTTTGCATTGATGATAAGGCATAAGACCGCCTCATAAAATAATCAACCTTCCAAGTACAACCAGGTCTCAATCAAAGTCAGAGCAAGGCTGAACCGTGTCCAAAAAGGTTCTGAAATACTGTAGACTAAACTGAAGTCAATTATATCTAAACTGGGTGTCGTCCAGGCCAGTTCACCCAACATTTAATTACAGATGTTTTTATTGTTATGAACATGTGTTTGTTCACCTCTCCTAAGGCCTGACTTGTAACTTTAGTGGTCGGGATGTCTCCAGCTCGTCTCCACGGAGATGTTGACCAAATATGACATTTTTTTATAGGTTTAGTCCTCATTCGAATCCATTCTTTGATCCCCCAATACAAAAAAAGGATATTCCGTGCTAGCTGAGCCTGTTTGCACAGCAACAGTCAAATCCAAAATGTTACGCAGTGTGCCTTTAAGGCGAGACACTGCAGGTGAATAGGGATTTTGTATTTATTTAAAGATATCGATTTGAAACTTCTGCTGTAGATTACTGGCATAAATATGAAGAAAAAATGTATTGCACGTTTTCTGTCATTTTATGTGTTCATATAATAATAAGGTGTTTTATGCCTAAAAATGCCCAAAATGTTGCATTTTACCGGCGACGAAAACTGAATAATGTATTGAGCCAGATTCATGGTTTTATTTGTCGATATATTAGTTACAAAGACTTTTTCAGAGGGGATTTTGGAAATCTTGTTTAGTTTTAAAATAAACTGATTTTATAGTGAACAAATCTGTAAAAATGTAAATTTTGCCTTGTTTTTTTACTTTCAAAACTCAATAAATAAGGCTAGGAATTAGATATTAAAAAAAACCTCTGAAAAAATCTTCCAAATATTGTTAAATCCAAGGCTGGAAAATTTGAAGTCTGGAGGAGCTACTGACGTCAAGATGTTGTTGCCCAATGAGAGAAAAATGCCTTTTGAGGAAATGGCTCTTGAAATTACGATTTCCCATATAAATCTATGGGAAAACATTGAATCAATGCAATATTTAAACATGTTATTGTGAAGATTAGGTATAATTTTTATTTCGAGGTGAAAGTTTATATGTTCAGAGACCAATTTGGCTCAAAACCTGAAAACTGAAAAAATTGACTTTTGCCTGCAGTGTCTCCCCTTAACCTCTTGTGTGCCTTTAACCTGAATGGAGCACATTTTCTCCAGTTCGGCTTTAACCAATTCTAAAAGCTTCTTGGAAAAACAGTGTCAAAAATAACGACGAAAACGAGGATGAAAACGCAACAAACGAGTGACAAAAAAGCGACAAAAAAATGTGCCAGCAGCGCAACAATAATGTGACGAAAACTCAACGAAAACGCAACAAATAAAGCAGCAGAAAGAGTCAAAGACACAATTTGACAAAAAACGCGGCGACAACGTGAAAAAAAAAGTTATGACCACTTTTGTAGGCTCTCCAGTCAAGAGATTTTAGATGTTCTGAAATGACATAAGACGCCCAAATCCCACCAGCCGTATTTGTGTCACAGCGTGAGAACCTCTGATCTATGGTATGTTTGAGCAAATTTAGCAGTAGACCCGAGGCCAACAAAAACTGAACAGAGGCCACATTTGACCCGTGGGCCATAGTTTGGACAGTAAAGTAAACGTGATCGAGATTGACACGACATGGGGAGACATATTTCCAGTTGAACCGACGTGGGGAGACATATTTCCAGTTGAACCGACGTGGGGAGACATATTTCCAGTTGAATCGAAATGGGGAGACATATTTCCAGTTGAACCGACATGGGGAGACATATTTCCAGTTGACCCGACGTGGGGAGACATATTTCCAGTTGAATCGAAATGGGGAGACATATTTCCAGTTGAACCGACGTGGGGAGACATATTTCCAGTTGAACCGACATGGAGAGACATATTTCCAGTTGAACCGACATGGAGAGACATATTTCAGTTGAACCGACATGGAGAGACATATTTCCAGTTGAACCGACATGGGAGACATATTCCAGTTGAACCGAAATGGGGAGACATATTTCCAGTTGAACCGACATGGGAGACATATTTCCAGTTGAACCGACATGGGGAGACATATTTCCAGTTGAACCGACATGGGGAGACATATTTCCAGTTGAACCGAAATGGGGAGACATATTTCCAGTTGAACCGACATGGGGAGACATATTCCAGTTGAACCGAAATGGGGAGACATATTTCCAGTTGACCCGACATGGGGAGACATATTTCCAGTTGAACCGACATGGGGAGACATATTTCCAGTTGAACCGAAATGGGGAGACATATTTCCAGTTGACCGACATGGGAGACATATTTCCAGTTGAACCGACATGGGGAGACATATTTCCAGTTGAACCGAAATGGGGAACATATTTCCAGTTGACCCGACGTGGGGAGACATACAGTATTTCCAGTTGAACCGACATGGGGAGACATATTTCCAGTTGAACCGACATGGGAGACATATTTCCAGTTGAACCGAAATGGGGAACATATTTCCAGTTGACCCGACATGGGGAGACATATTTCCAGTTGAACCGACATGGGAGACATATTTCCAGTTGAACCGACATGGGGAGACATATTTCCAGTTGAACCGAATGGAACATGAACCGACATGGGGAGACATATTTCCAGTTGAACCGACATGGGAGACATATTTCCAGTTGAACCGACATGGGGAGACATATTTCCAGTTGAACCGACATGGGGAGACATATTTCCAGTTGAACCGACATGGGGAGACATATTTCCAGTTGAACCGAAATGGGGAACATATTTCCAGTTGACCGACATGGGGAGACATACAGTATTTCCAGTTGAACCGACATGGGGAGACATATTTCCAGTTGAACCGACATGGGGAGACATATTTCCAGTTGAACCGACATGGGGAGACATATTTCCAGTTGAACCGACATGGGGAGACATATTTCCAGTTGAACCGACATGGGGAGACATATTTCCAGTTGAACCGAAATGGGGAAACATATTTCCAGTTGAACCGACGTGGGGAGACATACAGTATTCCAGTTGAACCGACATGGGGAACATATTTCCAGTTGAACGAATGGGAACATATATTGAGCATGGGGAGACATATTTCCAGTTGAACCGACATGGGAGACATATTTCCAGTTGAACCGACATGGGAGACATATTTCCAGTTGAACCGACATGGGGAGACATATTTCCAGTTGAACCGACATGGGAGACATATTTCCAGTTGAACCGAATGGGAGACATATTTCCAGTTGAACCGAATGGGGAGACATACAGTATTTCCAGTTGAACCGACATGGGGAGACATATTTCCAGTTGAACCGACATGGGGAGACATATTTCCAGTTGAACCGAAATGGGGAGACATATTTCCAGTTGAACCGACATGGGGAGACATATTTCCAGTTGAACCGACATGGAGAGACATATTTCCAGTTGAACCGACATGGGGAGACATATTTCCAGTTGAACCGACATGGGAGACATATTTCCAGTTGAACCGACATGGGAGACATATTTCCAGTTGAACCGACATGGGGAGACATATTTCCAGTTGAACCGACATGGGAGACATATTTCCAGTTGAACCGACATGGGGAGACATATTTCAGTTGAACCGACATGGGAGACATATTTCCAGTTGAACCGACATGGGGAGACATATTTCCAGTTGAACCGACATGGGGAAAAAGGAACAAAGAACATATTTCCAGTTGAACCGACATGGGGAGACATATTTCCAGTTGAACCGACATGGGAGACATATTTCCAGTTGAACCGACATGGGGAGACATATTTCCAGTTGAACCGAAATAGGGAGACATATTTCCAGTTGAACCGACATGGGGAGACATAGTATTTCCAGTTGAACCGACATGGGGAGACATATTTCCAGTTGAACCGACATGGGGAGACATATTTCCAGTTGAACCGAAATGGGGAGACATATTTCCAGTTGACCGACATGGGGATACATTTTCCAGTTGAATCGAAATGGAGACATTTCCAGTGAACCGACATGGGGAGACATATTTCCAGTTGAACCGACATGGAGAGACATATTCCAGTTGAACGAATGGGAGACATACCAGTTGAACCGAAATAGGGAGAATATTCCAGTTGAACGACATGGGAGACATACAGATTCAGTGAACCGAATGAGGAGACATATTCAGTTGAACCGACATGGGGAGACATATTTCAGTTGAACCACATGGGAGACATATTCCAGTTGACCGACATGGGGAGACATATTTCCAGTGACCGAGTGGGAGACATATTCCAGTTGACCGACATGGGGAGAATATTTCAGTTGAACCGACATGGGGAGAATATTTCCAGTTGAACGACAGGGAGACATATTTCCAGTTAACAGCTCCTTCACTTTTAAACTGAAGGAGCTGGTTCAACTCCCCACGACCGCCGCTGCTGTTGTGTCGTTGGGCAAGACACGTCACCTTGCTCCCGGTGTTTGTGCGGGCCGATTCCTGCCACAATAATTCCTTAATGTAATGCACCACACATAACACGGCAGATGATTTGCCCTGAGGACGCCACACAGGAAACGCCCAAAAGGAAAAGAATCATATCTGCGTTCAAGATAAGGCAAAGTACATGCGCTTCCTGTGTGACGAGACTCAGCTGTTGCATCCTCAAATTCTTTATCCTTGGAAGGGCTACACTCGCAGATAGCAGCGGTGCTGAGTGCTTTTGCCGTTTGCGTGTGTTGCAGATATTTTGAGGCTGAAGGCTGTGAGCGTGGGAGTGGTGGTGATAAAAGGGGAGCAGAGCGAGCGCTACCTGGCCATGGACTCAGAGGGACACCTGTACGGAGCCGTAAGTTTGAGACTTTTACACACAAGAACAAAACAAAAACACAATGCAAACTGCAAAAAAAAAAAAATTATTAAATATTTAAAGTTAACCTTACTCATTTGTCACAGCTCTTTCCCTTGAAAAAACGATGATGGTAATTCAAAATAATAGCCTTTTGCTAATCATTCCTGGAAGCCAATTGTTTTGTAACCTGACTAACTCCTTTCTCAAGAACTTCCTCCAGCACCGCATGAGTTATCATTTTCCCCTGAAACACCCAACATGACATTTCCCAAGAAGTCTTTTATCCCTCTTCAAGCGTTCTTTTTCCCCCACAGCAAACGCTAAATGACGAGTGCCATTTCATTGAGAAGTACGAGGAGAACCACTATAACACGTACCGCTCTCAGAAGTCGGGGTGGTACGTGGGACTGAAGAAGAACGGACAGCCCAAAGCGGGGCAGGACACTCACATCGGGCAGAAGGCCGTGCTGTTTCTGCCGCGGCCGGTCTGAACCACTGGGAGAAGGGGTGTAGCGTGTGTATTAAAGCGAATCATCAAATCGGTTGTTTTAATGGGCGCTTCGGTTTTTCCTACCACTAAAGACATGTACAACAGTGGGGCCAGGACTCCCTTGAGAAAGACATTGTAATACTTTAAAGGAATAGGCCACCGTTTTTACATACTGAGATATGTTCTTACCTTAGCTTTGACGAGTTCATTTGTACCTGTCTGCTCCTCACGTGTGCCTTCCATAACGTAAACACAGCACAGACGGCGTTAGCATTTAGCCTCTCTCTTCTCCTCTATAGCTCCAAACGAGGTGAAGATAGAAGCTACCAAACTCTTCCACGTTTTCCCTATTTAAATATGGTTACGTGAAGTGTTACACCAAGTAATTATACCAAGTATAATTACACAAAATTAAACAATGTGGATTTTCTAAGCGGATAAAAAGGGGAACTATATTGTAAGGCGTAATAATACCAGGAGTAATTCGGCATCCGCGCAGTGATATCTTCACTTTACTGTGCAGATGCCGAAGTATTCCTGGTATTATTACGCCTTACAATATAGTTCCCCTTTTTATACGCTTAGAAAATCCACATTGTATAATTTTGTGTAATTATACTTTATGGTGTAACACTTCATGTAACCATATTTAAATAGGGAAAACGTGGAAGAGTTTGGTAGCTTCTATCTTGACCTCGTTTGGAGCTATAGAGGAGAAGAGAGAGGCTAAATGCTAACGCTGTCTGTGCTGTGTTTATGTTACGGAAGGCACACGTGGAGACCAGACAGGTACAGATGAACTCGTCAAAGCTAAGGTAAGAACATATCTCAGTATGTAAAAACGGTGGCCTATTCCTTTAAAGGTGAATTGTGCAATTTTTTATGCAAAAAAAAGGTGTGCGTATTTGACCTTGTGGCGACCCAGTGGCTGCATGAGTGGTCAGCATGGCACCTTTACTTTTGATCACGGTGGTCTTTACGACGCTCCAGGATCAATTGTTTTACAGGTTTTCTGGTGAGAGGCTCCGTCAGCAGTGAAAACCTTCCAAACAACTGATCCTGGAGCGTCCTAGAGACCACTGTGATGGAAAGTAAAGGCTCCATGCTGACCACTCATACAGCCGCTGGGTCACTACAAGTTTAAATAGACACAAATATCAACTTTTTTCCCCGCATAAAAAGTTGCATAATGCACCTTTAAGGTCCAATTTGTGCATCCTCTTACTATCCTATTAACATGCTATTACTGCGCACATTAAGGCACACTGTGTAACATTTTGGATTGTACCGTTGCCGACACAAAACGTGCTCCAGCTTGACTCAGAAAATGCTATTCTTGCAGTGGGTTATCAAAGAACGGATTTGGATGACGACCTTATATCTCATATTTGGCTAACCTCATCTCCATGGTGACGAGCTGGGGACGTCCCCGCTCCCAGTAAAGTTTACAGTCAGGTCTGAGGAGAGGTGAGCAAACAGAAAAGACTATCTGTGGATTTGTTAGGCATTGTACATTGATGAAGATATCTGCAATACAAGAAATGCCTGTATTTTATCTATTTATTGGGTGAAATGTTGCATAGTGTGGCTTTAGCACTAATGCATGTAACTAGTTTAATCTATTTTATCAGTTTTGTGGGGGGTTTTCAACAGATCATGTAACACACGGCACCACTGAAAAAACTTGGTCTCTTCCTGTTCTCACTTTATTCTTTACAGACTGTAGTTACTGACTGGATTCTGATCAGATTTTCCAAATGGTGCATCTTCGTTACAGTAACATTATATAACTAAAATCTGAGGGGAGAAATATTTGAAAAGGAGGTTGCAATGAATGCACCCATCCGTCTGTTTTTTTTTTTTTTTTGCTGGATGCCTTACTAAATGCAACACTGTGAAGAAAAGTTAGTATTTCAGTATTCGATGTATCACTTTATTGGTTACCACATCCCATTATAACTCACCAGTCTATTTAAACAAACAGAGGGTGACAACGATTTGGGTCAGGTGTGGCAAGGGACTGTTTTTAATTCTGCTATAACAAAATATACTGTAGACAACAAATTAAGTCTCAACTATGCCCAGAATCACTATTCTAAAGATAATGGATGGCATGGAACAGATTTCCAACAATGTGATAAGAGCTGTTGCGTCAGTCGGGGAAATAGCTTTTTTAATTTGAGTGCTGCTTCGACATACCACTTCTGTCAAACGCATATGAACATGTTGTTCATTAATAAGGGCCATAAATCAAGGCGAGAAAGTGGAAAGAAATCCAATACATCTATTAGTAAAAAAAAACAACAAAAACACACAACAGAAGAGTTATAATATGGATCAAAAATAGACTATGTTACTAGCAAGCTGTACCTTTTTATTTTGAGCAATGGTTTTATGGTATATCATGATATATATATATATTTTTTTGTATCAATTGTGCACTTTGCTGGTAGGTAACATACACAGTGATTAGACTAACTTTTTGACCCATTTTATCAGAATACAACAATGCTACTTTATGCTTTCTCATATACTTGTTATATTGTCTCAAAAGTGCTGCGGTATTCATTATCTCATTCACATGTATATTTTTTGGGGGTTACACTTCATTTTTACTCTACTTTGATACATAAAATTTAGTACAATGTAATCTGCTTTGTAACAGTACAATACATTGCACTAAATTTGGCAGGTGAAACGTATCAAGGTTAGTGTAAAAAAAACTGTTACCTTTTTTGCGACTGTTATCTCCACACCAACAAAATGTGGGAATGTTTTACTGACTTACAATGTAACAATACTGTATTTCATGTTTTAACATGGTGAATATTTATTAAGGTTTGCTGTCAAAGTACTTTTTTTGGTCATAAAATGTTGCCTATGATTTATAAAGGACCATTTATACATAAAATCACATGGAAAACTGATCATCCTTATATTCGTAATATATTGTACAGTGGATTTATATGAATGAAATATTAAATAACTACAACATTATAACTTTGTTGATGGTTTGTGCTGTCCACAAACAAACTAAGAAATGAAGGGTGTATTTTCTCAACTTCTTCATGCCCAAAATAATAACATAGTAGAGAGAGTAGTAGAGACGTTCATGTTTAAACAGCTGCTTATCAGAGACATTTTCTAACTTTGTTTCCCCTCAAGAGTTTGGTGCAGTATATGGTGTGGCCGCTAGATGACGCTATTGACTAAAATATAGCACAAATAAACGAGAGAGACGTGTCCACAAACGTTCTGACTCGAAGCTGCTTTGTCCGTGTTTATTTTCATTAGTGGTCTGCGTATTTCTCAAATCCCACTTAAATAAACTCACAGTGAAGTGTGAAATGTCAGAAGAGACCGCAAACTGACAACTCTTCGGCTCTAAAGCTGAAATATAGACTTGTTTATGCCCCGGTGAAGACTGTGTGAACCTACATTTTCACAATGCACTGTTCAGAGAGGGGGGGAAACTGTTTTACTTTGACATCAATAAACAAATAAATAAATACCAAACATAGCGAATGTATGGCCTATACTTTGAATAAATTCTTTTGAATTGAGCTTGTAGGTTTTAAAGACTGGCACCTGTGTTGGTTGAATCTATTAAGAGGGTTGTAGCTCATCTCATAATAATGCAATAGTTATGGCCTGGTGCAGAATATGTAGGCTATACACTGTACATCGTTCATCAATGCAACAGGGCTATTTGTCACTGCACACGTTTTTGCCTCAATTTTGACTCAATCTATATAGGCCTATGTGTTGTAAGACGGCTTTGAGATTCACACATTAAAAAAAAAGTCTATCCCCACTTTATAAAAGACCTTTTGGTAAAAAAAAAAATTTAAAAGCTGTAAAGGTTAAAGAAAGTAATCTGTTGTAATGCAAACTGACATTAGCTGCATAACATTCACATAGCAAACCCATTTGGAGCTTATTTTCCTGTTCCTAAAGTTGTTACAGATGATCCCAGAGTACAGGAAGCTCCTCGCTCTCACCCCGATCCAGTGCTTCACCACATTTTTGGACAGTGCAGCATTCTTCATCTGAGCCACAAATGGCAACACTGTTAAAAAAAAAAACATAAAATAAAAATAAAAAAGTTGATCTAACTCAAGTTATTAAGTTATCCACGCTGAGTACCAGTTTTAGCCCATATTCAGTCTATGTTTAATTTGTTTTTATTTAAACTGAAATCATGTCATGTACTCTACCAGTGCTACCAAAGTCACCTTCTTTTGTTGAAAATAGTGTGTGTGTTTTATCTGCACGTACTTTATTTTTTATTTTATTTTTTACAGTGTTAAAAAAATACCATTTGCAAATTTAGGAAGGAAAATGGGATCTGGGATCTTTGGGAGGAATGCTGTCGATTCCAACAATGTTCCATATTAACAGAGGGATTTGAACTGGAGCTGACATAGAGCATTATGGGATTATGAGTTTTCCGAGACAAATTAGCGTTTGGAAACAGACGCTGCTCACTTCCTCACTGGGACTGCAGCTACGACGTGACTCTGCTCTGACCCTCTGTAAAAATCACAAAGTCTCTAGTTAACGGCCGTGATGGGGTCACAAAACTTTGCAAGCTCAGTTTTTGTCAATGGCAGTGTTCAGAGCTATTTGGAATAACTGAATAATTGTATACAGAGACTCGGAAAAGGCCATAATTGAAAACATTAGTGACTTGAGCTTCTCGTTTTGGGGGACGTTTGCAACATATCATATCAGTTCCACCGCAGTGATTCATGGAAATTAATGTTGGTAAGAGGCCTGACATTTTTTTTTTTTTTTTACAACATTTCTTGTGCGTCAATGATAAAGATGACTTACGTATTTCAGACATAGTTATAGACGTTGTGTTTCCGCCGGGAGTGACCTCAGCAGTTCATTAGCGTGATTTGTCCAATTTGAAACTCAATTCTCTTCCTGTCGAAAAACCATGTCAGTTCAGTATGACCGGAGTGGACAATGAGGACACATGAACACGGGCTGGGCTTGGACCAGTAACCTTTCAGTTCCCTGACCAATTAGACTATTGCCGCCCCCGTGCTGTACAAAGAAATGTATTCATCACAAATCCCGTAATGGGTCTCTACCCGGTTTATGCTTAAATTGTACTGGAAATGATGAAACTGGGTTTAAAAATATATATAGAATCTGGCCTTTAAGGCATCCAAAAAGAAAAGCGGCAAGGCCATGAAATATGAATAACGTGGTATTAGTAAGAACAACCTTTTCAACGAACCATTCTGTTTCCGCAGAGTCGACTTACTGCACTTTAGAAATGAGTGATGTGACATTCTCAGTCAAAAGGTCGTTGTCTCAGTCAAAAGGTAAATGCCTAAATGTGGCATACTGGTCTCACTGAGAAATAGTATGTATAAACCAGAGTCAGAAATACTTTACGATCCTCAAGGACAAGTCTTAAGATTCATAGATTGCAATAGTTTAGCACAATTTGATAGCATTTTTGAAAAAGTAAAGGAACCTCTGACAAAACAAAAAAAGTATAAATAAATACTATATAAGAGCATTTGAATATTGTCACTGTTATGACTTAAAAAAAACTCCTCTAACTTAAGTATCTATATTATAACTATAGTATCATTATTTTAAAGTAGCTTCTTTACTCTGACACACACAAACGCACACACACACACAGACACTGATCTGGCTGAGGGCCTGCAGGGCTGAGCGGGACAGGAAGGGAATCATTCACTGTAAACTGAACAAGGACTGTCTTCCTCTGGGACGTCCCAAGTCTGACGAGCCAAGAGTCCTGCAACACAAACCCTCCGGCAGCGCACACAGACACACACACGCACGCACACACACACACACACTCGCACCCACATACACAAATATTAACCAAACACACCGCTCCACCTTTACATTTTGGGAAACCAGAGGATCTCTTCAACCCATCACGGCGAGCATCATGGCCTAAATTAAACATTTTCATTTCAATTTACAAGTAGAAATGTGAAACGGTGACCATTTTAGGGTATCATATCACTATACAGTCTTTCCTCAGTTCCACTGATTCTGCATTGATATACAAGCAACCTTTCACTAAATCTTTGACTCAATCTTTGAAAAATGGCCAAACAATGTATCACAACGTGATCTGAAAATGGCCCTGCACTTATGGGTCCCGATCCACCAGCTGGGAACCTTGACAAAGTTATGTACTGGGAAAAGAAAAGATGACCATATTTGAAAAGGTTCTGAGAGCAGGCAGGCTTTCGGTAAAGTATTTGCTGAGGTTAATAGTGTGATCCCTGCTATTTACCGTCATTGTGCCCATGGGCAACACCATGACCCTAAGTAAGTCAGAAATGTCACAGTATTGTCATAAAATGGTAAGACTAATCATCCGTGACCGTATGCAAAACTGAATATATACGTATGAACCAAATGCATTATGCAGTGTTCTCTTTGTGGTGTGAGAAATGTGCAAAGATATTGTCCTAAGGTGCAAAATATACTTTTGGTGCTCTTTGATGTTGTGATGTTTCAAACCAAAATATTATGAATAATTGAATTTCAAAGTGCTTCAGCTCTTTTACTTTACAGGTGAAACTCGGAAAATTAGATATCGTTCAAAAGTTCATTTACTTCTGTAATTCAACTTAAACGGTGAAAGTAATATATGATATAGACTCATTACATGCAAAGTGAGCTATGTATAGCCTTCATTTGTTATCATTTTGATTATTATGCTCAGCTTGTAAAATCCCCAAATTATTATTATTCATCAAATCATAACAAATAAAGGCTTAACATATGTCACTTTGCATGTAATGAGTCTTTTTTTTTTTTTTTTTTTTTTTTTATATTAGTTCACATTGTCAAGTTATTACATATAATAGTTCTTTTTATCAATATAAAAAAAAAAAAAAAAAAAAAAAAAAAAAAAAAAAAAAAAAAAAAAAAAAAAAAAAAAGTCCCACATTTCAAGTTGAATTACAGAAATAAATGAAAACTTTTTTCACCTGTATCAAGTCACTTGATTGTGATGGGCCATTCTTGGGAAATGTATTTATTAATTAAATACGGTTCATTACAATTGAAAGCATCTGTTTCAAAAGGGCCACCACAACATTTATGACATCTTATCTTATATAAAATTGTACTTGACCACAATTTGGGATTGCAACTCCAAATTATAATTCATAATCACCTTGTAACTACACCAATTATGTATTTATTTATTTATTTTTGTCCCGTTATTGACCATTAGTTTGAATAATGACCCAGTTTGTTGGGGACGGAATGGTGCGGTCGTGTGGGTTTCCTGTTCCTTTGGCCCCGTCATGAAAACAGAGATGCTTTGTCGACATTACTGTAAAGTGCCACAGCTCTCACCTCTCTCTCTCTCTCTCTCTCTCTCTCCTCTCTCTCTCTCCTCTCTCTCTCCTCTCACATCGACAGGAAATGGGATGCATATCCGTCAGCTGATCCCGGAGGAAGTGGTGACACCTGTCTCCCCAGCTATGACAGTCTGAGGGGCAGGGGCCTAAAGTGGGGCATCAGGGAGCGCCTTGACAAGTCCACAGGGGCTCATCTCCATCCAGCACTAAGCTAAAAGAGCAATAACAAGGACAAAGTGTGCTCACCTGCCCTAAACACAAATGGGAACCACATTTTAGTTAAGTGTTAAGAATGGCCTGTTGCATTACAGGTAAACACGAGATTTAAATGTGATTATACAATTCATTCAAAGAGTGACTTTAATTGTGTTAGCAGCAAGTCCTAATTGATTGAATAAAGCTGGAAGATGGTCCCAAACAGCGTCAGCTTGGAGCCGAGGTCACCCCTGAAGCGCAGGTCCAGTTGTGTGTCGTTGTACTGTGCCCTGAGAGACTCTGATACAGTCTTTAGCTCCTCTGATGTTGACACGTGTTTGGACTTATTCCACCTGGGTTTGATTTGGGGACGTTTCATGGTAGGATGTGATCAGCCTGTATGCTTCAGTGGAGCAGCTCTAAAAAGCCTTATCTAGGGTCTTCTCTGGTTCCCTCAACTCCAAAAAACGCCGACAGAAAAGTCATCACACGGCCAAGGATGATGAACTTGGTCACCTGCGTGGAGCTTGGAGTAGAGTCTTTCACATTGAGATAAACCATCTGAGGCTCAGGGGGGAAAGGCACGTCAAGCAAGACTCAACGGGAAGAGGCCCGGGGGAAGACATCGGACTTACAGAGAGACTCTCGATTGGCCCGAACTATCAAGATTCCCCTTTGAGGAGAAGAGTCATGGTGCTTCATCACCGCCGTTTTATGTTGACCATGTGTCCTCAGTGTTACATCATTCAGGCACATTTTCTTCTCGGAGACAGTGAGTTGTCGCCAGAGTCTCCCGGTGCACAATGTGAGTGTGACTTTGTGAATCACAGTCTGTTCCTCTGAGCGCTCTCATCCTTTTTTTTTTTTTATCACCGCCGCCAGGAGACAGGAAGTTTGTTTTTCTGCTCAGCTGCGATTTCTGACACAACATTACAGCAGCAGTGACGGAGGCGATAACAATAACTGGAATAGCGAACGCCGGAGTCATATGCATTTGCCGGGTTCCCACAAGTTTAAGGCTAAAATTAGCGGGCACATGTGGCATCGGTTTGACCTTTTCGGACCAGAAGTTTTCTTGATTCACATCATTCGTTCCCCGCTGGTGTTGAGTGACGTAGATGTCCGGCCAGTGACGTAAAGAGCAGAGGAAACAGACCACAGTTCAATTGTTAGATGAATGAGTGATTCACGTCTGCACCATTGTAGCTACTGTAAAATACATAAACTAAATGTTCGTGGGAAGGAAGTTGTTGAATTTCCAAGGAACAAACTGTGGATGCCACACTTTTAACATATTGTGTATTTAATCATGTATTTATTTTATTTAAAGCAGTCAGGGTACAGTTCTGCTAAATAGCTTTTCTTTTGTTTTCCTAAAAATATAAATAATATTCCCCGGCACAGAGAGAAAGTGAAGGGGCCAGTTTCCAAATAGGCTTTGGGAACAATTTGGGGAAAAAAAGTTAGAGACACAAATGCAATGTGATATCAACGATAGTTTTCAAAGACATCACTTGGAGAGCAATGATATGGTGTCACAGTGTAAACATAATAGAGACCTTAGCTACTCCAAGCAGATGAGCTTTTAGACACTTGACAATTTCAGAAAAAATACAATATGAGAAAAATAATGGACGTGACTACGGATGGGACATAAACAATAATATCGTTAATCGCGATGAAAAATGCAGCAATTAATCATCGCCATCCAGTGAGAGTGGGTACGTCTCCATGGAGATGTGACTAAAGTCAGCAGTATTTAAGATTTCAGTAGGTTAGTTCCTCATCCAAATCCATTCTTTGATTACCCACTGCAGAAATAGCTTTTCTGTGTCGAGCTGCTTATTAGCTGCATGTTTTGTATTGATGACAACAGTATAGTCCAAAATGTTACACAGTGTGCCTTTAAATACTTACTTTATGTATCACTCAATATTTACAGCAGACATGGGATATTTAATAATTGCCCAGTCCCCATCATTTCTGCAGTTTCAGTGATTTTTTTTAAACCATAGGCAAATATTGTGATAATATCGTTAATCGCAATTATTTTGGCTAAGATAATCGTGACCCTAAATTTCATTATCGTCCCATCCCTAAATGTGACCCATACGAGTCTCTATGTACAGGTGCTCGTCATATAATTAGAATATCATGAAAAAGTGCATTCACTTCTGTTATTCAACTTAAACTGTGAATATATGATAGACTCATTACATGCAAAGTGAGATATGTATAGCCTGTATTTGTTATCATTTTGATTATTAAGGCTCAGCTTGTAAAAATCCCAAATTAAAAATATCATAAATTTGCACTCATGATCTGTAACGACGTCATGAGGGAGCGACCGTTCACCTAGAAAAAGGATTGGTAGGAAAAGTTATAATGTTTTAAACGTATTTAAATTAAATGTATGTTCTGATGATGTTAAAATGTATAAATCCATGGTCACGTATTCATCTACATTTAAAATCAGTTTTGTACTGTACATCAACCTGCCCAGGGACTACAGGTGGAAATTAGCATTTTTGCTATAACCTGGTACAATGCATCTTTCCTTTTGGTCAATGTTAAATTGTGCTCTGTCCCTGTCTAAATAAGATATACATACCATACCATACCATAGAATAATTTGAAATGGACTGTAAGCCATAATCATCAAAATTATATCAAATAAAGGTTTGACATATGTCACTTTGTATGTAATGAGTCTATATCATATATTAGTTTCACATTTTAAGTTGAATTACAGAAACAAATGAACTTTTTCCATGATATTCTAATTATATGACAAGCACCTGTATAGCACTCATATGCACACATGAGTGTGGCTAAATGCAGGTGCTAAATAGCTAACACGAGCTTGTAAATTGGAGTTCCATTAAGAGGATGTGATACAAATTAACATGATTAACAGTTCACTGTGATATTTCCGAGTCAGTTCTTTCTGATGAGAATATGTAAAAACAAAGCCCACACCGTTGTTTAAAGCGGCACTACTTGAATCAAACCGTGAAAGTCAGAGGTAGTTGAGTAAAATCCTCTGCTGTTGCCTAAATGTTTTTCTAGCTCTCACAGACCCTCGCACACATCCGATTGTTCACTTGAGTTCATTAGAAGCACATTTCTGTCGGAATTCATAGTGAGACAGAGCTGAGACGTGAACAAGGCGGACCACCAAGCTAACACTGTGCTAATTTAGCCTCTGACTTCCTGGTTCGTGCTGGAGAAACATGCGCTATATTTTGATACACAACAACGCACATGGTCTGCTTTTTCTCCCACAAGCGTCATGTTTACATTGTAGATCTATGATGCCAAATGAAGTTTACTCTACCACAAAAACATCATTTGATTAGCACAGCTTTAAATTCCAACTAAGAGTTAGCATGGCGCTAGCGAGTGAGTTTTGACCTCCAAGAATGTCACATGAAAACAGTCAACATGTTTATCACAATAACTCTTTTGTACCCAATCCGTGATGTCAGACACACTCTACTTTGTCTTTTCCCTGGAAGTTTGTCATGGAATGATCCCTGTTCTGGGAAGTTCACTGCGTCAGCACGGCCCCCGCTCCGGCCTCCAGTCTTCTCTATGGGAACGCCACAGCCCAGTTTAAACACTTATCACTTCCTTTTCCTTTTCCTGTCTTTCACTACATAAAAGCACCTCGCAGGGAAAATATCTCTAAACAAATGACCAGGGCCTATATTTAGCAAATAGCTCACATTCCTGCATCCCGATATGTCATTGTTTGGCTGTGGACATTTCATGCAGGATATTGCGGCTTCCCCTCTCTTTTTTCTTCTTCTACTTTTATTCACCCGCGCTTCCTTTCTTTTCTGTTTTTAGATGTTGTTTTATGTGCACACAACAGAGGAGTAGCTATAATTGCTCGGGCGCTAACAAAGCCATTTTCAAAAGGGAGCCAGCCTTTTTGAAGTGGGCCATTGTTTCTGACCACACTATAGGTGCAAAGGCAGGGGCAAGGCACAATAGGAAGGAACCAGAGCCTCAGAGCCTAAATTTAACAATAAGAGTGAGCAATATGATGTCATTTTTTTTTTTTTATTCATTGCATGTTTTATTTACCAGAGTGACACAATGCAGGGCGGGTACAGTAATATTCACTTGGCACAAAGTCATAAAAAGCGCGTCGTTATCCAGATATTAGACGGCATTGTTAGCAAGCGGAGATGAAAACACACAGTTGGTGCCGTTTTGAAAAGAGACAACTTGTAAATGTCGCAATGAAAAATGCCCCAGGTGGCTCAAAGTGTCAAATGTCATTGTTGAAACGGAGAGCGGAAGAAGCTGAGCACAATGTGAATGCTGGGCGTCTTGTTTGTGTAATGAAGAATGTAAGGCATGTGCACGCTTAATGGAAGTCCAACTGTACTTCAGTGTTTTTGAGGTTCTGTGTTCCCCATTGAGTTTTCTACGGACAAGGCAGATGGTCTAAGGAAGGATATGTCTGGGGGCAGTTGATGGGAATAGGTGGAGTAATCCATGTTAAAACAGCACTTTGAGAGCAGAACTCTGGTACAGGTGAGAGACCCTTCTGAGTGTTATATGTTGCAAAGATTCAGGCAGGGAATCCCTTTAGGAGGACACCTTCAGTACACAGGATTACTGAAATCTGTGACTGATGCGGAAGGTAGTAAAATACTTGTTTTTGACAAGGAAACAATGAAAACAACAATAAAGGAGCATTTGCATAATCTGCCGCCTTTAGCCTCTTAACCCCGCCTGAACCGAGGCATCTCCAGTTTGGCTTTGCCCAATCTAAAAGCTTCTTGACCAAAGCGTCAAAATAGCGACAAAAATAGACGAAAACAAAAAATGCAATAGAAAAGCCACAAAAGAGCAACAAGAGTGACCAAAAAAATCTACAAAATTTAAGAAAAAGCGATGAAAAAGTGACAAAAATGTGTGACAAAAATGTGTGACAGGCCACTGTTTTTCCTTGCTGAGATATGTTGTAACCTGAGCTTAGTCAAGTTTATACACACCTGTCTGGTCTTTGTGGTGCTCGTGGAAGAGGTGGTTGCTTCTAACTTCACCCCGTTTGGAGCCATAGGAATATACTGGCAGAGGCTAAATGCTAACAACATCTTTGGTCTTTTGTGTGACTGAGGGCACACTGTTTTCTATACTGAGATATGTTCTTACTTAAGCTTAGACAAGTTGATACATACCTGTCTCGTCTTTGTGCCCGTGGAAGATCGTGGTAGCTTCCAACTTCACCCCCGTTTGGAGCCATAGGAATATGCTGAGAGAGGCCAAATGCTAACACTATCTTTGGTCTTTTGGCGTGACTGAGCGCACGCACAAAGACCAGACAGGTACGCATGAACTCGTCTAAGCTCAGGTAAGAACATATCTCAGTATGTGAAAACGGTGGCCTGTTCCTTTAAAGTGTAGACCACCACGTTTCCCCCGATAATCGCTTTCGCAGCCTGCATCTCCTTCGCACATGGACAACATAAGCGCTCATAAAAATGCCTGATCACTCGCCGTGTGCAGCGCTGTAAATAATAAAAGTCCTATCCATAGCCCGTTGGATTTTATTCCCAAATTAATTTGCACATTTTTCCCTTGAGATCCTCCCACAGTTCAGTGACCCTTCAGAAAGGTGAACCGCTAATTGCAACATGCGCCAACCTGCTCTGCAATTGAGCGGTAATCGCTGAGGTTGCACCACGCCAAATGGCTTAAGGTATGGTTCAATTAAGAGAAAAGACAGGTAAAAAAATACTGTATACAGACCGCTGTATGTGCATTTTGGTCAAACGTTGCCAATAAATCATTTTAAATGGATTAATATTGACTTTTAACATCCATGAGTGCTGCATATGTCCATTGTGGAGTAACTTTGATAGTGCGAGGCTTGAAAATGGGCCTTTTAAATGCACCATTGAAGCTGAACGCGAACGCAGCGCTGCACGGCTTGGGTCTTAGCTCCACATGATCTCAGTTCAAAGTGCTGCTCCAGGCCCACGTGCACCACAGCCTCAGCCCCTCATGTTTGATTTATAAGAAAACTGCTCGAAGCGCACTTTTAACATTGTTTTACTGCTTCATGCTGCTGTCCGGTCTCTGCTCACGACCGCTCATCCGTCCATAATGCCATCAGCTTCCTACTCAAATTAGAAAGGCCCTATAGGAGCAGAAGAGTGGGAGGCTCAGGTCGCCGACATGGAGCGGACTTTGGGTTTTTGAGTGGTGCCGCTTTTGTCTTTTTGTGTGTTCATTATTACACTTTTAATCAAATAATTTAGTAAGTAAACGGGCAGTGTAGTGTCTGCGCAGGTTACGCACCATTAAAAGATTCACAGTGACACTTTCCTGGTTATAAGATAATCTATCCATATCTATGGTTGATTTTAATGCATATCCAGTTTGATTTCTAGTCACATGTCGTTTAAGTTACCAGTCTGTGTTCAAAAAGACAGTTTGTGGACCGTTAAGATGTCATTTGATGTATAAATATAATAATGAAATCTCATTCATAAATATTCCAAATTTCTGAAGTCAATTTGGTCTGGAATGAGAAGTTTAAATTAAGTTAGTGTGGTGTTTTACAAAAGAGGGCTATAAGAATAATTAATGGAGTAGCTCCGAGAGAACAGGACTATGTCTGAGGTCAGGACAACTGAAATGGAAGGACTTGGTTACATTACAAACCTATTCACAAAGCAAAACACTGCCTGTTACCACACTGCAAACTCTTTTTACTATAAATAGTGAGACAAGCAGAAGAAAATATGATTTTAAACAACCCTTTGCAGGAAATACACACAAACAAAGGTGTGTTTCAGTATCTGGAGTGAAACAATATTCCATTTAAATACAAATAGAAACAGAAAACACTTGATTTGTTTGAAGAGGAATGTGGAAATACATAACAAAAATCATCTGGTCTATAGTAGGCTATTTCTATTTGCATCAGTGATACCATCTCCATTCTAAGAATGGAGTAGGAGTTTATAAGAATTTGTCTCCATCCTACTCCTGTTCTTGTCATGGAATGTATTATTGCTATTGTTGTGTTTGATGGATTGTGGCTTTCTTTATTATTGAATTGCCATGAATGAATAGAAATAAAATGTATTTGTACTTTTCATGGTTACAAACAAGAACTCTTACAGTGTTACAATAAAACAAATAAAAATCGTATTATTCCACACATGTTTTGATTAGATACAGAATGATTTGTTGTCTGACCACAAACTAAAAGTTCAAGCCCCACAACTTTTTCTTTAGGGGCATAGACAAAGTCTGGTCCATGGTGGGTGGAGACAACAGGGAACATTTCTTATATTAAAACATCACAGTCCATTTGACCAATCAGAGACTAAGTCATTGGAGATTAGTGATAAGTGAAAGAAGACAGACTGAGGTTATTATTATTATTATTATTATGAAAAAGCAGAAACCTTCCACCCTGTCGCAATTATCAAGTGACTAATCAGCCGCGGCTTTAATTGGCCTTGATTTGAAACCCAGAGCCCTCTTCATTCAGCAAAAAGAGACCACTGAGCCTTCATTCACTGCACATAGTATCAAAACTATGTCTCTGCAACATTTGTCTCTCATCAGTGCTAGTGCGTTGGGGTCAGGCTGAAGCGCAAACACAGCTCTGCGGCCGTGGCCCAGAGCACACAGTGTACAGTTACTCACATCCCGCCTCAGGAAGTAGGGGGCATGACATCACCTTATCATCTCCCCCGGGACGTCCCGAGACAGGAGGGGCAGGAACAGTCCAAGGAGAGGCGACTCAGCCCGGACACATGAATAATATGGGAATGGGATGGAAGTGTGAAGCCAGAAATAGGCCCTTGATAAGTGTGACAATGGCAGAAAATACAGTGGGCTCATCCATCTCCATTTGATCTTATGCTATAGTATGTTGAACTCTTGTGCTGAAAATGTTCACATACAGTATATATCATTTTCAGTTCTGAGTTAAATAAAAATAATCTGGAATTATAGAGGCTGTACCTTTCTGTATCATACGAAATAAATAGTACCACAATAAAACCACAAAACTAAAGATATATGTACACTGAAAACAAATGATAAGTGGTCTTTACTTGAAAGATTCCATGAAACTGACTGTATTGAACATGTCAACTTAATGCGACTCATCATTTGCAAGTGTTGGTAACTTACCCATTTCCAGTAGTGTTCAGTTAGTGAACATTTTTATTGCTGAATATTTCACATATCTTTAAATTATATTTTAATTACTCTGTTCAAGTTTCACTACCCAGCCTTCCAAGTTATGCTTTAAGAGTAGCTAGTTTCCACCCATTATATCATAGTTTTCATGTCAGAGTATAAAAATGACAAAACTTACCCGTACAATGTTTTGTCTGCGAGCGAGGCGGCGATAACCTGGAAGTAGTGTCCGCGATGTCGCTATAACCCAAATATTGTATTTTTCCATCTGTGACACACCCGGTATAAAGGAGCGAAGAAAGGTGCCGCACTCGGTGCAAAACTTCAGGACTGGTTTTCTCTGAATGAGGTTTTTGCTCCACTCAAGCAACAGGTGAGCCCTTATAGTCGCTCCCACGGACTCCAAACTTTGTCATGGGCTTAACCAGATTTTTAAGAATTTTTCGGAGGGAGTTTTAATATCTAATTCCCAGCCTGATTTATTCAGCTTTGAATCCCAAAAAAACAAGGCGGAATTTGAGTTTTTACAGATTTCTTCACTTATGATCAGCTTATTCAAAAGCTAAATAAGATCCAAAATCCCCTCTGAAAAGAATATTTGTTACTAATATGTCATATAATGGTTGATGAGACACAAGTAAAGAACACTGAATATATTCAAGAAAAAACAACTATTACTTTGTTCAGTGTATGCTCCAAAACATAACTGAACAAAGTTGAACACCTAAAACATGGAATTTGGTATTATTGCATTATTGTAGGATAACCAGCGTAGCTTTTTTACCAACAGAAGAGAAAGGTTTAGAATGCTATCAATGCGCCAGTTGAGAACAGTTTGTCCAGATGTTTAGTGCTCCAAGGAGAGATTATGAAGAAATAAACACTAATGTGGGCTCGTGATGGGATTAATCACTAGACTGAACAGATCACTACCAGACGACACACTACAGTCCATTTAAATATTTCCCGCACAACATTCCCTGTATTCCCTGATAACCGTCGTTCATCACGTCGTTTTCGACAGCTGAATCGTGATGTTTCGTGACCTGGGTTTTCTTGGTCAGCCCTGGGAGCGTCGTCTCGGTGGTTTTCGCAGTTCAGGCAGAAATATTTCAGTCTGGTGATGTCATTCTTTTCCGTCTTATCGCAGTCAGACTCTATACGCTCACAATGAATGAGCAATACCTCAAACTATACTCTGACATAACAATACAGTTCTTTCAATGGGTGGGTTTATTAAGGTTTTAGGACAGTAATTCCACTACAGTTTTCCCTACTTGGGAAGGTGATACACACGCCTTGTTTTTTGAACTATTTCAGAACAAAAGAGGAAACTGGACATTGGTGAGGTAAGGGATGCTAAAATAAGGGTTGGGGAGCAATAAACTGTAAACATTATTTTAGTGAGAAAACTGGGGAACTGGACAGAAGTTGGACACAAGCATTTCATTGATTCATGTGTAAACCATGATTTGTAACAAATTGACTAATTCTAGTGGAAAAGAAAATCGGCACATACAGTATTTTTAACACCAGACATGTGTCATCGCCTTTTGCAACAATATGATGACCTACTACTGGTAACATTTATTTCCGTCAATGCGTATAACACACATTTGTTTCTTTTTCGAGCCTTTTACCGCGTTGTATTGAGATTTTTCACGATGACTCAACAGGAAGTGGATGAACAGAGCTCTGTCAGGGACACTGATGTATCAGATAGTGATTCATTACCATTATTCAGACAGGTTAAAAATAATGTTGTGATTTCCACAGAAGGTGAATAGATTTCCAGAACATTTTGCTAACAGTACTTCATGTATGTAGGCTAAGGGTACTCTCTACAGTATTTTCATTTACTGATACATTGGCTCTATTGGTGGCACTGTAAATTCTCAAACAGAAGTACTAGATGGAGAGCAGTAGTTATCAAGGAGTTATTATTCTCTGACCACTGTGGCAAGTGAAGGGTTTTCCAACTAGTTAATTCAATTCCCAAAATCTAATGTGGCGTTTCTTAATATTTTCCCAAATTATCAAAATGAAAACCTACAGTATAGACCTCAGTAAAAGGCACTATAGGTACAGACGGCATCGCTGGAATCACCCATATATGGTCATGTTTGAACCATTTGAGGGGGAAAACAAACAAGAGAGAAATCTAAACTTTCTATAATTACTCCAAAACTACTTTAACAAATGCTGAATTATAATATATTTTCTACCCAATAAAGATACAAAGACATGGAGAGGAGCAAAGTAGTTCAACAGCCCATAATTACAACGGAGAATTCTAACATAATGCTTCATGTTAGCATCATGCTACATGCTAACGCTAGCTACGACTGACATTTTTTCGCTTCTACTGAACAATCTGCTGTGGAAAAAACATCCATATGGACCCGATTTAGACTTGACTTTATTTGTGTGTGATAAATAAGTTTATATTCTGGCAGAAAACGGCTGAAAAGGGTGAAAAATTGTGTTTCCCAAAACATACTTCCTACCCCCTCGGTGAGGCCACGCCCCTTGATGCGATGCCGGCTGTATCTATACCTGATTTTCTTTCCTAGTGATGGAACAAAATTTGTTTTGTCCGCCTTTAGCTTATTGTACATTCAGACATTTGCTGGAAAAAAACAAAACAATGTGCTAATCTATATAAAGCATTTGTATCAATCTCATGAATGTGCAGGTGACTTTTCTAGCATTTCTGTGAAAGTGACCCTGAAAAGTGACCCTGCCTGTTGTGAAATGCACCTGTAAACTCATCCCTATGAAGAATTGGGACGTTGGGACTAAAATATGTTAGGGGCTTTAATAAGATATGGCTTTAGTAAATGTAATATCAACAAACAAACGATAAAGAAGCAAATCTAACAGTGGGTGGATGATGATACTAGTATTTCAGGTTGTTGTAGTTCCTTTAGTACTGCATAAGTTATAGTAATAGCTTTTAGGAGTAGAAACATTTGTAAACATTTGAAAGTGTAAGTAAAGTAGTTGTTGTAAAGTAATAATTGTTTAAGTAATAATGTATTGAATGAATTAACTTCTGTTTGACTAATATTCTCAAGCATTGTAACTAATTAATGAGCATACTTTTACTTCACTGCCTATGTATTCAATATCTAAATAGTATGTACATTTTCAGCAAAGCCATACAAACTGAATGGACTCTGTCTCTGATGGAGTCATTACTGAGATTTGTTTTCCCCCTATTTTTATCTATATCTGAAATCAAATATGGCGTATCAAATATTAATGTACATTTTTGAGAGGAGCGTTACGCAACCCCGCGGCTATATTTAACCGGCCGACCGACAAAACATTTGAAGCATAAAAATATCTTCGTCTAACGTCACTCGGTTTGGGGTGGAAAAAGGGACTCGGAGGTTCATTGGAAAAATTCGTCACGGGGAGACAGCAGTTTGTTAAAAGCGTTTGAATCGGACACAATGCAAGGAAACGGCTGTTAATGTTTTCTTATCGGAGTGTTTGGGATTGAGCTACGGAGCCAGGGCCACGCCAGGAGACAGTGCAGAGGCAAATATAGACGCCCCTGTCTGTGAGATAAACGTGTAAAAGTAGACTTGGTCAGGCTTCGAGTCGGCGCAGTACCAGTCCAAGTGAAATAAATGTTATTAAATTGAAGACACATTAGCTTCTTAAACAATTGTCTGATGTGAAACTTAAGCATGAGCCTTTCATCAAATTGTGCTGAAAATGTATGTAAACATGAAGTTCATTCATGTAGGATAATTTACCGCATTATCTTTTTTATTGACAAATTAAAGTACTAAGTAACTCTTGCCCCTAGAAGCCATAAGCGCAACTGCAGGTGTCTTAGCAAGTTACGATTTTTTAACTTATTAAATGTCTTGGAGAGTAAATACTACGCTGACAGAAAAGGTGAAGGGAGAGAGGGGTGTTGTACATCCAGTTATACAATGGAAATAATTTTTTTCACTCAAACTTGGCTGTAAATACTGTTTAAAATGGCGCTAGCCCGCAGTTAGCTTTGCCCGTTAGCCTGTTAGCTTCTTCTCCGTGATTCCATTAGTGTGTATTGCTTGCTCAGCCCCGGTGGCAGTCAAGTTGCAAGCATGGTTTTCTGGCCAGAGACACCAGGGGGAGATGAAAGACCCCCAATCATCCCATTAACATTTGTACTACCCCCAGAGGGACTACGGAAAGGATTTATTAAGGTAAACACGTTGCTTAGTACTGCTTTAAGGTTTTTCTTTCATTCTCGCAAAACCCTGTTGCATCTTTAGGTTTCATGGCTTTATCCCCAGACACATGCATTTCCAATCAATGATCTGTGATGATTATGAAGCGTTTTCCATCTATTTTCTCAAGAAACAATCTCGCAGAATCCTAATTCTTACAGGGGGTTCCACAAAGTATTAAGTCATGCTGTATGAATACTTATGCACGCCCCACTTTTCACTTTTCTATTTTTTTGTAAAATAACAGAATCATGTATCATTTTGCTTTCACTTCACAGTTGTCTGTTACATCTGTGTGTGAACTTTCAGTAAAAAATTCGAAATAAAATCTTTACGTTTAGGGTTGTAAACATGACAAAATGTGCAAAAGTTCAAGGTGTATTAGTACTTTCGCAAAGGCACTGTATTTGTTCAATCTTTGTCAACTCACTTTCACTTAGATACAGCTGCCCTGGGGCTGAACAAGGGAAACATGGCAGCCAATCCGCGCCATCGGCTGGTTGGTTTGTTGGCCTTTGATTGTAAATGGGGGAAATACAATTCTATCATCAGGAGTTTTGTCCCACACCCGCTTGTCTTTGACATTGGGAACATCCTTATACGGACTTAGCACTCCTTTCCTTAGCCCCGACACGCGTGACGCTGTGACTGTCATCCGCCACCCTCAAACAGCGTCACGTGACCTCGCTCTAAAAACGGCCGGCCGCTTTATTTATAGCTTTAATGGACGGACGGCTGCCACTCTCCTCAATGTCACCGCAGCCCCCAATAACATAACAGTGGCCAATGTCGCCGAGCCGCGTGTCCTATAAATACCGCTGTAATCACATCATGCACAGGGCTATTTCTGGACCTCCAGTGTAAAAAAAAAAAGAGAGAGGCAGATGTGGCTTTTATGCGCCGAGTGATGGAAAACGCACGTCCCGCCCTGACCTAGATTTATTCACGCTCTCAAGCCTGATTGATCTACTGTCCTCTTTGCGGGCGCTAAGGACGTACAGAGAAAAGGAAACTGGGGTTGAATGGATTCGAAGCGGGAGCGAAAGCAGCTCGTTCATGGGGGACGAGCATTATGGCATGCCCATCAGTGTATTCTATATCCATGGGTCTCAAGTGATGGAAACTCAAGACTGCATGCATAGATAACTAAAAAAATGTAATATAAAGACTCTTTGGCCTTTATATTTCGTTTCCCCTCATGTTTTTCAATTGGAATATTAATGTTAATCTCCTTGTATTATTGAAAATGTGTATTTTTCTTAACCTCTTAACCCTCGTCTTAACCGAGCACATTTCCTAGCTTGGCGTCCAAATATACAAGGGCTGAAAAAAAGTCAAAGTTGACAAAAAAGAGCAACAAAAAAAGTGACAACATTGTGACAAAATGGGATGAAAACTAAAAACAAAAGCTATGAAAATGCAATAAAAAATGTTGAAAAAGTAAAAAAAAAAAAGCTCAACAAAAGAGCATCAACAAAAGAGCACCAAAATGCGATGGAAAAAAAATGCAAAAGTGGCGACAACATGGCAACAACGCAAGGAAAAAGACCCGTTTAGATCAGTTTTGTTTGGTCTTCACTTTCAATGGCGTTAACTGGCTATCGCTGTTCTAGTCCAGAACCTTTTCGATTTGGATAAAGTCGACCTGGAGAAGAAGGAGGTTAATACCCAAACACACACACAGGTAGATGCATGGTTGCTCAAAAAAAATAAATCTTGTGTTTCCTGTTATAGCCATGACTGAATCGGTTAGAATTTTTCACCCTTGCGTGCCCTTCTCCCCCCCCCGGAACAAAACCATCACATGCAGATCTCACGGCCATAACTTCAGTGGCGTCCGGCGTCCCATTTGCAGCACATAACGTCCGTCCCACACCGGAGGGGGTGTGTGGAAGCGCCTCCATTATCCCGGCCTCTGCCTGTGTGCCTTTGTGCAGCTCAGGGCCTGAATGAGAGCGATCAGCCAACCATAACAATCCATAATGGCTTTTCTGCCTCATCCACAAGTCTAGAAGCGTGCCTCCGGTTTGGGCTATCCCGAGTGCTCCAGCCCCAAGTCCCCCCCCCTTACCCAACATGTCCTATGTGTGTGAGTGTGTGCACGTGCAGCGGAGGGCTCTGGTATGCCTCTGATGTGTGTTTGTGTAGAGATTGCGAGGCAATGGCTGTGAATGTGACAGCGGAAGACCCCATTGAAAAGGACTGGAGTCAGCCAGTGCATGAGGGGCCCGCAGCCCGTCTGATCACGCAACGCAGGCACCAGTGTAAGGCGGGGGGGGGGGGACCCATAGGGCACCGAGAGGGGGTATAGGAAAGTGAAAACAAGGGATATGAGCAAAAATAAATATGGAAATGCTAGGCCACATAGTGTGTTGGTGATAAACTATACAGAGTTTGTGTCCAGTGTTTGCTGAAGATGGTAAAGATTATGAGGGCATCTGTAATTTACACTCACCGTAACAAAAAAAATGTTGCCAAAAGCCAAGCATGTTCAATACTTTCTGTGTAGTTCTGTTATTAAACAAAGGCTCAATGCCCAATCTCTCAAATCCATCTTTTTACCAAGCAATAACAACCTTAAAGATGCATTATGTAACTTTTTATGAGAAAAAATATATATTTTTGTGTGTACTTGACATTTTTTGTGACTCAGCGGCTGTATGGGTGGTTAGCACGGCACCTTTACTTTAGATCACAGTGGCCTCTACAAGGCCCAGGATGACTTGCTGTGTAGGTTTTCTGGTGAGCGTAGAGCAGTGGAAACCTACCAGAAAGTCTAAAAAAACAAAACAATTGATCCTATAGGCCACTGTGATGGCAAGTAAAGGCGCCATGCTAACCACCCATACAGCCGCTGGGTCAGTGAAATAAACAAATAAGATATTATGTTTTGTTTTTTTTTCCACACAAAAAGTTCCAATATGCGCCTTTAAGGTTTCTCAAAAACAAACCCAACATATGATAAAAATGAGCACCTCCAAAATGGATGGATGGATTTATCAATTTCAAGGAATGTTTTGTCTTAAAGGGACTAGATGATGCAAGTTGGTCATTTTATACTCACTGCTGAATAGGTCTGGGCTCATTCTACACACTATGGCTGGAACATGTGAAAATACTTAATTTGTAACATTATTAAACTCTGCATAGTCCCTTTAAAGCAGAACTAAGTAACTCATGCCCCTAGAGACCATAAGCGCCACTGCAGGTGTCGTAGCATGTTGCGTTTTTTTCCTACTCATTAATTGTCCGTGAGGGTAAATACTACGCTGACAGAAAGACAAAGGAAGAGAGGGATATTGTACATCCAGTTACACAATGGATCATTTTTTTCACTGAAACTTGGCTCTAAGTATTGTTTAAGTGGCGCTAGCCCAGAGTTAGCCTGTTAACCTCTTTTTCGTGATTCTATTGGTGTGTATTGCGCCTCCGACCCGGAGCAGGGAAAGTTGCAACGGTGGTTTTCTGGCAAGAGACACCGGGGGAGATGAAAGACCCCCCAATCATCCCATTAACACTTGTATTACCCCCAGAGAGACTACGAAAAGGATTTATTCAGTTAAACAAGTTACTTAATTCTTCTTTAAAGATGCCAGCAAAAGCATACATCCTAAATGTAAGCGGATAAGATGGTGTAACTTTAGGATCTTCCAGCATATCATGGCCCAAATTTGAACTATTATTTACAACTTGCAGCTCGGCCCCGTTGTAGATCAATTAATCACAACACTGCGTTTCCGCAATGGTCTGGAGATACAGCCTGATCAGAACAGACTGTCAAATGATCAAAAATCACGAGTCATTTTTGGCAATGGTCCAAGACTCGGTGAAAACAGTCACATAACAACCCATGTCCAGCCCTCACTATAGTTGAGAACCACAGCCTGAAAGCAAAGACTCATTTTTGCTTTTTAGACGTCAGCACCGTTTCATATAACCGAACAGTATTGATCGCCGGACCACCTTGCTTCTTCCTGTCTAATGTTGACCATTGTGAATATTTTGGAGCAGCTGACAGTTGAGTCTGACAGTTAAGAAATGGATATGATCAGCCCCTTCCTGGAACATATACAGAGTTGTATTGGTTTTGAACAACCCCAAATCCTGCTTTCCTTTCTAATATAAGAAGATTTTGGCTTCTTATCAACCGCATTTTTCCTACGTTCCTACGCATCTTTCCTACGCTCTTCTTCTTCATACAAAACCTGCTTATTTGAGAACTGTTGTCTAGTATTTACCCTCTGCTAGCGCCCCTGCCCTGTGTATTAAAAGCCCTTTTTAGTACCCTCATGTGTTTAAGCTTCAGGGCTGATCTAAGTGTCCCCCTCCTCTCCACTGACCACTCCCGGGGACCCACATCCATTTCAGACCGGAACAGACCAAAATTATGGAGTACAAAGTGGGGGATAAAAGGAATATACGCCAGGATAGATGCAGCGGGGTCTGAGAGAGGACTGAGGCGGACAGGACACACGGGGAAGGGAGGAAAGGAGAAATCAAGTAGCCATCCGGTGATCATTTTACAGGCCGAGAGGAAGTGTTCCTGGAGAGGGGAAGGAGCCAGACAAATGACTGCACAGGAGCTAAGTGGGTGGCAGTGCTGGTCTGTTACATACTGGCCGTCATCATAGGAGTGCAGGTAGAGACATTTTAATGGAAGAAGTTCAAAATAAGGAGAAGTTATAAATCAGATGTCTAGTTAGATCATATAAGTTTAACCCCACGCCTTAACCATTTTCTCCAGTTTGGCATTACCCAGATCTAAAAGCAGGTGGCAAAAGAGCAACAAAAACGTGCCGTAAAAGCAACAATAACACAATTAAAAAAGCGACAAAAAACACGGCTAAAGAGTGATGAAAAGGCAACAAAAATGTGTCAAAAAGGTGACAAAAATGCGATGAAAAAGTGACCAAAAAACTACGAAAACACGACAGAAACACTTAAAAATGGGACAAAAAAGTTACGATCAGTTTTGTAGGTCCTATAGCTTTCAAATGAGGATTTATACATGCTTTTCAGTCATGTGACTTTTGTTGTTATAGCGGCCATTTTGAATACCGAAGTAGAATTATGCAGTACTACAACATGTAACAATATCTCAACTCAGGATGAAAATGAAAGACAACTGATGACAGTGGCATTTTTATGTCCTCGTAATCATTGCTCAAGAAGATAACAGTAAAAACACGGCCCCAGAGACGCACATTCATGTGAAGAAACCAGTAAGTCAGTGTTTAAGCTGCTCAAGATGTAAGCATGCTACCGTTAGCATTTAGCTTTAACAGCTCAGCTCTGACCTCTCCAAGGGAAAGCCCTGAACCATAAACGTCTAGATGTGAGACACACATGTGTTATCGTGTTGAAGCCATGACAGTTGGTTGACAGTTGCTAAGCGGTAGAATGCTAACATCTTAAGCAGCTTAAACACTGACTTACTGGTTTCTTCACATAAATGTGCGTCTCTGGGCTTCGTTTTAACTGTTATCTTCTTGAGCAATGATTACGAGGACATAAAAATGCCACTGTCAATCAGTTGTCTTTCATTTTCATCCTGAGTTGAGATATTGTTACATGTTGTAGTACTGCATAATTCTACTTTGGTGCTCAAAATGGCCGCCGGAACTATGCATGATGTCATTGGAAACGCATGTATAGTAAGGTCTAAGACAGGAAGCTTTAGATTTGGGTAAAGCTGGAGAAAATGTGCTCGGTTAAGGCGGGGGTTAAGAGGTTTTAAACTATAAAATACGAGCTGGAGTTTAAGAACATACATCCAAAAAGTATCCGTTTATTTGAATTGGATGCCATACAGTCACAGACATTTACGTGTACAGTATAGTTCTAAAGTGGAAGACACTCTGTCCTGTCCAATAAAGCTCATGCTGGTCAAAAAGACTCAAATACCTCTGACGGAAACACTAAGAACTAAATGAACAACATTCACTTCACAACTTTACCTGTTGATTCCCTGTGCGATTTTAATGCCGCGTTATGGAACTTTTTTAAACGAAACAAAAAAACGTAATAAACACGTACTACAGCTATTGGGTAACTGAAAGGTCAGATACACAAATACTAGTTTGTTTTCCACATAAAAAGTTTCATAATGCACCTTTAGTATTTTATTTTAAACCTTTTTACATATTTGCTTAAGAAGAAGTGTGGCATTATTGACTGTAGCTTATTTTCTCATGGAGTTTAAAAGATTGTAGGACGTCCAAGGTGGAAGTGAGTGTCACCATTACCATTATAATTTCACATTAAAACCCCCCAAAGTTGTCTTTTTTCATAAAACGAAAGCTAGAACCGGCCGTGCAAAGGTCTCTTTTAACGGGCGCCACACAGACCCGTCCATGGCAGCTGTTACTGGCTCCATTGACCCAAGTGGACGAGTGAACGCAGACTCTTATTTTCTCAACAATTACAATAAGTGCCTTCATTTACCATTAGTCACCCCTTACTGACTGCTCACTACCACCTGCACAACCTTCCTCCACTCAGTGCATCTCCACCTCTGCCTGCCGCTTCCTGCTGCAAGTCGGTCTGTGTTATTGTAGAGCCGTTCTCCATCATTTACTTTCTGTTACAGCCCGGTCCCCGCGCATTAGCAGTCATAAATTACCGCCGCCCGCGTGTTGACACGGAACACGGCCGGAGTGCGGTGCAACTTTGAAGCTCCGGAGAGAGCGGGGGCCTTTGCCGGAGAGCCGAACGTAGTGAAACAAACAGAAAAAAAAAAAAGATCGGAGCAGTCGGGAGGATCCTGTGAGCAGAAAGACAGATGGTGAGGCAGTGGAGGCCCGTTTACGTATGCAGAGCGACCGCGCCGGGCAGATGGGCATTTGTTTACTAATCTCTCTCCACACACCTTTGGACGTTTGCACCCAGGGCAAACTCAAGTGCAAACCTTTACATTGTGTTAGTTGTTGTACACTCTCCATTCATCCCATTAAAGTGATAGTCTGCAAGTTTGCAAAGTGAGGAAAGTACAATCAAATTCCCCCTCCCTCATTATCCAGAAAGCCCTTCACAGAATTTTCCAAAGTAAACCTCCTCATTGGACCTGACAGGCTGATTCACAGGAAAAGCTCGTCTCATTGGTCAACGCGGGAGGATACTAGATTCTGATTAGTTGCTGAGATTCGGGAGGGAGGGACTTTATAAAAATGGTATATACTTGGGCTGATTCCGAAACCCAAATGATAGCCTCTAAGTCCTAACACTAGCAACTAATCCTTAACCTTTCATGGGGTCAACTGTTAGATCTCTATGCATTTAGCCTTATTTTATCTCAACAGCTGTTTCATAAAGCTACAGTATGCAAATTAGCCATGTGGCGTAAGTTTCTACTAAATAAAAGCAAAAGCACAAACTGCCTTCATTTAAGTCATTTACTGAGGAGGCTCTTTAAAACACTGACATGTGACTGTGCTGTGATGACGCTAACATGTATTTCGTCACTTTTATAAAGTTTGGCTTGTGCAGAATCTCTTATATATATATATTTTTAATGAATTGTGCACCTGTCAATCAAAGCATGAAGAATCACTCGAGGGTGGGGGCGAGGGGGGCGAGCATGCGGCGTAGTGGCTTATGGGATGGCACATGGCTCCTAATCGCCAGTGAGGTAGCATCAGAAGCTCCTATGCTAAAGTGGCATGATAGTTAGCATTGAGACTCCTTTCACTAACTCCTTCCTAACTGTCAGCCCAATTCGGAGGCTACTTATCATGGCGGACACTGACGCACATCCGGTTTGGCGTTAGACCTCTTACCAATTTCACGGTTTCGGAATCAGCCATACATTTTATTTTGTATAACATTTAGACTTCCAGACTATCACTTTAACCGCCGAACCCCCGCCTGAATCGAGCACATTTTCTCCACTTTGGCTTCTTCTAAAAGCTTCTTGAAAATAAGCACCAAAATAGTGATGAAAATGAGACATACAGTAAACCAGGATGAAAACGCAACAAAAGAGTGCCAAAAACACCACAAAAAGCAACATAGCATGGCAAAAAAGCTACAAAAAAGTGACGACGCTGTAACATCGCGGTCCATAGCTTTCAAATGAGGCACATAGGCCCATAGGCTGTGAACTCTCCAGTCGAGAAGCTTTTTAGATTTGGGTACAGCTGAACATGGAGAAAATGTCCTCAGTTAAAGTGGGGTTAAAGGCCCTGTACTTTTTGTTCACAAACCAATGAAAATGAGTAAAAGTTTGAAGTGTTATATTGTGGTCTAAACTCCTTGCTAATTTTCTTTTCCATTTCCTGACGCATCTCAATTCTTCACAGGGATGAGTTGACTGCAGTGCTGACAACAACTTTTCTGATTCAAATGGGATGATGTTCAGTTTTTTTTTTCCTTTCAAATGTCTGCTTTTTTTTGTTGTTGCGTGGAGGTCACATGTTCCTCATGGGTGTGTTTTCTGTAGGTTCTCCAGTTTCACCATCAGCCCAAAGCACGCGCAAACCGAGCTCAGAATCACCCACTGCTCCTGACAGGTCGGCCAGTGCCCCCTAAAAACAGATGACAATAAAAACCCCTGCAGCTATGAGCCAGGAGTGGGGTGCATTCTGGGTAATAAGCAATCAGCAGTCACAGTGTTATTACTGTCAAAAACATGAATGCATTTGCACGGATTAGTATTTCTCAAGATGAAATGTGTCTTGGGCTCAGAGCTACATTGTTTCAACCACACACGTTACATAACAGCAGTGTTTAGTGACAGTTGTACAACCATTTTAATAAAAGAGTGGAAAACAAAATCAAAATGCACGTTGCAGTCCGGTTGTTAAGTGTGGCATAACAAAAAAAGCAACTTCCAGGTCCAAACTGTTACATCACATGTGTTTGCACTGATTTTTAAAGCCTGCAATGAGTTCCAAACATTGATTTTTATTTTTTTTCCATTTAATTTGTATTCTGTACATGCCACTTCGAGCATATATTTCTACGCACTAGGATTATACAGTAGAACAGAGCACACAACACAGTGCTTTTACCCAGATCCTCTGATTTGGCTAAAAACCTTCTTACAGGCCTTTTTGGCAAACCCTAAATAGCGAGTTTCAGTTACCAGAGCGCATTTGGTTACACCGGTCCCTTTTGCCCAGAAGCTAATAAATACTAACCCTACGCCTGGCCAGGAAGTACAAATTATGCCGAGGGAAGATAATAGTCAATGTAGCCGGACACTTTAGGGACTGCGAGCCTTGTTCCTTCACATTACGGCCGTAAAAAAAAATCTTTGTTCGTAAACATACCTGGCCAAATTTACAAGTGCAGCAAGCATGTGTGTGGTGTCAGCTCGCAGATCTACGCTTGTGTCTGTGGCTATACTTCATGTACGCTCCAGTGCTGGGAGTATATATATATATATATATATATGTTTGCAGCATAGCGGTGGAAAGGCCCCTGGTCGCAAGCACAGGAATGCGATCCGTCTCTTGAAAAGTAGTTATCAGCTAATGAGAATTCCACTCGGAGCAGGAAGGAAGGGCTTAGAGAGCATGTCCCTGAGCGAATCGGGACGAATGTTAATCACGATGCCTTTAAGTGCGCACACCGAGGAGTCTAGACCAGAGAGAGAGAGAGCGAGAGCGAGAGAGAGACGTGAATGGACACACAGAGAGAGAGAGAGAGAGAGGAGGGATAGGAAGAGGATGTTTTCCAAAAGCAGCCTCGGTGTTGTCTTCGTGGTTTGGAACTAATTGGTTTCAGATGAGAATCAGAGCCACACAAACTTGGAGAAGGCCCGTAATGCTCCCCGTTACGTGCCGCGATACCTCCTTAAAAAACAAACGTCCCACCTCCGACAGGACACTCGATCTACTCTCACTTCCTCTGTCCAGATGTCTCTTCAGCCAACTTTGTGCGGGTTAAGTGGGGTTTTCTCTTGTTGCGTTCTAAATGAGATGCGAAGCTGTCGTCAGTGTTTTGAAATGGAGACATTGTAATTGTAAATTCACAACTTGTGTGAATTTACACTTAAAATCAACCTATGATTCGATTCATGAATTAGAAATGTAAATTATAATGGATTGGAATACTTAGTGCATCAATAAGGCAAGCAAAAATTTGACCAATTAAATGTTGACCTTTTGTTTGCCACTTTTACATTCGCATTAGCTTTGACCAATGAAAACGAACCTCAACATTTCTCCAAGAGGCAACAAATATAGGGTGACTGACCAGATGTCCCAATTTACCCGGGACATCCTAGTTTTGAGTCCTTTGTCCGAAGTCCCAATGGATTTCTCCACAACCATTGATTTGTCCCATTCTCCATCCTAGGTGTCCCGTTTGTTTGGCTGATATAACACACTTCACTTGAACATGACTGTTTTAGGTCATGTGACAATGAAGTACAAACCAATTGAATATCACAATTCTACCATCTTCTTGATTAACATTTAACAGTTTTACCATTCACTGTGGGAAAAGACGGTCAAGATTTCGAACTCCCTACGGCATATTTCCAAATTGTGTCCCCAGTTTATGAATTTGGTCACCCTAAACAAATATGGAGTCAGTGGACAGCTTTACTGTGATGAAGAAGAGTGTTCAACTTCGGGGCCGGGGGTTCACATTCTGAGCACCAGAGTGTTCGTAGTAGGGTTGGGCGATGTCCCCTTAATTGGCAGCTGACGATGTTTACAGTGAACCATCGTGATGGACGATATCGTCCAACTCTCATTATAAGCATTTTTTAAAGACATTTATATATAGGCTGCATTTATTTATGTTAGAAAAATGTGAGATTGCAGGATAAATGTATCTAAACTAAACATGATCTGAACAGAGTCATGGAACACGAATTTTGGAATAGAAATGCGTTAAAATTCGTGCTTAAAAGTCTCAGAGGAGAACGACTTATTCAGACGTCATCTGCTCCTCAATACCAAGTCTCTTATCACACTAATACAAATGTAAATCGGAGCTTATTATTTGCATTTGCTCAGTTTTAACGTAATGTTTAAGAAACAGTGAGTGAACGGGACAATATTTAGAAGTTTGCGTCGTAGCCTACGTTTTTTAAGCTGCTGCACGCGCCGCCCGGTCTGTGTGCTCGTAGCCTCGTACCTCGGTGCCTCTTTCTCTCCTCTCTCTCCTATCTCGGCCTTCGTGAGAACATCCAAACCCATGTCTCTCAGCTCTGATGTGAGCTCCATCACGGTATTTTAAAATAGTTTAGTTTCCGTACGAAAAGCAAAGCGAAACCACGCGGTGTTAAACGGTAGCTGCTTTTAGAGAGAGAGAGAGAGAGAGCCCCGCGCGTCAGAAATAGAGCAGCGCTGCGTCTTTAGTTTAATAATTACGGCTAACACATCATGTCTTCGGGCTTCTGGTAGGCTACTTAAACTATGTTAGCTATATTCGAGATTTAATTTACAGTGCAATCCTTGCAAAGTTTGTAGGTTTACAAGGCCCACAGAAGATCTGTGCGTGTTTCTGACAGGAGGGGGCGTGGCATCACGATGGTGGCTCTCCATCGTGATGTTGCTCATCCATGATGTGGCACAACCCTAGTTCGTAGTGTGCAATCTAACTCTGACCACTGTCCATCATCCTTCCCCTTCAGTATCGTGGCGTTTTCGTCTCTCTCTCAGTTCCCGTGCCTTTGCCGTGAAGGACGCCAAGCCTCTGGAGATCCCGTCCCTGAGGAAGAGGCTGCGTCCCTCCACCACCCCTCCTCCTCCTCCTCCTTTTTCATAACCTATTATTTATGTCTGACAGAGCCGCTCCGGACAAATGGCTGCCATATGGGGAAGAGAGAGAAGGAAAACGTCAGAAGTTCCTCCTGAGACAGATTTTGAAATATCAATCCCTTTTTGGCGCACGCTACATCGGCGGTGTTAGAGCTCAAGTACCAGTTTGTGTTGCTATAGGGCTGACCTACGTGTGTTTCCTATATTTTATACAGATCAACTCAAGTATTATCAAGAAAACTGTTCCAAAAGACCATTAGAAGAACGCATGCACCATCTGTCCTTCTTGATAGTTTGAAATCCATAAACTCCTGGGAGCGTTGCTAAAACTTGCTAGCTTGGCTTTAAATTTCCTCCTCAGAGCCTCGTGCTTCTCCAAAGGCTACAGACGTCCCGACTGTGCTATGTCCCATAACACTGACAGTAAGAATAAATCCAGTCCCATTGTAAAGACATGTGCAGCTTCTGTGCCCTGTAAACTACATGACTCCTCGTGTCCGCGGGGAAGCATTTTTCTGCCACATTTAATCCACATGAAAGATTTAACGAGAGCCAATAATAACGATGTAGCGGGATAGCTGGGATGTTTGAGAGATGACTTTCAGAGATGACGGTTGCTCACGTGCGCCCATGCATACATTTTTAATCATGTCCGGCTTGTAAAGAGAAAGGGCTCGGAGCAAACAGGTGCTTTTCCAGACGCGGCCGAGCGCAGTCATCGCGACGCGCCGAGATGGATGTGGACTTAGGTCATAGCAGACACTGTGACCGTCTACTTCCCGCAGGAGCGTGGAGACATCATTAACAGCATAAGACAATGATGGATGTGATATTATCCATGTCCAGTTTGGTTTAGTCCAATTTCCTGACAGCTGTGCATCGGAACAACAATATAAAAGCACTGCATTTGTCTGTGTATGGAGACAACTCTTAAGCCATAACATATCCCTTGTTATTACACGTCTTTGTGGTCGAGGAACAAACCTGGGACCTTCATTCACACAATTTTGAGTAATTTGTTCACATTGGTCATTTGTTCTTCTAGTGCTGACCCGCTCTGTTCAGTTCTTCCCGGGTCATATTGCGTTAAAGGAGAAACATTTAAGTAAGTAAATAAGTAAGTAAGTAAGTGTTTTATTTGAGCGTGGTGTCCTGCACTAGTCAGTTCCTCCACCTCCTCCTCTTCCTCTTGTGCAGTTCTCTCCGCTCCACAACTGTCTTTCACCATTTCTGGGAAATGCTTAGCAGTTAATCTGTTTTTATTCTCCTGTGAACGTCCATTAGCCAGAACAATCGAAGGCATGTGTGGCTTAGCTGAGAGTCTTACCCGGATACCTCCTCATTTATTCCTTTTTTCGTTTCCTGTAATTCTTCTTGTGGCGCCTCCACTGTGCTGCAGGTATGTGTGTGTGTGTGGGGGGGGGCTCTTGGTGTCCTTCAGGGTTTCAGAAGAAGAAATGTGCAGGTATCAAATGTCTTTAGCTCACAAGCTAGCTGTTTGTTTACTTTTACAAAGCTGCTTTACTCAGGACCATCATGGACTCTCAGCAGTAAAAAAAAAAAAAATCCTCTGAACCCCACAAAAACAAACACACAGCTAAGATGTACAAAAGCATCTAGTATAACAATTTGGAACACAGAAACCACAAATGCAGTTCACAGAAAAAGGCAAAAAACGCAGCTGTACCAAGAGGGGGATGTTTTTTGCCATGACTTAATTCAATATAACTTAATCCTACATAGGATCGGTTGAAAACAACTTTGAAAAACCTGAAAGTTTGTTTTTGTTGAGTCATTCCCAAAGCTGCCTGCCTCCAGGGAAAACGCCGACCAGCCTTGACCTCTGTGTCTTATCCTTCCATAGACATTTTTCCAAATTCTGAAATATCAATACTGAAGTACCCCCAGTGAACAAATGCTTTAGTGGGAATGATTATAAATTTGACCTTTTTAACCAGGATTGTCCCACTATCATCTCTTTTTCAGTTTATGTGTAATTTCTGTGGTAGGAGATATCAGAGCACATAACGGAAACCTACACAGACACAGGGAGAACTCGTAATCACAAAGGACACAATGACAACGGCCATAGAGCAAAGTTTTAAAACTTGTATTCACGAAATAAAGTTCTGCTGTTGTAGTTGAACTTTATTTACTTTCTGTTTACGTAACTCTAAACGGCTAAACTTTTCTTGCACGTCGGGATGAATGGGCTGTGGGTGTGAAGCATTCATTCAAGCCTTCATTTTGGGCCTGATGTGTGAGACATAACACATTTCATGACAGCAGAGGTGTCGCTCCAGCTGCGCCGCATTAACACCCACAACACGTGAACCCGCCAACCAGCCACGCTGACAAAACGCTCTGTCTACGGGCTCATGACTACTTTGTACCAGGATTAAAATTAGAGTAGCAAAGGTATTATGATTTAGATTGTCAGAAGGTATATGCCTGATACTAAGCCAAAAGATTACATTCTGGATGTCTGTTTGCAATTATGTAAGATACAATGGACAAAACATGCAAGAAGCAATTGTCACCTTTTTTGATGTAGTGTCAGTGATGTAATGTTGTTGTCCAACTGTTTTCATTCAAGCATGTAAGTTGAACCCGGTGCCGTAATTGAAGAAAGTTGTGCATTGTTTTTATATAGTCTTTTTATTCAGTCAAATCTCTTTCACTTTGTTCCTTCATGTTGCAGGTGACCGAACCACATCCCAGCGCAAATATGATGGGCCTCAGGCAGAGTCCACCCAATGACAGACAAATGTGATGCACAAAGTCCAAATAGCATGAAGCCATGTCTAAGTACGTCCTATTCTGTAAGAGGTAAGATATCACCATTGCGGCACAGTTGTTTTCCCAGTTAAGGCTGCTGTCATGTCCATGCAACACTGTACGACAATTTGCTGAACATCTCTCCACGCTCCTTATCCCTTTCACTCTGAGCTGTCTTGGTAATGGGCGAGAAGGAAAAAATAATAAAAAGATATACCGGCTACTGCGCTAATTCCAGCATATGTACATTGGTGATCATTGTTGGCATGTCGATTAACACGCTTTTCCTTCATTAAAAAAAAATGATAATAAACAGATACATTTAAACATTTATTCACTTTATTGATTTTACATTTTGTAGTCGCTAATTTCATGGTGTTTAATTAGGCTAGTCTATATATCAGTGTATTGCTTTTACTTGTTGTTCATTTGTGTGTTATTGACTTTTCTTTACTATTTTAATGAGGACTGGTGGAGCTACAACATTATAAAAGTAGCATTATTTTGTGAAATTATTTGTTTTAGTAACAATACTCCGACTCTTTCCACCGTGAGTAAATATGCAAGTGACAAAAGCTTCAAATCAAATTATTATTATTTTTTTTCTGACTTAAAAATGATTTGAAAGTGACATTACTCTTACTTGAGTAAACGTCTGCACCCACCTCTGGCTGACACACTCCATGGCAGTTTTAACAGGTGTGTTTCGTCGGTTCCCTAATGTTTTTATCATCTCATCCTTTTGCTTTTACTTCGATCTCCTCCTGTTTATTTTCCTGTTCTGCTTTTTCATGTCCGTCCTTCCTTAGTTCCTGCTTCCTCTCCGCTCTCCGCTCTCTGAACTTGAATGAAAGTATCTGGTCCGGTCCCGAGGGAGCAGCTGGACGCTAATCCCCTTAGGAGCCTCCTAACCTCCTCCTCCTCCTCCTCCTTGCCCCCTTCTTCTCCAGTCTCCTGTCCTTCCTTCCACGCTCCCCCCCCCCCCTTCTCTCTGGTGCAATAGTTCCCTTCTTGTTTCAGGCGGACAAAAACATCGCTTTGTGGATCCTGCTCGCCCCACTGCCCTGTCTACACCCCCTCACACACGCTCTTTTTTTTTTTCCAGGATCAATAATGTAGCAGGATGGGGTAGATTGGAAACAGCAGGTTTGGGGGTTTGAGGGTCCGTACTTTGAGTAGTATAGGGTCCAGAAGAGGTCAGGGTCCAGCTGAGAAGATCATTACAAGAGGACTGGCGCAAAAGGTAAGGAAAGGTGAGGGCCATAAGGGAGTAAAAATGGGGTAAAAAAAAAAAAAACGGGATGTGACAAGTTGAAGCTACATTTGTACTCGTAAGCCTGGAACAGCACGTGTTACCTTCTTTCCTTTCTTTTTCTTTCCATATTATTCGACTTGTCTGTTGGCCGCTGCCCTCACATCTCATATTAAATCTTGGACTTGCGCCTACACCAGACTGAGCGTAAAAAAGTTACACCTGGGCGTATCGGGCACAGGGGGCTTAAGTCCGAGTGGCGCACAAGTCGTAAGAATGTAGTGGTCCGTAACTTTCAGATTTAAGTCAGACGTGGACACTGGTGGGATTTATGGCTCTTTACTGTGTGCCGAGACTTTGGGATCTGTTCATTTAAAGTTCTGGCTCTATTTCGTATAGTTTTTTCTCATAACGCTACCAGTTTTAGGACATGATCGCTAACAGCCTTTTCTCTGAAGCCATCCGAATTTCACAATGGAAATTCACTTGTGTTGCCTGCTGCCGTTGTTGGGCTGATTGATTCTTGTGTTCGTTCAGGGCAGTTCTGGCTCAAATTGACTAGAGAACGACCAGGTGGTGCGCACTTGGCCCCAGTACTGGTCTGACCCGGACTTTTGGGTCAAGATCGGCCCTCTTAAAGAAAACAGTCGTATTCACTGCAATAATCGAGGCCATTAGCAATACAATAAGCCCTTGTATGAAAACAGTATAAGCTACAAAACCGAGGACAATAGCTGAATGTTGTTTCTACACCTCATAGTACTCATGACTTTAATCTTGCTGAAACATTTGTAAGGAGGTTCCTCTCACGACTGCGACACGACTAAACTTCACAAAACCAACCAAATGATCACAATGTAGACTTGGGTAATGAGATGGTAAAACTTAGGCGGTTAGGGAGGTGTGGAGTGAGGATAGAAGTCCCAAACAGGAAAAAACAATGTAAATCCTTTCAATGGAAACTTTAAGCTATTTCCCAACATGTGCTTCTTTGCTTACATATGTCAAAAATAGAGTCCTGAGGTTCTGTGTGTCCTGGAGGCTGTTACAATAAACTCTTTTCACTTATATTGGCAAATATGATGTGGGGCATGAGCAAGGCCCATTGCTCATTATATACGAGATTATCTGGGAACCATAATTTAAGAAAGCATGTCAACGAAGGGGTATCCAAGGCGTCAGATAGCTCCAGTGGAAGAGTTGTGTAATTGCATCCAAATAACGATCTGAACGTCAGTAGAATTAGCCGTTTCGAGCGTGGGCCGGTGTTACAGTACAAGCCTGTTCACTCATGTGGTCTTATCGGCCCAAGAGTACGTCGGCCCACCATGGAAAACCCCCGGCTCTCCCGATGGCCAGTCCAGTCCAGCCCTGCCCTGCCCTGTATAGCCCCGAGCTGACTGCTTGCTCATTTCTTCCTTTTTAGTTCATTCGCAAAGCTGTAATGTGTTTGTGTTTCTCTCCATCCTCCCTCGTTCATTCACGGTCTTGGCGTGGAACTTTCCGTCGTGTTGTGTGCGAGCTTTGAACTCCTCAAACTGTTCTTTTGAAGGCGCCATCCATAAAACATGCTTTACTCGTGCAGCTCCGCTCTTTGATGGTTTTGGTCGTCGCTTACTATGTGTACTATGCTTTGGGCCAATACCAAGCACTGCACACGGCCACGCCTACACACTCACAGGGGGGGGGGAACACATGACACTTGTTTTAGCCTAATATTGTCTCTTCAAAGTCAATAATCTGCGCAGGATAAAACTTTTCAACATCATTTCAGGATCTAAAAAACTATTGGGTGTTCTTTGTTGCGCCTATACATCATCATTAAAACTCCCGACACCTGCCCTTGTCCAAAATTACCTCGATGGCAGTAATCCCGTCTGTGATAATGACTTAAAACATTTAATTACTTTAACATGCCAATTACGCAGCGGAGACAAGTCGTACCCAGTGCAGGGAGGCCCCAAAACCACAGCAGTCACATGTTTACTATCAGACCCTGTGTTGTGGCGTAAGTCTTCAGAATCGCGCTCTGTCTGTCTCTTCTCAACGTTTTTTTTTTGGTCCATCCCTTGTCGGCTGCTGTGGATATTTGTTAACACAAAAAAGGAGGGTAAACTTTGGCGACAGAGCCTTTTAATATCAAGCTTTATTTTTATGTTTTAACCTCTTAAGCCCCTCTTAACCAAATGCATTTTCTCCAGTTCACCTTTACCCATATCTAAAAGGTTATACAAGCAGTGTATTACCTCATTTGAAAGATAAGACCTACAAAACTAATCTCAACTGATCTTTTACCTCGTGTTGCTGCCTTTTATGACATTTCTTTTCGATGTTTTTTTTGTTGCTTTTTTGTGGCATTTTCTGTCACTTTTTTGTCACTTTTCTCGTACTCTTTTGTTGCATATTTGTTTGGGTCACTTTTTCATTGCGTTTTTGTCTCTTTTCTGTTGCTCTTTTGCTGCGTTACTGTTGCTTTTTCGTCACACATTTTCACCTCACTTTTTATCCTCGTTCTCGGCTCATTTACGTCGCTATCTTGACACTATATTGGAGAAGCTTTTAGATTTGGGTAAGGGTCAGGTGTGGGTTAAAGGAACAGGCCACCATTTTTACATACTGAGATATGTTCTTACCTTAGCTTAGATGAGTTGATACGTACCTGTCTGGTCTTTGTATGTGCGCTCAGTCACGCAAAAACACCAAAGATGTTGTTAGCATTTAGCCTCTCCCAGCATATTCCTATGGCTCCAAACGGGGGTGAAGTTGGAAGCTACCGCGCTCTTTCACAGGTACCCGCAAAGACCCGTGCCCGTCTGAGCTTAGATGTATCAACTCGTCTAAGCTCAGGTAAGAACATATGACAGTATGGAAGAACTGTGTGCCCTCAGTCACACAAAACGACCAAAGATGTTGTTAGCATTTGGCCTCTCCCAACATATTCCTATAGCTCCAAACGGGGTGAAGTTAGAAGCAACCACGCTCTTCCACGGGCACGCACAAAGACCAGACAGGTACATCTAAACTCGTCTAAGCTCAGGTAAGAACATATCTTAGTATGGAAAAACGGTGGCCTGTTCCTTTAAGGGAGTAAAAGCATTTTGACACTTTCTCCCTTTCCTCTGTTTGCTAAAATGTTTGAGAAATTAAATGTGCACCATTTTTTCCTGTGTTTGTGACGTCAAAATTCACTATTTGGGCATTAAAGATGACATAAAAAAGCCTGTATAAACCCTCCATTAGGTATGGTGTATTTGCGCATTAGCCAAAACACCTGCAACTACACGTACACTGTATACTTTGTACACATGTATTACACATTGTTGTTACACTTCGGACACTTTGCACTTTCGGCAGTGTTCAAAAACAAAAGACAGGCATTAAATTCAATGTTTAAATTCCGTTTCTTGTGATCGTATAGTGCCCGTTGTGTAAAAACTGAACCCATTTGGTCATGAAGTTTCCAACCGTCCCAGTAAAACCCTCTATCTGTACTGTGGCCATCATCAGATTCTAGCACCGTACCCCTGCATCTCTCCCCTGTTGCCTCTCGTTGTCGGACGGCCCATTACAGTACAGCGTAGGGTTGGGTTTCTCATAAGCATCTCCCACACTGAGCCCATCTTTGTTCCATTGTGTTGGACTGAAGCTCTGAGAGGCTTTTGGGAAGCGGGAACAGGGCTGTTCCCAGGATCCCTTTCACCTGAGCGGGACAACGACAGGCCCCGACCCAAAGAGAGCCATCTGAGACCCTGCACTACATGTCGATACTGGCTGTGTATACAGGACATTCAGACAGTCACGGTTGAAGCAATAGGGGCCATTGATAGAGAGGAAGTGGGGTTGCACTTATTTTCTTCTTCCCTGCTGGCACGGGAATATTCCAAGATGACAATGCCAGGATCTATCAGGCTCACATTGTGAAAGAGCAGTTCAGGGAGCATGAGACATCATTTTACACATGGATTGGCCACCACAGAGTCCAGATCTTAACCTCATCGAGAATATTTGGGATGAGCTGGAGAAGGCTTTCCACAGTGGTCACACTCTCCCGTCATCAGTACAAGATATTTTTTGAAAATGAATGCAACACTGAGTTTTTTTGACATTGCAGAAGCTCACTGAAACAATGCCACAAATGTTACCGTTTTCTTTTTGCGTCAACTTTTTTTGGGAGGAACAAGCAGTGTACAATTCAATATGTTTAACTTACACATAAAGACATGAAGAAGTCACAATATACAGTTACAGACCTTTTTATTTTGAAAATCCTCCCTCCCTTTGTGGAAAATTCCCTCCTCCTGTGGGTCCTCCCCTTTGCTCCTGCTTTGGCCCTCCTTCAGCCTCTACCTGGCTCCACCCAGAGTCTATAATTAGGGGAGAAGTCCACCTGTTCTGCCATTTTGTCCTACCCGAGCCGCATGGTGGAGCTATCCAACTTCCAGGAGACGCAGCGTGTGAATGACAGTTGCTCCATCCGAAACAAGTAAATTGGTAAGAGGTCTTACGCCAAACCGGATGTGCGTCAGCGTTCGCCATGATAAGATGCGTCCGAATTGGGCTTTCAGTTAGGAAGGAGTTAGGGAAAGTGGCCTGTATGCTAACTATCATAGCCACTTTACCCTTGAGTGATTCATGCACAACCACTGTTGATTGACAGGTGCACATTTAATAATAATAATAATAATAATAATAAAAGATTCTGCACAAGCCACACTTTATAAAAGTGACTAAATACATGTTGTGGTCAGCACAGCACAGTCACATGGTTTTAAAGAGCCTCTTCAGTAAATCGCTTAAATGAAGGCAGTTTGTGCTTTTGCTTTCATTTAGTAGAAACTTAAGCCACATGGCTAATTTGCATACTGTAGCTTTATGAAACAGCTGTTGAGATAAAATAAAGGGAAATGTGAAGGATCATTTGGATGTTTCTCTTTTTTTTCCCCTTAAATGTCTTTATTTGGACACTATGTTGTTGTTGGACAATATACAGTAGGTGGCGGTATGCGCTTTTGTTTGGCCTGCACTGAACTTTAAAGAAGAAGAAACACAGCTGTTGGTGATGTCACTTCCCCTTCCCCTGGGTAAGGACGGTCGAATTGGGCAAATGCTGCTGAAGCTCTAGTTCACTAACTGCATAGAGATCTAACAGTTGACCCCATGAAAGGTTAAGGATTAGTTGCTAGTGTTAGTACTTAGAGGCTATCATTTGATGGTTTCTGATGCAGCAAGTGATCCCAACTTTATTCCTACCTTTAAAGCCACATTTACCTGTCACTTATATTCATTGATTTATTCTTCCTTTGTTCTTTCATAGACAAACCACTGCTCTCCCTCATGGCCCACCATACCTCCACCCCAAGCCCATAACTCTCCACCTCCATTAAAATCACCTTTTAAACCTGAATCTGCTGGCTGTCTCATCCATTGCGTTGGCACCTTCAACAGGAATCGGCATACATCACAAGACTACAGTTACTTATATTTTTCAATGACATTAGTAACCCTCAAATGCCAAAACACTATATAATGTTTACATACCCTGACAGAAGTTTAGATTTGTTGGCCATTTTTCAGAGAATATGAAAGATAACACAAGTTTTTCTTTCACTCATGGTTAGTGGTTGTACAAAGCCATTTATGGTCAAACAACATCAATGACGGCTTGGATTCGTCTGTGGTGGTAGTTTATTTCATTGGATGGAAAAACGGGTCATTCTTTTTGGTAAAAAAACTCCAGTTCCTGTAAATTCCTGGGCTGTATTGCATGAACTGCTCATTTGAGATCTCCCCAGAGTGGCTCAATGAGGTCAGGAGACTGAGATAGCCACTCCAGAACCTCCACTTTATTCTGCTGTAGCCAATGAGAGGTGGACATGGCCTTGTGCTTTGGATCGTTGTCATGTTGGAACATCCAAGTGCGTCCCATGCGCAGCTTCCAGGCTGATGAGTGCAACCACTGACTACGAGTGGAAAAAAATTATATTCTCTGAAAAATGCCACAGTATACTTTCGAGCACAAGTGCATATGACCAACTGCATGAGTCTAGTATGCCAAAGTCTCCCTTATTCGACGGAATAAAACAAATGCCTTTACACTACACCCCGGTCATGTTCCAAACCACCACAGCTGTGTTCTGCAATAACAAAGCTATTTCGACGAAAGAGCAGGACCTGTATGTTTCCCCGTGGCTGTCAGCTGAAGGTGTGCCTCTCTTTGTCATTCTAATAGTAACTTCCTTCTGAAGCGCTCATAATCCAGTGCCGGGAAAGCCGTCTTTAAAGCCACGCGGCGTGCTTGTGTGACAGGACGCTGTGCCTTCTGAAATATCCATCAAACTCACGACTGCGCAGCGGAAGGCCTGTCAGCGCGCGGAGTATGTGAAACCGATTTCTCCCGACAAGATCTCTATGCAAACATCTGCGGGGCCCCTGCTAAACCGGTCTGATCATCTTTTGGTGCGGTTTTTAGGCCCGGGACGAGGAGAGAGGATGTAAATCACAGAGTCAAACGGCAGCGCTAAGAAAACATCCTGAGAGCGCACTGCGGAGAGATACACAAAACAGTGAGAGTGTGTCACATGAGCGGTAATTCAGCTGCAGGGGAAAGCTATTAGAAACTTAGGAGGGAGTTCGGAGAAATCGAACACTCAAACTTCACATTTTGATTTGATTTGAACTAATTTGAGTGATTATTTACATTATTTTATTAACATTGTTGCAGTGCAGAAAATAAATAAAGTAACAACAAAAAAAGTAACAAAAACTCAAAAGGAGTAGGCCGAAGCAAGAAAGCTTATAAGTGCCTACCCCTGTATTCAAAATGAATTTACATTCCGGTTACAGTGATACATCATCTCGTACAATATAACACTTTACATTACAAATTCCTGGAATGCACAATTACATTATTGTCCATATTGACTTTACGTACAGCAGCTTTGCTAAAGAAAAAACATTTATGTTTAACAAAAAGAAAATCACATGATGATTACAAGACTTCCAAAGTAAGAAGACAACACGAAGATAGAAATGTATGCAGTTTACCAATATACATTTATTTAAATTTACAATTTGTACTTTTCTTTACTTTTTCCTCTTTCCCATTTGCTTAATAACCATAACCAATCATTACTTATAAACACCAGTCACCATTCTATTAATTGACCATTGACTTAGTTGTCAAGTATTACGTAATCAACATGACCCATTATTATTGACATTCCCATTTCCACTGTAAAAATATTAGTTGTGATTTTTTATTTGTTTGTTTTGTTTATGTGATTTGCCTTGTTTAGTGAGGTGCCTTTAAAAAGCCAGGGTGTAATGTGGCCAGTTGGTGGAGGGCAGTAGCCCCCATCAGCAAGCCCTCACCCTGCTGCCCTAACTAGTTATTGTTGTGAGACAGTTCTGAGACTGGGGGGGTGGGGGCCTCCACCAGGTCCATCTCTTGCCGGCCCTCGTTCAATTTTGTTTAATAGTGACCAGTGGAAACAGGCGGTCACAGCATTGTTATCTTTTGCTTATTTGTTTCTCTTAAGTTCCTTTAATTCATAACAACTTAGACTTAGAGGTTGGTGACATCTATCAGCAATGATACGGTTAAAACAGATTCACAGTAATACAAAATTACTTATAGATAATAAGTACAAGGTCACATGTCTTTAGCATATTTCTCAAACACACTTCTCTTAAACTGTTTTTTGAATTGTTGTAGAGTATCAGCACCTTTTAAGGGTTCCTCTAGATTATTCCACATATTTACACCTCTCCGGGTGATTCAATGACTTTTTAGGTTGTACTTTCAGATTATGAGTACCCCTTAGATCGTATCTTCCCACTCTTTTACCAAACATTTGTTGTATGTTGCTAGGGAGCTGATTGTTTACTGCTTTATATATCTGTAACAAAGTATTATATTTTATAAGGTCATCATGTTTCATGCTGTTAGATTTTAAGAACAGTATATTTGTATGGTCTCCGACATTGTTCTATTTAATTCTAATAGCCTTCTTCATCAGGCAATGTGAGTGAAGTGCCGTGCCCAAGGACGCAACAATAGCAGGCACTAAACAACCGCAAACCTTCTTAGCAAAGTGTTCCTATCGTAGAATAAAAGTAGGAAACACATTTTAACCTCTTAACCCTCGCCTTAACCGAGCGCATTTTCTCCAGTTCGGCTTGAGCCAACTCTAAAATCTTGTTGACAGCCAATAGGCCAGAGTATTTGAAAGCTATAAAACTGATCTAAACGTATCTGTTTCCTCGCATTGTTGCTGTGCTGATATCACTTTCTTTTTTACTTTTATCATCATCACTCTTCTGTTGCTTCTTTGTCGTGTTTTTTGGGGTCTTTTGTTGCGTTATTGTCACTTTGTTGACACTTTTTCATAGGGTTTTTTCACTTTTTTTTGTTGTATCCTTATCACTTTTTCATAGCTTTTTTTTGGGTCACTTTTTGATACTTTTTTGTCACCTTTTCATTGCGTTTTTGTCTTATTTTTGTCACCGTTTTGACGTTTTTTTTTTCAAGAAGCTTTCATATACTATCGACCCCGCCCTCCCTCCCTTTACGTCTTATCTTTCAGCACCGATTCTCCTGCTTGGAGGGGGGGGGGTCCTGAAGAGCTGGGATAATCGAGACGGAGCCCCCACCCACAGTCTCACCAGTTCACACTATCTTGACTAATTAAACTCTTTAATAGCACTTTGTTGTGGCGTGGTCCTTGCTAGTGAATTGGGTAATGCTAAACTGGAGAGTCAGTTCAGGTGGGGGTCAAGAGATTAAATAGTAACCAGCAGTTGTATGTCACGGATACATGAATTGATCTGTTGTAATTAATGCCTTAATGTGCGAATGGAAACAAAATGTGGTTATAAGTGACACGGTATTTCCTGCCCATTTGCATCACCTCGGAAACCTTTAGTCAAGTTGTCTAATTTTAGCATTCTGTGGTAATAGACTTTCGTAATCTTGCAAAATAATCAAGCACCAAGCATGACATCTACTTTGGTGTGGTTTACACGTTGCCTGATTTGTCAGAGGCCAGGTCATAATAAGAACATAGGATCCCACGCAGTAATATGATTTGGTAGTCTGCACATCTCTCATCACATTGTTAAACCAAGCTAAACATCTCAGCGTACCTTTCCCATGGAGAAGGGTAACTACTCCCTGAGCTATTCCTGGATCCTTTTCTCTAATTCAAGAGCTGACTGTGTATTTTTCTTTTTTTTCTAAATGTATACCTATGGCTTTAAATTACAAAAGTGTAAGACATTATTCTGGGGCAAATTGTGCGTCGCTTTATTTTGAAGAATTTTCAAACCATAGTTGAGTGTTTTAACCCCTATATTAGTCCTGTAGCCCCGATCATTAGAGGCCTGTAATTTTGAGCCATAACTGGTTAAGAGCACTCCCAGCCATCTATGACAACAAATGCAAGCAAAGGATCATATAGTTAAGACATTTCCAGGCGTCTAAGTGCACTGTACCTTACCTCATTGCTACAGTGGGAGCCAAGACCATTTTGGACAGAGGTACAGGAATAGCAAAAGTGTGCACCTTGACAGTCAGTACTAAACATATGCATACAATCGCAAAGGTGTGACTCTGCAGGATAAAACAGTTTTAGAAAAATACCTTCTTTAAGGTAATAAAGTATATAAATCAAAATGGTAACTTCGTGAGAGCTGCTCCCTTACCATGTCCTATGTTGCTCGGAGCGCCTGCTATTGGCAGCAAGGGGAAATAAACATGAAAAACTGAAGCTGCCATTTTAAGCCAACGGCATGCTAGCAAATCAATGGCACCGTAATATACGCAGTTCGAGCGCAGAGCAGCTGCGGTGAGAGGACACGTCCAGTTTCTAGAACACAACAAAATCCATCAAATTAAGATGAGATCACTTTTGCAATAGTAGAAGAACTTTATATAGTTCCTTTCACAGACATGGTCACAAAGCGCTTTACATGAGACAATTGTACATTCACTCCACACTCGGTGGTGGTAAGCTACATTAGTAGCTTCAGTTTCCCCTGGGGGAGACTGACAGAAGTGCTGTCACAACTGCGCCAACGGTCTGACCACCTCCAAACATTCACTCACACATCATTCATCCTGGCCTATTGTCCATGTTTTTAGTGGTAGGGGAAACCTACGCAGACACAGGGAAAACATGCAAACTCCACACAGAAAGGCCCGTCCTGGTAGGAATCGAACCCTGGACCTTGTAGCTGTGAAGCGAGAGCGCTAACCGCTGCGCTACTGTGCCGCTGGCTAGTAGAAGAAGAAGAGACAAGGAACATTATTATACCATGGTTTAAAGCTCAAAAGTTCCAAATGTGCAGGTATCTATTAGTGTATCAAGTGGTTTCAAGTAATAAAACAAAATGTAATCAAATCTACGGGTAAGAATCAGTTTTTGAAACTTCCTTTGAAATCAGGTCAGAGAAAAGACATGTTTATATACGTTTAAGTGAATTCAGGTTGATATTGTGGACTGCGCGTTATAGGGGCCACTCAGGTCATGGGTCAGTGGGTTACAAAGGCCACAGTGGAAGTGAAGGAGAGGAGGCAAGAAGACGGGCGCGTATCGCTCGAGTGAACGAGACTGTCCCGGGACGGTCTCCACGCCTCAAGCGGCACATATCAGTGAGCAGTGGGGAGTGGGGTGGAAATCTGGATTATTTTTGTGGATAACATTGTTTGTGTTTGTGGTAAGCTGAGTGGTTGGTTGGCATATTTCCAAAAATAACATAAAGGCTAAACAGGAAACCAAGCCAAGGGAAAGTTCAATATAGCAATTTATAACAAACATAGTGTAAGATAATGTATTTGAAAATATGTATTTTTTCTCCAAAATACCTGTAAAAAGCATAGTACCTCCACAGTAAGTCTATGCAGAGCGGGTCATTATACTCACAGCTATGGAATGCACCGTCAGACCTAAAGACTTTAAAATTGTGACTTACAACTTACTGACTCCAGAAAGCTCACACGTAGAAGCGCTGATGACATGCAAACAATTGCATAGATTTAAGTTTCCTGTTTAGGTTTCCTGTTGCATGTCTTGTTACGTCTCCACTGTGCTGCAGCTGTAGGCGAGTCTTGGTGCCTCTGCAGTGTTTCAGAAGAAGAAATGTGCAGGTCTCAGATGTCTTTAGCTCATAAGCTAGCTGTTTGTTTACTTTTAACAAGCTGCTTTCTTCAAGACCATCATGGACTCTCGGCAGTAAAAAAAACAAATCCCACAAAACAAGGGAAAGACGTACAAAGGTATCCTGTAAAACAATATGGAACACAGAAACCACAAATGCATGTCGCAGAAAAAAGCCAAAAAGCGCAGCTGTACCAAGAGAGCGGGAGGTTGCCACTTGTTTACAAATTAAACTAAATATTGTATGACATAACTAATGCTAAATCTTTGGGTGACTTTTCTATCGAATTTAGCGTGGGATTGTTAAAATAGCGTTGCCTGTACAGTTTTTATGTGACATTTGCAAATGATGTCTTTTCTTCAAAGTGTTTCCACATAGTCTGGCCTAAACTTTTGAAAAACAAAAAAGGGGACGATGTGTTTTCTCCTTTTTCGGATACTTTCCATTTCCTTGAGTTTACAGCATTTCTTGGGAGACTGGAGCGAGGGGGGAATCCTACCTGGAGTGAAATTTCAGCTGTAAAAGTCCAAAAAATCGAGTTTAATAAAGGAGTTTCTAAATATACGGTTGGTCAGATGCCACTGAGCCTGCTGCGTGGGCTTTACACCGTTCTCCCCGAATGAACACTTGCGCATTTAAAGCATAAAACATCGTGATATACAACTCCCGCACTTTCCCCCGTGTTGACTCTATAGCCCGTGGTACCCCAGACCTTATTACTTTCTCCTATATATCTCGTTCCAGCGTGCAGCGGCAGGGCCAGGCATACTTTCCGAAGACGGGAAATACTGAGGTGAAAACGGCTCGCGCGGGTGATTGAAGTTTAGACAAGAATGTGAGGATTTTTCCTGCGTTCCGCTTCATTAGCTGTCAAGACGTGAAATAGATGACATTAGCATAAGTTAGCATGGCAGACTAAAAACGGCATTACAGTCAGTTACAGAGTGACAGGGGAGGCAGGTGGGAGCGTTCGTCTGTGTACTGTCGGCTGACGCTTTTACGAACGGCCCCCGGGCAAAAGTCAGGTATAAGGTCGCGTGGTTCACAGAATGCAAACTGCTGGGAGGACAGTGGACAGTGTTGTGCCCGTCCCAAACCCGGATTAAGAGAACAATGCAACATGAAGAGCTTTGCTGTACATATTGTTAATGGAAAATGAATACAGTGTTGGGGAGAAAATTTATTTAGTTGCAGAATACAGAATCCTTGCCCTAAAATGGATTTTGTAACATATTCTATTACTGTACTCTGATGTACATTATGTTCACTTAAAAACATACACTTATTGCACCATTGGAGTACTGCAATGTACTTTGATTTTAGGAAAGTACTCTCAAATGAAAGAGTAAACTGTACCAGAGAACAGTTACTTAAAATTAGTATTCTAAATGTGTCACGGTGGTGCAGCGATTAGTCTCTTGCCTCACAGCAAGAGGGCCCTGGGTTTGATTCCCTGCCAGACGGGGCCGTTCTGTGTGGAGTTTGCATGTTCAACACAGAAGGTTTCCCTCTGGGGCCCAGGACTCCCCCTGAAAAAATGATGCTAAATCTCTGTCGGACTAAACAAACAAAGGTCAAGTATTAAATAAATGCGTATTGTGGAAGTTTAAATCGTAACAAAAAACTCCCGGAGGGGTGGCGGATCGAGTCCAGAGCCAGATGTATTAACAAGAGCGACGACATGCTTCTTTCAGAGCTCTTCCCGTGTCTCTCTCACAACATCAATCGAACGAGAAAGTCACAGATATTCACAGAGAATGATATAGTTGTTCCAGGCCTTGTGTATGTAGACAAAACAAATAGTTTAGTGTCTGGGGTCAAATTAACCTTAGCATTCTTAAAAACTGAAATATTATCTCTACAGTATTGTAAATACATATTTTGTTACTACCCAACACTGCATATACAGGCCAAACATGTTGATAATATTCAATATAAACTATATCATTTATATTTTTGCTTTTTATTATCTTCCATTATACATGCAGTGAATTTTTTTCTTTGACTGCACATTTGCACACAACCTTACTCCACTGTGAGGTTAATAAATACTTATTATAAGGAAAATATAAATGTGGTTAGGGTTAGGTGTGCCTTGTGTGTTACCACCAAGAAAAAGAGAAAGGCTAAATCTCGAATGTTTTCCATGCATTAGCCAGCTAACACAACGGAATTTCAGACATGTGAGTAAAAAGTGTATTGAAAACGCCTCCGGTTTCGTTTATTTTTATTTTTTTGTTACGCCGCACTTCAGGGCATCTCTTTGAAATCCTGCGTCCACAAAAGGTGAGTCATTTGCATAATCCTGATTTGTGACATTTTTTCTGTGGGCCTTCATCATCATCATCATCAGCAGCAGCAGCAGGAAGCGCACACACCTTCATTTCCTTAATTGATCTGCGCTTCCTGCCTATCAGCCAGATTAGCGCGGGATTAGCCAGGTAAACACAGAGGGGTATGTGTGTGCTAAGGCGAGGGGGGAAGTGGGCTCTTTGATCAGCCTAATGAGCTGCCAGCGCACCTCCAGGGCCTATACGGGGCGTCCCACAAGAGGAGGAGGTGGGTGGGGGGGGTGGGGCAGTGGACACCTGAAACAACACACAAGCCACGCTTAATACTGCCTGCAGTGAAGCACAGCCGCATCCTGCCGCCATTATCCCGCCATTATCCCGCCACTGCCGCCCTCCCCTCGTGTCGCCCCGACTATGTATAACTGATAACAACGCATTCATGTTGGCGGGATATTTTTAGTCACAATAACGTCACAGACAGAAAATAATCCAAAAGAGAGGCCAGACCGTGATACAGTAACGTAGAATATTGGTTGTCTTCAGACTTTTGACTTACTCGAACACTTATATAGTATATCAGATTTTTATTTTTTTTTATTTATTTTTTTAGTTTAGTTTATTTGTTTATTTGAGCAGCAAACACTCCGCTCAAAAGGAGTGGGCCGAAGCAAGAGCTTATAAGCGCCCACCCCCAAAATCAATACAATTAAAATCATAATTTCACAAGAACATAGTGGAACAACAAAGGAACAAAATAGCAACATGGAGACAACAGCAAAACAAAATAAAACAAAATAGACCCTACACACCCGCAGCATCCGACCATACCCCAAACAGCTATGATAATGCCACATACTTACAAACTATTTACAAAGAACTATAACTTACAAAACACTGTTTGAAGTGTTCGTACATCAACAGAAAAGAAGCACAATTACAACAACGGTCTTGTGTCATGTATGAAGTCTAGTACAAAGCAAGTAACAAAAGGCGATCATTACATTTCTTTCAGGTGGTTACCATGCCTAACATTGTTAGTATTACCAAAAGTCACTAGTTTTATGTTAAAAAGACACATTAATATACATATTATACTCCATGAATATTATTATGTACATTTATTATGTAAGCCCTACACAGTGTAGTGCGTTTAAAAAAGCCAGGTGTAGAGCGGGCCAGTTGTAGAGGGCAGTAGCTCCTCATCAACAAACCCCTACGCGGCTGCCCTAACTAGCTGATTTTGTAGATGATGTTCCTATTATGTGTGGTGCGTTAAAAGACGAGGATTACGAGCCCGTTTTTTAAACCTTGTTATGTTTAACCTCTAAACCAAGTGTATTTTCTCCAGTTCAGCTTTACCCACATTTTTAGAGGTTACAGCCTATAGGCCAGTGTAACGCCTGATTTGAAAGCTAAGACCTACAAAGTGGATCGGAACTGATCTTGTTTTCCTTGCGTTGTTGCCGCAATGTCGTCGCCTTTTTTGACATTTCTTTTATTTTCGTCGCTTTTTTGTTGTTGGGTTTTCGTCACACATTTTCGTCACTTTTTTATTGCTTTTTGTCACTTTTCTGTAGCTCCTTTGTGGCTTTTTTGTGGCCTAGTTTTCGTCTCATTTTTGTCACTATTTTGAGAGAATGGTTCTCGGTTCAGGTGGTGGTTTAAGAGGCTAAGAATACTGAGGTTAATTTGACCCAGACACAGTAAACTTTGTACGATTAGATATGACTGAAGGACATAGCAAGGCCTGTAACAACTACTACAGTATATAACGCTCTGTGAATCTGTGTGAATGTCTTGGGTGTGCTGGAGAGAGATATGGGAAAGAGCCTCTCTGATCCGTGAAACTTCTGGTTGTTGCTGTTGTCATTAAATCTGGCTTTGGACACGATACGCACCTCTCCGGGAGTTTTTGTTGATTTTAAACTTCCACAACTTAAAGATGCATTATGCAACTTTTTATGTGGAAAAAAAAAAGTTGATATTTGTGCGTATTACCTTGTAGTGACCTAGCGGCTGTATGAGTGGTCAGCATGGTGCCTTTATTTTCCATCACAGCGGTCTCTAAGACGCTCCAGGATCAATTGTTTGGAAGGTTTTCACTGCGGACGGACCCTCTCACGAGAAAACCTACCAAACAATTGATCCTGGAGTGTTGTAGAGACCACTGTGATGGAAAGTAAAGGCTGACCACTCACACAGCCGCTTGGTCACTACAAGGTCAAATACGCACAAATATCAACTTTTTGTTCACGTCAAAAGTTGCATAATGCACCTTTTACAGAAGATATATTATGCTCAATTGACTCTTGTTTGATATAACAGTTTTCTCTTCTCTTTCTTCATCAGAAGCATACCCTGAGAAGTAGCTATTGTTGCTTTATACATTCAACTTTGAGTAACACTGTTCACTGTGGTTCTTTCTTTTTCTACTTTCACTCTTCTTCTAGTACACTCGGGGAACTCAAGTATGTCCTTCATGTTTTTGAAACTCATAATCCATCACAAAATTGGCTAGCTAGCACGCTGTTGCAAAAAAAAAGAAGCTAGTTTTTGCTGTTTAATAACATGTCACTATCACAACTGCCTGCAGGGGGGGGGGGGGCTCAAGGTCAATTTGAGTAAAATATCAAGGCTGCAGTAATACCCAAAAGAATGTTCATATAGGCCTCAATTATGTGTGGTATGTTCACTTTAAAGTGCAAATGACACATTAGACACAATTTTTGCTAAAACACAGTTAACATGATTATATTTAAGATTTTGCTAAAGATTATACCCAGTTTTCTTTAGTTTGAGCATTTTTGTGATGTTTATGTTTTCACTTCCTTATTGGACACCGACAGGAAGTGACATCGAAGAAGGTAAACAATTTTAAACTGTTGCCGTGCAACCATGTTAAGTCAATACGTCACGACTTCCGCCTCCGGGTCCTCGCAGATGGGTAAATGTGCAAGAAAAAAAACACATTAAAAACTCTTAAAAACCACCGTCAATATTTCTGAAACTCAACAGAGAGTTACTGAAGCTACTTATTTCTCAGACTCATTAGCCAAAAATGCCGCACCTACTGCTAAAAAAGTAATATTTACTAAAGTCGCTACTTCCGGGGTTAGCGTAGCTGCGCCGTTAGCATTTTTCTTCGCTAACCCGGATGTAGCGATTTTGGTAAATATTACTTTTATAGCCGTAGGTACAGCATTTTTGGCTAATGGGCCAGATAAATAAGTATGTTCAGTAACTCTTTGTTACATTTCAGAAATATTGATTGTGGTATTAAAGAGTTTTTTGTAGTTTCTCGCACATCTGCCGGACCCGGAGCTGTGACGCCACCACTTAACAAACGTATGGGAAATGAATGAGTCAAACTGCTATGGAATGTTACCTTCTTTTATGTCACTTCCTGTCAGCAGCTTAAAAATTCAAATAAAAATAACTTTTCTGCCCAACATTTCCTCATTAAAATTGCTGCTTCACTGAAAAAAATGATAACTATGCAACTGATGTAATCCAATCTAAATAAGTCATATTTTCAAGAGCATTAAAATCTGTCATATGCACTTTAAGGTTCTATTGTATCTATTGAAAATCGATTAATTATTTTCAATAGATATAAATTCTGCGCTTAACTTGAGTGTGTTCATCTCTTTTGTCTTCCGGTGACTTTACTGAAGTTATTTTACTATTCCTTCACCTTGACGTGTTCCTGGAAAAAGTCGCATCACATTAGAATAACTAGAGGCTCATGAAAGCTTCCTGAACCCACTGTAGCCTGCAGTGAAGCACACCCGCATCCTGGCACCATTATCCCGACACTCCTGCCCCCCTGTTGCCCCTGTCGCCCCCCTGCTAGCCGCCCCTATCCAAGTGTCAGTCACAGGTCCCGCTAACAGTAGCCTAACCTCACGCCCCTTTTGTCCCCCCCCTGCACACACACACACACTTCTGTCACCCGCTGTCCCACCTTCTGCCACCTACCACTGTTCTGCCTTTAACTGTGTGGTCCCCCAGAAGAATGAGCATTGTTTTGGGTAAGTTTAAGACATGTGGACGAATATCTAAGGTTTCACGCGCTCTTCCTGTCTGGGGTGCTCCGTCTAAAGCGTCGCTTACATAATATGGTCACTCTAAGTAGTGTGTTTCCTTTAGGCACAAAGCTGATGTTAGTCACTCCATCATCATGCGTTTTATTTTATTGTATCGTTTACTACAGAAAAGTACTTTGGAAAAAAATAACAGGGCATTCAGAGGACCAACCATTTTTGAGCTCTGATGGGGCTGTGCAGATCGATCCCACGTATTGACATATTGATGCCACAGTAAGTGTTTGGTACGACATTGATCCTAGAGTTAATCATCAAGCTTTCTCATTTACATTTTCCACCATTGAAATCACAGCAGAAATAAGCCGCTTTAATCTTTTTTTTTACGCTGAGCAGGTGCCGCTGTGACACAAAGGCCCAATGTATATCCTTTTGTATTAAAATGGATGGGAAAATGGCTTGTATTTAACCAAGTGCAATGTTTGAGAACTTATTCTCATTTACAAACATGACCTTTATGAAAACTAAAACATGCAGGAGTGCTTCTTGGATGGTTTCAAATAATGACTTTCAATGTCACTTTGGTGCTCTTCAGTGCAGGGATCAGCTTATAACTTTAAAAAGATACAAAACTGAGGCACTCAAAGAAAATAAATGATTAAAAGGCCTTCATTGAAACATGGCCATATGATTAAACTGTTGCCTATGTTTTCGGCCCTTTGTCAGAGCAAGCGCGAGAGCTCTATCATGATGCAGCTTTTAAACAGTATAAGTGGTCACATGCTGATGCAGTACATCCATCTGTTGCTTTAAGAGTACAAATCCAGAAGGACTTCCTCTGAAGGAGCCTTTGAAGTCTGTCACCTCCTCTATGGACTCAGTCATGTGTTCTATACCATAAGCTTTCAAGGTGTTAATGCCATGGTTAGAATGTTATAATACTGTGCCATAGAGGATTCCCTGTTTGTCTTCTGCAAATCTATATTTTTGTTTGCACTTAGTTCTACCAATGTAGAAACTTTCCGACACAAAGGTGTGCTGTGTGACAATTAATTCCTTCTATTTTGGAAATACTGTTAAGAATTATACACTTGTGACATGATTTAATGCATCTAGCAATTGTGTAATACACAGTAGTGCACCCATTTTAATGTTTAAAAAAAAGAAAAGAAAAAAAACTAAAATTGATTGGATTTGCAGTGTTCTTGATCCAATCTGCTCCAAATGTGCGGCCTCTATCTAAATGACTCAAGCAGATTGATGTCAGTGCAAATGTTATTGGCACTGTAATATCAATCTGGCTCTTGACAGGTTAACAGCACACTTGCTTTATTTAAAAAAATATTCCACTAAACAAGCTGCAGCGTAGAGGAAATGGCCCTCGTGCTCATGAATGGAGTGCCTGTCCTCTTTACCTGAGTGCATCTAAAACAGTCCCGCCACTGATCTCAACGGTATTTTTAGCTCTCATCTGATTGTCAGGATGTAATTACTACGACTGACTCAGCTCTCCAAGCCCCCACTGGTCTGTTCCTGATCGAATGCTACTGTTTAAAAATAGGCCCGCCGTGGCTTATTTTGCCTGCAGATTGAGTTGTGTCCTGATTCATATCCTGTATTATTGACTGGGAGGCGATGGAGCAGCTCATTGTCGGCCATTTTGAGAATAGAGGGGTGATTCATGTTCAGCTGTATCAAGAACCTCTGAATCACGCTCTCACTGATCTGCATAAACAAGGCTGCGGTGACGGTAATAAGTTCCATTATGTCTGTGGTGAAAAAAACAGAAGTGATTAATGCATAGTGCAGAAGAAGAAGACTTCCCAATGACTGAACATGTTCCGGTTTATAATGAAAAGCATAATTTGGTTAGAGATTGTGGAAATAACATCTCAGAGTCTTATATTACACTAAACTTTTTATATGTATATTTACCCATCTTAAAACGCCAGCCCACACTCTAAACAGAGCAGTCAGCTAAGCTCCTCTTATTTTATAAATTCTAAAGTATTGTTGAACACGACCCGCTATATCTTCTTTCAAATAAGGATGAATAAAACACAGGGTGTACCCGTCCGGAGCGCTCCCTCAGACACTGCATGTTACACCAGAGAATCAATATTGATCAGAAGCTGCTGATGACTCACAGGAAGTCACATCTGTCCTTCCTCCTCAGCTCCTCCTCGTGTCCTCACTGTCTCTCTCTCTCGGGCCATGTCCACCACAACAGCAGAACGACCAGGCTCAACCTGTCCCGTCCACAGCTCTCTGCCTGCCTGTTTTCTGGTTTATCCGCGGTTTACATCCATACAGATCAGACAGAATTTAGTTCAGTTTGGGTCTACTTCCACCCTTTTTTTTGATTGGTTTTAGTCCTGATTGGATTTCGATCAAGGCCTGGTACACAGTGGCAGGTCAAATAATCCATGAGGTGGTATTTGAGTGACAAATACCACCTTGACTTCAACCTGGTATTACAGACAGTAACTTAGAACGGTCCCTTAAGTGGATCCTGGGGGTGAGTTGCAGAAATTTGCTAATAAAAATATAACAAGAGGGGGCAATAAGCTTTTTGCTGGTATTTGGTAATAATCTGAAACACATCTTTATTTTACACTTTGTTGGTTAGTTTAGAAATGCAATGTTGAGAGGATTAAAGTAATATTTCAGGATTTTTGACATAGGGCCTCATTTCCTAGTTGTCCAGAGTGTTTCTGGAGATATTTTTTTCTTAAATTCATGCAGTTCTTATATTTGAAGAGCTTAGTGGCGCTAGGCTAATGCTAGGCTAACACATTTCTATGGTATCAGCAACCCTGCATTAAAAACAGTCTGACCCACTCCACAGTGCACCTGAGGTAAATCACTTATAACACCAGACTGCCCATATAAATGTCTGTGTTAATAGAATAATTTTTGAAATATAACTGATCTTGTATTACATGAATTACCGCATTTTGACGGACTATTTTCTCGCAGATCAATCCGCCGCTGCATTAGCTTACGACCACAAAGCTGATGCTGCTCAAATATAAGTTATTTTAATGCAAAATTGTTATAATTATTCTATTGACACAGACATTTATATCGTTATGCTGGTGTTAGAAGTGATTTGCACCAGACTGTTTTTAATGCAGGGTTGCTGATACCATAGAATTGCGTTAGCCTAGCATTAGCCTAGCGCCACTAAGCTCTTAAAATATAAGAACTGCATGAATTTAAGAAAAAAATATCTCCAGACATCAACAACACTCTGGATAACTAGGAAATGAGGCCCAATGTCAAAATCCTGAAATATCCCTTTGAGCTTATCAAGAGATCGAGAAGTGAGGAAAGCATTTCCTGGATGCTTAGGACCTCAGGAGGAGCTTTTTGGGAGCCCCCAGTGAAGATCCAACGATCACTCAAAGATGAGCTTGGTCCGCAAAACCCAACTCGAGGACCAAAGTGCAAATTGCCTGATGTTGAACAATGACTTTGAAGATTATTATTATTATTGTTCCCTGATCGCTGATGGACTTGCGCTCCATGCGTTGAGTCTGCTGTTGTTTGTATCTTGTTTTTTTCAAAATACAACCAACCTTTATGGCAACCCGGTCTTCTCTTAAAATATGAATTCCGGACATAAATCTTGCTTACAGCTAAATACAGTATTGAAAGAAGACTCAATGAAACACACAGGCCCTAAGTTGGCCATAATGGTGCCTGTTTTCCGAGGCTGAGCGGCTGGCTAATATTATGTCTAATCCAGCCTGTAATTAGCGTTAGCCTGCTCTGCTGCTGTCTGGGTCAATGTGATGTTAGCCAGCACCGCAGGAGGAAGCCGGTCGAGCCTACGCCACACAAGCAGACCAGGGACATTCAAAGTTGAGACAGACAGACAGACAGACAGACAGACAGACAGACAGACAGACATGGAGGTGCCAACAAGAACAGGCATAAAAAATATAATGTTAACACTCATAAATGTGCCTGCGAGCAGACGCGCAGACAGCTGAGAGAACTTTGAATTTGAAATTTAGTAAAGTTAATGAACTGTGTCCCCACCAGCAGTAAAAGTGCACATCAAAGACAATTTGAGTAAAAATAAAAACAGTGTGTGTGGGCCAGCTAATTTTGAGGCTTTTGACATGTGAGAGAGACAAGTTCCAAGGAAAAAAGTGCTGGTAAAGCTGAAGATGGTTTCCTCAGAGGCCGGTGCGGTTTTGTTCAAACTTCAAAGGATATGTACATATTTTTTTTATGGCGCTTTTTATTAGGAAAAGTGAATTCACAAGAAGAAACCATGATAATAATTTTGGAGTCACATTGGGCTGACAGGCAGGCACCACTATTACTCACCGTAAACTTTACTACGACAATGGAGCAGGTATCCATAGGATTTGGGAGTGGGTCAGTGACATGCTGCACTCACTTTGAGAGTCAAGTGTTGCATGTAAAATCAAATTCATATTGTGAATGATGAAATGATGAGTTAAAATATAGAGGAAGCGATTGAAAAACTGGTAGCCTTTTGTTACTACCCTCTTCCACACGTTTTTTTAAATACTATTTTCTTCCCCGAGCTCCCACCAAACTGTCCTGAATTGGCACAGACAACACGAGAACAGTCACTCGGGCAACAGCGTGAATGTCTTGCCTAAACATGAATACGATGGGTCTGTTCGATCGGGTTGGTCCTAGCCGGCCACCAGGAAGTGAATGAATATGGCAATGAACAGTCTTTGCTTGTCCAGTCGAGTGCTTTCAAAGAGATGCATACAACCCCATGGAAATGCTTCGGCACCAAATCAGCTCTCAAATAATGTGTATTTGATAGACATTCTTCTTGCTTTGCCACAAATGTAGTCAATAGTTAAGCTTAAAGGGGGGTATTATGTAAAATCGACTTTTTCAAGCTTTATATCATGTTATTATGTCATTCCCTCATTAAACACATGCCTGGAGTGTTGCCTTGGCTCATTCACATATTTTTGAGTAATCAGTAAAAACTTAGACGGCAGCCATTTTAGGTGTAGCTATGCCTCAGTCCTCCTAGGAACGCCCCCACCTCCTGGAGACGCCTCTGGACCTTTCGTCACCAGCCAAGCCACCAACCACTGCTCCTCAGCTCAGCAGAGCCCCCTCCCCGCACAGTAGTGTTGTTTAGATGCCACAGCAGTGTGCTGAAGGGGCGTGTCGGAAAGCTTCTTAAAGAGACAGAGGCCTATTTCAAGACGTTCAGTACAGCCATTTTGAGAGAGCAATTGTATTCAAGGCAGTTATTTTAATTTACTGCATATACAGACCAACAGAAGGTTACGTCATCATTGTAGTATGCTATAGACTGGTGTTTTTTCAATGTGATTGAAAAAGCATAATACCCTCTCTTTAATGAATATTCAAACAGAAAAGGTTTTGTTAGAGCCAGATTAACGTTTAAGAACATGACACTACAGGTTTAGTTATCATATTTCCATCCACCCATCTTCATCCGGGCCAGGTCCCTGAGGGGGCTGTCTGAGCAGAGATGCCCAGGCTTCTCTATCCGTACACTCTTCTTCCAGGAGGACCTCAAGTCATTCCCAGTCCAGCCGAGAGACGTAGTCCAGCCAGCGTTCCCTAGGTTTCTCCTGATGGGATAGGAAACTCATTCCATAAAAGAGGCAACCAGGAGTCTGGCTTCTCTTGGTGGAGGAACAGCTGCTCTACTCCGAGCTCCTCATTGGTGACTGACCTCCTAACTATTTCTAAAGGGTGTGAGTTGAAACATAGATCACCCGGTAAATCAAAAGCTTCACCTTTCAGCTAAGCTCTGACTGCAGCATTGATCCGCCTCACATTCTATCCGTCCCTCAAGTGTAGTTTAGAAGACCAGTCATTCGTGCAGTCAAATTATGTGTAATTGGACATTTCCTTGGCATTTCCTCCGCACTGTGAGTACTTTTGCGTTTGAGAGCGTGCGCTCCGTGGGGCTCCCGGTGATGCGTGCCCACCGCGACACTTGGAATGCCCAGAATGCAAAGAGGCGGCCCGATGATGGAGAGACAAGGCACTTCCTCGGGTCACGCCCACCGGAATACAGGTCCCGCCCCTCGCGCAGGTCACGCTTCAGTGATTGGCTGAACCCCGCAGGTCAGAGGTGAGTGGGGGGTCCTGTCACTCCTCTGAAGACGGGCCAAAGGTTAACTTCCACCGGAGTTCGTCTTTCCTGCTCGGCCCAGCGGGGTCCGGCCGCCGGGGCAAGAGCCATCAAGTCTAAACCAAGCTGTGAACTGACGAATGCAATAACAATGAGCGCCTATGGGGTAATGTGTAGGTTTAAGGATCATTATTATGTAGAGCGGGAGAGAGAGAGAAGCTTGAAATTGCATGCTGTCACAAGAAGCAAAAATAATGTCTTTGTAAGTCTTCGAGTTATTTCATTTAAAACGAAAAGAGCAACAGTCCTTGGAACATGCTCTTGCCCTAAAACTAAACATCATATTCATTTCCCCCACATTTCTCTCTAGTTTAAAGGCAGAACAGAGATCAGCGAAACATGTATTGGGAGATGTAAAATTCTCTGAAGTAGAACCCATTTCTTGAAAATAGTCTTACGAAAGAAGAATTTCAAAGAATGGTACCATAACTCTGTAATAAGATAGTCCAATTTATCTTTAGCACTGACTAAAAGGTAACATAATGACCGCCTTTCCTCGGAACCACTGAAAGCTCTTGCGTCTTTTATTTGATGTGTTTTGTGCGTAGCGGTAGTGGGAGGGGCCGGGGTGAGGCGAGGACACACAGCAGTAGGCAGAGGCACTATGGCGCGACTGAACATAAACGTTGTGTGTGTGTGTGTGTGTGTGTGTGTGTGTGTGTGTGTGTGTGTGTGTGTGTGTGTGTGTGGATGTGGGGGGGGGGAGGCCAATTAGCAGCTACAGCTATAGTCCAGTGTTTTCCCGAAAGCAACACAAACACCACTGTCCCTGTGTATTCGCCATCAACATGCAGTGATAAGGGAGACACAGAGAAGTGCCGGGAGTCTAAACAACAGATACAAGGAGATAGGGGTCAAAATGATGGTGGCGGTTAAGAACGCGTTGGAAACTTCGAGCGTATATAGTTGATGCAAAATGCGTAAGAAACTTGATTACAGTTTGATGTTATTCTAATAACTTAACATAACTTGAAATGTATTATTTATATGAACAATGAACATGATCTACAGGCATTGAAGGTGTGCTGGCAAATAGTTTGATAGCAAGGGGTCTAAAGTAAACACTCACTGCATTGGACTCTGACAATGGTAACTTTATTTGATGTAGTTTTCTGTCTGAGGAGTTTGGAAACCCCTCTTAAGCCACATTTTGCAATAACACTGCATGTAATAACAGATCAAAATGTCATTCACGTTTTTTGAACAAGTGACAGTTTGTAATGAAGTGTGGAAGTCCGCTGACTCCTGTGCCGTGTCCATTCACAAAAAAAAACATGACATGCTCTCAGCCTCCTTCGCAACACAATGTAATCCAAATATGGTAATTTCCTTTGTGGAAGATACCAACCGTGAAAGTCTGAGGGGGAGATCTTCAGATCATACAGTAACTAAATTTCAATCTGGCTTAATCCATTATTTGGATTTTGCCAACGCAAATACAGGCCATTTCCACGCATAATATCCCATATTTTTATGTGAACACATTATTACTTGCAATTACTATTTTCTACAGCAAATGTTTTTTCAATGTATGTATTTTTCTCTCTGCCTTATTCATCTGCAGTGTATCTCCTATTGGTGACGTTTACAGAGAAAACCCTAGTATGTAAGGGAACATGTTTGGCCTTTGCAATGTTTGAGACAGCCTGAGATATCCACAGCTGCAATGTCGTGAATGTGCTCTAAAACCTCTGACGGAAAAATTAAACTGAATGGAATTTAATACACTCACAATGAAACCGTCTGTTATCAAGACCATAACAGGCCCATATTCAAGTGCCAAGACCGCCCAACTCCGACATGTATCACAGTGCTTTATTGGCATTGTTTTATTGATCCCATCTGAGAAATTCCTTCAGGGCATTTCCCCTCTGGGCTGTAGGAATCGGGGCATATGCCTGTCAACATGCGGTTTAGAGCGGGATGTCCAGCGAAATTATGGCCCATCTGACCCTGAGGTGAGGCATTTCCAAACTCTGAACGTCGAAGACACAAACAAGAAGGCTTTATGGCATGTTTTGTCAAACTTTGTTTTATTTATGTTTCCTGAAGTCATCTGTCTTTTCTTTCAACGTGTAAAGCCCCACGGTCACATGCACAATTGTGTCTTACGAAAGTATTTTAGATTGTGTTATCTCCACAGAGAACTTTGTCATCTCAGCAGAGTCTCTAAAGTTTGTTCTTTTTTGTTTTGCACCATTTGGCACAATTGTCATGCAAAAACTGCTCAGGTCCCACCGAGATTTGAACTCGGATCGCTGGATTCAGAGTCCAGAGTGCTAACCATTACACCATGGAACCACCTGTCAGGCACTGGGACTGGAAGCCACAGGAGAGAACCGCATTTACAGCAGCAGCGGGGACGTATCAGCTTACTCCTCCAACCAGCTGACTTACTTTCACCCTTAACTTTCTAATAACATTGAATCTACTATGCACTATCGGGTTCTGTTGCTAATAAGTGAGATATTTTAGCAATTGTGAAGATATTATTCACCTCTTAACCCCTATCTGAACCGAGCACATTTTCTCCAGTTTGGCTTCACGCAAATCTAAAAGCTCCTTGACAAAAATGTGACAAAAATCCAACAAAAAAACTGACGGAAGGGAAAGATCCATTTAGATGAGTTTTGTAGGTCTTAGCTTTCAAATGAGGTGTTACACTGGCCTATAGGCTTTGACCTTATGGATGTGGGTAAAGCTGAACTGGAGAAAATGCACTAGATGGAAGTTGTCACTTTTTTACTCGCTACTGCCACCTCAGGTGTTATGCGTAACTACAGTCTCTTTGTTAAGCTCGTGCTTAATTTTAACATTTTTAAAGTCCATCTAGTCCCTTTAAGGGCGAGGGTTAAGACGTTAGTTTATATGATATTTTATAGTAATTAATCGCCATCATTTTTGACATAAGGGGCGAAAAACACAAACTTTGTTATAGTTTTACATTTCAACATAAACTTTGTCATTTGATTTACTCATTTTGGGTGGCAGTGTCATGTTTATTTATTTATTTTTTACTTAAGCTTCAATCAATATGAAAATACTATCATGTATAGAGCTGAATGTAAGTGAATTTCTTCCTTGTGAGATCAATAAAGACTTATCTTATCACCATCTACTAGGGCATTAACAGACTACGGCACCAGTCGACCTCATTTCAGACCAGTCGACTAGTCAAGTAGTAATCTCTCTCTCCATTTGGCACAATTGTCATGCAAAAACAGCTTAGGTCCCACCGAGATTTGAACTCGGATCGCTGGATTCAGAGTCCAGAGTGCTAACCATTACACCATGGAACCACCTGTCAGGCCTCAGTGCTGGAAGCCACAGGAGAGAACCGTATTTACAGCAGCAGCGGGGACGTATCAGCTTACTCCTCCAACCAGCTGATCTTACTTTCACCCTTAACTTTCTATAACATTGAATCTACTATGCACTATCGATCTCCTATGGTTCTGTTGCTTCAAATCAAATACTATCATTTATATTACAATCTACTCTTCAGCTGGTTTGGCAAAAGTTAGTCACTCCATTTTCTTTCCTGTTTTGTAAGGTCAAATCTTCTCCAGTTGTGTGTAATGTCACCCAGTAGGAGCAGTTTTGAATATGCTGTCCGAGTGTACAGCCCAGATGCATAGGGCTTGTCTGTGTTTCCTGAGGACAAGAGCCCAGAGAAAAAAATAAAACAAGTCTCACTGGGCCCAACACTGCGCTGGACCGACTAAAGCCTTCTCACAAAACGGAACCAGGAACCACAAAACCCATTTCCTCCTCAACAACCAGAGCTAATTATTGGTCTGAGCTTCCTTCAAAATGTCAAATGTTCCTGTTGTAACTGAGGTGAATAAAGGCCCATAACACCACCATAAAGCTGATGTTTGTTACTGTCTTTTCTGATATTAAACAATGAAAATTATACAATGGGGAAAATGATATTACTCTTTGATCACTTCAAATCGAAATAAAAAGACTTAATACATAATACATGATACAACTTTGAAATATCAAGTAAATGGCGAGGCAGTGCAGATGAATGTGGGAAAACATTACATTAATATCAATTTGAAACCTTTGTTGTAGATTACTGATATAAATAAGTCTTTATGTACAGTATGTTGCAATGTTTTGCAAGTGTTAAAAATAAGGCACTTTATACATATTTATAATGGACGACATTGCCTATATTTTCACCAATAGCTAATGATGGAGAGTCTGGTTGTTTTGTTTTTTCAGAGGGAATTTGGGATAATTAGCTTAATTTTTAAATAAACTATTAATTTGTGAATAAATCTGTCATTGAAATTTAGCTTATTTTTTTTTCAGGTCAAAGCTCAATAAATTCATGCAGGAATTAGATATAAAAAAAAAAATCCCTCTGGAAACAAACTTTAGCCACTGGGAGATAAAGGAAATGGAGGCAAGGTGGATGAAAAGTCTTGCCCACAGGTACGAAAACAGTGTGCATTTTTCAGGAGCTGGGATTTGAACCCCAGCTCCTGAAAAATCGCTGTTTTCACCTGCCGGGTCTCGCCTTAATATAACAACATAAAACATTCGGTTTAATGGAAAATAATTTAAAGTGTGTTAAAACTTTTCTAGCAGCCAGAGTGGATCGTGTTATTGTTCAGTTACAGGAATTCCTGACGGCGGTGTTCAAGGAATTAGTCTAATGTGTCCTATTATGGCGCAGTAAACCCAGGCCAAAGTCATCAAACTCTTTATTCTGATGGATTTGGACACACAGCCTCTTCCTCCCTCTTTCACCACACGCCAACCTCAAATCCAAAGCACACAGACACACCTCGCGAAGCAGGCAGCCGCAGAGGAAGTCAATATTTGAATAGTGAGAGCTACCTGCTACTGCCGCTCCATACCAGACAAACTATAGACTTAACTATGTACAGTGGCTCTCGTACACGAACAGTGAGTGCAGTTTAGGTCTATAGGTATATACACTTGTTATAATTTGTTTCTTATGGAACTTCCAAATTACCGAGCATATTACTTACTTACACATAAAGTCCCCACAGGAAGATCCATATGAAAGAGTGAAAGTGGAAGAGCAGTCTATTTACATCAGTCCTGTATTTTTCAGAGTATGACAGAAACTATGAAAAAGATTCAATTCACGACTCAATTGCACATTTACCTTGTTTTTTCTTTGATTTTCTAACTATCTGCACCTTACTGTGAGTTTTAAGAGCAGCTGTATAGTGAATTTCTCCACTGTGAGAAGTTGTATCTTGTGACTCATTGTGGTTACATGAACAAGGGAACATTGAATCTCCCGCCTAGTCGGATTGGAACAGGATTGCCAAAACCAAAGTAAACTCGGGAGGTTTGATTGGGGGAATTGTATCAGACTAGAGCAACATGAAACACCTACCTGTCAAGTTTTTGGATTTGAAAATACGGAGCATTTTCTAGCACCCGCTGTGAGCTGTTACCAGCCCAACCAGGCTCCAAGACGGGTAAATATACAGTGGGGAAAAAAGTATTTAGTCAGCCACCAATTGTGCAAGTTCTCCCACTTAAAAGATGAGAGAGGCCTGTAATTTTCATCATAGGTAAACCTCAACTATGAGAGACAAAATGAGAAAAAAAAAACAGAAAATCACATTGTCTGATTTTTATGAATTTATTTGCAAATTATGATGGAAAATAAGTATTTGGTCAACTACAAACAAGCAAGATTTGTGTCTCTCACAGACCTGTAACTTCTTCTTTAAGAGGCTCCTCTGTCCTCCACTCGTTACCTGTATTAATGGCCCCTGTTTGAACTTGTTATCAGTATAAAAGACCCCTGTCCACAACCTCAAACAGTCACACTCCAAACTCCACTATGGTCAAGACCAAAGAGCTGTCGAAAGACACCAGAAACAAGATTGACCTGCACCAGGCTGGGACGACTGAATCTGCAATTGGTAAGCAGCTTGGTGTGAAGAAATCAACTGTGGGAGCAATTATTAGAAAATGGAAGACATACAAGGCCACTGATAATCTCCATCGATCTGGGACTCCACGCAAGATCTCACCCCGTGGGGTCAAAATGATCACAAGAATGGTGAGCAAAAATCCCAGAACCACACGGGGGGACCTAGTGAAAGACCTGCAGAGAGCTGGGACCAAAGTAACAAAGGCTACCGTCAGTAACGCACTACGCAGCCAGGGACTCAATTCCTGCAGTGCCAGACGTGTCCCCCTGCTTAAGCCAGGACATGTCCGGGCCCGTCTGAAGTTTGCTAGAGAGCATCTGGATGATCCAGAAGAGGACTGGGAGAATGTCATACGGTCAGATCAAACCAAAATGGAACTTTTTGCATCCAGAGAACACCATACCTACTGTGAAGCATGGGGGTGGAAACATCATGCTTTGGGGCTGTTTTTCTGCAAAGGGACCAGGACGACTGATCCGTGTAATGGAAAGAATGAATGGGGCCATGTATCGTGAGATTTTGAGTGAAAACCTTCCATCAGCAAGGGCATTGAAAATTAAACGTGGCTGGGTCTTTCAGCATGACAATGATCCCAAACACACCGCCCGGGCAACGAAGGAGTGGCTTCGTAAGAAGCATTTCAAGGTCCTGGAGTGGCCTAGCCAGATCCAGATCTCAACCCCATAGAAATCTTTGGAGAGAGTTGAAAGTCCGTGTTGCCCAGCGCCTGCCCCAAAACATCACTGCTCTAGAGGAGATCTGCATGGAGGAATGTGTGTGAAAACCTTGTGAAGACTTACAGAAAACATTTGACCTCTGTCATTGCCAACAAGGGGTATATAACAAAGTATTGAGATGAACTTTTGTTATTGTTATTTTCCACCATAATTTGCAAATGAATTCATAAAAAATCAGACAATGTGATCTTCTGGATTTTTTCTCATTTTGTCTCTCATAGTTGAGGTTTACCTATGATGAAAATTACAGGCCTCTCTCATCTTTTTAAGTGGGAGAACTTGCACAATTGGTGGCTGACTAAATACTTTTTTCCCCACTGTAGTAGTTTCCCAGCCTAAATGGACACTTGACAGCTACGCAACCTCGCAACAACTGCCACTCACGCTTCTGCAGATGCGGTTGTCCATTTAAAGTGCTAACTAGGCCAACACGAATGACATAGCCTATAAAATGACTGCACACCGAGCTGTGCTGGTTGAATTTGTAGTTTATTACACACTTACAGTTTTTGACACACACAAAAGAGCCTTAGCCTGGTTTAGCCCATTGTAGCATAGTATCCTAGCCTTAAAGGGATAGTTCAGGATTTTGACATGCAGTCCTTATATTGGAAAACTCTAGTGGCACTAGGCTAGTGCAAGGCTAGTGCATTTCTACAGTAACAGCTAGCCTGCATTAAAAACAGTCTGATGCACTCCACAGTGCACCTGAGGCAAATCACGTATAACCGATATAAATGTCTGTGTCGATAGAATAATTCACATGAATTATCACTGCTCAAATATAAGTTATTTTAAATGCAAAATGGTTATAATTATTCTATCGACACAGACATTTATATCGTTAGTCTGGTGTTATAAGTGATTTGCCTCAGGTGCACTGTGGAGTGTGTCAGACTGTTTTTAATGCTGGCTAGCTGTTACCATAGAAATGTGCTAGCCTAGCATTAGCCTAGCACCACAAACTCTTCAAATATAAGTACTGCATGAATAAAACATAAAAAAAATCTCCAAAAATCAACAACACTCTGGATAACTAGGAAATTAAATTAAAAATCATGAAATATCCCTTTAAGCCAGTAGCACTAGCGAGCGCTAAAACACAAATAATTGGCCAAGAGTCTTAGGTGGATTTGAGCATAAAAACTGGGTGAGACTCTGGCGTAGACTATGGGTGTATTGTTAAAGATCTGTATGACATTGCAGCTCGCTCCAAAACAGTGGTTAGGTCTGAATGCACCACCGGCTAACCATAGCTAACTGTCACAACAAACAAGAGCAGTTAACATTGTCTGCAAAATTAAGAATGGACTGACGGAGCGAGGCTTCCCCCATAGCTTTCAGCACAGGCTAGCTGAAACTCGTTCATGCTAGCAATTTGGCCAGGTTTTTGGAGCCAGCTCCATTATTTAGAATAGGGCGGAAAAAAAATATAGCAAAAGGATAAAACTAAGACGATTTTGCGTATGCTAAGTCAAACATGTGGAGGTTAGAATAACAAGCCTGTGTTTAATAAAGACTTAAAGAGTGTTTTAATGGGAGGTCCATGGAGCCAGGAACTTCCGGAGCTTGGCGCTATTTCCTTACGGTTACAGGAAGAAGTAGACCACAATAAATGCTGACCGGGAGTTGCACTGCTCCAAAAGGCAACTAACAACAATTGCACATGTGTGAATAATATCACCGCTTTATAACACGATTTGGTCTTGGACAGGCAAATCTCAGCATTCCACCACATTATTAAACTATATGCAAGCTCTTTATAATGTTGTGATGTAATGGGGGAAACCCAAAGGACCCATTCTCTCCTCTTGCGCGCCGCATTCACAGTCCTCCTCCACATGTCACTGCAGCCATTACTGTCCGGTCATCACTTCCTCCTCTCCTCTCTCGCTGTCTCACAGCCCTTCAGAGAGGAACATGTCTGCACAGAGAACCAAGTGTGAACAGCTCTTTGAAGGCATAGTCAGTCCTGAAACTCCCCTTTGTAAGATCTGTTTATTAGAATGCGTATTGTGAGGAAGCATCGAGAGAGGGCTGATTCAAATGGTGACAGTACATTACAAAAAATACACAAATATCTAACTTAATCATTTTGTTAAGGATTCACAAACTTGCCATAATTCATCTTTAGCTACAACTTCATGATGCTTCAACAAGACACCGAACTTAAAGTGCATTTGACAGGTTTTCATGCTTTATGAATTATCACTGGGATCATGCCAGTAGTTTTAGTGAGAGGCACTTGATGAAGAAGGGTTGAATTTATTATAGTGCGGTTAAGTTGCTTTTACAACACACTGAAAGACAAAACCCACTTTATCCCACATTTATTATTAAAACTAGTTTAGCGGTACTCTAAACTAGTCTAAGTGATACCAACATCGAGAACTAGAAAGAGAAAGGACTGAAAGGGTTTTGTAATAAATAAAAGGTGGCCAGTTTATTGGCAAGAGATGCGTATTGTGAGGGAGGAACACAATCTAAATAAAATGCCTTTTGAAGTTGATAATGAAGGCGCTATTTGCATACAAGCATTAACACCTACCCCCGTGCATGCAGTCCACGGGCGCGTCAACGTCCCGCCAATTAGCATCTGTTTCTCAACTTATTGTCAGACCCGAGCAAGAGGCAGGAAATACAAGGCCATTAGATTAGCCAAGTACATCAATGGCCAGACCTGAAGTGATAAACAAACTTTTTTTATCCCAAACTTTTTTGGCTGGGACCCCAAAAATTGACACGTAAACAACTCGGGACCCCATTGTATAAAGTTATTGCCTCTTAGGCTACTTTAGGGAAGAAAACACATTTTAAAATCAAGTTAACATGTATTTAAACTGTTTATTTTAACTATACGAATGCATTTCACAAATGATTTGCTGTTTTACACTCGAAAATATATCAAAAACAGTTGTCTTTTCTTTTTTATTTCATCCTAAAATCGTCTGGGGACCCCCACCCAATGCCTCGCGACCCCCACTTTGGGAACCAGTGCTGTAGAGCATGTGGAGGCTTGTTTTGGGGTAAATGGTGAATGATTTAGAGCAGTATACAGTCAATGAGTTACAATATTGAAAAATAGATTCTTAATCTCAGTGGGACTTTCCTGGTTAAATAAGAGTCAAATTTACACATTAGCACATTTACACGCCTGACCAAACAGTGGTTATTATCAAAGCAAACCTGTACGCACTGAATGACTGTGATATGAACGCTGTAAACTGTGAGTGAGAGTGAATGATAGAAAGTGCTTTATGATGTGAGCTTCTATGTATTATTCTGTATATATTTTATGAACTTTTGTAAGTATAACATCAACCTGTCCAGGGACTGCGGGTGGAAATTAGCATTTTTGCTATAACCTGGCACATGACAGCTCTTCTTTTTTAGACTAATGTTGTTTGTGCATTGTCCCTGATCAAATAAATAAAGTAAAAATTAAAAATATTTATATATTGTGGAGAAGTGTAATTATTCCAGTTCAAAGAGAAGATTCTGTATGTTTATGGCATATAAAATGAGTGGATAATGAGTGAATGAGTGGACACAGTAATACAGTGAGATATTTAAGCAATTTGTGAAGACAATTTATATGATGTTTTATGGTAATTTATCGGCATCATTTTTACATTTCAACATACACTTTTGTCATTTAATTCACCGTAGTAGTTATTCTCTTGATTTTACTCATTAAAATCATAATTTTCTTTCGAAAATCATGTAACATACATGTTTTTAATAATTAAATTCAATTAAATCATAATATAAATATGATATAATATAAATTACATTTGTAGTTTTGCAGTTTAAATGATTGTACAAATCATAAAATAAATAGAAATTTCATTCAATGTAAAGACGGATTATAGCGGAGAAAACAAAAAGGGAGCAAACAAGGGAAACATTGCAGCAAAAAGTGAATTCATGATCATTAGTACATATCAGCACATTGGCTTTTACCATATGACAATTGACTGCATAGTAACATAACATAATCTGCTTGTCTTTGGCGAAATGCTTCATTTATGATATTATCATTTATTCTCCAGTTAGTACAGTAACTACAAATTGCCATGAAAAAGATAGTAATATATAAAGGTCGGTGCTATACGGTTAAAAACAAAGAGAGTGTTGTCAGTTGTTTTTTCTCCAAGTACTGTAGTGCAGATGTGGCTGTCCATTATGGCCCTAAGCCTCACAGCAGTGTCCAGTGAATGAGGCAGGAAGGAAGGAAGTCCAGGCTGGGAACAACCGGACCCCAGGAGAGAGAGAGAGAGGGAGATGAGTCTGCTCCTCTTTCTCACTCTCTCTCTCTCTCTCTGTGGTGGGATGAACGCATCGGACGCAAATCTATAATTCAAGCAACATCTTACACATATACACACACTCTACAGCTGTGAAAAGAAATATCCCGCTTAACTTCCAGCTCATCAACACACACTTTCCCCCGCAGACCAAATAGTTGCGTGTAATATTTTTGATTCATTTGGGGCTATATTTGGAGATTAGTCATTGCACAGCAACACGTTTCGGTGACATACATATATGACTTCCTTCCTTTGCACCTTTAACACTAACACAACACTCCAGGTTTGGGAGAAGTGTGACGTTTCCATGGCGATGAAATGAAGGCGTGAATTTACGTCTGACGGGTTCAAAGGCCACCTCCCAGCTATCTGCAGATGCCTGTGTTTATGTACCGATATGGTCGCTATGACTGTTAATATCATTCTAGCAACATAATCATGGGCTATTTTTGTGGACGTCGGTTATGATGGACCTGTGCAATGAAAGCAAGCTCTTTAATTACCTTAGGAAAAAACATTCTTTACATTCACGTTTGACCTCCAAATTTCCAATATTTTTAAAGCTCAACTCATATTTTAAAATGATGTCTGCTTAACCGTGTGTAAATATTCACACGTACACACATTTTTCACCGCCTTTGACCTCGACCGTAAACATGTCTTAGCCTTGCGTTCAGTATTTTGCTAAAGCATCATTAAAATTGCGTTGTTGATCTTTCTTATTTTCATGTGTGCGCTGTTCGCGTTGTCTGCACATGCTTTGAGAGCTGTATAACAAGTCCGAGCTCATCTTTAACATTTAAAGGCCCTATACTTGGTTCGGTTTGTTTTCAAACAGTGCACGAGGAAGCGCCTGAGTTTTAAAATGTCAGTTGTGGTCCAAATTTGCCTCCTTCCTAACATCCCGGGGATGAGTTTATATTGTTAATACTGTCATGCTAATCTAAACACAAATGTCAACTAGATAGCACAACTAGCACAACTAGATAATATTCAGGTACAGAGCCCATAGTATAATAAAAAAGACAACACATACTAGAAAACAGCAAATCCAGTATGCAAATCAAGATATTAAAAATATGGTATGGTCAGAGTACAGGAAGGAGGAATTGGGTACTTGATTGGTAATGGGTGTTAGAAAGTGCTATATACTTTAAAGGACAGATCAAGCTAATGATGAAGTCTATTATTATTATTATTATTATTATTATTATTATTATTATTATTATTATTATTATTGTAATAGGACATAACCTATAACTCAGTAAATAAGAAAAACTAAGTGACTATATTGTATTAGTAATAGCTTATATTAACTATATGACTTGGTTGTTTTGTTGTTTATTTTTTATTAATGCTGGTGATCAATGATGTATTGTGACTATATTAGTATAAGAATAGATTATGTGGGGTAATTGTTATTGCCATTGTTGTTGCTATAGCTGTTGTGTTATTATCATCATTATACTAATATATAACAATCATTATCTTATTCTTAGAAACAAAGTAAATCAATTCAGACAGCGGTATTGGTATTGGTGCTGATGGTAATAAAAAGGAATTAAATTCTTAGAAGCTATAACATGTATATAACCATGTATTTCCGCATTCAGCATAACGCATAGTACAGGGCAGACAAGTGGGGGCTCGAGGAAAGCCTCTTCTGGCAGCAGACTCCTAGGTCTTGTCTCTTTGATGCACAGCATAGGACACTTAACAAATGATGGTCCAGTTGCTCGGGGGCTGCTCGCCTCTGACAGCAGGTCCAGACTCAGGAAAGAAAATTGAAAAAAGAAGAGCCTCAATTCTTTTTTAACACACAACATTAAGATTAATCTTGTCATCATGAGCATCAATCAGTCTATTAATACTATACTTTTCATGAATAAATGTGGATTATGTTATGTATCATTCAAGCACTTTGATACAAAGTAATGCTATATGGGTTGTGATGATGATGATGAATAACAGTAACACTAACATGGTAATAAATAGGGTATAAAAAACAAAAATTATACACTTGTTATTGCATTTGTTGTAAATATGTAACCAACGTAATTGTTCAGTAAGACAATAACATGTTGATTGTGTTGTATGTCTGTGGATGTACTGTTTTTATCGGGCCCGTACTGGCACTTCCTCTGCAAATGAAGTTCCTAACGGATAAATAAAGTGAATTTGACAATAAGGACTAAACATTGTTATTGTTGCAACCACATTAATATTATTTAAGTATATGAATGGGGGTGGGAGTCAATAAGCTTGTCTTCTTCCCACTCCTTTTCCAGCTAGAATGTTATTTTATTTATTATTTATTTTTCTCTCGCTTTTGTGCCAGTGTTGTGTAGCTCGAAATAAAATATTCAAATCAAAAAAATCAATAGGTGTAGTGGTTGCCATGGCTTTATGTGCAAAGGCATAATGAGAGCCTGCCGTTAACCTTTGACTACTCCTCACTCACACACACACACACACACACACACACACACACACACATCCTCACACACACACACTAACCCCACACACACACATGCATGCACAAGGGGATGTCAGGGTCAGAGAAAGGAAATTTGCACTCATTTCCTGCGTGTGGTTTCGGTACAATCAACAACATCCTGGCCTTTTGTGAGCGTGCCTGCCCTCATGCTGCTTCGCGTTTTCAGGGCGTTATAAAGCCCCCTCCCCCCCCTCTCCAAAAACCACTACCCCACTACAACCCACCACCCGCCGCCCTTTCCTCCCCGAGACTTTAGCACCACCGTGGAAAGAAGAAGATCACTTTGTAGCAGAGGAAGGGAGGGAGGAAGTGTCCTCGTTGGTAATAAAGGCCACAATGTAATGTCATGGTCAAGATTTAGATATAGGGCAAAGACATGAAATACGTGGAATGGAAGCGTAATGTGTTGTCCTAAATAACTAAATAAACCAGCAGTTATAATGAGAATAATAGCACTTTTTTTTTTTAAAGCTATTGTTTTGGCCTAGAGTGCATTGAAGTGGCCTAACAAACTGTAATCGAGATACCCTATACATGAAGAATCCATTGCCTGAATCTGTGGTTCTCAACTGGAGCAGTATTTACTTGGGTTTAGGTCATCATTTGCCATTCTAGACTTCATATACATTTCAATTAGAGATGATTTTATTTATACCTCAGTTATACATTTAAGTTAGTTGTTTTCCTCTGATGTTGACATGTGTTTACACCCAGTTTATACAAAATGCAGTCCAATGTATGTCTGTTTGAAATCGTTTTTAGACCCGGTTTCGTTCTGATTTGACTCTTGATTGACTGATTGGCGGTAATGACAAAGTCAAATGTGAGGCGGAACTTGGAAGGTTTGGGAGTTTGAGAACCATGTCTATATGGACGCTTTTATCAAAATCAAATAATGATTTCACTATCTTATGACACACTTGATTCTTTATTTCAAAACCAATGATCCATTTCCGAATTTGGTATGTCGAAATCAGTTCCATTATTCAGTCCACCTCATTGCTATTCTAGTACCAAACAACAGCAGAAATCCACCGCAGTCTTCGCCCACTCAGCCTGTCTATTATACAAGGAAAACCAGCGCCATCACGGAGAGAATATCGGTAGTTTTATGTAAATCAGGCCTGACTTTGCCCTTGTGACCAAAAAAAAAACTCCCTCCTCTCCCCCCTCCGTTTATTTCACCCCCTTCGCCTCTGTGTGTTTCTCTCCACACACACACACGCACGCCTCATTCGCCATTTCTTCTCCATTCATAAAAATCTCCACATGGCGCATGCGCAATTCCGTTCTGAGCGCTCACCATTCATAAAAATGTAACCTCCGCATCTGAGCACCTCCCGTCTCCCTCTCTCGCGCTGCCATTCACAAGAAGCTCACGCAGAGAGGCAGACCGAGCAGCAGCAGCGCCGTCCCTCTCCCTGTCTATACCCTCCCATTCATAAAAACGCACAGCCCTCCCCTTTTCGAGCAGCTAGTTGCAACATCAAGATCCAAAGCTGTGCTGTGTCCACGACCGCAGTCAGTCGCCTTTTACGCACCGGAGTGGAGAAGAGAGTGCTCTCTGCTTCCACGGCGTTTCAATCCTAAAACATTTGGACTTAATGCGTTTTCTTTCTGGAGCTACTTGTCATCGCATTGGACTATAGCCCGAGGACAACGGAGACATGACAGTTTTATCCTGAATTGGTGAGTAACACAATTTGGGTATGTTTTAAAATTGCTTCGCGGTACTGGCTGCAGAAGACTTCTTTATAATTTAGTCTAGAAAGCAGACAGCGACATTTAGGTAGGCTTTAGGCTTGATATGTCCAATTTAGAATCAATATTTTGCCCAGAAAGAACATTTCTCGCGAAGACAGAAAAGCGAATGTCATATCTTTTGCCATTTCACAGCGCCGTGAGCGCTTTTAAAGCGCCAGGAAGCTATTTACGACTTAGTGTCAACTAAGCCTGTGCCTCGATTCCACTTTCAATGCTATTTTAAAATAATATTTTTGAATCCTGTTCAATTCTAATGCCTTGCTGCCCTAATACGGCTACGCACTTCGCCAAATGTCGCTTAAAAACTAACCACCGCTTCGTTCACTGTTAAATGGCTGTACCGTACGCCTGCAAACGCTCTCCAGTGCACAGATACACGCGACAAATATCAGAATATGCGAATACAAAGTCTGTATAAACATGCTATTTGAGTGTGTCGAGCGGCCGCCTCCGTATTTTTATGACTCAGTCCATTCACATATTGAAGGCAGGGAGGGACGCGCACACACACACGCACACACACGAACAGCCACGCAAACGCACGCACGCACGTACGTCCACAGTTCCGGCTTGGAAGCTCATATAATGGTCGAGATTTGACGATCACAAGCACAGTGGAGGCAGAGCCAGCAGCCAGTGGTGTCGCAACAGGTTTACGCACCAAAACTGAAGAAAGGAGGCAAAGGGGGGCTTGGAGATACCCGTATGTGGTTGCCGTGGCGATAATACAGTTATAAAACATTCAAGTAAAATATTATACTTCATTTTATTGGGCAAGCGGATAAGACTTCATACAGCAGCTGGATACAGTTGCCTATCCAAAATGTAAAAGATGTGGGAAATAGACTAAACCATGGTCTTTCTTCTTCATGTCAGTTGAGCTATATTTGCAATATCGTAACTCCTGACATGGGACAGTGCAAATGACGCTTCCGCTTGATTATTTTCTAGGTTACCCTTGCGAACGCGGATTGGTGCTCTTTGATTTTTTTTCTTCTCTTTTCTTTTTTCAATGAGGATCGTAATGACAAGAGCTCTCCTATTCATACTTTCAACAAGGAGTCATGCCATTCATGAAAACCTGCTGCGCTCCTTTACCGGTTCATTCACAAAATCTGAGGCTTGGCTGCCTTATGTCACTCAAACATCCTATTTTCATTTTAGTTAATACATATACAATCGCATATAAAAGAAATCAGTTAATAAATGACCCATTAATGTGATGCCTCGTACAAAAGCCGTTCCTCGACCGAGCCAGAGTCTTTGTTGAAAACCCTTTTGGCAACCCCTGATTCCTCTTTGCCTTGCCTCGTTTTGCATCTCTGGGTCTTTTGCATGCAAGCCCTGCTCCATGGTGCTCCCAGAGAGGCGACGAAAGCCCAACTTCCATTGTTCTAATGTCAAAGTTAAAATGGAGGAGGTTTGAAATGCTTCTGGTATTCAGGCGAAAAAAATCATGACCGTTTGCTTTAACCTACTTTCACATTTTTGTAAAAGCCTGATAAGTTTATAATGGCTGAGAGGTGCTGGTGTTACCAGGATGCCGACAGACAGTCAAATTAAGACGTGTTATGTTTTATTACCCAACATTTTACTGTATTTGTGATTTAGACTTTAAAATTGTACTTTTTTCAAAATGATATTAACTCTGATGCATTTGGGACAGGACCGGCAGGTTTACATACATGAATCTATTGTTGTGCGGTGGGAAATAGGCAGATACAGTGTAAAGATCGATAGCTCTAATAGGATTGTCCTATTAATAACCCTGTGTCTCTGCAGTGTTGGATGCTGCTGTAAAGAGACGTGCCCGGCCGCAGACCTCACATGGAGTCCAGGGTCCCACAGCACATCCCAGGGGTGTCCTCCTCACTCATGTCCCAGCCAGTGCTGGACAGTCGAGTGCCCTACGGCCGCCTTCAGCACCTCACCATCTATCCCTGGACCAGATCAAGTCCACCCATGTAGAGAACGACTACATCGACAGCCCGGCAGTGGTGTCCCAGCAGCCTAACAGTCAGAAGGCTCCTCGTAGGGTCACATGGGTTGGACAGGGCCAGGAGAACTTTCTGGGGGCCAACCACAACCTCCATCACAATCACCAACAGTCACACCTGCACCAGGACAGCACCACTCACCCCTGGATCTCCTTCAGCGGGAGGCCCAGCTCCATCAGCAGCAGCAGCAGCACTTCTTCTGATCAGAGGCTGCTGGATCATGCTGCCCCCACCCCTGTGGTGGACCACCACCCAAGCCTGCCCCACAGCGTGGTCAACACGGTCAGCCGCACCCCTGGGTGTTTCACTTCCTCTGAGTCTAAAGGCCTGAGCTCTTCCTGCACCTCCTCCGCCAAATCTCTGGACCTCAAGTCTGCACAGGTGTCCACCGGAGGGGCGTGTCCCAGCATAGGCCAGCACACCCTGTCGCTGATCCCCTCCTCGCCTGCAGAGAAGAAGCATCTGGTGGTGTGTGAAGCGTGTGGGAAGTGCCGGTGCACCGAGTGCACATTGCCCCGGACCCTGCCCTCCTGCTGGGTGTGTAACCAGGAGTGTTTGTGCTCCGCCCAAAGCCTAGTGGACACTGCCACCTGCATGTGTCTGGTCAAAGGCATCTTCTACCACTGCACCGAGGATGAAGATGATGAAGGCTCATGTGCGGACAAACCTTGCTCGTGTTCGCAGGCCCACTGCTGCGCCCGCTGGTCCTTCATGACTGCCCTCTCCTTCGTCTTGCCCTGCCTGGTCTGCTATCTTCCCGCTATGGGACTGGCCAAACTGGGACAGAAGTGTTATGACAAGGTCAGTAGGCCCGGCTGTCGCTGCAAGAACTTGCAAGGCTCCACCAACGTTTGCAAAAGTGTGGAGGCTAAGATTGGGACATTAGAGAAGCAGTCAGGGTCATGATAATGGACCAAAGTGTCTGAACAGACTGGACCATACAGCGCTTGCTTGTTCTATGGATAGGACAATCCAAAATATCCCTTATGACCCATGTATCTGCTGGAAGATGACTGTATACTTCGGTACTTAGTGGCTCTTAGCCTAGTCTATGGGTGGATGACCATGAATTGGTCAGAGAAGAAAAACGCTGCTGGGACTGGATTGTGGGCCTGGAGTTGATTTTTTTGCAAAAGATGGGTGAAGGCACAAAGTCATTGTACCTCTCTGCTGCTCTCTATTTTCTCAGCTAATTTTGTAACTTTAAACTAACCAGAATGGTCTGATATCTGTAAACTTCCCCGCCCCAAAAGCACAGGCCGCTGTTCCTCTGTCTGCACCCAACACTGATTACCTTCACACCGAAGCTTATGATAGTTCTCAGAGGACTAAAACCACCACTTTACTCTCTCTCCTCTATTATGACCACCACCAACACTTAGCGTTGCCATGCTTCCTCTTCCCACTTAGAGATGCTAGCTTGCTAACATTTTATCTCCTTGGAGGAGCTGTAAAAACAAACACATCGAGACTTTGAAATAATGGTAATTTTCTCCATCGCGCTGTGCTCTGTGGAAGCAGATGAGAGACATGATCACTTTATAGCAAGTTTTAGAGGTAAATTCCTTCTAAACAGATAGTGAATGCTGTTTACCAATCACCTCAGAGGTAATGCATGTCACGACCTGCATGCTTTAGTGTAATGGTTACCCACCTGTGCTAGGAGTCGATGTGTCGTAGAGAAATGTATAAAGTTCACCCGATCTTCTCAGGGACTGTTACAGTGGTCTGGCCTATAGCATGCTGATTTTACAAACTGCCTAAGAGCCTTTAATCTACTTCCTCTTTGCACACGAGGGCAAAGAAACAATTAAAAGGCAATAGTGAATAATTCAAATCAAGTAAGCTAAGTCAGAGAAGGCCAGTTTTTCATTTTCTCTTCTTTTGATATAGCAAGTGAGTGAAACGCAAAGTTGTTGGTATCTCGTCAGCCTTAGTCAAAATCAACCTGCCACTTGCACAACCTTTTTTTAGGAAGACCCCCCCTCGAACGGATGGACTAAAGCACAGTATTAACCACCACAGCAATCTCATATTACATCGCCCTGCGCTACATTTAGCCGCGGTTCCTCCCCCCCCCCTTCTACTCGCAATACGCCCACATACGCACATAAGTGTCTTCTTCACGCCAGTCTAGTCATTATGCTGCATTAGAAATCTTTTGATTCTTAAAGTGTACTTTTTTATGTGGCTTGCATGGAGCTCCTAGATAGATAGGACTTTGCCAAAGGAACGCTAGCGTACAGTAGCATGTCTGAGTGGTCACTGATGTTATGCACCAAATGGAGGTTGTCAGTCTTTTTTCTCTTCATCAAAAACACTTTTCTTTTCCAATTTCTCCTTCTCTGTCATGCAAGTGAAGAAAAAAGAAAAAAAAACAGCTAAAATACACTGTCCACTCTTTAGTCTTGAATGTATAAGGCAATATTTTCAAAACCGAGCAACTTCAGTCCGAGAAGGAAGGTGCCAAAAAATGATTGTTACGTATAGGAGATGGTGCCAGGGGTCCAAAATCACAAATGTTTTTTGACGATATATATTTAGAACTAGAGCTATGCAGGTAAACGTTCTTTGCTTGTAAATAGTTTCACAACATTTGTGTTTCTTTAGACGAGAATTTTAAATGTTCCTTGAAAGATTGCATGGTACATTATAACTACAATTCAAGAATATATAGAGAATTTATTAGATTTATATTTTTGGGGGGGGGGGGCTTTTGTGGAGTGAGGAACTGGGATCAAAGCTTTGTATTGGGTGCACTGGATTTGGGAAAAGTGTGTCTTTCTGCAATAAGAAAAAGGAAAAACACATATGGTTACACTATCCATGGCTCATTAGCAGTCGAGAGGCTAAGCTAATTCTTCCCCGCAGTTCTGGAGACTGAGAGTGCATTGAACTCACACAGGGAACACAACCTGCTCCATCCAGATCGCCCATTTCCTGCTTATCTCTCTGTCTCTCTCTGTCTCTCTCTCTCTCTCTCTCTCTCTCTCTCTCTCTCTCTCTCTCTCTCTCTCTCTCTCTCTCTTTCTCTCTCTTTCTCTCTCTCTCTCTGTTTCAGTACAAAATGGTCTGATGCAAACAGCCCTGGCCTTTTGATTGACAAACACAGCTGCAGTGCATAAACTTGTCATACCAGAAAGAGGGAGGAAGTGAGAGAAGAGTCATATCTCTCTCTCTCTCTCTCTCTCTCTCTCTCTCTCTCTCTCTCTCTCTCTCTCTGTCTTCTTCAACTGTTTTGGGTGCCATAACTTTCACTTTTTAATTTTTTTTTTTTATCGCCCTCCAAAAGTGTACTAACATTATTAGCTTTATATTTTATTCGAATGCTCGCTATCCCCATTCCAACAACGCTGTGTCTCCATAACCTGTTTGTGTCTCTCATTCTCGGGCGCACGGTGGACAATGCTACGCCATTCCTATAGTTTATTTGCCTTTTGCAAATGTCAATGTTTGGGGGGATACAGAAATCTGTGCTTTTGTTTGTTTAGATATAACAAAAAGATAAAAAAAATCTCTCATATAAAAGGTTCCCTTTATAGATATATTTATTTTGAAGTTCTATTTTATATAGTATTTATTTAGATGCCAACTTTTTGTTTGTGAAGAAAGCTTATGTCGAAATGGAATGTACATTGACAATGGAAATATATATTGTTAATTATATCTCTCTGGCTTTGTGTCTTGAATGTCCTGGGTATAAATAAGTACGAGAGGCACACAATACACTTTAATTATAGCATGCGACATCTGATATATAACACATATTAAAGATCATTTCAATGGGTCACATTTTCAGCGCAGTCATAGCATAATAATAGAATAGGAATAATGCATATACAGTTCTTTTTCAAATATTATTATTAAGAAAATTAAAATACAAAATTCCTGTCGACTCATACTGGGTTACAGGCTATCATTGATCATATTACCGTGGAATAAAGTGCCACGTTTATTACACTTTTTAGACATACCACGCCCTTTCAACTTACCAAATTACCGCGTTATTATTGCGCTGGAAAGTAAAGTGCAGTCTATAAATGTAGATAAATACTCACATACGGTTATATTGGCGTTGACGGGGGGCTCTTTACAAACATGATTAAAAACTTGCAGTGTGTGGGCCCATCGGAATGGTTTGTACACGGGTCCCGGAATTCCTCTTGCCCAAGGGAAACCTGCGAGTCTGAGTCGGTCGCTCCCATTTGCTCCTCATCATACGAGGCGGGATACATGGCAGTAAATGAATACAACATATCAGTGAAAGCGCTGAGGAGCTGAGGCACGGACAAAAACCACACGGGCCCAGAAATGCAGAATGTGACGAGAGTGGATTAACTGTTTCCATGGATACAGGAGTAGCTCAACAAGCCACGGCAAACAGCGTTTTCCACCATCACGTTCACGGTTTCTACAGTAAATGTGTGTTTTAAAAGCCTTAAGGTCACCGTTTTTGTTCTTTTCTTTTCTTTTTTTTTTTTACACGGGGAACCGAGCTGTATAACACTCGCCCCTCGGTGCCTTACAGCCCCTTAAAACTCAAATGCACGGAAACAGCTGTCCTTCATGGTGTCGTTTACAACAGGGGGCTTAGCTTAGGAGCCGCGTTACACCCAACTTAGGACTGAGTGTTCGCCATGAGGCAGTGGCAGATTGTGGGGCACAACGTTGCGTGAAATGTGCCTGCCATGAGGAAACTGTTTAAAAAGAGGAGCTACGTGCTATAATGTAATTCTTATGACAATCGTTCAACCCCTATACTATTTTTTGACTTTTTTTTGCGATTTGGCCACTTTCAGCCGTGCTTCACACCGCGATTTTCAAACCCTGATACCGTCCATGCTAATTAGATTCTTTTGTCATTTTTGCCTGACCTGCTGAGTGGCTAACCAGGCAGTTGACTGCGTTTTACGAGAGCATTTACAGGCTGTAGTTATTTGGGGCTTCCTGAAGGTCCTTCCTGTGGCTGAATAGATAGGCCTCTATAAAACGGGAGCAGGGCACAGAGGCCAACTAAAGAGTGTGACCTAAAACTGCAAACATTACGTAAGGCAGCAGGAAGAGGCTGTAATGCACACTTCCTATGGACCCGTAATGTGATCTATATATGCATGCAGAGAGAGGGAGAGAGGAACTGGATACTTCACTGCAATTATTTACTTAAGTACGTTTGAAAGGGGAAAAAAAGTGTTCCGGGCTTATCTGGAGCGGGTTTTCTTCTCTTGAGCAATACTTCTTTTTTTTTTTTTTTTACTCAAAAGCCCTACATCAAGCAAAGTGTTTTTTTTTTTTTTCCCCCACCAGCACCAGTACTTACATGACATCATTTTGAAGTATCACTAATCTGACTTAACCAGTGAGCCTGTGGTTAAGTGGACTAATCATACAAAACTGTGGATTACAAACAATCTTTTTGAGTTTCTCATCAATAGTTTGATTGAGATCGGAAATGATATAATACTGAAGGCATGGTATGGTATTTATTTAAACAGGGACAGTGCTCAATTTAACATTAAACAAAAAGGAAAGATGCATTGTTCCAGATTAGAGCAAAAATGCTATTTTGCACCTGTAGATTCTAAATGTAGAGTATGTGATATTGATTTATCCATTTTAACATCATCATTGACATACATTTACTTTTAATAAGATTGTCGTTATACTATATGATTATATTGATTGACTATTGATGATTTTTAATTGACCAGGAGCCTTCACTGTTGGCAGTAGTAGGAATGACACATGACAAAAGAGTGGATACAAAATGTATACTATGGCACAGTAATGAACACACAGTGCAGAACTGCTCAGAAAGAATCTGCTGGGGGATTATGGGCTGTCAGCAGTAGAAGAAGAATCGACCAAAGTAAGCATGATTACACTATACTATTCCAAAAATGGTTTTGATGAGGGGACAATTCAATTAAAAGGTTGATTTTTCAACATGATACTGGCTCTAGTTTATAGTCTCTTATATTCTGGATGTGTCACATTCCTCTCTCTCTCTCTCTCTCTCTCTCTCTCTCTCTCTCTCTCTCTCTCTCTCTCTCTCTCCCCTTTCCCCCTCTCTCTCTCTCTGTCTGCCTCCTCTCTTTGTCTCTCTCCCCCTCTCCCTCTTCCTCCTCTCTCTCTCTCTCTCTCTCTCTCTCTCCCCTTTCCCCCTCTCTCTCTCTCTGTCTGCCTCCTCTCTTTGTCTCTCTCCCCCTCTCCCTCGCCCTCCTCTCTCTCTCTTTCTCTCTCGCCCTCCTTCTCATCCTCTCCCTCTCTCTCCCTTTTCCTCGCCCTCTTCTTCTCTCTCTCTCTCTCCCCTCTTCTTCCCTCTCCCTCCCTCTCTTTCTCTCTCTCCCTCCATCTCTCTCTCTCCCTCTCTCTGTCTCTTTCTCTCTCTCTTCCCCCTCCCTCTCTCTCTCCCTCACACACAACCGCTGTTGTTGACGTCCGTTTGTGCACACCCGGCCCACCTGTGCTGCTGCCCTGCCCGGGGCTGTTCCTCTGCCCCGCTGCCTCCTCCTGCCTCCCCACCACGCACTCCTTTCCTGGGTGGGGTTACCAAAGTGCAGCTGGGACGCGAGTGAGGGCTGTAGGGTAGAATAAAGAGGAGGTTTGTACAGCTCTTGATATTACTTAAGTTTGCTTTGAAAGAAATGAGCTGATGTGCAGATCAAAAATGATGTTCATCAGTTGTGTCCTGTTTGCTTTGGTTAGAACCCATCAAGGCTAACTCTGGAAACAGTTGTTACCCCGTTTGCGTTATATTGCTATGCAACACTCCGTGCACGTTGGGGGATTTTAGATTTAACTTGTTACTTGTCGTCCCCCCAATCAGGGGGCTAGGGTTATGGTTATGATTAGGGTTAGGAATGGCAATGTGATGTAAGTTGTGTTTCACTCACACAGATTTACACATAGTTTTAGAGACTAGAAGGTCTTGGCTTTCAAATGAGGTATCACACATTGGTATATATTCGGTAGGCAGTAAGTTCTCCTGTCAATACTCTTTGGGATTTGGATATGCATAATTGCTAACCCTAAATCTAACACCAACGGTAACCTTGTAGCCATACCACCTTTGCTCTGCCTGCTCCGTCAGGCCTCGGAAGCTAAGCAGGGAAGGGCCTGGTCGGTACTTGGATGGGAGACCGTTTGGTAACACCAGGAAGCCTAGTGAATGTAGTGAGTGAGTGAGTGGTTGGTGGTGGTCGGAGGGGCCGATGGCACAGACTGGTTGCCTCGCTTCCATCAGTCTACCCCAGGGCAGCTGTGGCTACAATAGTAGCTTACCACCACCAAGTATGGAGTGAATGAATAGTGCAATGTAAAGCGTCTTAGGGTGTCCAGAAAAGCGCTATATAAAACTGATGCATTATTATTATTATTATTATTATTATTATTATTATTATTATTATTATTATTATTATTATTATTATTAACCTTAATCTGGCAGATAACAGGTGAAAAGAATACAATTTTATTATTATTATATTATTTTTTTTGATATTTTCAATCCACACTGTGGAAGATTCCAGGTTATATATTGGTACAACAGCAACAATATTGTTGCAAAATGTTGCAAATACAACAATTAAACAATTGCATTTAAAGGGAAAGTAATGCTGTTGAAATGGTTTTGTAAATGATCTCAGTAATATCATCACAATAGTTCTCAAATTGTATTGATCAAATATGACAATATTGAGCCCTGTTAGTTAGTTGCCAAATGTTTTGTTCATACATATTATAGACATTTCTTTCCCTGCTAACTGTCGTCATGCTCAGACGTTTCGCCGCTCCTGTTGACATGGTGCTTTTCTCAGCTGCGCTCAGTCGGACAGACCTGTTATGTCCATACGCCTGACCTCATTCTCTGATCAGGAAATCATACACAGAGATATTAGGCCATCTAATGTTTTCTGAAGTTCAATTACAGGCCAGTTCTGCCTTACATGAGGAAGTTGCACACTTTTTAGATGCAGACCCTGTCCACACATACTTATTTTATGAACTTAGATATTTGTTTGTGATTAGGCCTTCGGCCACATGCATGTAGACATCATTATATTGATATTTCTCTAAATGCTCTTCACGCTGTATGGACAAATAAGCAGCATATTTACTGTATTTCTCCAAGTTGCTCATATCCATGGCAACACGTCAGGGTCACATGACCTGACATCAGCTGGAGCGTGGCTCTGCTGCAATGAACTTTTTTTTTGTCATTAGCCACTTTTTGTATCGTAGACCTATTAGCACGTTGCATTGTTGAGTCCAGTTTCTTAAGTCTGTGGATATGGCACCACACACCGGTGTGACGCGCAGGAGTGTTTTAGAGCAGTGGCTGGATGAGGCGATGTACCGGTGGATTTGATACATCGCCACATTCTGGATTCGATAGAACACAGGTGAACTTTGGGACACGAAGGATGTCGCGCTGTCACAGGACTTCAACGGGAAACACGTGGGAAACATTGGACTTCAGGAATTTGCCAAAGTGGATTCATGCGTCAAGCCGTGCGTTCCCTCGTGTTTTAGCTTAACTCAAATTTGGTGTGATGCTGTGGCACTTGAAGGCATCGGTGGTTTGTTTATAGAAAACTGTTGTAGGTGTTTTGGTGTCAGGGCTGCGTGTGCGCGCTGAGATACGCACATGTAGGCTACTGACAGCTATGCCAAAGTTGGTGCACCGTGTGTGCACACAACCAGACACTAGTGTGTCACTATTGTACTACTAATGACAATATACTTAAACTACACATCAACAACCTGTAAAGTCTAGTGACCACCTGTGTGTCCCCTGTGTGACTTCATTTGAATCCCTGCCTTCCACTCAGATACAGCCCAGTGCTGACCTAGTCTCTCAAAGCTGCCGTTTCCTCTGCGCCAAAGCCCCGAGGCGCTGCGGAGTCTGTCCCAACAGGTGAGATCACCATTTACTGCCCTCTGTGAGCAGCGTGCCGGGACACCTGCACACACTTCCTCCACACCTACACCCCCCTGCTCCCCTATCCTCTGCTCCCTCCTGTAGCAGGACAGACAGCTATCATCAGCACAGGAAGCTCCGCGCGGGCAGGTGGACCTCTAACCAGCTATTATCAGCTACAGTACACAGCAGGCCGGATCCGCGGGGAAACAGCCCTGGTCCGAAACTGCAAATAATCATTTAAACTTCACAGGCGGCAGAGGAGGCACCAATGTGGCCAAAGGTTGTTCAAGAAATGCAGCATCTATTTGACATTGTTGGTTTAAGTCAATACTCAAACACTCTGGTGTTTGACTGGGTACATCACTTGGGCGCCACACAGAAAGGCCAGGGATCGAACCCGGGACCTTCTAGATGTAATATGTAGTTATCCCGAAAACTGAAAACATTCAAACATTGGTATGTGAAATTAGAATGTACTTCATATCTGTGTGGATTCTATATATGTATTAAGTATAGCTGTTTGCACCGATATCTGTAGTTACAGGGTAGGAGAATGTGTTGGTGTAATTGTTGGTGTAAAAGGGTTTATAGGCTTAGAATCCACTCTTCACTCCAAATCATTTGTCAGTTTTGCCCGAAACATTACACAATCCGCACCTTCGTGAAGTTCACATGGAGTTTGCTGTCACATTCACACGGGCCCATTGCAGACGCAGAGTTCGAACAATTCGCTTCTCGTCCTGCGCCTGTGTGTTCTGTTGTGCACAATGTTAAGAATAAGGTCGTCACACCCAACCACGCAAACAAACAACAACACGCTTTTCTTTCCCGTGTTTGTAGACTGTTCGGTTTATTGTCAATACCCATTTCGGCATGTCCTTTTTTTTTGTTTTAATATTCCACAAAAATACCCACTTCTGCAGCACTTATAATGAATCGGTCTCCCCCCCACCCGGGCCTTGAGCACAGCATGTTGACATTAGACGGAAAATGCCACTCGAATGATGCTTCCCTTCAGCTGGTCTCCGAATCCGTTTGAGATTTTCAAGCAGCTCCCAGTAATTTGGACTTTTCCACCGTTTATGCGCTTGGACGTAGCCACTCCTAAATCCCTGCGCAGTTCGCTGTTTAGATGACATATTGCAAAAGCCATTCCTAACATCTGGTCTGGTACTCAACCGGACGTCCCGATCTCAACCCCCCAACCACCCACCCACCCCTTTAGAAAACAGACCCTCGCGATCCCCCCGACTTTATTTTTTATTTTTCTTAAACCATTTTCCTCTCCTTCTGTTATTGTACTTACTATTTGACACTTTGGGGGATCGAGCCCTTAATAGTGGTGGTAAAATAACTGTGAGGTGGATGTAGCAACGCGGAGAATCAGGTTGAGTTACATGTAAGGCTCTCGGACCAGATTAGAGCTTAAATCCTGAGCTGCTACTGAAATGTGTGGGAGAAACAAATACCAATGGACTCTAATGATTTATACTGTAGACAGGTTCCACTTTATTAGAGATGATTCCATTTAAGTTTTAGTCTTTTTATTTTTTTTAATGTGTCCTTTATTTATACAGGTTTGTTCCTCGACTCAATGGCTCGTTTTCAAGAGAGATCTTGTTTAATGGATCTTAACCCCACCTGAACCCAACACATTTTGTCCCGCTGGGCCTTACCCAAATCTAAAAGCTTCTTGAAAAAAAGGGGTCAAAATAGCAACGGAAATGAGACGTAAGCGAGGATGAAAATGCAACAAAAAAAAACGTGACAACAGCTTGACAAAACGCAACAACACAGACACAAAAAGCAACAAAAACATTACAAAAAGCGACAAACATATAGTAACAAAACACAACAAAAAAGCAACAAAAAATCTAACAAAAACACAACAAAAAGCAACAAAACATAACAAAACATAACAAAAGCGACAAACATATAGTAACCAAAAACACAACAAAAAAGCAACAAAAATCTAACAAAACACAACAAAAAGCAATTAAAAATAACAAAAACATAACAAAAGACAAAAAATAACAAAAAACAAACAAAAACATAACAAAAAGCACAAAAACAACAAAAGCATAACAAAAAAAACAAAAACAACAAAAACATAACAAAAACACAACATAACAAAAAAACAACAAAAAACAAAAACATAACAAAAACACAAAAACAAAAAAAACAAAAAATAACAAAACAAAAAAAAACAAAACTAACAAAAACATAACAAAAACATAACAAAAACAAACAACAAAAACAACAAAACAAACAAAACATAACAAAAACATAACAAAAACATAACAAAAAAACAAAAACATAACAAAAACATAACAAAAAGCACAAAAACAAAAGAACAAAAAATAACAAAAAACAAAAACAAACAAAACATAACAAAAACAACAACCAAAAAAAGCAATTAAAACATAACAAAAACATAACAATAAGCTACAAAATAACAAAAACATAACAAAAAGCAACAAAACATATAAAAATATAACAAACATAACAAAAGCAATAAAACATAACAAAAACATACAAAAAAACAATATAACAAAACATACAAAGCAAAAAAACAAATAAAAATAAACAACTAACAAGTGACAGAACAATTAACAAACAAACATAAGCAACAAAATATAAAAAACATAACAATAAAGCAACAAAATATAACAAAAACATAACAAAAAGCATTAAATAATAACAAAACATAACAATAAACAACAAAAAATAAAAAAAATAACAAAAAGCAACAAAAACAGAGATGACAACAGGCAACAACTTGAGGAAAAACCTTGGATCAGTTTTGTTGGTTTTGGCCTTCAAAAATCTCAAGCTGTTAGAGTAGATTTTTAGGGTGGGGGTTAAGAAGTTAAGTGCTTTTTTTTCTGGTTTAGACATGAAGTTGATCCCCGTCAGAGTAATAATCCAATCATCCTGTACTGCAGTGTGTTTGTTTACAGTTTTTCCAAAAGTATACTGTACTGTATGTGTTTGGGTGCTATTAGAAGTCTACAGAACATATAAATGGAGATTATCAAAAAAATGCCTTCAGGTCACCACAATATTTATTTATTTATTTATTTATTTATTTATTTATTTATTTATTTATTTATTTTTTTTATTTATTCATCCATGTTCATGTTTTTTCTTTACAAGGTCATACATTAATATAAACAGTACATGGTGAAAAGGAGCATGATGAAGACATTGTCTTATTGTCCATGCCCCTTTGTAATAGTTACAACAACAACAAAAAGCCGATGACCAAATCGGCGGGTGATCAGTTAAACAAATTTGTGACACTCATGTATTACAAAAATCAATTATTGTGACAATTTTCAACATACAAGTTATGTTTTTTTATATTTCTCCATCTGCATCTCCTTAAACATATTTTTAAATGTATCTATTGTTTGAGAACATTTTAATGTGTCCTTTAATGCATTCCATAATCTCACCCAGCAACCAAGAAACCCTCTGTCTTAATGAGATTCGGGAGAACGGTACACAAAAGTTTCCCCTTCGCCTTGTGTCGTCTGTGATCAAGGTCAATTTCTTGTAAATATGTTCTGGTACCAACTTGTGCTTAATTTTCCACATGGTCTGTAAAATTTTTAAATTAGCAAGATCTTTAAATTTTAATAGTTTCAGCTTCACAAAAAGGTCGTTAGTATGTTCTCTAGAGCCTTTATGACTTATAATTCTCACAGCCTTTTTTGTAGCAAAAACATTCGATCTATTACACTTTTGCATGCGTTTCCCCAGACCTCGATACAATATGTAAAGTAAGGGACAATTAATGAAGAATATAAAAGAAATAAGGAAGCCTCATCAAGAACATATTTAACTTTATGCAAATACCTATACATTTACTCACTTTTGTTCGAATATATTCAATATGTGGCTTCCAGCTGAATTTAGTATCCAACATAACTCCCAGAAATTTAATCTTGGTAACTCTTTCAATCATTGAATTGTCAATAGTGATGTTAACATTCCCCTCAATTTTCCTTGTCCCAAAATCATATATTTGTTTTTTTCCCAATTTAATAATAATTTGTTTTGGTCGAACCATTTTTTTAAATTTGCCATTTCAGTGCTTACACAAGATAATAATGCATCTAGGTCACTTCCTGATTTATAAACGGTTGTGTCATCTGCAAACAATAGAAAGCCCATTCTCTTTGTTGCTTCATAGATGTCATTTATGAATAAATAAAAAGTTTTGGGCCGATTATGGAGCCCTGTGGGATTCCACATACCACAGTTTCATGTTTTGAGTTTAGTTGATCGAATTGAACATACTGTTGTCTGTTTTGCAGGTAGCTTTCCAGCCATTTAAACACATGTCCTCTTATGCCATAGTCCTGCAACTTAGACAACAGAAGTTCATGGTTCACTGAGTCAAATGCTTTCTTAAATCCAGAAAGACGCTCACCATGTACTGTGAGTGGTCAATAGCAGCGAGGACTTCTTCAGTAAAATATTATCTTCTCCCTCCTTTAGTCAAGCAATGACAGTTTGATATTTTTATCTTTTCTTTTGTTTTTACTTGTATGCCCTTCCTTGGCTTGACAGCGAAACTCACTAACCGTTTTTTTTTTTTTTTTGATTATGGGGCATTCCAATATAGGACAGGAACTGCTCAGTGTTGGGACATAGGGCGGCCTGACATCCGACATGCGGATTGCAAAACCCATGCCACTGCGCTCGCACATGTCCAAATACAGTCTCTCTCTTCCTCTCCGACTTTTCAACACTCAGGAAATGACAGAGACGTGAGAGAGGCGATTTGTGTACAAGCTGCACATGGAGGACACCGGGGATAAGCCGCGGGTTTATCTTCTCCGATGTCCATCAAAACAAAGATCGCTTTCATTTGCGATGTGCAAAATGGGAACGAGATCATGGCTCGCGAGGAATACAAATACTTGACTTTGCATTGGCCAGATCAAAAACATCCACCAAATATGAACTAGACAGCAAAATGGGCAGCTTAATTCGTTTACTGACTGTAGCTATGGAGCTTTTATTGTGAAGGAGAGGGAGGGTTTTTTTAAAGTATTGGACTACTTGTAATAGAAAATACTTCTACTGTGTCAAATGTGTGCCCGGTGAATCCAAACACCTGGACATGCCTGAACACCAAAAGCTCACGTCTCAGGATTCATCCAAACTTTGAATTTGGGTAGTGTTTCCATGGTGACTGGGACCACCCATTATCCAACCGGGCACACCGGGGAAAAAAATGGAATATCAATTTAAGAAAGCAACGGAAGCCCTTTTTTTTTTTTTTTAAATCGCATGTCATTTCACACTTGACATGGTTTCTCCCAGTCCGTCACAGATGCACAATAAAAGGAGGTGGAGGAGGCCAGAGGGGAGATTTTCTGTGTGTGTGTGTGTGTGTTTTTTTTCTGGGTATCACACAGTCTCGGTGATCCAGAGCAGTGGCCTGTCCACCACCATCCCCTCACCAAAACCCCGGAACGCCAGCGGCCCAAACAAGCCAAGCATCACGGGGCATTGAGCAGGACCACTGGCACGGCACCAAGTAATGCCCCGGGACAAAGGGCCACTGTCCTGCACCACTTCCCCAGAGAGAGAGCGAGAGAGAGAGAGAGAGAGCCTTATCGCCAGGCACTGCCAGTCCAGGACGCTCCGCCCTCCACAGAGCACCACAACGCACCAGCATACACCAGTGAGCACATGGGGAGGGGCAGGGGTGCACCGGATGGGATGTTACAAAGGGGTGAGGTGAAATATCAAGTCAACATTATAAAAGATATGAGCCATGGATGTTTAGGATCCAAATATAAAAATAAGATTTGGTCATTTTGGAATGAAAGATGAGTGATTTGGTAGCGGAACTTAATTTGGTCACAGGTAACCCTTAGCAAAGTTCTGCTCAGGGGAAGAATATTCCAGAGTCTAGGAGCCGCTTCGGCAAAAGCTCGGTCTCCTCTGGGTCTCCTTTGATCTTGGGATACCTAAATCACTTCCTTTGCAGACCTCGTTGTTCTGCCTGGGACATGGAGAATCAGAAGCTTTTGAGGTTGAGGAGCCAGCCCTGTCAAGCATTTAAAGCAGTACTAAGTAACGTGTTTACCTAAATAAATCCTTTCCGTAGTCCCTCTGGGGGTATACAAGTGATGATTGGGGGTCTTTCATCTCCCCCTGGTGTCTCTGGCCAGAAAACCATGCTTGCAACTTGAGTGCCACCGGGGCGGAGCAAGTAGAAGTAGAAGCTAACAGGCTAACGGGCAAAGCTAACTGCGGGCTAGCGCCACTTTAAACAGTATTTACAGCCAAGTTTGAGTGAAAAAAATGATTTCCATTCTATAACTGGATGTACAACACCCCTCTCTCCCTTCACCTTTTCTGTCAGCGTAGTATTTACTCTCCAAGACATTTAATAAGTTAAAAAATCGTAACTTGCTACGACACCTGCAGTTGCGCTTATGGCCTCTAGGGGCAAGAGTTACTTAGTACTGCTTTAAAGGTGCATTATGGAACCGCTGGGTCACTGAAAATGTGGCCTTTCAGTGACCCAGCGGCTGTATGGGTGGTTATCATGGTGCCTTTCCGTTCCATCACATCATTTGTTTTTAGAGTTTCTGGTAGGTGTTCACCAGTAGGGCTGGGTTTAATAAATCAATAAATTGATTTGAATAGCCCGATAACAATACAAAAATCCCTTGAATTGTTCCTAAGGTCGTGTTTTACCGCATGAACAATGATTATTTCAATCGACAATAACTTTGGAACTAAATGAGAAAAAAAAAAGTACTTATTTTGCACCGCGTCCGCCGCGTTCTGCTCTTCATTTTATCCCTCCGGGAGCAAAGTTGCAGCGTGGTAAAAACTGGTAAAAAATACCTTCCCCTGGATATAAAAGGTGCTTTCACTCTGACTGTATAGGGGCAGCCGTGTTGTTTACTGTCAAAGGCCAACCTGATTGGCTGTGCCAGTCATTCCAAACATGGCAAAAAGGGGGGGTTCAATTCTTAATGTAAATGTTGATATTTTGCAAATATAAATATAAATATTTTTACTGACTTAGAGTTAGTTTCTACTATTTACAGCCTTAGTCCTTCTGAGAATGTCTTCCAATCCAAGTACAACTGGTGATACCTTTAACTGATTCGATAATCAATCAAATTGAATCAGGAATCGGGAATTGAATCAGGCCCTTTTGAAATGAATTGAATCTAATCGTTTTGGGAAATCTGAATCAACCCAGCCCTACTCACCAGAAAACACACAAAACAATTGATGGAACATAAAGGCGCCACGATAACCACCACATTATAGCCAATGGGTCACAAAAGCAATTGCACTTTATAAAGTTTGTTGTACAGCACTTTGGGCAGATGTAGCTGTTTTTAAATGTGCTATATAAATAGGTCTTAATGTGCTAGTGTTCAATTCTCAATAAAAAAAATTGCTTAATGTCAGACATGGAAAAAGCAACTGCCCAAATAAAACCACCCATTAGAATTCAATAGTAGTTAGTAATTACGTGTGAGTGCATTATTTTTTTTCATTCGCAGGTGTACCGCAGTAAAAGTTCCCGTTTTGATATGAAAACCATCCAATCCTAAACATGATTTGTCTAAAAGCGCAGCTCTCCCTGACCTTTGCCTCTCAGTGGTTATGTATGGAGTCTTTCTCAGCTCATTGTGCCCAGTGCTGTTCTGATGCTGTTATTTTCCTATTGGGGAAGTCGAGCGTGGAAGTCTGGAATCTTAATGGGCAGCTCTTTGCTCCTCAGTCGTGATAAGTATTCTGCCGGTGTAGTTTGATACTTCCTCCCTCCTCGGCCCTCTCTATGCGCGCGCCTACGTGTGTGTGTGTGTGTGTGTGTGTGTGTGTGTGTGTGTGTGCGTGTGCGTGTGCGTGTCTGTGCGCGCAACGATGTCGAACTGTGTGTTTGTAGCTTGTGGCCTCAAAAGGGGCTGGACAGGAGTAAAGAAACAGTTGCATTCCTTTCAGATTGCCCTGTCCAATTCAGAAAACACATCCTAAATCAGTCGGTCTTCGCCTGGTGGGTTCGGGAACGAGGAGCGGGTCTTGTCAGGGGCAAAATTAAATACCACAGGGTCGAATCGCGAAATGTCTTTGAAGGGAATAGGCTGATGGTACAGGGCCTGAAGTTACACTATGAACGCAAGTTAATGATCGCAAAAGTTTGTCCAATCTTCTTTGTACATATTATAGTTTTTAGTTCAATTTACTGAAGTTTTGAAGCTTGTTTTTTAAGACAGGGACTGCAAAGTTAAAAAAAATAAAATAAAATAGCCAGGCCGTTAGCGAGTTATCTTTTTCTCATATTTAGAATAGATCACTCAATTAACAAATACAAGCAGTGCCACATTTGTGTGTTCTACATTTTACAAAAGGGGACGAGGTATAGGAAATGTTTTAGATGTTAAGATGCCCAGCACACATTGCCACAACACCAAGTAGCTTCAAAGTGTTTCCAAAGTGTTCAAAGTGTACTGTCTAACACAGTAGGAGGCCAGTCTTTCAGTTTTTAATCCGATGTCCCACAAAGGTATAGAGGCCGGTGTCCTATAAGGAGCTGGACGGAGGGAGGGGTGTCCCAGCTGCTCTGGGACACTCCCCCTTTTGGATCGGGCCCGTGGTGCATTCCTGGTGAGAGAGCATTGTCAAAACGTCCTGCTCTGACTGACCACAATAACATTTATATATTCATATCCAGCTCGGGCCGCCGCTGACACACATTTAGACCCGGACATACTCGGAATAGTAGCGCATGGAAAACAAGGCATTTTTTTCGTTTTGTAGTTGTTTTTTTTACTCAACGGCTATGTCCAACTTTTCTGACATGAGTAATGGAAGCTCCCTTTATGCAATAATTACATTTTCCTCTTATTATGAGTTTCGGAATATACATATATATTAAGATTGTTTTTTTAAAGCCATAATTCACTTGAACCTTTTACCCCCCCACCTGAACTGAGCGCATTTCCTCCAGTTCCGCTTTACCCAAATCTAAAAGCGTCTCGACTGGAGAGCAACAGTGTAATGTCTCATTTGAAAGCTAAGACCTACAAAAGTGATCGGAACGTTGTTGTCACATTTTTAATGCGTTTTTGTCTCTTTTTTGTCATGTTTTTGTCGTTTTTCATTGCGTTTTTTTTTTACAGTTTTGTTGGGTTTTGTCGCTTTTTCATTGATTTTTCATTGCCTTTTTGTTGCTTTTTGTCTTGATTTTGCCACTTTTTCGTCATTTTTTTGTAGAGTGTTTTGTGATTTTTTTTCACTTTTCAGCACGTTTTTTGTCACGTTTTTGTCACTTTTTATTGAGTTTTTGTCTCTTTTTTTTTTTCGTCGTTTTTCATTGCTTTTTTTGTTGCTCCTTTGCTGCGTTTTCGCGACGTTTTTGTGTCACTTTTTAGTTGCATTTTTGTCATGTTTTTGTGGGGGCTTTTGCCGCTTTTTTGTTGCTTTTTTGTCTCGTTTTCGTCACTTTTTCATAATTTTTTTGTCGAGTTTTTTGGTCACTTTTTTGTTGCGTTGTCATCCTCCTTTTTGTCGCTATTTTGATGCTTTCTTTTTAAGCTTTTTAGATTTGGGTAAAGCCAAACTGGAGAAAATGTGCTCGGTTCAGCCAGGGGGTTAAGAGGTTAATATTATGATATGCCTTTACTTCCACATGGGTAATTATTAACACTTTTTTAAACTCCACTTATATCAACGTAAAGTAACAGTCTTCTCGCTGGACGACTCTACCTTATTGTATTGTGCTTGTGGATTGTGGAGCTGTTTTTTTTTTTTAGTTTTTTTTTTGCATAACGTTCCCCAAAATGCTAATCCCCTCCATCGAACAGAGCTGCAGTGTATGAGAAGACAATCTGATCATTCAGCTCCAGTGTCCCTGTCCCAGCGGCTGTTTCTGAACATTACATAAGAGACACATGGTCACATTGTTTATTCAAATGCTCCAAATGCCTGTAATTTGTAGCATTGTTTTTTTTCTGCTGTTGAGAACAATATTTGACTAAAACTATCCACAGTATCTTCAGTGAAGGTACTTGAGTCGTCCTCTGTACTCAGTAGTTGACTTCAAGTACCTTCACTGAAGATGGACAACTCCTGTACGACTGTGAGCTTTCACAGATATCCACATTACCGTTGCATTTTGTGCATGCTGACTTTACAACTTTGGGGCGGGGGATCTTAGTTATTGTCATACACGAGAACTGAAATCAAACCAACAGGGTATGGAGTGAATGTAAAGATTGTCTCATGTAAAGCCCTTTGTGACCATGTCTGCGAAAGGTGCTATACAAATAAAGTCCTTTCTTTTGGTCAAACTAACATTTCAAAATTATCTTACTATACTATACTATATCTTACTTACAATAGCATTGCAATAGAATTATCTTTTTAATACACTGAACTCTACTGGCTGCTCTTTTGACAATTACCTTGTTGAGACAATGGTGAAGCAAGTTTATTTTTTACAACACACTTGCTTCCAACTGCAGCGTATAGACACAGAGAGAGAGAGAGAGAGAGAGAGCGTTATGTAACAGGTGACTTCGCAGGAAACTGTGCGACTCTGGGGTGACTATCTCTCTTAGTAAACGTTTAGATATAAACAATGAAGAGAAAGATAAGATACAGATATATTGCGTCATGTTTGCTGAAGACGTAGCGCCTATCTGCAGAAAACCTATCAAATTATGTCTAAATGTTCAACAATTTGAACAAAATGTACCAAAACAATACAATGGTAAAGATCTCGCTATAGCTGCAGACGGCATCTCTGGAGTCGCCCATATATGGACATGCTTGAAGCAGTTGAGGGGGGAAACAAAGAGGAGAAAAAATATTAATTACTCAAAAATACTTCAACAAATGCTGAATTACACATATGGTTTTCTACTAATAAAGATACAAACACATGAAGAGGAGCAAAGTAGTTCAACAGCCCATAGGCTAAATACATAAATAATGAGGAATGCTATCATAACGCTCCATGTTAGCATCACGCTACATGCTAACTCTAGCTGACTGCCGTTTTTTCGCTTCTACTGAACAATCTACTGTGGAAAAAAACATATTTATCACACACAAATAAAGTCAAGGCTAAATCGGGCCCGTGTAGATGTTTTTATTCCACCAGAAAACGGCTAAAATGAGTGAAAAATTATGTTTCTCAAACATACTTCCTTCCCCATTGGCGAGGCCACGCCCCCTTGTATGATGCAATGACGACTGAATCTATCCATAGTCCCACATATCTAACAAGCCTTTTCATGTTAGAGTCACCCAAACCTAAACTAATTCAAATGGTCCGTAGTGTCATTGAGCAGGCCACATTTTTAAAGGAATAGGCCAGCGTTTTTACATACTGAGATATGTTCTTACCTGAGCTTAGAGAGTTGATATGTACCTGTCTGGTCTTTGTGCGTGCACTTTGACGTCCGCGCAGTAATATCGTCGAAGTAATAATATAGTGCTCCTTTTTATCCGCTTAGAAAATGGACATGTTTAATTTTGTGTGACTATACTTGGATCGTGTAACTTTTCACGTAACTGTATTTAAATAGGGAAAACGTGGAACAGCTTGGTAGCTTCTAACTTCACCCCATTTTTGGGCTATATCTTTGCTGGGAGAGGCTAAATGCTAACAACATTTGCGAGACTGAGAGCACGCACAAAGACCAGAGAGGTATGCATCAACTCGTCTAAGCTCAAATAAGAACAGATCTCAGTATGGAAAAACGGTTGCCTGTTCCTTTAAACTTTTACTTGCACTTTTTCTCTCTTTCTATAATGAATTTAAGTTGCTCCACTTCCTTTACATATTCAATCCAAAGTAACCTTTTCACAGCAAAAAGGCAGTTATTATTTGTTCATTTGGTGGGGACAGCAGATGTCAACGAATATAGGCCTGCGTGAGACCTATGTATGCCACGTGGGATTTTGCCGCACACGTGAAGCCCATACGGAGAATCAAAACCGTATTGCTCTCAAAGCCTCGGTGTGAAAAAGGTAATGCTAATGCAATAGTTAAAGGGGGGTATTATGTAAAATCGACTTTTCAAGCTTTATATCATGTTATTATGTCATTCCCTCATTAAACACATGCCTGGAGTGTTGCCTTGGCTCATTCACATATTTTGAGTAATCAGTAAAAACTTAGACGGCAGCCATTTTAGGTGTAGCTATGCCTCAGTCCTCCTGGGAACGCCCCACCTCCTGGAGACGCCTCTGGACCTTTCGTCACCAGCCAAGCCACCAACCACTGCTCCTCAGCTCAGCAGAGCCGCCTCCACGCACAGTAGTGTTGTTTAGATGCCACAGCAGTGTGCTGAAGGGGGCGTGTCGGAAAGCTTCTTAAAGAGACAGAGGCCTATTTCAAGACGTTCAGTACAGCCATTTTGAGAGAGCAATTTTATTCAAGTCAGTTATTTTAATTTACTGCATATACAGACCAACAGAAGGTTACGTCATCATTGTAGTATGCTATAGACTGGTGCTATGTGATTGAAAAAAGCATAATACCCCCTCTTTAATACTCGGCAGTCTTCTCCATCATCCATTGTCCTGCATCTGCAAACACACTCTCATTCACAGCATTTGGAGGCCAAACAAGTGCAGAGTCTTGCCCAAGAACACAACAACAATATATCCTGGAGCTGGGATCAAACCATTCCCAACACTACACATTTCGACACTGTGACTTCTCTGTTTACCTACTGTACACACACTTTTCCAACGTTTTCAACTGGAGATCGTAATGCTTTTTTGTCTTTTTCCCCCCCTCCTTTCCTCATCTTATTGCGAACACAGCTCTCTTCCTGTTAACATACACGTGTAACATGACGAGCGACAAGAAAGTTACCATGGAGACCGCCGGTACACAAACTCCAGTCAAAATGTCTTTTACAGAAGTGGTTTCAAAAGTTCACATTAGGCTTTTGCAGCGCACGTCGTCTCCGGCCTCGTCCAGCGCATTTGACCCCGAGTTTGAGCGTGCTGACGTGGGGCATGGTCATGGAGGTTAATGGGGCATCGTTGGGGTATTTCTCACCTCGGTTCTATGTTCGGTTCCGTGTGAGTTAGCCGGGCCGGGTTCCTGTTGGCTGACTCTGCTCCCTGTGAAGTCTGTGTGCCGTGCACTCGCGGACGCCACAGGTCACTGGCAAACTGTAGCGGCTGAGAAAGGAGTGATAGGTTTTTTATCTGCTCTATCAGCTTTGTAACTCAATTGCTCAAACAAAATATATGCCTCCTCTCATATTCCGTACAAGGAGTGATCAATGTATGTTTTGTACAGCAACGACATACGCCACTGGAGTAAGATATGAACTGACTAGACTGGTGGTTTTAAAACTTTACATACCAAAAACCACTTTATGAAATGTTAGACCTTCCAAGTACCACTAGGTCCAGATGAACCTCTTAACCCCCACCTGAACCCAGCTCATTTTCTCCAGTTTGGCTTTATCCAAATCTAAAAGCTTCTGGAAAAAAAGCGACAAAAAACTAGGATGAAAATACAACAAAAAGTGACGAAAAACAAAATATGGTGCCACAAAAGAGCAACAACAAAACGTGCCAGAAAAGCAACAAAAACACAATTAAAAAGTGAGTAAAAAGTGACAGAAACGAGACGAAATCCCAAAAAAAAGAAAGGCAGTGTCTATAGAACCGTCCGACGGCTACAAACGCTTTTGCTATTTTGCCGTCTCCTTATGACACCCCGCCATTCCGACATGGAGTTTACAAGCTAACCCTAACCTTACCTTAGCCCTAACCTTAAAGATAGTGGGAGTTTACAAGCTAACCCTAACCTTACCTTAGCCCTAACCTTAAGGATAGTGGAGTTTACAAGCTAACCCTAACCTTACCTTAGCCCTAACCTTAAGGATAGTGGAGTTTACAAGCTAACCCTAACCTTACCTTAGCCCTAACCTTAAAGATAGTGGAGTTTACAAGCTAACCCTAACCTTACCTTAGCCCTAACCTTAAGGATAGTGGAGTTTACAAGCTAACCCTAACCCTTACCTTAGCCCTAACCTTAAGGATAGTGGAGTTTACAAGCTAACCCTAACCTTACCTTAGCCCTAACCTTTAAGGATAGTGGAGTTTACAAGCTAACCCTAACCTTACCTTAGCCCTAACCTTAAGGATAGTGGAGTTTACAAACTAACCCTAACCTTACCTTAGCCCTAACCTTAAGGATAGTGGGTTTACAAGCTAACCCTAACCTACCTTAGCCCTAACCTTAAGGATAGTGGAGTTTACAAGCTAACCCTAACCTTACCTTAGCCCTAACCTTAAGGATAGTGGAGTTTACAAGCTAACCCTAACCTTACCTTAGCCCTAACCTTAAGATAGTGAGTTTACAAGCTAACCCTAACCTTACCTTAGCCTAACCTTAAGGATAGTGGAGTTACAAGCTAACCCTAACCTTACCTAGCCCTAACCTTAAGGATAGTGGAGTTTACAAGCTAACCCTAACCTTACCTTAGCCCTAACCTTAAGGATAGTGAATTAAAATAACCCTACCTTACCTTAGCCCTAACCTTAAGTATAGTGGAGTTTATAATCACGGGTATCAAATAGTGTCGATTGGCGGATGTCGCAGTGGAGGGTGTCGGAATGACGGGTCGACCCCACCTTTTCCTACTTTAATCCAAAACATTTCCTAACCTTAACTTCAATTTTTTCCTGTTTCTAAATGTAAGCGTTTTCCAACTCCTGGCCCTAACCTTAGCAAGTTAGATACGTCCATATCAAACATATGTGACGGCAAAATAGCCGGGGAGTTGCGGGAACCGTCCGACGGCATCGTAAACACTTCGAAAAAGCAAGGGAACACAACAAAAGTGACGAAAACACGACAAAAGCGCTTTAAAAATGTGACAAAAACGCGGGCGGCAACGCAACAAAAAAGTCACGATCAGTTTTGTTTTCAAATAGTACGCGTGATACTAAACTGAAGGAGCGGAAGGAGGGGTTTGCGCTGCGTATTGTTTATATCCAAAATTATTTGTGTGATGCAGTTAACAGGGTGATGAATCCACTTATGGTCTTCTGAAGTCACGCTATACGAGCAAAACACTCTGTAACCGTGTGTATAGCATAATCCAAAGATACTAAACAGGCACTTAAACTCCTAGTAAGGCATCACTGGTTTATTGTTCCCTATAGATGTGGACTTAGAGTGACTGTAAACATGTTCAGTGAAGCTAAAGAAAGAGAAGCGGCTCATTAAAATCTTTGAGAAGGCAATTATCTGATTATGTGGTTGTAAAGGGCAAGTATGATATAAGAAAATAGTGGCATGAACAAACAAGCGTCTAAAATAAGAGTTATAGAGTGAGTCCTCTGGCTCTTGTGGTAAAACCCATTCATGCTGCTCATATGCGCCGCTGAAGAGCCTATACTACAACTTTTACGTATGGAACTTTTACGTAACCAACAAACTTATATTGGACTGTGACATTATGAATCAGTACTATTTTTGTTTTCTTTTTTCCCCATGATGCCAGTACTTTAATTGTTCTTAGTTTACTATAACAGATACCTGAAACAAACCTTTTTGGTACCCGATACTACATTATCAATTATCTGTAACCAAAAAATATACCAGTAACTTAATTATTTACTATTTTTCTTAGTATGTTACCATTTAACAATACCCAGCCCCATTCAATACTAGACCTTTGTAAA